>SNVD02012892.1:0-706159 GCA_013180625.2 Boswellia sacra
TTAGATTTTGCATAATTAGAAGAGAATTAGGCATGTTGGATATGTCTTAATTTTACTTTAATATGATAATCTTTGAATGGTAGCATATGTTAAGGGGGAGAATATATTTAGGGGGAGTATTTAATTTGATTACATCTTTTTGATGATAACAAAAGGGGGAGAAATAGTTGAGTTGGATTGCTTATATTCATAACAAGTGCCATTCTTTTTGCCTATTATTGATTTTATTTTCATTCTTGATTTTAGATTATATTTTAAAGCAATCAATGGTTTGTCATTATCAAAAAGGGGGGAGATTGTTAGCCCTAAGGCTACATGATAATTTTGATGATAACAATACACATTGATTAATTGAGATTTACTAACATGTTTATTTATGTGCAAGAGTAAGATCATTGAAATAATTTTAAAATCAGAAGAGGCTTATTAAAATGAAGTGTTGAAGCTAAGGAGAAGACTACATGTTAAAGGCACTAAAGTTTAAGAATAAGGTTTGATTCAAGGAATGTGACACATGAGTAATGTTCAATCAATTGGACATATATATCTCTACAAATATCCAAATGACGTGATTCTTGAGCCTTGGAAAGCTTACTCAATTTATAACATTTCATATGTTTTAATGAAATTCAAATTTCAAGTGCAAGGTTGTCCAAATCATTATGCAATTTGAAAGACAAATGGAAGTAGCTGACATGAGCACCGAATACTCTTTTGGACATATCTTGAGCTAGAAAAAATCAAAATAACTTGATTCTTATGGCATTGGAAAGAGAACTTAATGAGACACATTTCATATGTTTTGAAGAAATTCAAATTTCAAATGGAAGGCCGACATAATTGACATGCAATTCGGTGGACTGACACAGAGAAGAAAAATCAACTCACAGGAGCACCGAATGGTGTTTTGGCCAGATCTTAAGATAGAGATATCCAAATTCTTTGAATCTTAATGTTTTGGAAAGCTTATTCAAATATGAAGATCTTTTATGGTTTAAAGAAATTTACATTTCAAACGGAAGGCTGACAGAATTATCATTCAAGTCGGTGGACTGACACATGGAGGAAAAATCAAGTCACATGAGCACCGAATGGTGTTTTGGCCATATCTTGAGCTACAGATATCCAAATGACATGATTATTAATGCGTTGGAAAGCTTATTCAAATTTGCAAATCTTTTATGTTTTGCAGATTTTCAAATTTCAAACGGAGCATTGACAAAAATGGAAGACAAGATTACAGTTTTTATGGTGGGCAGAAAATTTGGAGTTGGTGTCTTCACTTGATTAAGTTCATCTCATTTGCCTATAAAAGGAGCCATTCTCCCATGCATTCCAGTAGTGCAAGAGAAGCATTTTATCAAGCAAAAAGCAAGAGAAATATCAAGTCTAGAGAGCTTTTATATTATTTATCTACTCTTTGAAGAAAGTTATACTTTTGTTGTAAAAATTATCTTTGTTCTTGTATTGTGGTGAGAGTGAGATATTATTGTAAAGGATAATAGTTATCCTTGAAAGAACTCTTGTTGTGTGTTAGCAAGAGTTGAAGGAAGTTGCCTTGGTGAGGTTGTTCATCAAGAAGAACTCTGGGTGTGGTGTTATCAAGAGTTGAAGGAAGTTGCCTTGGTGAGGTTGTTCATCAAGAAGAACTCTTGGTGTGGTGTTATCAAGGGGTGAAGGAAGTTGCCTTGGTGAGGTTGTTCATCAAGAAGAACTCTTGGTGTGGTGTTATCAAGAGTTGGAAGAAAAAGTCTTGGTGAGGTTGTTCATCAAGCAAGTTGTAAAGATTTCTACAACTTAGTGGAAAGCTTAGCTCGTGGAGCTAGGAGCCCGTGGACGTAGGCAAGGTTTGCCGAACCACGTACATCGAGTTTGCACTCTCTTTATCCCTATACTCTTTACATTTACTTGCACTTGTGATTGTTAATTATTATTATTCTTTTGATTACATCTTTGATAAATTCTAATTTCATCTTCTTCACCTTTATTCTCAAAGAAAGAGTTAAATAATTTTGATCTTCAAAGAAAAGTTTTCTAAATCCGTTTTGATAAATAAAAACCCAATTCACCCCACCCCCCACCCCTCCCCCCTCTTGGGTTGCCATACCTGGGTCAACACCTTATTCTCAATTTCTGATCATATCATATTCAACTATGACCATTTTTCAACAACAATCATAAAGACAATATATCTTGAAACTAAAATCATACATATGCACAATAACCAAAATAACAACTGAAAATCATCATTCCATTAAAAATCTAAAATTACCAAGCAAACGATAATTCAACAAACAATACCAAGTTACCAACAAACAAAATCAACAAGTACATACATGAATACAACAATAATAAACACTTAAAATAAACACACTCACAATAATCAAAGCATACCAATACCAACATAGTAACAAGTAAATAATAAATAATGCCAACACTTCAATAAAACCAAACCAACAAGTTGATAATACACTGTGAATGGAGCTTTCATCATGCTAGAACGTTTGCGACCACGACACTGTGTCAAAACCTCTTCGAGACTTAAGGAAACACAAACGAGCTATGTACACATCTGAAGAATAGAGTCGCCACCCAATTCTTTAATTGGGAATCAATTGGAGCAATCAAATCCCTGGTTTTAAGACCTAAACTATTCTCATCCCTTCAGAGATGGGTTCGGGAAGTTAGATACGAGTCACTTGACCCACCTGGATCAAGATCCGACCTTTACTAGGGAATACCAAATAGGAATAGCTCGTCTTGTTACTTAGTTCCCTTGAGTGGTTGATTTTATGCACACATTCCATTTTTATCTTTTTAAAGACATGTGAGGTGATTATTCAATCAATAGAGATTATATAAACATCCATAGAAAGAGGAAGGAGAATAGAGTTACATTTTTGTCAAATATGGGGGAAGGGGAAGGGGATTACATTGCTTTTAATCTTCAATAAAATAAATTCTAAAATGTACATTCCTTTTATAAATTCAACATATAAAGTACATATGATTCATTTGAGACTCAATAGAGGATGAATTCCTCACCACCATATGTGAGTCTATTCAACTTTTATTAAACCTTTATATTCATTAATTTAAGCACGCATTCTAGGCAATGGTCCCTCACCATCAATGTGAGTCCACGATCACTTCGTGGCATCATTCATCCATACTTCTAACATATTCATAACATATTTGTACATTCATGCATCAAACAAAGCCATAATTTAAGATCATGATACTTCGACTTATATTCAATAATTCTATCATGGAAATTGTTATTGTAGCATAATTCAATATTAATTCTTGGCAATTCTAGCCTAATCCAAGCAATCAACTTCAATCATAACTATTCTAGCCCAAGCAAGATATCCAAGGATAAAATGGTAATTCTTACCTATTTTATGCTATTTTCTATAATATATTAAAGCAAATATAAATTCTCCTATCATGTTTTTAATCATGTACACCTAAGCATGTTTCTAAGCATTCGCAAAGAAAGTAAATTTTACCTACAAGTTTCTAAATAAATAAAGGTGAGCGGACTTACCTCGACACATTTATCCACCTTACAAAACAAATGAAATATTAAGCAATTCATAAAATCCTAGCATACTTTTATACATCAAAATAAATCATAATCATGCTTATTCTAAGCCTACTTTATCCTAAACATGCCTAATTTTAATCATAAAAATAAAAAGAAGAAACAAGAGGAAGAAGAGAATTCTGCTCTCAAGATGTACCCTTTCTGGGTTTAGAATAACATAAAATGCCCAACAAATATTGAATTAGAAAAGACTTCTCGAATTCTCAAGCGTGTCTTCAAGAGGGAGAAGAGAGGATTTCTAGATGTCCCTTCAAAGTGTGCTCAAGGTGTGCTTATATAGACTTTTCTTGGAGTGAAAAAGTGATAAAAAACTAATATGGGATTCATATGAATAGTAAAATGTGAACACTAATGCGTAAATAGTAATATGTGAACAGTGCACTACTGTTTGGCCCTTCCTATCTTAGAATTTTGCAATGTAGTTGCTTTCTACCTTTGCCTGGTCAATCGCACCTAACTTTTCAAGTTGAACTTCGATTCATGATCCGTAAATTTCTATGAAAACTAGACATCCGTAACTTCATAACGGTATATGATCATCATCAAATTCCTCTTGGATTAATTTTTGTGATTTTTTAAATTCACATGTCAATTTTAAGACCTTTCATCAATTCCTTCTCACCTTTCCTTTCTTGGCTTTCAATGGCATTTTAGTCATTTTTATTTCTCGACATTCATCTTCATTTCATCATCGAGCCTAAAAAATTCAATGTCTCTACACACAAGATCAACTTCCTACATCTAACACTCTAATGAAACATGCTCACAAAGATGTCATTGAACTTCCTCCTTCATCATCCAATGTTTCCCCTCCGACCATCTCCTCTTGAGAAATTATACCTAGAAACATAATAATCAAATTAATAACTAAACAAGGAAATTAAATAAAGTAATAATAATCAATAAAATAAACTTAATATATTAAAACTTATACCTCGCGTTTTTAGCCATAACCAATTTTGGGTACACATTAATGCCTCTGATGTGTCAGGAAGATGTCTAGTACGATGTAGACTCAAAACTCTACCACTTGTGCTAAAAGTAGATTCAAATGGAACCGTAGATACTGGGATAGCCAAAATATCTCCAGCAATAGTGGACAATACAGGAAACTTACTTTTATTCATCTTCCACCAAAGCAAAACATCAAAGTCAAGACCACTAACTAGATGATCCTCCAAATAAATATCTAGTCAGACTTCTTTTGCAATCCCATATTAGTACTTTCTTTAAATTTTTCATATTCAATATCAAACTTACTTGATGCATTTTCCCTTATAACACCTCCTGTATCTGGTAAATTTACAACAAATTCCCTTTGCTCATTACCCTAACCTAATCTACATTGATAATCTATCACCAAGTCTCAAAGAGTACGTACGCCTTCAATATGCTCAAAAGAACCATCTCCAAAAATCTTCTTGTATACAAACTCCACCATTACCATTTACACCTAGGATCCAAAACCACAGCCACAGCTAACACTCCATGGATAACATTCCAATATTTTTCAAACTTTTCTATCATTGCATTAGCTATTTACTGAATCTTTTTAGAAGGAGACATAAGCCAAGAGCTCAAAGATAATCTTAACTCACCAAATATTAGAAATCAAAACAAGAATTAAATTAAATTAACTAATAGGAAGAAATTGTTACGTTGTTTAAGGATTTCTATTTCTACTTGGTTTAATTTAATAATTAATAAATGAGAGTTTGTGTCAGATTTAGTTTCTGTCCAAACTCACCAATAAATTAATGTCCAGTGTGTGTCCTGATTCATTAAACTAAGAAATTAAAGTATCATTCTCAAATCATCTCTTTAGTTTCCTCTGCAATTCCATTCCATAAATTATTTCGAAGAAGATCAAGCTAGATTAGACGATCAGGCTAGGACGTTGAAGCATTCTCAAGCCACGTTAAAAAGGCGTTCACTCTTTCTTCTTTCCAAGAAGAAGAATATACTTTTTGGGGTAATTCTTACACTAATTAAAACTACTTTCATTTTTTTTCAAAGAGAAAAAAAAATATAATTCCCTTAATTATATATATATATTATTTTTTAACTGATATCTCCTCTGCAGTATAAAATTTTCCTTGCTTTGACTACATCCGTCCCAATCGCGGAAGTCTTGCTCTCCATCTTTGATAATAAGCCCACTTATCTTCCAATTGGGAAGTATCTATTTGCTGCAAGTTTTCTGCTTTTCATGATTTTCATTGCAAAAGACGCCTGCTCAATCATGGAAGGATTCATTGAAAGGCAAATGCAACATAGGCTGAAGGTAATATATTAATTTTTTTCCTAAAAATTTTATCATAAACTAATCAATTAAATCTTTTAATTCTTGGATATATTTATGGGTCTACTATTATAATCACTCATGAAGGAGTCTTGCTATGCATACTTAAGATGAAAGCGTATGGAATATTTTATTGTTTAGCATTAATCTGTTCAAATTTAGACTACAACTGGCAATTTGAAGATGAAGATGAAGATGAAGAAGATTTGTCCGAGGACAAGGATCAGGGAGAAGTAGAAGAAGAAGATGATGGCAGAGAAGAAGAAGATTCATCTAAAGACAAGGGTGAAGATTATATTAAAGACAGAGGTTGTGATTGTTCATATTTTAAAGTAGTTGGTTGTGGCTTTTTTATTACTAACACTATTATGTTTAACTATTTAAATCTATTTGTTAGTGTTAACTCTCAAATCGTAGTAAATTTGGAGTTAGACTTGGGTGCCAGCGCTCATGTGCAAGAAATGTTGTGCTTCTGTGCAACATTGGCAAAAATGTTGCACTCTTGTTCAAGGTGAGTTGCGCTCCTGCACAACATTGGCGCTCTTGTGCAAGATTTGTTTATTCAATTAGTCCTTAATTAACTCAAAATGAAATGATAATCAACTGTTATGGAAAAAAAAAAAACTTATGTACTTTGGCATTGGTAGGCTTTTCAACAGTTGATACTTTTGATTTGAGCTCCTGAAATTATATTAAAAGAACTAAATAATTAATCTAATAGGGATCTATTGGGATTGTAGCATCGTTAGGGTTCTTGAAATACTTATTGAATTGTATCGAACACTTTCAGAGATCTTACTTACACAAACCCTAAAAGGGTTTTAGACTTTGCATGGATACCAAAAGATACATAAATGTACGATAGTCTTAACGTGTATCCTAAGGGCACATGTTAAGCCATTGAAGATTATGTAAATTTACTTGAAATTTGTGCATTAAACTTTTGAAAGTACATGCTCTCAGGACACATATTAAGACTACCCATAAATATATCCAAGAATTAAAAGATTTAATTGATTAGTTTATGATAAAATTTTTAGGAAAAAAATTAATATATTAACTTCAGCCTATGTTGCATTTGCCTTTCAATGAATCCTTCCATGATTGAGCAGGCGTCTTTTGCGATGAAAATCATGAAAAGCAGAAACTTGCAGCAAATAGATTCTTCCCAATTGGAAGATAAGTAGGCTTATTATTAAAGATGGAGAGCAAGACTTCCGCGATTGGGACGGATGTAGTCAAAGCAAGGAAAATTTTATACTGCAGAGGAGATATCAGTTAAAAAATAATATATTTATATATAATTAAGGGAATTATATTTTTTTTCTCTTTGAAAAAAAAAAGAAAGTAGTTTTAATTAGTGTAAGAATTACCCCAAAAAGTATATTCTTCTTCTTGGAAAGAAGAAAGAGTGAACGCCTTTTTAACGTGGCTTGAGAATGCTTCAACGTCCTAGCCTGATCGTCTAATCCAGCTTGATCTTCTTCGGAATAATCTATGGAATGGAATTGCAGAGGAAACTAGAGAGATGATTTGAGAATGATACTTTAATTTCTTAGTTTAATGAATCAGGACACACACTGGACATTAATTTATTGGTGAGTTTGGATAGAAACTAAATCTGACACAAACTCTCATTTATTAATTTAATTTAATTTAATTATGTCATAGCATCATTGGTACAAAAATTATCTACAGTTAAAGTAGATAATTTTCTTTCCAAATTCCAATCATACAAGTAATCAAACAATACCATTCTAAGGCATTCTACCGTACGTGGGGCTGGCACATATACGAACCTAACAATTATCAACATAAAATTATGAGAAACTATATTTAATAGAAAAAATCAATAAAATAAGATAAGATTGCAACTTTGAACATACCTCAAAATCCGATTACGAAGTTTCCATGAATTGCCAATGAAATGGGCTGTTAAAACCATATATCATTTCTTTTGGTTGCTAGAAGCCCACATGTCAGTTGTTACAGCTATCCTTCATTGTATGTTTTCCAATAATTCCATTGTCTTCTCTTTCTCACTTTCAAACAACTTGAATATTTCATTCGCCAATGTGTTTCTACTCATGGTACTAAACAAAGGCTGGGCATAATTCATCATTCCCCTAAAGCCCTCATACTCAACAAACTACAATGGAAGTTCATGCAAAACAACAATTTTTGCAACTAGAGCCCTACAAACATCTTTGTCAAAAGTATCTTTATCATGACATAACAAGTTTGTAAGAGTTTCATCACTTTGTTTTTGGAATTTCAAAATGCTTTGTTCCATGGTTAGTTGATTAGCTCGACGACATCTTTTCAAATGCTTATTTAAATGGGAGGTGCCATCCGAAGCCTTAGCAACTAATTTCGTGCCACAATGGTAACAACGTGCTTTTGGTACTCCATCAATAACTAACTTTGTAAAATGTTGCCAAAATTATGTGTGGTCCTAAACTTTTTACTATGTTGAGACAATTCATCATCATCTTCTTCTAGCCCTTCTAGCCCTCTCTTACTAGTGGATATAGCAACATCTTTAGAATCTTTATCAATGTTTAAATCACCACTATGATTTAGGGTATTTGACATCCCAACTTCTTGTCGTGATTGTGAAGACATTGTTTACCTAAAAAAATCACAAAAATATGCAAAATTAAGATATAATTAAGGAGAAAAACAACAAGTTTCAAAATTAAATAAAGTATAGCTTAATTAATTAGCGAGAAGAAGACTACACACATAGCACATATATCACTATAATAAACTATATGTACAATATAAGAATAAAATTAATTACAAATAAATAATTTTATATTAAACTATACATATAATATCATTTTTGTGTGTAGGCAATAAACAAACAAATGAACATATAATATACAATCAGATAAAATCCCCTCATAGAAAAGAAAAAGAATACAAAAATAAATTCCAATATATTATGTCAATGTCTTTAGACATACTAACATCTCATGCATAAAAATTTAATTTTTTACATCACTTAATTCTAAAAGTTCGGGTTTTGAGTTAACCAATTGTCTCGTAAGATTTATTACCATGTTTCAAATATTCTCTAGCATTTTTTAACAAATGATAGAAAAAAAAATGCAAATATTAAAAGAGGAATATTAATGATGATTATAAGCTGATAGTTTTAAGTATAAGTGACCTACCTACTTCTCACTTGTCCTTCTTTTAAATTCTTAGGTCAAATTCTATTTTGCCAATTACAGCAATTTTGTCCTCAACCTCAAACATTAGGGCGAATAAAACAAATTATAAATAAATAAAAAAGAAGAGGAGAAACGTGAAAGAGATAAATAAATATTCTTTGCTAAATAAATTATATATACAACTTGCTCGGTTGTTGTTGCATGACATTTGGGAAATCAAAAAATAATGACCAAATTTCAAAGTATTTATTTTAGGGGTAATTCTAATTTGCCTCCTGAGGTTAGGCCTAAAAAAAATTAAGGACCTCAGTTTTCTGAAATCTAAGATTGCCCCCTGAAGTTACTGTAGCACCGTTAGATTTAACGGAAAATGCATTAAACCGTTAGATTTAATGAAAAATAATACTGTTTATTAGCGTTAAGTTACTATTTAATACATTTTCCGTTAAATCTAACGGTACTACAATAACTTCAGGCGGCAATCTCAGATTTCAGAAAACTGAGGTCCTGAAGTTTAAGCCTAACCTCAGGGGGCAATTAGAATTATCCCTTTATTTTCTAACTATATAACTATATCTATATAGATATATATATATATATATATATTATATATTATTATATATATATATATATATATAGATATATATATATATATATCTTCGGAGTTATTATGACATGACTAGCTAATTAACCGAAGAGCAATGACCAAATTTCAAAGTATTTGAATTCAGCGATGTTAGGTTGACTTGAATTAGGTTTTGGTTGAAAAATTGGCCCAAATAGCTCGAATAAGTTGGCCCAAATATATAGCTTGGGCCTCGGTCGTTATAATGGCATTGACTGGGTAATTAGACAAAGGAAGAATAATTATGACCAAATAGCAAAGTATTTGAATTCAGCCATGTTAGGCTGACATGAGCAATGCTTTTAATTGCAATTTATTATACAACCTGGCCAATCACAATGACATAAGCTTAAAAGTTAGCATCAATTTACAATGACTATGAGAACACACATTTATTTTAGAGAGAAGTTAAAAATCCCTTTATCAACATCTTAATTTATGCATTATTTGGGTAGGAGAATGACCAAGCATATCAAATTACTACATATCAATAACAAATTATAATTGGTCAATAACATAATTTTAGCTTAATCATCTTTTTAAGTTTTTCATTCTGGTTACTCAGTAACATAATTTGAAAACATAGAAATTTTATCTTGGGTTTGCAAGGACAAATTATTTGAGGTAATTATGAAATCTTAAAAGAAGCAATTACAAATAACTTACAATTTTTTTTTGTAACAAACTCACAAAATTATTAAGAAAAAAAATCCAGTTCAAACTTCAAACATACTTGTGCAATGAGAACTAACCCAAGATAGAAAGAGAGTGCGACAGTGTGATCCAAAGGCAAGTTAGTTGACCGTGAAAGAGAAGGAGGCCTCTGGAGCTGTGAAGGCAAGTTGGCCAAGAGAAAGGAGGCTGGACCGCTGGCACAACCGCGGAGGTGCTACGACGCTGGAGATGCGAAGGCGACTTGGCCGACGACTGGCAAAGGTGGACGAGTGATGACGGTGGAGATGGTGGAGAGTGAGACAGTGACTATTAGAGATTTTAGCAAGTGGAAGACGGTTTAGGAGATTTGGAAACATTATTTTCTTTATATGGTTTAGTGAAATCCCAAGATACCTTAATATATTAAAATTTATCACAATCACCCCCTAAAAATTCTTTGTAAGTTCAAATATTTTATTTTTTCATATACACCCTTGTACTGCACGGGGCGTAGCAAATCAAACTAGGCTAGGGGCTGGACTCGGACCCAAACCTAGACCTGCCCTGGACGGGGTAGCACATTTGAAGGCCCAAACCCACCCTTAAATTCAAAATAAACGGGTCAAGACCCGACCCTAAAGTATGGGTCACAACGGAGCTCCAGAGTCGGTGGGTCATTTTGCCATCTCTAAACACAACTATCATAAGAACTCCTCAAGAAACGTTACCTACAATGAATGTATTAAACCGAAGATACCGCTGCCTAGGACTTTGCTTCAAACCATACAATGATTTTTTCAACAAGCAAACATAGTGTTCTTTACTTGGAATTTCAAATCCCTCAGGTTGGCTCATGTAGATCTTCTCTTCTAACACACCATGCAAGAACGCAATTTTGACATCCATCAGCTCAAATTCAAGATCAAAACATGCCACAAGTGATAGAAGAACCATGATCGATGTATTTCACCACCGTAGAAAAGATCTCATTGTAATTAATCCCCTCATGTTGTATAAAACCCTTAGCCACTAGCCTAGCTTTGTATCTAGGCTTCTCACCTAACAATCCTTCCTTGCATTTGTATATCCATTTACAACCAACAATCTTGTGCTTTTCAGACTTCTCTACAATCTCTCATGTTTATTATTCTTCTTCGAAGAATTAATTTCCTTTAACATTGCCTCTTTCCACTGGATGGACTCATCAAAACTCACGACCTTAAGGTATGTAAGTGGCTCATTCTCATCAATCACATCAGTTGTATTTGAAGTATAAGCCACTAAGTCAGAGTACCATACCTTTTTGGAGGTCTAATCTGCTTCCTCTCTCTGTCCCTTACTAGTCTATAATCTAGCTGTGGTGGTTGTTACTGCTCAGCCCTAGGTGCATCCTCAATGACTTGCTAACAAATAACGCTTATAGGCTTCACCTCAAAACCAATAGTTTACAACTTTAAACCAGTCACCTCTGATTTATCTGTCGTATAAACTCTATCATGCTGCGCAATTAATCCCAGAATTTTATCTTTATTAAAGATGACATCTCTGCTAATGATTGGTTTTGACACTCCCTGAGCCGTGTACCACAATCTATAGCCTTTTTTACCTTTGGGTTAGCCAACAAAGATATATTTCAATGCTCTAGGATCTAACTTCTCATCATTCACGCGTGCATATGTTGTATAGTCAAACACGCTTAAGTTGTAATAGCTCACTGGTCTACGACACCACACCTCCTTAGGTGTTTTAAAATCAATAGTTGTAGAAGGACTTCTATTAACTAAATAAGTTGTCGTACTCACAGCTTCTGCTCAGAACTCTTTTTTCAGTCCTGTATTAGAGAGCATGCACCTGACTCTCTCCACCAAAGTCCTATTCATTCTCTCAGCTAAGCCATTTTGTTAGAGGGTTTGCCTAACTGTTTTATGCCTCATAATCCCAGAATCTTTACAATAAGGATCAAACTCACGACTACAAAACTTAAGCCCCTTATCTTTCCTAAGTTTCTTTACCCTTTTACCAGTCTGAGTTTCTACAAGCTTTTTCCATTATCTAAATTTTTCAAAAGCTTCATTCTTATGTTTCAACAAAGATTTTGTCATATACAAAGATTCGAGTTTTAGCCAAACTTTTGTTGCAGTATCCTCTCCATCAATTTGTCACAGAACGTTATCTACCAGGTAAAGTATAAGAGTGCTATAAGCTATCTCCATGATCTCATATTTCTCCTCCTCAGGAATGTCCCTTGCGCAGGAGCACAAGCTTTCTACTTGGAGCTGGAGCGTCCTACCCTCGTTATTGTACCGTAGCACAATAAATCTTGCACAAGAGCGCCAATGTTGTGCAGGAGTGCAACTCACCTTGCACAAGAGTGCAACATTTTTGCCAATGTTGCACAGAAGCACAACATTTCTTGCACATGAGCACTAGCACCCAAGTCTAACTCTAAATTTACTACGATTTGAGAGTTAACACTAAAAAATAGATTTAAATAGTTAAACATAATAGTGTTAGTAATAAAAAAGCCACAACCAACTACTTTAAAATATGAACAATCGCAACCTCTGTCTTTAATATAATCTTCACCCTTGTCTTTAGATGAATCTTTTTCTTCTCTGCCATCATCTTCTTCTTCTACTTCTCCCTGATCCTTGTCCTCGGACAAATCTTCTTCTTCTTCATCTTCATCTTCATCTTCAAATTGCCAGTTGTAGTCTAAATTTGAACAGATTAATGCTAAACAATAAAATATTCCATACGTTTTCATCTTAAGTATGCATAGCGAGACTCCTTCATGAGTGATTATAATAGTAGAAGCTAGGTAAGGGAGAATAGCCATAAAATAGAACAAGGCAACGTAATGCCATAATTTTTCGGAAGGTTTACGAGCCCTTTGCAGAAAATTTGAATTGTATAGACTAAGTTTATTCAATTAGTCCCTAATTAACTCAAAATGAAATAATAATCAACTGTTACGGAAAAAAAAAACGTATGTACTTCGGCGTTGGTAGGCTTTTCAACAGTTGATACTTTTGATTTGAGCTCCTGAAATTATATTAAAAGAACTAAATAATTAATCTAATAGGGATCTATTGGGATTGTAGCATCGTTAGGGTTCTTGAAATACTTATTGAATTGTATCGAACACTTTCAGAGATCTTACTTACACAAACCCTAAAAGGGTTTTAGACTTTGCATGGATACCAAAAGATACATAAATATACGGTAGTCTTAACGTGTATCCTAAGGGCACATGTTAAGCCATTGAAGATTATGTAAATTTACTTGAAATTTGTGCATTAAACTTTTGAAAGTACATGCTCGCAGGACACATATTAAGACTACCCATAAATATATCCAAGAATTAAAAGATTTAATTGATTAGTTTATGATAAAATTTTTAGGAAAAAATTAATATATTACCTTCAGCCTATGTTGCATTTGCCTTTCAATGAATCCTTCCATGATTGAGTAGGCGTCTTTTGCGATGAAAATCATGAAAAGCAGAAAAGTTGCAGCAAATAGATTCTTCCCAATTGGAAGATAAGTGGGCTTATTATCAAAGATGGAGAGCAAGACTTCCGCGATTGGGACGGATGTAGTCAAAGCAAGGAAAATTTTATACTGCAGAGGAGATATCAGTTAAAAAATAATATATATATATAATTAAGGGAATTATATTTTTTTTTCTCTTTGAAAAAAAATGAAAGTAGTTTTAATTAGTGTAAGAATTACCCCAAAAAGTATATTCTTCTTCTTGGAAAGAAGAAAGAGTGAACGCCTTTTTAACGTGGCTTGAGAATGCTTCAACGTCCTAGCCTGATCGTCTAATCTAGCTTGATCTTCTTCGAAATAATTTATGGAATGGAATTGCAGAGGAAACTAAAGAGATGATTTGAGAATGATACTTTAATTTCTTAGTTTAATGAATCAGGACACACACTGGACATTAATTTATTGGTGAGTTTGGACAGAAACTAACTCTGACACAAACTCTCATTTATTAATTATTAAATTAAACCAAGTAGAAATAGAAATCCTTAAACAACGTAACAATTTCTTCCTATTAGTTAATTTAATTTAATTCTTGTTTTGATTTCTAATAACGAAAAGATTATCGGAAAGTATGAACGTTTTTATGAATAAGATAGATTTATTGAAACATAATCATTAGATTTATTATCACTATTGGTTAATTTTACAAATTACCCGATCATTATCATTCATTATTTTTTTATTAAAAAATTAAAAAAACTACTTTGTGGGTTGATATCCCTTTGATTTTCTTTAATGTGCTAGGCAAAGCATAGGAAGAAACTCTCATAAATTTTTGCGTAATCATGTCTTATAAAAAATTCACATATCAATCTATTAAATATGATTGTGTAAATGTAACGTTTTATTATTTTGACTTGGAACAAATAGATGGCAATGGTAACCATGGGTTGTTGAAGCGGAAGCTTCAGAGGCCTGTGAAGGGGCTAAAGGCGGTTGCCGTTGGGATTGTTTCGGATATTAGTCAAGAGATGTCTGTGAGAAGGCTTGGATTAACGGTTGTCAGGATCAAGTCTGCTTTGCCATCTTTTGTTATGATAAGAATTAAATGTTTTTGGACCAAAAGTGATTGGAAATTAGATTATCAATGGAATCATTCACAATTAAAATGGGAATAATAAGTGATCATCTCATCATCATCATCCATGAATAATCTGCATGTTTCTAGCTTCTTATTTCTAGTCATTGATTGAAATTTGGATTTTATCTCAAATTAGAGTTGCTGTAGATAACTTACATATATATATTTCCTCGATCCGTTAAGATTGCTTTATTTAGAAGGATATTTCATCATCTCTTTTAACGATCGTGGGTTAAATTATGGTAAATCCTTCACTTGTGAGCTTCCAAACCCATAAACTATAAATATATAAGAAATGATTGCTAATCAATAATAATTGATTCGAGCATTTACTGGTAAAAATTTAAATCGGATAGCTAGAGAATTGTTTCACCTAAGCTAGCTAGTAATTAAAAAAAATTAATAAACGACATAATCATGTCAATTACAATGTCAAAAAAAAAAAAAAAGAGGGAAACTGTATCAGAAAGTTTTTGCCATCCAGTTACCATCTTTGTCATCAATATAATCTTCATCCTCGTCTTTGGACCAATCATCATCATCATCTTCTTCTATATCTTCTTTCTTTACAATGTTCATAATTTTCGAAATAGCGCAACTTCAAATAAAATGGTACATAAAAACCTCCATGTACTAGCAGCACAAGTATTTATTGCAGAACTTCTTCCTGAGTTATAATAATAGCAGAAGCTAGGTAAGGAAGAACTGCCAAAACAGAAGGCGACATTTTGCCTTAAATTGCCCCAAGGTTTACGGGTACACTGATGAAAAATACAAAATAAAAAATTGTAGAATTAGTTTGGTTAGTCATCTAATCATTTAACTCAAAATCAAAATTATTCATTATCATCAACTCTTTCGAAAAAAAATACGTTGGCAGGTTTTCATCACCATAACAAGTCTTACCTCAAACACAAATTGAATTCTTTCCTCCACAGCAGATAACGCGTGCTGACAATGCTCCCATTAGTATTGTCAGGGAAATTACTTCAAATAGACCCCAAAGTATATCGAATGCATCATAGTTCATAAGTAGCCATAAATTGGTGTAGACTTCATCAATCTGTCAGAGGAAAAGCATAGATGGAAGAAGTCACTAAGGATGTCAAATGGATGATATAATTAAGTTAATGATTTGAAATTATTGTTAATATAGATATAAAATTATGTTTTATATCTATAGTGCTACTATAGGGTTTGTTTCGTATTATATTTATTTAATACATTTTTATTTTACATTATATTTTATTTAATACTATGATGCATTTGACATAACGTAGACTCCCAAGTGGACACTACCACATAGAATATCACTTGTCCAAGGTCTTGATCTAAACAAAAATGAATCCCCAAACCAACGAACTAGTCTATCTCTCACCCAACTAGGTAAGCGATCTGCCACCCAATAACCTACTTTGTGACCTGAATGTATTTGTTTTGCCCATTCTATTATTTTTGTTATAGTATATGGTGGCTTAAATGTTAAAAAAGTGACAACAGTATTTATGGAAGCTCAACCAATTTTGGGTGGGATTATCGATAGGTTGGAGAAGAAGTTGGGGCGATTGAAGTTACCGAACACAGATAGGTTGTATAGAAGACATGTCTACCAAAAGCTTTCTCCCTACAAGGAAAACCTATTATACAGCAAAGTGGAATAAATGTAGTCAAGTTAGAAGCAAAATGTGAAACATAATGGAGAACAAGGCTGATACTGTAGAACTTAAAAATTAAGTCCATAAAATGTAAGTTTCATTATCATCGTTTAATACATCAAGCCAAGGAGAAAGCACATCTTGCACATATTTAAATAGTATGCATTAGGAGTACACTCATCTTTCATTGTTAGAACTTTTATAGTCAAATAAAAAAAATTTACATTAAATAAGCATATCAAGACTCATGCCTTTGGCCGACTATGGGAGATCAGTAGGAGCATACCTACAGGTAAGTATAAAAATACTAATATGGATATATTTAATGCTTGCTTTGAGGAATGAAATAAAAGATACCTACAGAGGTAGTCTCTAAGATAAAGAGTAGTTCCAATGACCAAAATTCCCACCCACAACAAAATGAAAATCACGAAGTAGATTGCGAGATTAAAAAAACAACATGTAGCTTTCTTGAAAAGAGAGTACTCTCAAATTTTATTTAATGATAAAAAGTTGAATGACAGTCCTCGTGTTCAACTCCCTTCATATAGAACAAAATAAAAAGATTCAAATACCTCTAAAAGTATTAAATATTATTTCCTAGCACCCAATGATATTATAATAATAAAATAACCCACAAATAAAGTAGCACAAATATAACCCAAATGTAGCGCAAAAATAGTACAAAAATAAATAAGCAAAAAGTAAGACTAAACAAGTTTAACCCGTGAAAACCATGCTACATCAGAAAAGCTTAAAATCTTTAATCTCAATTGATGTTCTTGTTGGCGTGATGCAATCACCAGCCATTATTCCCTTTAAGGTTTTAGAATTTCCTAGTGTAAGGGAAGAGTGAATGTAACTTGTGCAACTCAATCCAGAAGTAATGCTAGACCAAGCAAGCAGAGGTGTTATCTCACCAAGCACAATTATTTTTTCCACAAGAAACAGATATAGGAGACTAGTTTGACGAACACAAATTTCTTACAAGAAAAATTATTAACATATTGATTATAATAAGGCATGCACTCAAGGAAAAAAAGAGATATCTGAAAGTATTACCCTGCCACACTCATATTTGTTGTGAAATAGAGTAGAAATGAATGTGAAAACCAATGAAGTGATGCAGTATAACTGAAAAATATTACTCATATTCTTGTTACAAATAGAAATCATTTTGTTAGACATCCAAGGAAGAAGGAAGCAAATCTTGCCAATATAAAAACCGTCTATATTTGGGAGTAGCTACAATCAGAAAGTTTGTTTGTTTTTGGCATTGTAAAGAAAAAACACTCACCCTCCGATTGATAGAACTTATAAGGACTAGATTGAAGTTGAAAAAATGCAGCAAAATAACTAAATAAGCACCAGTTTTTCTAATAAGCACTAGTTTTTCTAATTGTATAATAGATTGATTGCATTATGAAGTGCAGTAAGGATGAATATTGAGGATGCTAACAAGCATATCCATGTGTTCTCCTCAGTTTGCATTTCCCTTATGCAGAACTTGGCACATGATTATGAACATGCCTATATAAGAATATTAAGAGAAATAAGTGCGAGTTATACGTACTAAAACAATCCCAAAGAGAACATCTAGTTGCTATAACAAGCATGCTTGATTTCACTACTCATGACCTTCCTCCATTGCAGTTTTTTTATATACATTTAGGAATATTTTCTAACCATAAGACAGAATAGGAAAAGTGGACTCTTTTTGCAACATCTTTAGTGATATCAACCTTGTTACGACTTAAACACCCTAATTCATTTTAATCCAAGAGCAATTATAAGAATGCAAAGAAATTAAAGCACAAAACAAACCAAATTTATACAAGTTCGCCTTAATGTGAGACTACATCAGTCGCTGTAGAAATTCACTATGACGGTAAAAAAGTTTTGCAAGGTCATCAATCACACTCACGATCTCTCTGTGTTTACAAAATCTCTCACAACATACCAATACACTTTGACAGCTCTTTAAAACATAATGATATCGAGGATAATCAAAGTTACAAATAAGCCCTCACGCACTAGTGTCGCAGATCAGATTGTGTAGCACCATGGCTCTATGACCACAACAACTAGCGTTGCAGCATCAGAGCAGCGTTGTGGCCTTATACTCTCTGTCTCACGTTGAGTGTTCCTAGCACTGCAGCGCTTAAAGACAAAGGCTAGGGCACATGATGCTTCAGCATAGGGCATTAAGCATGAGGCATTGATTAGGCTCCACAACTTAACACACCTCATCCAGAACAAAGGGTCTTATTCCTTTCACTTGGATTTTGGTAGAGGTAGACCAAGAAAGTGATGTGATAGGGTCTAGTTAAAAGTAACCACTTTGACTTTTAGCTCATATCTAGTGTTAGTATCACTGAAGCAATCGCCAAATATTAATTTCATCTAGCGATTTCTTCCTATTTGGTATATGATCTATGATTCAGGAAAACACAAAATAATCAAAACCTTTGCCAAGCCAAAGCATAGATGGGAACGCTAATTTGAAATCAATAAAGGAAGTTGAATGATTAGACATTTAATTAAAAATTCCACTAGTACCCCAGGGAGGGCAGAATGGAAAGTCAAAGTACGAGATATGCTTACAACTGCAAGAAAAAAAGTTTCATTCAAATGAAAAGATAATTCTTACTAAGAAAATCTGCGTCATTTAGTTTCAATCAGTTAAAATCTTAGTTTTCTAGCAATAATTGGATACAAAAGCACAAAATTAATCACAATTTCTTTCCTTGTTTCTTAAGAACCAAACACAATCCGAAGAAGTCAAAATCTAAATGTTACCTGACATCAAAAATGGATTTCATGCAAAGGTTGAAAATATTAATTAATCAATGAAAGTATGCATTAGGTTTTCCAATTATATTTTCCATTTTCTTTTTCCTTTATTTTCTCATGAACCAAACTTATAATTTCGATAAAATAGTTAACGTTTTTTTTCTTTTATTTTCTTTAGCTGTAGTTTTCATTTTCTTTTGATTTCCTGCTTTCTTTTCATTAACCAAACAGAAACATCGAATGTTCTTCTAAGACAAATATAGATCATCAATTTTCTTTTTCTTTTTCTTTTTCTTTTTCTTTTCTTTTCCTCTATTTTCTTGGTAACTAAACACAACATTTAGTAAGTAAAAGAAAAATTAAGTTAGCTTACTATTAGTTCAAGTGCAAGTAGACTTTGTTTGCAAGCACAAGAATGAACTCCCTTTCTTTGAACTTAGTGGTGTTCTCTAACCATTCTTTTGACAGAACGAAGTCGGGATCCTTTAAATAGGGTTTGAAACGCCTTTTGATCAACTTAGTGATTTACTCAAATCAATATATTTCATGAATTCTTTCCATTCTTTGTATCTATTCGCAAATAATATGAGAGGAGACGTAATGGTGATCAGAATGAGCATGGTCGCTATGGGAATTAGGCAATGAAGAGTCATGGTATCTGAGTGAATGCAACGGGGAGGGAAAATAGATTCCGCTGTAAGCTTTGTTTGAATTAGGGGTGGGCACTTTGAACCGGACCCAATAGTCTCGAACCGATCCGATCGGGTTGTTTCGGATTTGATCGGATATATTGATTAGGAAACCCGAGATCGGATAAAAAATGTACAACCCGACAATTATCGGGTTAAATTCAGGTTGTATGAGTAAACCCGATTATGGACCAACCCGATAATATAATATTAAAATAAATAAATTTATACACATGACAGCCTTGCAATGGATAGATTCATTTTATTAGCATACACCCACACACATAGAATAAATTGTATATAAACTTTACTAATGGAAGAAGCCCTAGCCGCACCACTAAACACTCCTTTTGCCTTCCTTGTTTTCTCTCAAATACTCCACCACTCCACCGTAGCTGCAGCTCAGCCAAGTGCACTCATCATCATTCATCCAACCAAGAACAGCCTCCGGTTAGCTTTGGTTTTAATTACTTATTTTCTATTTTCTTTGCAAAAATATATCACAACATTATTTTAACTTTAAACAAAGACTTTCAGATTTGTTCTCATCTCTTGAGCTCTCCATTATGCTACCATCTCCTTTCACTTCTCTGAACATTATTCCACCACTCAACAAACCATCAACCTCCACCAGAGATGGCAATGAACGTAGATTTAGAAGCCCGCAGTCCGACTGGTTGAGTGCAACAGCCAACTGTTAAGAGCAATAGCTAGCAGCTTTGTCACCAACAGCACAATGATGAGCATGTTCTAGTGCTAAAAAAAAGTCTATTATACTTGAAAAATGTATATTGTTCTTCATTTACTGGAGCACAAAATTGTGATATTGCTTAGGTTAGAAATGGGTTTTTTGGACTTTCGTTAGTCTCTTGAATTTGAATTAGAGATGATTATGTGAATTAAAGAAAAAAGTGGGAAACCAATTAACCTTGAATTTGAATTAGAGATGGATTATGTGAATTAAAAAAAAAATTTGGGAAACCCAATTAAGCCGATGTGACCCGAATTCACCCGGACATTATCAGATTACATCAGATATAACGTACAAAATACCCGACATTGGGGTACAAAATACCCGACACCGGGTAGTTTTTATAAAACCTAATCAATTATCGGGTTTTTTCGGGTTTAATTAAACCCGATGTTTGCCCACCCTTAGTTTGAATGTTTGTTTTATTCTTCTTTCTTTTATTATTAATTATTATTTTTTTCTTTTATTTTATATATTGTGCCTTTTTAACTACTTTACAATATTACTGTACACTAACTAGAGATGTGAAATGGGTTATATTATTAAATTAGTATATTTTTTTAATAAATTAAAAATAATATTAAATAAGAGTACATCGAATAAATATCATACATAACGATCCTTATACATAACGATCCTTATAGTAGCATGATGGATATAAAACATAATTTTATATTTATTTTAATAATAATTTCGTATCATTAATTTAATTACATGACTCTTCTGACATCCCTAACAATAACACCTAGTAATGTGGCGCTTGTTGCAGGCGAAAGTCAAATCTCTTTTTCGATGCGTGTAGCTACTTTCCAACC
The DNA here is from genome assembly GCA_013180625.2 of Boswellia sacra. Taxonomy (NCBI): domain Eukaryota; kingdom Viridiplantae; phylum Streptophyta; class Magnoliopsida; order Sapindales; family Burseraceae; genus Boswellia; species Boswellia sacra. The sequence continues at coordinate 21,710 of SNVD02012892.1, forward strand.
ATCGGCATATCTGCTCTCGCTTTCTCACACCCCAATTCTAACGTCTGGTCCAATTCACTCTCTAGGATCTTCTCAATGGCACCCACAATGAGTTGGTTCAAGTGGTGAAGCGGGTCAGGATGGAGTTGGTATAGCACCAATGGTGAAGTCTTGGGTTCGAGTCTCTACAATGGCCTCCTCCATGATTTAAGTGGGAAACCGTGACAGTGGGTTGTGGTTGCGCTAGTCTCCTCCGAGGATTAGTCGTAGTGCGCGTAAGCTGGTCCGGACACCTCGGTTACCAAAAAAAAAAAAAAATCTTCTCAATGGGGCATGTTGCTGTTGCGCATGGATTTCCTCAGTATATCATTCCGTACACGTTTTGTCATTATTGGAATTTTCATATTTAACATATTTATTTGATTGAACAAATTGATGGCACTTCTAGTTGTAGACTTGTAGTAGTTGCATTAAGGATATGAAATTCTCTGATTTTATTTGACTAACTAAAAAAAAAAAAAAAAAAAAAACCTCTGCAGAACTGTCTTCAAATTGATTGCTAATTGTTTAGTTGGATTTGTTTTATACAATTAGGAACTCTGAACATGTATCGAGTTTATCTTGGAATGATAAAAATATTAGACAAGGGAAAGGACTTTATTCATTCTTATAAGGTCCTGCTTGAACCCATTATGTGGGAAAGTGATGCTGCTGTCTATTTTTGAGAATATTGATTTGTATATAATTGGAGCAAAAGTGTAAATGATAGGAGGGTTATTCCTCTCCATTCTGTGGGTGAAGATGCATAGACTTGGATGAAGGGGCATATCGAGACACAACATGGGAGCTTTATTGAATCCTAATACTGGAGATTGAGAGAGAAGTGTGTGTACAAATAGAAGCTTTGTCGTTTGTGGAAAGGTGATAGAGGGAGAGCGAAGTTTACGAAGATTTGATTTGGAGGGTTTGTAGGAGGAGTAGAGCTATGGCCTGGCCATGCGTGGAGTTAAGGAGTATAGAGTGTGGTGGGTGTCTTTATATATATAATAAATAGAAGTAGCTAACAACTCAAAAAAAGTTAGTTTATGAAACTCAAAAAAAATTATGAAATAAAGATTTGTCACAATCAAATAGAAGAAATTGAAAATTTTAATTGCTGGCTATGGGGTTCGAACCCATGCGCACTTGTGTGCAGAAGATCTTAAGTCTTCCCCCTTAACCTCTCGTGCAAACCAGCCACGATGCCGAGGGTCGCTTCAAATATTACTTTTTGTCCACTTCTTTAGTCCAGAAATCCAAACCGAATTTTACCATGATCATGTCCAAAATGGGAAACTGTGATTCAGTTTTTTTCTTGGGCTTATTTGTTTATGTATTCTGAACTATTTTCAGAAAGTTCGCATTTGTCAATACATTTAAATTAATATTAATTATATATTATTTTTAAATTTTAAAAAATTTTAAACTTATCAGATATTTTTTCTAAATTTTGAAACTAACAACTCAAAATACAAAAAAAAAAAAAAACCAGTTCGAGCTTGTTCGATCTTCTTGGGACGAGCGGATATGCAATATGATTGAGGATCAATTTGATACTCTAAGAACAGACATATGCTGTGCTGTTACGTTCTTTAAGCATTTATAAAGTGACAAGTCGCTTGACCTTGTGCAGCTCCTAATTATATGCCCTAATATATTGTTCTAAAAATACCAGGAAAAATGACTTTCATGAATCGCAAGATAGCTTGAAGAGTGCTCATCGAATCGACTTGTTAGCAATGGAGATTTCAACTGGGTCTGCCCCAAAGGTGATGTTTATAGATTTTGGTTTGGGAAGCCACACGGGCGCAGCAGAGTTCCCAGATTGGTCTATGAAACTGGGAGCCTATTTTCCTTCAACTTAATAATTTTTCAAAAGTTAATGATTAATGTTAAATATTAAGGAAAACATAAAAATGAAATACTTTGATTTTTTCTTATTATTTTAGACATGAGTTTTGAACAGGGAAATAAGGAGGAGTATATATTACTCTAAAATGAAAATTGATTGTGTATGTTTCGACATGTTGTGTAGGTGGTTGCAAGTATCTTATGTTTGAATTCAAGTTTTAATGTAAATTGTATGCACTGGCTTTCATATTCTCCTTAAAAGTTCTGAATTTTACTGAAACTGTAAAGCTAAAGCTGATATTCGCTTGAGCCAAATATGAAAATATTGTTCGATTTGAACCTTGGACAATAGCATCGGTATCATGGGTTGTCTATCCATGATTACCAAATTACCTTTGTACTAGAAAAAGCTTTCAGATTCAGGTACATATAAATATAATTGTGTAGGGACAGGGTGTGTCCTTTTACTCCTTTTCGAGTTTGTCTTCAATGGTTGAACATCAAACAAGGGGTATATGGTGTAGCGTGACTTGAAGACTTAAGTTATTTACTTTAATTATTTATTTGTTTTCTAGTTTAAATAGGATTTTAAGTATTTTAGTTGAGTATTTTAGGATATCAATAATTATTTATTTGTTTCCTAGTTAAAATAGCGTTTTAAGTATTCTAGGATATCAATTGTGATTAGGCTTAAGTTTACTTAGCTATGAATAGGGTTGTCAATCATTTATTTTGTGAAGACTTGATAAATAAAAATTCGTGAATTTCTTGGTGTTTATCCTAGCTACCTCCGCTGCATAAGTATATTACTACAAAAATCTTTATGCTTCTTTTTATTTACAAAGGTAAAGGGTTTAGGAGTTTGATAGAATATTAAAGAAACTAGTCGATACGAATTCAAGTTCTATAGCATGACAAAAGAGTGGGAAAATCCTTAAAGATAAAGGATTCCGCATAAAAATACAAATACTGTTGTTTCAAATGCTTGATGAGGGTGTAAAAAGAAAAAGAAATAAGATCATTTTAGTCATTTACTTTTGTTTGCAAATCTTACTTTCATAAAGGTAAGAGCTAGATGGGGCTCTTTAGTTGAATGGTGGGGTGCAACAAGCAGTGGTGGACTCAGGATTTTGTCAAGGGGGCACCTTAGTATTTCTAAATTTATATAAATTTTTTGTTAAATAATACAAAAGAGAAAATTTATTGAAAATTGAAAAAAAAATATACACATAGAGAGGGGATATAATGAACTTTACTCCTTAAAATAAATCTTAACACAATAAAACAAAATATAATATATTGAAATTTGATAATTCGACAATTCAACAAATACAAAGTCATAACTGTCCCCTACAAGTTTTCATATTTTGAAAACGTTGCATGATTTCCTCATTTTCAATGCTATCAAAAATATTCTTCTCAATGTATGCAAGCAAGCTATCGTTCATCCGTTTATCTTCCATTCGATTGCGTGATTCAGTCTTCACAATATTCATAGCAGAGAATGTCCTCTCAGCTTTGGCAGTTGCAATCGGTAGAATTAGTGCCAATGACAAATGAAAATACACCAATGGATAAATTTTGTCTTTCTTTGTTTTAACCATTTTTTGGGCAAGACTAGAAATGTCTTTCAACTCTAAAAACTCACCATTAGAATGCATATCCACAATAAAGTTTTCAAGTTGATCTTCAAGTGCTTTGAGTTGAACTACTGAAAAATCTTTAGGATAAAATTGAGCAAGTCGTATAAGCTTCTGTTTATCAAAAGCAGAAAATAGATCACTTGGATTTAGACATGCTACACAAATAAGCAACTCAATATTTGTTTCAGTAAAAAGATTATTTAGTTCCTGCAACTGCATATCTATAACAGAAAAAAATATCTCAACACGATAATGATGCTTATGTGTGATCGCTTGAGCTTTACATCTTGATTTCCCTTGAGGCCAAAAAATATCATCCATGTTAGGAACTTCAATATTGTGTTTAGCACAAAAAGAGGAAACTTCATCCAATAACAGATCCCAACCATTTTCCCTCATCATTTGCAGCCTTTCCTTACAAACTCTTACTAACTCTATGGCATTCACAGTATCTTGATCCTTTCTCTGTAAAGCTTGTGACAAATCATTTGTGATTCCTAATATTGTTTTCATCAAATCTAGAGAAAAAAATAATATCAAAGGATTTGATAAAATTCAATACAAGCTTAGCCTCATATTTATGATCAGCATCAGATCCATCCTCTGCTATCATCTCTATTATATCTACTACAGATGGAAACATATAAATTAAACTTATTAAAGAATTGTAATGAGAGCTCCAACATGTATCACTTGGCTTTTTGAGTTTGATTCCTTGATTTAAGCCTCGTCCAATTGAAAGCTCTCCATTAGTGAGTGCTTCAAAAATAACTATTGCATGTTTTCTTTAGAGAATATTATGACGTTTAGCTGATGCTCCAACAACATTAAACACATTAGCAATCCAAAAAAAAAGAGCAATAATTTCTGTTATGATTTTTTGCCACAGCCACAAGAGCTAACTGAAGTTGATGAGCAAAGCAATGCACATAAAAAGCAGATTCATTATCTTTCAAAATAAGTGCTTTCAAACCATTTATGAAACCATTAAATAACCGCATATTCACCCCGCAAAATAAATAAATAAACATTAAAAAAGTTTACATAAATTTTATTTGTAGAATACAGTAAAAAGAATTAATTATAGTGAGTGACGATATAAATTACTTGAAAGGAAGGATAATTAGTTATGAGTATTGTATAACTGTGTTCAGTTGCACTTGCTATAAAACGGGTATATGATTGCTTGCAAAACAAAAGCAACATACTGAGAATAATGAACCTATAAAACTACATGAAAAGAACACTAAAAATTTGATTAAAATTTCATGTATAAAATAAAATAATAAAATATTAAATATAATAAAATATAAACTTACTTGGCTAATGATTGTACTTGTCTTTTGTACCAATTCGGTGGTTGCAAGAGGAAAAAGTGAAAAAAGTTGTGTAAAGAGTAAAGTCAAATTAGGTTTTGTTTTTTTAAATAAAGGAGTAGATTGTAACTATTAAAACTTAAGGGACTATAAGGAGATTTAATATTTCAGCAGGGGCCAAGACCCCCTTGGATCCCAATGTCGGTCCGCCCCTGGCAAAAAGCACTGTTCTTGTATAGAACAGTTGATATATTATCAAACATAAGACATTTTTGGAAATTAAGTAATTAAATTTTAACTATAGCGATAAAAAAATAGAAAGTAATTCATTTCTTGTATACAGGAACTTGTTGGTGAAGCATAAGCTTGACTTGTATCAAATTATATATATATTATGATTTTTAAAGGGTATATAACCGATACAATTATTCGATGCATACAGGATAAGTACTAGAAAAGATTGTGGAGATGAAATGATTAGAAGGCTAGCATAAATGGCTTCATCTACATTAATTGTTTAAATATTTGCAGGATTCACTGTCAAAATGCAATTAAGAAGTGTGAATCGCCATGATCGCCATTACTGAAATGCATTGTAGTTGTGCCTTTTTGGAAATAATTTGCTTTTGGTTAAGAGAAGTGCCCTGGTGTTTTTTTTTTTAATAATTCCATCGGTTAAATTTTGTATATTGGAGGATTTATTTAACGATAAGGATAGAGATGATTTATTTTAATGATCTCCATCCTTGTCTTTTGGACAATCTTTTTCATTATTATCATCATTATCTTCTACTTCTTCTTCGTCATCCTCACTGTGTTTGTTTGGGATTTTATTTATTAATCGCTTTTTTAATATTAAAAGTTCTTTTAACTTTATTGCTTATAGACTTTTGATATCGCTTTTTTAATACTAAAAGAAGCCCAAAACTTAGACTTTTGAAGAAAAATTTTTTTGAGTTTTTTAAAGTTTTGAAATATCAACTATATCCTCATTTAATTTTATATATTTTACTTTATGCTTTACTTATAATAAAACTTTATTTTAGTAAGCTAATTATAATAAATACTTCTGTATTTATCTCATCAAACAGTCAATAACTTTTTAATAAAAAGGTTCCACTTTTATAAGAAAAGCTCCAAAAATATATATTTCAATAAATTCTACTTGAAGAAGCTGAAATAATAAGCAGGCCCTAAAAGTTGTTATGTTTCTTCTTCTAATAATCTTTAAGTCTGCTTCTTCACTATATTTGTCTTCGACATAGTCTTCGTCCTTGTATTCGCAACAATCTTTTTCTTCTCCTGCTCCTTCTTCCGCTTTACCATCTTTGTCTTTAATACAATCTTCAACCTTGTTCACAGGCTCTTCTTCTTCATTGTCATCTTCATGTAGGTCCAGGTTGAAATAAAATAGTAAATATGTAAGCACAACTCCATGTAATATCAGCGCAACCATGCAGGACCATACTTCTTCATAAGTGATTATAACTGCACAAGCCAGTTCAGGAAGAAAAGCCATTAAATAGAAAGTAACATATTGCCACAAATCGCCCCAAGTTTTACAAGTACTCTGCAGAAATATAAACAAGTAAATTATAGAATAAGTTAGTCTCCACAAACATACAATTGCGTACATCAATTAATACAGTAGATAAAGTTTTATAAAATTAATAATCTAATTCCGATCAATGATTAAAATTTATTATATATTAATTAACTACCTCTTGCTTAAGCTGGATTTGTCTTTCTAGAAGTCTTTGCATGATTAAGCAAACATCTTGGGTGATGAAAATGACAAAAAGCAGATACCCATTTGCAATACATAGCTTCTTCACAATTGAAAGGTCAGTGGCATTGTAAAAGAGATAGTACAAGACTTCGAAGAATCCAGCCAGTGTAGTCGCAGCGGTGAAAATTTATGCTGCATATACATATATGACATATTAGTTTAAAATATATATTTGTATAAGTATATATTATTTATACTTTTAATTTCTCTTTGAAAAACGAAGAAAAAATTAATAAAAGGAGTTTTAAAATAAGAAATACCACAACAAACTTCTTCTTCTTCTCAGGAAGGAGTGAACGCTTCAATCTAGCTTGATCATCTTTCTCAAGGAGTGGTCGATGACGCTCCAACACAGCTTGATGATCTTCTTTGGAGTGATCCATGGAAGCAGAAAAAATTTGAGATTTCTAATTGTTTGCTTACTAGTTTAATGAATTGAACCTCCCTGTACAAACACACACTACAAGAAAAATAAGCTATGGCAACGCACATTTCGTGTTGCTAAAACGTTTTCGCAACGAGCAGACGCGTGTTGCCGTTCTTGCTGCTGCGAAAAGTCTTTCACTTTTAGCAACGCGCGCATGCATGTTGCGAAAAGTGATTTTGCATGTTGCGGGAAATCTTTTGGCAACGCACAATGCGTGTTGCCGTAGACATCGATGGCAACACGTAATGCGTGTTGCCGTAGACATCAATGGCAACGCGCAATGCGTGTTGCTATAGACCTAAATGGCAACGCATATTGCGTGTTGCGAAAAGATAAAAAATAACATAGTTTCAGCAACATGCAATGCTTGTTGCTATAGATTTAAGCATGTGAGTTTTGGCAACATGCGCATGTTGCCATTTATATGATATAGAAATATATTGTATTTATAATTAAATACCCTTTTTATTAATATGTAAAACCTGCTCATTTTTAATTTTACAAATTGGTATATAAATAATCGCAGAATACATAATATATAATAAATGTAGAAATTTGTATAATGTTAATATTATCACAAATATTATGAAAAATACAAGTACTTGTAATTAATATGTAATACAATCCCAAATGACTTAAGGAAAATGAAATCAAATAAAACATACTTAAGCACAAATTCGTACATAAGCAGCAAAATCATCATCTTCTTTTAGCATCTTAATTGATGAATTTTCCAAACAAACACGAACAAAGCCTACACAAGCAACTTCAAAATGTTACATAAGCAAGATAGCGATAGGCATATAGACTCATGTTTAAGCATAAAACTAACTTACGGATTCAAATTTAATTTTATTCTTAAGTTAATGTATTACTTATCTTATCTCACAGCTTCAACTATATATGATAGGAAAAGCATATAATCAAACCACTAACATATCAAATAGCATGCTTATAGCCACCAAGACAAAAGCAAAAAAATAGGGCATAATATATGAAATTAATATATAATATAAACTTATAAACTTTGATCATTTAATAATTCAAAAATTATATTCTACTTACCTTAAAAGTGACAACATAACCTCCACCTAAAAATAAGGATAATAAAAATGTAGTTAACATCCATAGAACATATTGTAAAAATTAAATGATATAAGCTTCCAAATACAAACTTATAGAAATTTAGTCAATGAGAAATTATTACCTTTATGATATCAAATTGATGCAACTTTTTGGCCAAGCAATAGCACTTCCTACGACCTGATCAATGTTTTGAGCTTCATCAGTTGAATTTACAATTAGAGAGGGTTAATATAAATCTTTATCAACCCAAACAAAATAATTAGAAAGATTACATTAATTGTTTATATTGGCTATCCATTGTATATAAAAATTGACAAATGTGAACTAATTTGATGCATAGTTGCATGTGCATGTGCATGGACTGAGTTGTACACGAGTTGCATATGCATGGGCTAAGCCTTGTGTATTCAATGACCTGCATGTGTATATTCAATTGAACTGTGAGCTGCATGTGCACATGCTGGTGCAAGAAGTGGGCTACATGGAGCCAAACCATTTGACTTGTTTACACCACGGCTATGGAGCTTCTTTAAAAACTATTGTCTGCATTAGGAAATGCCCATCAGAGATGACAACTAAACATGAATGCATATAGCCATATGATATAACATATATTTTCTGTTTAAATTTCAACACAAGTAACCAGGCCATATCACGATTTAGCAATAGATAGAATTAGCAACGTGGGAACAAGATGGTGGAATTAACTCATCTATACTACAACAGAGAGCAGCAATGACAATAAGACTTGGTCGATGCTCCAGCAGTCTAAAATCTGCACAAGTCTAGTTTTAATCTAATGAGTATATATATGTTGCAGGAGAAACTTCTATGATGTGATGATGCATTATTAAAATCTAATGCTCCCTCAAATGAAGCTACTAAATCAAGAATGAACACAAATTATCAGCAAAGATCTGAATCATAAGCTACATGAAGCATGGGAGAGCAAAGCTATTTGGTAATATGGAAAGAAATTCTGAAAACTGAATTATAATATTTCTTTAACAGTAAAGATTATATATATATAGTGTCCCCAAGCCAGCCAACAAAATCCCGTAAAAATAATTGCCACACCCCTACCTGTGTTGATTATTTCTAGCAACTTGATTAGCCACCTTATCCAGAAGAAGCTTAATGAGTCGGTTGGTTAACTCACTGCTGGGAACGTGAGACTAAGACTAGAGAGAATTGCCACCTTAGCAATAGCTCTACGTATGAATTGCATGAGCTTAGCTGGTGCATGAAGTGGCCTACATGGCCTTGCATGAGTTGCATGTGGTTAGGCTATGCTAAAGTGTAGCAAGGATAAAGCTACACTACGATATGGCCATCATTCTCCCTCAAGAGAAACTGGTTCCCTAAACAAGTGAGCTTGCTATATATTCAAAGTCTGGAACTGACTTAAAGCATGTGCTCTGCATCTTGCATAACTAGCTTGCTACATGGGATCATCCGACAGAATATTCAGCTTGCTTCTGACAAAATCGACTTCCCACGAGATTCCTGCTATTAGCTGCATGGGATCATCCAAAACAAGCTGAATATACATGCGGGATGATCCAAAACAGCTTGCTATATCTTCCTCTCTCTCTCTCTCTCTCTTCTTCTACCTTCTTCTTCCTCTGAATCCTCCCCCTCTCTATTTGAATTTTTTTTTCCTTCAAGCTTTTATCTCAGTCGTGCTAGTGGTGAGCAATGATTCGTCAAGACTGCAGCTACTCTTATTATGTCCTTGCTGCTGCTGGGATTTATATGGGACTCATTACTCATAGCATATATGTGTGTGTGTGTGTGTGTGTGTGTGTGTGTGTGTGTTGAACAATTACCATAATGACTACTTTTTGCTAATTTTGTGTATATAAAATCTGGGTATCTAAACAATATTCATTCGTATTCATCCTAGATTAATGACTTTATTTCACATTGATAGAGATTAAATATTACTGTTGTATTTCTCTTTTAACTGAAACCAACCATATACATCGGCAATGAATTCATTATATATAAGCCAAATAATATGTATAACAAATAGGCAACAAAGACCTGTAGCACAGTAGTCCACTTATGAAGTAGCTCGCCGACAGCAGTAGCAAACCTATAAGTAAAATGAAGTTCTCGTGCAAGAAAGAAAGCGATGGAAATGGCTCTGCAGTGAGTCGAGATAAAGTTCTGCAGCTAGCGTGGAGTAAGCGGGTAAAGGAAACTTCTGCAGTGAGTCGAAACAAATGGCTCTGGAGCTAGCGTGGGGCAAGCTTGTAAAGTAAAGATACAACTTTCCTTTGCAGTGGGGCAGGGGAGAACTATTCATCTGTACAGTCGTAAATGGCTCTGCAGCGATGGAAGAAATGCACCTATTTTCCTCAATAGAGCGGTATCTCACTTCTTATACACTCCTATATCTATCAATCATGACAACAATGCTCTCTACTCCTCTGTTTGTCTGCTTGTTCCCGAACAGAGGGAGTGACACATAAGAGCTAAGCTGCGATTACAGATAGCCGGAGCTGCGGAGGCTGGGCTGGGTTGCCAGAGCTGTGGAGGCCAATCTGCCACCAGAGTTGGTGCAAGTAAGGATGACCAAAGACTGTCAAGAGGCCACTCAAGCGAGTGTTGATGAGTGATGACAGTGAAGATGGTGGAGACAAGGCGACTTAGGGATTTTAGGATTAATACATTTACGGGATTTTGGGTTCAATAACTATTTTTTTTCTTTATATGTAGTAGTAAATTTTCAAGATTTCCCATTATATTGAACTTTATCATTATCACCCCTATAAATTTTTATAAGTTAAAAGTTTTAATTTTTTTTATATACACCTTTCTAGACATTTTCGCAACGCGCAGAATGCGCATTTTGCTAAATTTAATAGTTTTGGCAACGTGCATTTTCTGCGCGTTGCTAAATGGTAAATTTCGCAACGTGCATTTTTTGCACGTTGCTAAAAGTGAATTTCAACAATCTTTCGCAACATACACAAATTGCGCGTTGCGAAAAACAACATTCAACAACGTGCATAAGTGCGCGTTGCGTAAACTCTGTTGTCATTGCCTATTTTTCTTGTAGTGACATCAATTTAAGGGTGAATTTGATGAAAGACAAACACTAGATTGACGAAAAATCTGATTATTACTTGATTACTTATTGAACTAAACGTAGTAGAAACTAGAAATCCTTATTGTACTATGATACAATACAATCGCTTAAGAGAGAAATTGATAAATATATTTTTTCTGTGTGAAGAAGGTTATTACAATACCTTCATTCTTTTACTTTAAATCCCTCTTTGATTTGTCGTCAGAAAAATTGTAAAAATTTATAGATTTCATTTGTACACATGTAGATAATCGTGTCATGTGTGGACAGATAATAGTGTCACTTTAGGCTGATTTATAAGTTATTATGTGGACTATAATGAATTAATGATATCATTATTAAAAATCTATTTCATTAGTTTTCTTCAAGTGAGTGAAAATTAGAGATCTGGAAGGATTTTGTTGAGCGGGTTGTTAAAATTTATCCATTTTGTTTGTGTATATGTTTATACTTATCATCACCTTCACATTTGATATACTCCGTCTCATACTTGGGGAAAAGATTTTTCTTTTTCGTATTATTATTATTATTGGAATTAATATTGTTATTGCTTCATCAATTTCTTAAATATTCATGATAAAGAATGCTAGAAATAATTCTTACCAAATTTTATAAATAAATTATTTCACGTACTAGCTAGCAATCAACAATATAGATCAAGTAATGGCAATTCTACTTCAATAATTAATATTTATTTATTCACGAACAAGGAGGGTCATATTTTGGCAATTCGCAACATCAATTCAAGGTAAAATGACATCACCCCATGCGTGCTGAACAAAACCTTAGACGAGATAATTCCAAGAGCCAAGTAAGGGATTGAGGCCATCAAATAGAAAGCAACCTATTCCCATTGTTTGATACAAGGCTTATGAATAATCTGCATAGAAACAATAAATAATTAATTAATTATTTACCTAATTAACAAGTTAAACACCTCTTGCTTATGTTAAAAATAGTACGTAGAAAAACGAATATGATGTTACGTACCTCCCGCTTTTGCTTTTCCCTCTCAATCTCAAGTGCTTCCATGAATGGGAATACATATTTTGTGCTAAGGAACAACGAGAGCAGATACCAAAATGCAATGGATACGGTCTTGGCGGTGGAAAGATGAGGGGCCAGGAAATGGAGCATGACAATCGATAAAGCAATTCCTAAACGATGGTAAAGTAGAATTTTGAACTGCAAAATGGAATATAGTAAAAATGTCACCCTAATTTATTTTCCTCTTAAACACAACCACCACAAAGTATATGAAATTGTAAATGAGTTAATAGGGTATAATTAAGTACATACATTTTCCTTATTCGCGGCAAGACTGATCTTCTCTTAAAAGGAGTGAAAGCTCCGGTTCATTTTCATTTTCGTCATCGGAATCCATGAAAAGATTGGAATTATCATAGTCTTTGGAACCCATATGGGATGTAGAGAAATCAATAAGTGAAATAGAGAGAGATTAATAAGTGAAGAAGAGTGTATATTGTTGGAGAAGAAAGCAGAAATTAAAAGGGGATAATTGTTTCCTAATTAACCTGCTTAACTTATAGGAGAAATTTGATGAAAAAACAAATTGAATCTGATACAAAGTCTAATTAATTAGACTAAGATGGAATCCTACAAGGATAATGTTAGGATATTATTTCGGCAATTGTTTCTCTATTTGATAATGTTTAGCAGAATTATAGAAAGATTCGACTTCTTTATATCGAAATTAATTATAAGCCAAAATGCGCTAACATTTTATCGGTTAAACTTAGTTTTAATTAGAGTTTATGTTAAATAATTTAGTTTCTAACATTTCATCGGTTAAACTTAGTCTAATTAATTAGAGTTTCATGTTAAATAATGAGCAAACAAATAATTTAGTATTTGTTATATACAATTTCTAACTTTCCTAGTATTTTCCTCATTCATAATCATAACAGGCATTGAAATAGATGGAAAGAATATTGTTACGTTTTAATTAGATTGAACTTTTTTATTTCAAAATTAATTATAAGCCAAAATGCGCTAACATTTTACCGTTTAAACTTAGTTTAATTAATTAGAGTTTATGTTCATAAAGAGTAAGAATAAAATAAAGAAAGTAATGGAAAAGATTACTTGTATTACTGTTTACAACTTATTATTTACAAAAGAGCTATCATGAAGATAGGAAAAGGTACCGAAACAAACTCCTAAAATAATAGGATATATACAAACAAAGATAACTAAATATCTACATTAGCATGAATTCAAACCCATGTGATAAACAATAAAGTGATAAACAATAGCTAAGATAACTATGGACAACTGGTTGATAATGATAAGCCTTCTTCCTTGTCTTTTTACTTGATTTGCCCCCGCAAGCTGGGGTCACCATTAGAGACACCACGCTTGGCACGAAGAAGAACAACCGTGACCTGTCCAGGGGCTTGGTAAGAACATCAGTTATCTGATTAACTGCAGAGACATGTAACACTTGCAAGGAGCCATCAGCAACTTTGTCTTGCACAAAGTGGTAGTCAAGAGCTATATGTTTCATGCGAGAATGAAATACGGGATTGGCACAGACATAAGTTGCTCCTAGATTGTCACATTACAGTCTTGGTGCTTGTGGAAGGGACACACCAAGTTCAAACAAAAGATTACGAATCCATGACAATTCAGCAATAGTAGAGGCAATTGAGTGTTATTCAACTTCAGTAGATGATCGTGCAATAGTCCTTTGTTTTTTGGAACACCAAGAAATAGGATTGGAACCAAGAAATATAATGTAAGCAGAAATTGAAGAACAATCATCACAGTTGCCAGCCCAGTCAGCATCAGAATATACAAGAAGAGAAATTGACTAAGAACATTGAAGAGTAAGACCAAAATTAATAGTGTATTTGAGGTATCGCAATAAGCGTTTGGCAGTTGATCAATGAGATTGCGTTGGAGCATGCATATGTTGAGCAAGTTCGTTGATAGTATAGGCAATATCAGGCCGAGTGAGAGAAAGATATTGCATAGTTCTATGAGACTGTGATATTATATAGCATCAGCTGCCATAGTACCATCATTAAGAGAAAGACGAATAGATGTACTCATTGGTGTAGTAGACTCTTTCATACCAGCCATCCAAAACCGTTCAAGCAAGTCACGTATATATTTGTGTTGGGAGAGAAAGAACCCTTGAGAGTTTGAATAACTTCAATCCCTAAAAAATAATGAATATGTCCAAGATTTTTTATTGAAAATCGTGAGTGAGGGCATCAATAATAGATTGAACAAAAGTTGGAGAGTTTCCTGTTACTAATAAATCATCAACATAAACCAAGAAGTAAACTGTGAGAGAATTGTTAGTGTAAATGAATAAGGATGGATCAGACTTTGAATTAAGAAGTCCGAAGGAAAGAAGAAACCCTTTAAGTTCTTGAAACCAAGCACGAGGCGCCTGTTTAAGGCCATACAGAGAACGACGAAGATGACAAACATGATTTGGTCATGACTGATCAACAAACCCCAGTGGATGTGACATAAAAACTTCTTCAAAAAGAGTGCTATGGAGAAAGGCATTGTTGACATCCAACTGATGAATGTTCCAATCATGAGATAAGGCAAGTGTAAAGATCACACGAATTGTAGTGGGTTTAATGACAAGACTTAAAGTTTCCTGATAATCCATACCAGGACGTTGATGAAACCCCTTGGCCACAAGACGAGCTTTGTAACAGTCAATAGAACCATCAGGATGATGCTTGATCCAAAAAACCCACTTACAGCCAACTATGTTTTAAGAAGGAAGGCATGGAACCAGTTCCCAAATGCCATTACAAATAAGAGCAATGAGTTCAACACACATAGCATCACGCCAATTATTATTTTTAAGAGCTTCAGTAACAGTTCTAGGTTCAAGTGGTGGAGGTAATGGGTGTTTTGTGGCTGTGAGAGAGCTTAGAGTTGGGTTTAAAAATATTGTTTTTGGCCCTTGTAACCATGGGATGGGTATTGGATGAAGTAGGTGGATGTGAAACAAGTAAAGGTGAAGATGTAGGATTAGAATCATACCTGGCAGTTGTTGGATGCGTGGAAAAAGTAATAATAATATTATCTAAACATGGAAGCATGCTAGTAGACTCATGAGATTGGCTTTGTTGTGCATCTTGCATGGGAGACTGTGAATCATGGGAGATAAGTTCTAGTGGAGTAGATTTAGATGTGGGACCATGTGGAGAATTTGTTGGAAGGAAGGACGAACCATGTGAGGAGGAATTAGAAAAAAAATGGAGATAAAGGTAAAGTGGGAATATTATTCATTTGATTGAAAAGAGATAAAGAATTAGTGGATAAAGTTGCAGTGTCTAAAGAAGACTGGTCATAAACTTTAGGCTTAGGAATATGAGATGATAATGATAGGGAAGAAATACTTGTCCATTTAGATAGGTAGCATCATTAATTTTATCTCGCTCATGAAAAGTTGGTAAAGAAGGAAAGACATCCTCAACAAATTTGACGTGCTGAGAAAAATAAAATCTATGACTAATGGGTTTAAAACAAATATATGAATTATGAACATTAGAGTAACCAAGAAAAATACACGACTTAGACCGTTTTTCTAACTTGTGTTTGGAATATGGTCGAAGCCACAAGTACAAAGACACCCAAAAATCTTTAATTTAGAATAATTGGGATAAGTGTGAAATAAACACTCAAAAGGAGATTTGTTTGCAAGAATGGAAGTGGATAAGATACACAGTGGTTTTAAAAGCAAAGGTCCAAAGAGAAAGAGGTAAAGAAGCACGATGTAAAAGCGTGAGGTCAGTCTTAATGATATGTCGATGACGACGCTTTGCTGAAGCAATATGTTATGGTGTGTAAGGAGGAGAGATAAGATGTTGAATACCATGGTTCTCAAACATTGTTTTTAGACCTTGATATTCTTTACCTCCATCAGAGTAAACTGTGTTAATTGTTGCTTGAAAAAATTTCTCAACCATGAGTTTAAATTTCGAAAAAATATTAAAGACTTCAGATTTGGAAACCATTGGAAATAACCATGAGTACTTAGTATAATGATCAACAAAAATAACTTATCCATTGATCAAATAAGGGAAGGACCCCAAAACATCAGCGTAAAACAAGTCTAATGGACAACGAATTTGAAGACTGGAAACACCAAAAGGTAATTTATGGCTTTTATTGCATAAACATTGATCACAAAATGAAGACTTATAACTGGATAAAAAAGGAAGTTTATTTGATGACACAATATGATAAAGAACTGAAGATGCAGGATGACCGAGACAATCATGCCAGTGATCAATTGTGGTTTTAGCACCTAGATACACTCGCTTTGGTATTGATGGAATATTTTTTATGCTTCACAGTTCATAAATATTATTCTTGCTCTGTCCCCGCACCAACGGTGCCCCTGGTGTGAGATCCTTCACAAGTCAAACTCACTTGAGGTATTATTGGTTTTACAGAATTGAGACACAGAAATCAAATTTTGTTTCATGGAAGGAACACAAAGCACATTAGAAAGGAAAAAAGTTTTGCCAGGAAAAGCAGAAAGTGTGGAAGCACCTGTGTGAGTAATATGTAAACCTGAACTATAAGCAATTATGATGTCATCAGGGCCTTCATAGGGCTGTTGATTGCTCAAGTTTTTAAGGTCAACAGTAACATGATGTGAGGCACCGGTATCAAGAAGCCAGTTGGTGTTGATTTCATGATTATTCTTGGTAATTGCTGGATTAGCCTTAGGGGGTACAGGAAGACCCATTAGTCATTTGGCTGTGAAACATTCTCTAGCAGTATGTCCTTTTTTTTTCACAGAATTGACATACCACAAAAGAATTTTTTCCAGGGATATGTGCTGGAGTGCCTCCTTGATTAGTCACAAAATTATTTGATCATTGTTAAAAATTATATTAAAAGTTCTGACCGTTGCAGCCATGAGAATAGTTCTTTTTACCTTGTGAATTGTTATGTTTAGACTGATTGAATTATGTTGTGTTGACAATTATTCCTCCAGAGGATTTGGTCTCCTCTCGTTTGAGATAGGACTAATATTCCATGAGCTTTTCATGAAGTTCTTCAAAACTTATGATTGTATCACGGACTCACACCGCAGTTGCAATTTCTCTAAATTCTTGCCCAGTACTATTGAGAACATGATTGATAAGATGAGCATGTGGAACAGGCTGCTCAATAAGAGCAACCTCATCAGCTATTTCACGAATGGCACTAAGATACTCAGTGACTGATTGTGATCCACGACTCATGCTTGAGAGTTGTTCTATCAATCCCATAGTACGAGATGACGAAGCACTAGCATAGAGTTTGGCAAGACGAGTCCAAGCTTCTGCCAATGTCTTAGCTGTCTTAATAAAGGGTCTAACTCTCTCAGAAAGAGATGTGAAAATACTGTGAAAAAGAAGTTTGTCTTGCCTGCTCCAAGTGATAAACTTAGGATTTGTGACTTCTTGTCTTTGAATAGTAATAGTAGGAGAAGGACATGGCTTTGTTCCATCAACAAAATCAAGTAAATCATAACCATAAAGTAGTGCATCAAATTGCGCCTTCCAAGTTGCATAATTGTTTGGTAGCAATTGTACTAGAAGTTGAGTGGCATTGCAAGCAATCAAGCTTGCTGGAGTAGGAGAGGAAGTGGTAATGTTGTCGGTAACTTGGGTAGAAGCAGTGGTTTTAGAACTTTTATTAGCCATGATGAAAGTCACAAAAAAAAGTTAAGAGTTTAGGATTTTAATACTCATGAGAGTCAAAAAAATGCAAAAAGTAAGAATAAAATAAAGAAAGTAATGGAAAATGTTACTTGTATTACTGTTTACAACTTATAATATACAAAAGAGCTATCATGAAGATAGGAAAAGGTACCAAAACAAACTCTTAAAATAATGGGATATATACAACAAAAGATAACTAAATATTTGTGTTAACATAAATTCAAACCCATGTGATAAACAATAAAGTGATAAACCATAGTAAAGATAACTATGGACAACTGGTTGGTAATGATAAGCCTTCTTCCTTGTCTTTTTCCTTGATAATGTTAAATAATTTAGTTTCTTCGGTATCATCATACATATATTAAAATTCACAATTAGTTTAATACCTGAAAATTATTTATGTAAATTTTGTTCAATTTTGTTCAATTTTGTATTTGTTATATATTTTCTAACTTTCCTAGTAGGTTCGTTAAATTTTGTATTTGTTATATACTTTCTAACTCTCCTGGTAGTTTCCTTATCAGGAATCACAGTAGGCATTAAAATAGAAAGGAAGGAACATTGTTACGTTTTATTTATACAAAGGGATTGCAGCACAGAAGATTAAGATTCCGAATTTCTATTGAATTAGGTTTAATTATTTAATTAAAACCAAGTTTGTCTCCAATAAAATTAACCTCTCATGAATAAACTGTTTTTGTGTGCGCCGTGGGACCTAGCTTCAATATAAAAATTTACTATACAAATATAGAAAAATAAAAGAAAAACGCTAATTCTTCAATTACAAAGAAATACTCAAATGAGATAAGTATATAATATTACTACATTGAAATAGTGTGTCAACCTATTCATATATAATTTTTCCTGTGTAAAATGTTAGTTAAAATCTTTATTTTTTAAGTAAAGCAGCAAATCAACTACATTCAAACGAATAGATGAATAACGTAAATTTTTGTCTCAACTACATTCAAATGAACTTAATTCTTGAAGATGTTAACAAATATTGCTAAAGAGAATGATGAATGGACCTATCAAAGAAGAGATAATTTATCAAGAGACGAAGTGTTTTCTAATTGAACTAAACAACCCTAAGTTTATAGGAAAATCTAAAGAAATTAAAGTTGACAGCATCTCTAATTCATTAGACTTACAGCTGAATGCAATAAAATAGTCAAACCCTAATTTATTTTTATTCGCTTATCAACCAATGGTCTAATGACCTGTTGGTCCGACGCATATATGTCCTTACGAGGCCAACTAATATTTGTCCATCGGACCACACATGCCAACAAACAATGAACTATCGGTTCTTAAGAGCTCTTATAGGCCGAGCTGATAGGTAAAGGCCAATAGGTTGATTGGTTGTTGATTAGACAAAAAAAAAAAGGATTGTTATTATCTAAATCCATGAAATCTCTTCTACGCCTCCATTTTAAATAAAATTTTGGTGAAATTTAGTTATTTATGATATAACTTAGATAATTTCTAATATAACCTCTTGAAATGGCCACACAATAGCAATATAATTTAATTTAGGGAGGAAAAGGAAGACAATTCTAGAAGGTTTCGAGGCGTGTATGAG
Organism: Boswellia sacra; assembly: GCA_013180625.2. Taxonomy (NCBI): domain Eukaryota; kingdom Viridiplantae; phylum Streptophyta; class Magnoliopsida; order Sapindales; family Burseraceae; genus Boswellia; species Boswellia sacra. The sequence continues at coordinate 41,238 of SNVD02012892.1, forward strand.
AGTTGTAAAGTATGAGACTGTTAACAGCCTGAAGAAGGATTAGATATGCAATATAATTAACAGCTCGAATAAAGGCGAAATAAACAAAGCCCGCACATAATAAGCGGAACATTTAATATTGCTTTGTGCCTTTGTAAGTTGATATGTGCAGATTTGAATGAATTAACCTGTCAAAAAAATTATTATGGATTTAATTATCTCTTCAACTTCTTGCTTTTTGTTGTTAATGTCTTTCTTATATAGTCCGTGGTAGTCGTTAGAAAGCATAAAGCTTCATTATTCCCAAAATAGTTATTAGAGAATAAAAGTGCAAATTAAGGGGAAAAAAATTACTATGTTTGATTTCCAAATCATTTTCATTTTTCAGGATTAAAAACATTCAAAACTATGGAGAAATTTAAAAATCAGAAATATAATATGAACCGAGAAGTTGAAAATTTAACATATATATATATCAAATCAAGATTCAAGAGAGGAGAGTATCTTTTCGTATGAGGGGTTTGGATCAAGTGTCCATTAATTTTGCATTAATTTGTTTAATAATATACTTTTCATTATAAATTTTATTTTGCATTCAATATTGTTACTTAAATTTTTAATTTAATTTTAAAGTTAAAGATAAATTGTTGATGGTATGCATAGTCATTCAAAACATATTCATTTGTAAATGATTCTTAAATAATTTCAATTACCAACTTTTTATGTGTAAAGGTAATATCCAAATTAAAAAGTGATCGAACTACTAAACTTGAATGTGTCAAGTTACGAACTTACTTTCTAATATATAAATAATGTAATAAATTAATATTTCATTCACATCTCAAACGATTGAAGAAAAACAAATTGTTGCATTTAATCTCTTACAAAATTAATTGGAATTTCATGTTGATAAATAACACAAACCTCCCCTCATTTTCATATACTATAGCTAAGTTATGTGAATTTACAATATATTTGGAGTCATATATTTAGTAAGAAAATTATGACTGTTATAAAGATGACAATATAAAGATATTTTGACATTTATTTCTCATTATTTCTAATAATCCAATTTAATGTGAGATTTGGGTTATTTGCACTAAAATTTTATTTTCATGCTATTATTCAGAATCTTGAAAATATTTTTGTAATTTATTTAATAAAAGATTATATTTTGTAATATTAAGGTTCCAATAATAATATCAATCATATCCTCAATCACATCCATAAAACAAGCAATGGAGTCCTTTGAGGGTCCGTGAGGATGAAACCCATGTGAGGTAACTGACACATGAAATCCGCCAGTGGGGCACATTAGCCTCGCGTGCTTTCCGCACCACATGGGCCATTGGGTCTTGATTTTGGGCTTAGACCAGCCTGTTAAGTCAATTTCTTATTATTATTTCTTCTCTATGCTCATTATTTGACTTCCAAATTCCGACTTCTAAGTGACTGCAAGATCCACGTTTATTGTTAGTTTACAACTTTAAACCAATTTTCTTAAGGTTTTAATGGAAAATCAAATACCAATGACCAAAAATAAAATCAAAAATAGAAGTTTGTTTGCTTGTCTAATTCAAATGAATGAATAATATTATACTGATAACCCATTTACGATCAATTTTTCTTGCAACCTGAGTTGGCAAAACCATAATAAAGATATAATTACCATGTTATGCTTTGTAATTTCTCTTATTTATTTTTGGTCTTTACTCATTCAGTAAAATTTTGTCAACTTATACAGCGAATTTGATTATATATGTAGCATTACTCAATTCAAAATTATTACCTCATTTGAATTTTTGAAGTGTTATGAATATGTTTTTTTTTTTTTTTTCTAGTGTTCTAATTTGCTATCCTTTTACTAACTTGCAAAGAATTGCCTCAATGGTAAAGGCAATTCATTTGAATCAAGATAAAACTTCAAACTATTTTAGGATTTTATTTTATTTTTCATAATTTTAGACCACAAAAAATTGTAACATTGAAAGTAAAATTGGTAATATACAAAATACAAAAAAAAAATTAATATTCGCTAAACTAGTGAAGATCAAAATTCTCATATAATATTATTAAATATAATACCGTTAGCATTATTGTTAAATTCTTTTACTATTCTCTCAAATTCCCCAATAATCCCCGTGATTGTAAAGCAAAATCATCTCCAACTCATCCATCAAAATTTTATCGATCAGCCTATTTGACACAAGTTCACGACTCCTTAGAAAGTTACACTTAAAAGAGTTATTTAGATGATACCGTGAGCAGATATTTGAGAAAATAATAAAATTGGTAAAGTTTTTTGAAATTTAATGAAACTATTATTTTTTAAAATTATCACTAACTAAGATGTGATGATTAGGAATATTTATCAATCTAACTAACGAATTGAAAGTGTCTTGCTTATAAAACATATTGATTTGACCAGTAAGTATTAAAAGACCGCCGTGTTAGAGAAGCACAGTTCATGTAACAGGACAGGACTGGTTATTTAAAATAACTTGTCAAATCGTTGACAACTCATCAAATACGTATTTAAGTGCGTTTTGCACCTTATTTGAGAAGGTATTTTTGTCGTTAGAAATTTGACTTGACTAGATAAATAATCAATAAAAAATATCGAAATTTATTAAAAATTATAAGAAATCTCTCGATTTAGCCATTTTCGTAATTAACGGATAATTTTAAGGTTTAAGCTAACTAATTTGATCGGAGGTTTTCAAAATCGTAGACTTTGTGTACATCCCTAAAACTAACTATTTTATTTACATACGTACAAAGGATGAAAGTGAGAGTTTTGAAAACCTTAATATTAAATATTATCAACCCAAACAATAAAAATTTTCCTTTACCGCTTGACACCTACACACACCAGGGTTGATCAACTTAATAAAGTCCGGACAATTGGCAACCACAAGTATAGTGTTAGAAGTTGCCAAACTCTAGACAGCCACACATGCTTCTCTGCCCCACCATGCCTTGCTGTATCTTCCATCTTTCCTCCTTTTGATTTGCAATCTAAACCCTTATCTTCACAGATTCTACACCATTCATTCATTCATCCATTTCCACTCTTCCTGTATCTTCTCACAGCCCTCCTCTTCATTTCCAACCTTCTTATATCTTCTCTTCTATTCTCTCCTCTCCCTTTTTTCTTTCTTCTTCCTCTCAACAACTTTACCTGATAGTTTCTGTTCACTTGGGTTGTACCTTTTTCTATTCGTTTTGGTCTCTCAGGAGCTTTTTTTGTAGGTTTTGTCAAAAGGGTTTCTGAGATCTTCCTCAAAAAAACACCTTTCAAGCACCGAAAGTTGCTTGCATGCACCTGCATATTCATTTCCAGGCAGTCTGAGTTATTCTCTTCAACAAGTTTATATTTTTCTATATCTGAGTCTTGAATAAGTTCAAAGGAAGGTTCAATATATATATTTATATTATATAGAGCTGAAGGAAGATGAAGATTCAGTGTGATGTTTGTGAGAGAGCTCCAGCAACAGTGATTTGTTGTGCAGATGAGGCTGCATTATGTGCAAAATGTGATATTGAAGTGCATGCGGCTAATAAGCTGGCAAGCAAGCACCAAAGGCTGCTCCTTCAGTGCCTTTCCAACAAGCTTCCTCCATGTGATATTTGCCAAGTAATTTGATTTCTTACCCTTCTGAATCCTGATCTGGAAACTTTTGCTAATTGTCTTTTTTATTCTAGGTTTTGTTTGTTTATTTAACTGATGAATCTTTTCCATTCTTTTTGTTGATATGAGATATGCTAGTACTGTCTTTTAACTTCTTTTTGCTTATTATCTGAGATGAATTAGAGGGGATGGCATGGCACAAAACAATCAGAATATACGCAAATGAAAGTTGCCCTCGTGTAAATATGGAAGTTCTACAGGGCCAGGCTTCTCTCTTGCATTACTATTACAATCTGAACATTTAGTTGGGATATAATCAGTGAGACTAATCACAACTACAATCCATCATTTTTTTTTTAGAAATCCTTTCTTATTTGTACGATATAGTGCTTCAACTTTTTGATGTTGTCAGCAACTGAATGCTGCTAAAGATAATGAGCAACTAAAATAAGTTATTGTAGTTATATGGGCATATCTAGACTAACCCAGTAGTTCAAAATTTACTTCTAGCTTGCAGTGTTCTTGCTGCAATATTTCTTTGTTAGATCTAAATGATTCTATTAGGCTCACGATCATGGCAAAGATGGAGAAGTTTTAGTTACCTTCTGTTGCAGCGCAGGTTTGGAACAAGATAGTGACCTTTGTAATTATTTTTATTAAATGGGGTTGTAACTAGTGATTAGTGTCATATAGCTTCATGTCTGAATTCATGGCTGATTAGTATGCTTAGTGTTTCCTTTTCTTTTTGGCTGTGGATTTATGTATAATGCAGAATCTTTCAATTGATAATCTAATGAATTTTATGTACTTGGGGCCTACTATGGATTCCTCCAATTCAATAATTTCGCTCTCTTTTATGATGTACAGGAGAGGACTGCTTTCATTTTCTGTGTTGAAGACAGAGCCCTTTTCTGTAAGGACTGTGATGAACCTATCCATTCAGCTGGTAGCCTTTCGGCAAATCATCAGCGGTTCTTGGCCACAGGAATCCGAGTAGGTTTAAGCTCTAGTTGCACCAAAGATACTGAAAAAAGTAGATCTGAGCCGCCCAATCAGAATGCTCAAGAGACTTCTGCCAAAGTGCCTGCTATGCAACAGTCAAGCATCTCATCTCCATGGGCCGTGGATGACCTATTACAATTTTCAGATTTTGAATCCTCTGACAAGGTATGAAAAATGTCTATGCATAAGCTCAGTAGCCTCTTCATTACAAATATATGAACAGTACTGACTTCAATATGAATGATAAGAATGGCATAGGGGTGACAAGTATAAGAAGCTGGGGACTTCTCATTAATAATAATAGGTTTAATCATCTCACAGTAGAAACAATAGCCAATTTCAAATGGTCATTCAAGTTTAAAGAAACTTTGCCGAATTTTGAACAAAATGCATTGAAGAGACATTGATCACATTCTTCTAAACATAATAAATTGCAAATGTAGGATTGTCAATTTGATTATCATGAAGGCCAAATTCAATATGAGATCTTCTAAAGAGCTTTTCGTTTGCATTTCAGGCATTAATATCTTTGTACAATTTCTTTTTCTTGTCTCTTTGCAGAAAGGGCAACTTGAGTTTGGAGAATTTGAATGGCTAGCAGAGATGGGTCTTTTTGGTGAGCAAATTCCTCAAGAGGGTCTAGCAGCAGCTGAAGTACCTCAACTTCCTGTCTCCCAGTCCAGCAATGTTCCCTCATACAGGCCCACTAAATCCAGCATGCCGCACAAGAAGCCTAGGATTGAAATACAAGATGATGATGATGAGTATTTCACCGTCCCAGATCTTGGCTAAATGTTCACAAAATTATATCTACAGTATGATTTTATAAGTTAATAACCTATACATACTTTCCTAAGTACATGTACATGTGTATTTAGTTTCGTGTGTATATGCAGCCGTGCTATAATGCATTTTAGGAGTTGCATCATCCTTATTCCTCACAGTAGCAGAAAGGTTTAGCTTTCTATATTTTGGTCCAAGGGTTATCTTTTTCAAGGTGTTTTGAAATTTCGAGTAAATGCCCAATTCTCATGCGTCTGTCACTCACACTATTCAGTATAGTACTATGCCTGTTGTGTAATTGGATTGTTTGGTCTGGAATTTTCAAGGCAGATCTTGGCAGCTTTTGTACTGGTATGTTTAATGATAGAAGGGTTCCAAAAGTTATGGATTTGATTAGTCCCTTGATGAGATGCCTTTTCTCTTTTATTCTTTCCAAATTAAGCTTACCAAACATGCGAGAGGATATGTTTAGCTTCTTATGAATATGGCTTTTCAATTTCAGCGTAAACAGTAGACAAGTAGGAATCCCAATAAATGGGCATAAAATGTCTGATTTGATAATACCTTCGCTCTTGGCAGTAAACCATTTGTGGCAAAGCACTGGCCTTGGTATGCACAAGGCAGCTGCTTTTGCTTTTACTGTCATCAGTTTTTCTCATGATATTTAATATTATTATCATTGTTTTATAGGGAAATCTGGAAAATATTCCTGGGGGTTCAGAATGATGTTAGGTTGAAATCGTCATGTAGAACCTGGGTGCTTGCATAGTACAAACCAAAGCCCCACCAAAGCATCATTTTCCAACCGTCGTTCACAATTTAAGTACTCCTTGTTGCAGGTCTGCCACGAATATTTCATGCATCATCTGCAATCACAAACCCGGCCACCTTATAAGGAGCTCAAGAGAACTAAAAAAACAGACATTCTCTTATCAATCCAACTGCCCACAAGCCACAAATTGCGCACAGACATGAAATCTGTCTTTCTCGCTAGGTTAAAATCTCTCATTTTAGCAGCAGCTGTTGCTCTGTTTCCATCTATTGTTCACTCAGTAACTTTAGACTCCGATATAGAAGTTCTTCGACTTCTCAAGCTTTCTGTTGATCCAAACACGATAGCTGAATTTTCCTACATCGGGAGTTGGAACTTCTCGTCGGATCCATGTGAAACAACAGGAAAGTTTCTGGGAATATTATGCACATACCCTGATCACAACTCAAGCAAACGGGTAACATCTATTGATCTGGACAGTGTTGGATATGATGGATTTCTAACACCATCGATTGGAAATCTAACAGAGCTCACTATCCTCAATCTAGGCAGAAACAACTTCAGAGGGCCACTTCCCGAGTCCCTCTCCAGTCTCCGAGAGCTCACAACACTATCCGCGTCAGGAAATTTCTTAACAGGCAGTATACCTGCAGGACTAACCAGGCTCAAGAAGCTTGAAACTGTAGATCTGTCATTTAATAACCTCACAGGTTCAATCCCTGCTAAATTTTCCGGTCTAAGAAGACTAACCCAGTTGAGCTTGGCACACAATGAGTTCTCAGGAAGAATTCCAGATCTTATTGGATCTTGGCAGCTACAGATATTGGAACTGGACAACAATCAGTTGTTTGGTTACTTGCCAAAGTTACCGGTAAACTTGAGAACTTTATCTCTAAGCCACAACTTCCTATCGGGACATATCTCATCAATAGGGAGGCTTGTAAATCTCAGATCACTCGACCTGTGTTGTAACCAGTTTTCAGGCCCCATTTCTGAGGAGATTCTCATGTTGCCTCAAGTGGTTCAAATTAATCTTTCGGTCACTTTACTGAAATAAACGTAATCAAGTTTGCTGGAAGAGAGACTCAGCTTCGAGATTTTGATGCGCATGAGAACCTGTTACGGGGTCCTTTGCCCGACAACTTGGTCACTCTCGGGAATTTAACGACCATTAATCTAGCTCGGAACAGGTTCTCGGGACCGATTCCAAAGAACTACGGGGGAAAAGTGGGGAATTCATGGAGAAGCTTGTTCTTAGATCACAACTTCTTGACAGGAAATCTTCCACCACAGTTCAAGAGGAGCACAGGGAGGATTAAAGGAAGTCTTGCAAACAACTGTTTAAGATGCCCCTTGACAATGCCATTGTGCAACGGAGGGCAAAGGCCAGGTTCTGAGTGCTATAGACAGAGCCATGGTGGTCAGTGAGAGTTCACACGTTCAAAAGCACTATGGGCGTTTTGTATGAGAACCTTTATAAACTTGTTATAACAATAATTAGTATAAATACTTTAGGATTAACACTTATTTTCAATAAACATGGTAATCCTGGACTTTTTCATTCTTTGGTTCAAATCCTGAACATTAATGTAGAAATCAATGGCCAAGCTATTTCTTCGTCTTTAACCAATTACACATCTAGAATGATAGATCTCAAATTATCATTACTTACAAAAACACAAAAGAGCTCCCAAGAAAATTTTTGTCCTTGTTAAATCTGGATCACATAGTAGTCAGTAAATAGGAATAAAATGAATGAAATATAAGAAGAGGAAAATCGAATGAGAGCTAAATTGCCTGAAAAATTTCAAAAGCTTCTATGAACAGAACTGTTTCTCACTACAATATAAAAGGATGCAGTTCAGAAAAGCCAATTAACAGTAACGTTGCCAAGCCACATGAAAAGTGGGAGTTGTGCAAAAGCAATAAAGATCAAGAGATAGTGATGCCTGCTTGAATCGTGACTCCTCATCTCTGCAAAAAGGACTCTCTTCATCGTCTTCACCAAGAAAATTCCCATGCACATACACGTCCACAGGATTAAAAAGTAGTAAGAGTAACTCAACATGATCCTGCCAAGGACAGCGATACACATCCCCGCAAAAGTATACCCAGCATATGCCACAACATCCAGCAAGGGTGCCTCCCCACTACCCAACGAGAGCAAGGTTAGTTTCAACAGCGCGACTTGCATAAACCACCCAAGCAATCCCTTGACAAAAAGCCAGTTTACAGCTTCTGGGCTAAACCTGGCAAAACATGACAAGAGTTATAGGAAACAGAGCAGATTATAAAGATGGTGAACTATGGAATTATTTGAAACGAGATTAACTAATTTCATTTTCATAGCATCACAGCATGATATAAAAAGCCATTGCCACAAATAACCTAAAATTGAAGTGGCTTGGATGATATAGGTATTCTAGACAATATGTGGAAGAGTGACTATGTCACCTGTGCTATCCCAATTCATAATCCCCTGATCATTCAGTTGCCTTTATGCCACAAAGCACATGAGTTCTGAAAATAATTAATCCTAGACAACATTTGGAAGCACTTGTAACTTCCAATGAAACCTAGATGATAAAAATACACCTTTAAATATGACAACAAACGAAAACGGTTACAAATTTGGTCCTTAACAAGTGTCAAAGCCCAGCATACCCGACAAACCCCACAATTACCACTAAATTGTGATCAGCAAAAACATTATTGCTTCTATACATTCCAGTTATTAGATAAAACTCTTCTCCCGTCACAGTAACATCCAATATATAGCAGAACTAAAAAGTAAATTAAGGCAAGTTACCACTATATCTGCTAAATATATAGAAGAATAACTGTTATATTACTTCTCAAAGTCCTTTCACACAGTTCAATGATAACGTGTCATGACTGCTGTTTCAATTATGGTTTTAGAAAAACTCATTGTCATAACTTCTTTTGGATACTTATTGTATAACAGATACTAGGTAAGGATTACGTGCTCAAAACGGTAAATAAACATAGTTACGGATAAAACAAAATTCTGAGAAGATAAAAAAGAAGCAACATCACATTAAAAAGTTTATCACACTTACTTTCCTTGAAGACCCAATGTCAAGCCAGCTAGAACAACGTAGGTGCCAAATGCCATAAATGGAATGTACAAGTCTGGTGCATTTATATCATAAATTGGAGGCTTATAAGAAAGCCTGCCTCCCACTGGCTCAGTTATTCGTGTCCAATGACCCTAATGAAGATTGGAGAGGAAAATTAAACAAAAAATCCTATATGCTGCAAATGAGGAAAAATAAGCCATTGCCAACAAGAAGAAAAGAACCAATCTTACCCTGTGTAGAAATGGGAAGAGAACAACCTTTAATTTGTTCCTCACATATTGGTCATTCACTTGAAAATAATACTGAGGGTCAGAAAAGTACCTACTTATCTGTTCATTTAAAACAAAATGCCAGTCATAAATACATATCTTAACATCAAGCTTCAAGAATAATTTGCAAACAATAACATTTTTTGTCGCATAACCAAAGATATAGACACAATCTGCAAGAATGCAGGTATGTTCCATGAAATGAAGAAACAAATGAACTAACATAATGTTACGGCAGATCAATTTTTTACAACAATAATTGTTTAAACTTAAGGCATTTGATATTTTCTTGAATTATTAAAATAAGAAATTCAATTTCAATATTCGCTAGTTACATTCGCATATACTTATGACCTTTAAGAGACATTTACCAAGCATTCGTGATAGGAACTAACTTGTTCATCGGGGTACTAAAACAAAACATGGCTTTATAGGATCTCAAGCATCAGGTCACTATTTTAGAGCGACCCAAATTTATCATTTCTTCGCATATAATTGAAAACAGTTATTGACTCATATGGCTCTGTACACTTCAGGCCACACACGGCATACCTTGTCTAAAAGTGTAAAGAAAATTTCTAACTTTCAAAATGAAGAAAAATTCAAACCAAAGGTCTAATCAAGAAATTCAGACAGTACAGAAAAAATATCCTTCAACAAGATCCAACAGACCATATAAGCATATTGTTTGTGCATGTATATAGGCAATACAAAACTTGAATGGCAAACATTATATTTGTTTTATGGTAGCACCATTCAGCTTATCAATATCTATTTTTCATAGCCTAGACAGAATCATATTTCCAATTACAGCCTTGACAAGCCACTTACATTGCTTTGCACATACTCCGAGCTCGACCCTAGTATTTTTTCTCCATATGCACCCAATCCACCTCGGATAAGTCCTGAACCAGCCCCATAAAATGCATTCCCAAATGGACTAGGCTGGGTGTTTGTTGGTGGTCTTGGCACCCCAGGCTGTGGTCCCACATTGTTATACATATCTGTAGAAGTGTAAAATAAAGTAAGAACAAGCAGATTGGTGGAGAACTTTTAGCGAATAGTGTCTAAACTCCCAAAACATAACTGGAAAACTAAGAAATGAGTTTTCCTCGAGTCTCAGTAGTCCAAGTCATTATATTATTTTAAGGAAAAAAATGAATTTCATTAATAAAAGAGATGGAAATTTAGACATCAAATATGTAAACTAGTTGTCCAGAGGAGATTAAGGTAAATACCTAGCTAACAAAAAACTAAGTAGACCCATCTAACAACGTAGTATCTGATTAGATAGACAGAAGCAAGACTCAACAAATCCCAAGGAAAAAAATATCTTGAAAAAACTTCATGATTGCCATTTTTGGATAGATATGAATGAAAGTGAAGGAAGCAACTCTAAAATCTGAAGAAATCAAATCCCACATGGAAGTCCAAAATTTAACAAGATAGAAAAGCCTTCTCCTAACTTCAAACATCTAGTCATTTGCTTCTCTCAATCCAATGATGCAACAAAACCGCCAATACAACAGTTTTTAATTGAAATAATCCATAATAGAAAGCACCACTCTCTCAAAAGCTCAACAATTCATCTCAAGGTACAAAATTTCACAGTCTTTACAACATATTACTACTATAATCTCCTGAACTTTTTAACAACCCTAAAATAACAACTAAAAGCAATTCCAATTCTAATTTAAATTATAATTGTAATTCTAAATCTACATTCACTTTATAGATCAAAACAAATCAAAGAACCAAATTTCCTGAACTAACCTTAACTACAGACTCTACAAACAGCAATCTTATACTACAATTGCCGCTCAAAAAAGCGAGCTTTCTCAAGAACGTTTTCAACTAGAAGCTGAAACGACGACGTTTCAATCCGTATATCGAGTTTTAGGATGAGAATTGTAATTTAAAGCATTAAGTAAACAGATCAAGAACCTAATTCGCGAATCTCGAAAACGGAAACCAAGTAGAGGTCGATTTGGATCTGAGAACGGGGGGATGTACCTCGAAGAGAATTGTCGTCGAGTTTCGCGGCGGAAGATCGGAGCTCCGGTGGGGGTTGAATCGACGGCGGTGCTCTGGCTGTCAACGAAACGACGACGTAGAAGGAAACAGTGAAGAGGAGGAAGTAATAACGGTGAGAATCTAGAAGAAGAAAGAGGGTTAAAAAGCGAAGAGTGGCAGGCACGTGAGTCTCGCGTGCCCCCCAGCCGCACTTGAGTTGAATCAAGTGTTTTGACTTGTCGAGTCATTCTCCCAATCAGAAATTAACAACTCAGCCTGTCGACAATTAAATTTGAAAATGTTATTTTTGTTGGGTTTCTTAGGAAGGTCACCACATTGAATAGGCTTTTCTACTTTTTCATTTTTTTAAAACCAAATTTCATACGAGTGCAATAATACTACTATAATTATAAAGTTTTTTTACATAAATTTAATGTGAGGTGACTATAACAAAATAAATATAATAAATACAAATAAATAATATAATATTAATTGAGTGGTCTCATATTAATTTTATAAATAAATTTTGTATATAAATTTTATAAATGTAATATTATTCTATTTAAGAATGGTGAAAATAATTAAAACAACAAATTCCCCCACGCTGTTTGTGCTCTCTATTAAGGGTGGTGCCACTCACTTAGGCTATCTTTAACAAAAATCAAAGACCTCTGTTATAATTTTGGAAATTTTTCTAACCTCTTTTGATGTCACTATCTAACAGTTTAATCTAATGGAAAAATGTCTAAAATTTTATTAATTTACCAAGGTTTTTCACATCAAACTTTCTGATAAATTAAATGGTCACATTCAGATAATAAAAAGGAAATCCCTGATGAGAGGGCAGGAAAATGACGCCTGCTAACTATTTACTTCGGTAATCCGTAAAGGGTATGAATATGTTATATCCAAAACCTCGCGGGACGTCTACGTGATTTGCCCTTTGCTTATTTCGTGTATTTTTCCGAAAAAAATTTCCAATCGTGAAGTGCATATCGTAGCTAGAGTTGAAAATATGCTCCAACATTTGCGGTAATGGAGGAAATACTGAAAGTATTGGACAGCTCTCTCTCTACTACGACTTGGCGCCTCAGATCCTCCGCTAGGATTCGGCTCGAGATTGGTTCTATCTCATTTGTTCCTTTTAAAATTTCACTTTTTTTTTTTTTTGCTTGTTTTCTTTATAGTTTGTATGTCAACTATTTATCTTGTCATTTGGTGTTCTGGGTCTTCTTCATTCAAGATCTAAGTTGTCTTTCCTTTCTGGGTATTTCTATTTTTGCTCGGTTGTGTGCTTGTGGGGTTGAATTTCAATGATTTGGCAGTGCTGTATGTACTGGCAAGCTAATGTTACTGGTCCGGTAACGTTATTGGGTAACTTGAGAAGGCATACCTCTTTTCACTTTTATACTTTGAATGTTAATAGTTAAAGGTTTCACCTTGTATATTGAAACGAATAAAAATTGTAAATTTGATTTCCATGTCACCAAACTTGTTGTCTATGGTAATGTTACCGGGACTAGAACCTCGGTAATGAAGTATTTTCTATTTCCTTGGTGCAAAATGAACGAAAAATCAAATAAAGTTGGGATTTTTTTTTTTTGGTTATTTACAATTCCTTTTATGGTGATTTGGTTTGTAATGTGAGAAATAAATTCATGATTGAGCAACAAAAGTACTTTTTTACTCCATTGCATGGAGGGTTGCCTGTTTTGCTTTCATTTTGGTCGATTTTGATATTGCATTTTGGATGATTCCAAGGAATTAAGAGCTATCATGAGTTCACAATCATTAATATAGTGAATGCTGTTTATCTATGGTTGGAAGTCTTGTTTTTGATTGATGCGAGATTTTTATGAATCATTTTGATGTAAACATAATAAGGCTTTAATGCATATATTTGGAAGTTCATGGCTTTTACATTACCTTTGTGGTTACTGAAATCATTATTATGTTTACTCATATTAAATGTTAGAAATGATTTATATGCTTATTAATTTGGTGAATGTGATTTGATAGATTTCTTTGGCAGATATTCTGGCATTGTGCACTGGAATGAGGCCAGTTATCATGATAGACTATGGTGGAAAGATGCCCTTGTTGCAAAACCATCTATGCCAGCTTCTTCATCTTTGCCAAAAGGTTCGACCTCAGACATATTCACCAGAAAATTGATAGATTCAACAAGAGTTTCACAAAGCCTTTGTTTAAGTGTTTGTGTAGAAGTTAAAAGTTGCGAGTCCATGAGAACTGTGTGATTAGTTGAGCTCTTGATTATTGGTGTCAGTGGTATAAGTGTTAGATTGGTAGATTTGTTCTAGGAAGGTGGAGATGGCGTGATATGATTTTTCCAGTCTATGAATAGAAAAATCTAGATGATAGTGCAGTAGAAATCCTTTTTTCTTTTTTAATCAATTGAAGTGTTATGTTTTCTTGTGGAAAAAACAGAAAAGGGCTACAGCTCTGTGTCCTTTTCATTTCCCAGTATTTTTATTGTTATCATTTAGAACCATTTCTGTCAGAAAATAAAATCAACAATGTCTTTTGGTATCAAAAACAAATGCTAAAGTGTATATTAATAATGTAAGTTTCAAGTTGAATCTTAAGTTAAGTAATAGATAGATTCTAGCCTTTTCAGGTAGAGTTGTTCATATAAAATTTCTTTTATTATTCTTTTTTTTTTTTTTTTTTGGTTCTTAAACAGTCCTTTGTTTTTAAGTTGGGGTAGTTTTCTTTTTGGATAGATCCAGAGGCTGCTTCCAGATTGGTCTTGGTTTTATGTATTTCTCCACTTTTTGTAAATCGACCCTGTTGATACAAATGTTGTTTCTTATGAGAGAAAAACAACCATGATGACAATAGCATCTCCTTCACTGTAGAATTTTCCTTCAGGATACGGTTCAAAATTTGTTTAACATTATATATTCTTTAGTCTGATTCAGTTTGGTGGAGTTGCTGTTACTGCCCAACGTAATCATTATGCTTTTGATAATAATATGTATGTCATTTGGTTTTGTTTATTAATATGTTATTGTGTATTGAGGATTAATATTTGCTCCCTCTCAGGAGTCGCCTGCTTTTGAGCATCTGAGAGTAATGATCATAGAAGAGATGGTATACTTGGTCCATGTGAAAGAGCTTGGTGAGTATGTTAGCTCAAGCTTGACCTCGGAAGCTGACTTGCAGTTTGTGAACTTGGAACAGGATCCTCCCAAGGTTTCTCCCCGCTGCAGGCCTTTTGTTTTTTTTTTTTTTGGTAATTCCATTTATCACTTCTTAGTGTGCTCTTTTTCCTATTTCAGTGAGTACTTTTTCAATCTGTTTCAGATGATAACACATACCGAAGAAACCTCAGTAGCTATGGAACTATTAGCAGTTCAGAAGTTGTTCTCGTCATATTTTCCACTCAATAGTATGAACAACAATCCTGTATTAGATAACAGGAAAGATGACACTGCTAATGCCAAATCATCTGATGAACCTGCTTCCTCTCAATCTTCTGAAGTTATTGATCTTAGTAGCTGCTTGCATGACACTCAGGTTACTATACCAACCTTGAATGGGTATAACTTCTTATCCTCATTCTGACAATTGCATGCATTACTCATGAGAGTACAGATTATTGTGCTATATTCATCATGCCATTCTGATTTGGTCATAACTTTAATCATAATTTGAAAGCTAATTATCAGCTTGCTTCAATCATTTGTAAATTGTTGTCTTGCTTTTGGCATCTTATATAATAAAAAAACACTGGGTGTTTCATATGCTGCAGATGGCTTCTTGGTTATCCAGTAGTGTATTTGTTTGGCAAGGAGCATATTGATGACGCTGTTTATAATCTTTCAACAAAGTATCTTCATATCTTTAGAATTTTAATTCGCAGGTTTGTTCTTCTTCTTATTTATTCCTCAATGTTCATAGCTACTGTCTGACAAATCAGTTTTGACTGCACAATAGAATGCTCTGTTCTCTCATTATTAAGGTATCAATTTTTCCTGCAATTTTTATTTTCTTTCTTCATCTAAAAACTGATGATGATGATGATGATGATGATGATAATAATAATTTTACAGTTTGTTTAAAAGACCATCTCTGTGTTGATAAAATAAGCGTGATTTTTTTTCCCAAAAGCTAATAACTTGAAAAGTTAGTAGAGGGAATACTTATTTTTGACGGTCCCCTTGATGAAAGGAGATTCTCATGAACACGATGCTGGGGAGACATTTTATGAAATTTGCTTGGCAACCCTTTAGATATATCTGGAAAATTCTGCAATATACCTGTCTAGTGGTCTCTATTGCAAATTCTGCAATATGTCAAATACTCAGTTAGAGGCTTAATCTAATGGTTTGCCAATGTCAAATTTGTTACAGTAAACTGATTCCAAAGTTTTAGGTATTGCAGGAATGGTGCCCCTAAAGGATCTTCACCCGAAGAATTAATGAGGTAAAACTACATTCCTTGACTATACTTTTAGGCAAATGAGATAAAGCTAAACTAGATAGGATAATTTCTGTCCCAAGAGCAGTTTGCTTTGAGCTGTAGTAGTTTTGGAGAGAAATAGGGAGATGTTTAATGATGATGATGATAATTAGAAATGTGCTAGTTCGTATATGGATTTTGTGTATTTTGGACAAGAATGCTGTCTGCTTCATACATGATCACGACATAAATGTGCTATAATCATTTTTATATGGGCCAGTAAAAAGTAAAGGGAGGAGCTGGGTGTGTCTATCTGATAAAAGGCTAGCAAACAGATGAATTTTTCTATGGCTTGATACTAGACCTTAGAGAACTGCTGTGCAGAACTGGTTTCAGGCTTAAAATGACACAGGTGGTATAATGGTTTACTTCTATTTTGAGATTCCAAATTGTTTCATTTATTGAACGAGTAGGATAGATATAATGACAGCCTGATTGGTAATTGAAGGATCTTCACTGATTTATTTAGTGAAATTTGATAAGAATGGATATGGGAGAGACTGAGAGAAAATAAATTTAACCGGGTAGAATTAGCTAGAAGGGATTTTGTGGCAGAAACTAACTTTTTCACTAAGAATCAAGACAATGTGCCAGTCCCTCTTTTTCTCCTGACGATGGTTGCAAATTTAGAGTCAAATACTCCCGTTGGCTGCCGTATGTACTTTTATCCAACACACTTGTTTTATGGATTCCTGAAATGGGTCTCTTATTCTTTGGATCATGGCTGATTACATACCCTCTCATAATTGGGCAAGAATATCTTGAGTTGGGCAGTGGGCTTCTAATACAAAAAGATTGAAGCTTGGTATATCAAGACAAGCCTGAGGCCATCATGCAGTGTCGGTCCCACCGAGATAAATTATGATTTAGGGATGATTCCAACTTAAGTACTTTAACATGAAGCTGGTGTGGTAAATATATCTACCTGTGCTCACTGGACAATGTTTGGATCTACTGTAAGTGTGTTCTCATTTCTATTTTTTTTTCTAGTAATAGTCATCTTCATTGCCATCATTGTCCTGAATCTATAGTGAAAGACAGTTGGTCCTTACGTGCATGTTAATTGTTAGAATTGTAGGAACCTTCATAAATTATATGTATAAATGACCACTAGAAATATGTTGATGATCCATAAGATATTATTATCAGTTACTGCATGTTGAGATTAATTTTTCTGACAGTTTTACGGTGCCTTATGATCTGAGCATGGCGGGAAGCAAAGAGCCATGGGCAGAGATGTTTTTGGCCAAATTGCAATCAAAGTGGGGTAAGTGCAAGCAAACTTGGAGGACATTGCAGATGGAGGTTAGTGAATGCTTTCCACAAGCCATAGCATTATAGTGTAAGACCTAATGTAACACCCGTCATTTTTCGCTCATAGTATTGGAAAAAGGATGAGTATGTACAGTTTTTTAAGAAAAGCTTTCTATGTCTCTGAGCATTTCTTCTTCAAAGTCTAATCTTGAAAGTTCAGAAACAAGAGGAGCTTCAGTTAGAATACAACATTTGACGTCGTACTGAATTGTGAACTTCATATTTTAGAAGATGTGCTCAAAATGAAAACGGCAACAACTTTGGCTATTAGTGGAACCCTGACTCTAGAATTCGAGAAGCAATGGGACCCAGAAAATTATCAAAAGACCTACTTTACAGATAAAGCATAAACATGTAAATACGTGGATCTTTAATAACATAACATGAGAAAAGGGATAAAAGCTGTAACTCTACAGACAATATAAAAACACTTTGCATTTGCTCAAGTCGTCTTATCAGTCAATTGCGTAGGACATTATACATTTCACATTTCTGTATTAATATTCAGGATAATTAATGTAATGATGGTTGCACGTTGCTCGATGACCTCTTTAGGAGGCAGAACGTAATTGACAAACACGAGAAAAATATTTTTTTATTCACTAAAGCCTGAAGGCCCAAGTCCTTCATCATTACACGGAGGTACAAAGACCTGCCTTCAAAAAAAAGTAAAATAAGAGAAGACAATAGAGGGACAAAATTTGATTGCAAGCCCTCTTTCATGGAAAATTCAAGCTAACTTCTATGACAAACATCAAAACAAGAAGAAATAAAAGGAGAGTTAAAAAAAAAAGGCAACTATTGATATTGGCTATTATGCCCCTTTAATCAAGCTGAGGACATCAGCCTCTGTGGGAAGAGCTGGAATTGCACCCTTTTTGGTAGTTGTGATGGCTCCACATGCATTGGCAAATTTAAGTACTTCCCTCAACCTTGGTTCGTCCTACAAAGAGATAAGAAGAATAGTTTCAGCATGTGAGCAACAATTACAGTCAAAAAAGTTGGCAACAGACCAGCTGGTGGTGATTTAATTTTTATTAAGTTATAATCATTATAATGACTCTTACCTCAAGAACGGAATGGTCATCTACAATCTTGCATAGTAATGCACCGACAAATGAGTCACCAGCACCAGTTGTATCTACGGTGTTGACATGGAATCCATCCACTGATCCCTTGAAACTCTACACGTTTTCGCAAATATGAATCCCAATTAGAAAAAATATTAAAAAGCAAATCTATACTTCCATTACGAGATTTTTTTTTTTTCAAAAAAAAGCAAAGCCTACTAACAATTGGTTTAGTATTTCCCAGATTATATTAACTCCCGGTTTCACATCTATATACGAACGATTTATATTGATTTTCAGATTCTTATGAACGCAGCCGTCTGGATTGTAAATAAATTGAAAACTACTTTTTATTCAACTTCAAGGTGGGGCCAACTGCTAAGATCCAACTCACCCACCACTAAGTATATAATAAATTGAAAAACATCCAATTTGGTGTGGGGGCTTTGACTGACAATATTACCAGTACCCGCGGCACGGTAGCTTGGTTTTCACCAAGTCTTGAAGGCCACCCTGTCCTCAAAGCCTTTAGAGTCACATAAAGGGCATTAGGATATCACCTAATTTTAATCTTCAACGAAGCAAAAACTACCTAATTGCAATATTCATCAAGATAATTGCAACTATATAGTTTATCTAGATGAGACCAGGATCCCGAGTTACTGGCAGTCAACAAAACAAAATAAGACTCAAATTAAAACCACAAAACCATAAATTCTCAACCAATTAGCTAGCAGGTTTAAGTGGGCAACTATACACTCATTTCAGTCTAAAAATCCACATCTACCACCCCATTACAGCTAAAAGTCAAAACTTTGTCGGCAATTGCAATGATTCAACTAACACAATTTCACAACAACCAACCAACCAACCAAAACCAAAATTTAACATTTTAGCATTATAGGAAGCTTACCTTAGTGTAGTATCTACAGCCCTTCTCACCGAGGGTGACCAAGAGGAGTTTCAAGTTGTCGTGCCACAGTGACAAGGCAGATTCATCATCAATCTTGTCACTGCCGGTGAGGAACTCAAGCTCAACGTCACTGACCTTAATCACCTCTGCCTTGTCCCAGATGCTCAAAATCTGCTCACGCGCCTCCTTGGCAGAGGGCCAGAGCGGTAGCCGAAGGTTAGGGTCGTAGGAGAGCAGGGCTCCTGCCTCCTTGGCGACCTCCATTGCCTTCAGGTGAGCCGATCTGCATGGCTCCACTATCAAGCTTATCGATCCATAATGGAAAACTTTGGACTGCACCCATCAAAGTTAAATGAAATAAATATTAAAAAAAACAAAAAGAAATTAGAAAATTATAGTTATTTTATAAAATCAACTTATTTTTATTTATTTATTTTATGATAATAAAACTTAAGATTTTTTTAATTAAGGTAGCGCGTGGAGTGGCCAAAAAAATGAAAGAATCCCGAGGAGGGGCCCACAATAGAATAATAGAATCCAGGCATGACGACGAATGCTAGGTAAAAACTTAAGATCAGATCCAAAATGGATGGACCCACATCGGCCCCGCTTTGTTGTCCAACGTGTCGTCAACGGTCCAGATTTTCGATTTTTTTTACACATTTCTATATGAAACGTGAGTCACCTGAATCCCACACCATTTCATAGAAGTTCGGTGGCGCTGGATTTCGTGATGGGTCATGCCCCAAAGTGGGTCCCTTTCAGTCACGCACGCGGCAGGCCACAGATTCGATCAAGTGACCGGCTGTGAGAGTAATATTTTAATATTTTGTTATAAACTAGCCGAAAAAAATAGGTCAACTACGAGGCATTTCGCGTGTCCGTCGGATCCGAAAAAAGTGACCGCCCGGTGACTCTATCAAATATCTCTCCAAACGGTCCAAAGTCAAGATCTTTCACAAAAAAATCTAGAGCGAGAAATCAGATAGAGAGAAAAATGAAAATCAAAAGACACGTAATTAACTGGGACCTATCCAACTCCCCACCGCCCCGACCGACCCACCGCGCGTGTCGCCACGCACAAAAATGTTAAAATCGTTTTTTCGTTTCAAATAATAGAACTGAAGGGAACGTAAACGTACAGATCTGATGAGCTCAAGGTTGAGTTCCTCGGGCTTCAAGAGCATGTCAGCGCTGGGGTTCCTATAGAACATGAACTCACGCTCCCCGTCCGCGCGTAGGGTGACGAAAGCGAGAGCGGTCCTTGCTCCCTGGTCAAAGTTGATGCCGTCACCACGCACGCCATTCTCCTTCAAGATCCCAGCCAGCATGTGCCCGAACTCGTCGTCGCCGAGCTTGCCGACGAACGCGGCCTTCCCACCGAGCCTGGCCACGGCGATGGCGACGTTGGCGGGGGCGCCTCCGGGAGCCTTAAGGAAGCCCGGAGCCTCGGCAAGGGAGACGCCGGAGACGGTCGGGACGAAGTCGATGAGCATCTCGCCGAAGGAGACGATGAGGCCGGAGTCAGAAACGGTGCCGTTTGGTGCCATTGTAGAGATAGCGAGAGAGGGGGGAAGTGTAATCAGTTAGAGAGAGACAGAGAGGATTGGAAGAAAATAATGAAGAGAGAGAGAAAGAGAGAGAGAGAGAGGGAAAAAATGGAGAAGTGGAGGGAATTTATAGAGTGAGGGGGTGGATGAAGAGAGAGATGAAGATTGGATTAAAATGAAATTAATTTTTTTAATTAATTAAGAGTGATTGTGATTGAGAGTAATTGGGCAAGTTGACAATTAAGTGAGATTTTTTTTTTTTTTTATCTTTTTGTTTTTGTTTCATTTTGTGATTGTTTTTGTAATGGGTTTTTGGATGTCTGTATTTGTATTGGGTTATGTTTAATATGTTTTTAAGTTACACGTTAAAAAAATTAAAATATTTTATTTTTAAAAAGTAAATAATTTTAGTTTATCGATAATAAAGTAATAAATTTAATGATTATCATTATTTTTAACTTTTATGAGCAAGATTCTTTCTTATTACGCATTGATAGTGTATTAATCATATCCAAGCTCTAGTTGATAGATAACTTTGATTCGAGCAAGAGATTGATTATATATATATATATATGGAAGATATTTTTTGGGTTACTTCTCATAATAATTATAATATAATTAACCTATAGAATTTTACTGTATAAATACATCTACAAAAGGATAAATATTATATAAAGAGTGATATACATTTATAAATTGCTTATATAAACCTATAAATAAAACTGATATAAAAATATATTAATTGATGTTATTTAGGATTAATATTTATTTAACCAATCATAACATTTATTTTATATTTAGATAATAACGTATCTAATATTTTCCCTTCACAATGTCACCGGAGTAATGCCAAAGATTAGCCAAAAGATTGAAACAATATTGACGTGCATAATTAAACTACGTGATGTGACATGTAAGAGTTGCCGATCTTTAGGCAGCATAAGATTCGACAATGGATGGGATTTGTCTTCGGATTAACTTCTATCTTACAATGAATTTGGAGGATGATTTGGCTTCATTCTATTTATCGTAATAGATATCCAAATCTTTTATCCATCAATTTTACAAATCTCAAAATCTATTTTAAATATACAACGAGAATATTGTGTCTTTAAGAAAAAAGCAAGAGTATCATCGATAATCAATAAAAAAACAACATTAAAGAGGCGAGAAAAATACAATAAAAATCTTTACCACACATAGATAATCAAGATTCACGAAAACAAGATATTTAAAGCTCAAATGAGAATCATATAAATAAAATCAATAAAAATTCTAATTCATAAATATTATTGAAATGATAAATTTAGAGTTCATTAAATCATATAAGTAGATCAATAATATTAAATTTATAATATTTATATAATATAAATTTTATAATATAGTATAATTCATGACAGTTTAAGTGACAAAATCTTATTAAAGATGTAATATTTCTTATCTATTTTTATTTTTTTCTCCTTCTGTAAATGTTAGTCATGTAAATATATGTTATATCAATATTGTAAGTCTAATATTACTCTAAGTAGATATACTTGTTCCTAAATATTTCTGTAAGGATAGATTTCAAGTTCATCAGTATTATATTTAATGTGGTTTAATGTATAAGTGTTATATGGATATAAAATTTACATATAACTCTATAACTGTAATATTACTCTCTAACTTTATCGTTCTAATATGATAACAAGGTGTGAATGTTACATATTCTTATTATAAGAAATTCTTTAATAAGATAGATAATAACACAATTATCTGTACGTTTGTCCAATAAAATTTTGTAGAGATATTTACAATGTGTTTGGAGAAGATGGATTAAGAAAGGGGACACCCATGGTATTTGAAATTTGATGGTAAAGCAAATGGTGGGTCACTATCATCCATGGTTTTACAGAAGCAATCATAAAATAAAGAGCAAAAAAGCCAAGCAAATCTTTGGACATTGCAACAGTAGTTGGTACTATCAATTATCATTATTATTTTAACAGGACTTCTTGTCTAACATTCACCATTTTTCAAAGTCCTCAATAGCCCCAACCACTTCGCAAACACCCACCAAAACCAAACTAAAATTCACTAAAAAAAATTATGGATTATACCAACGTATGCCCAGAAACCATGCGTTAAAATGCTTAAAAATGATAATTTTGACATTTTTATTACGTTTATTAATTATTATTTTAATATTTTTAACATGCATTATATATAAGTACGGAGTGCTCTAATAATATTTGAATAATTGAGTCTGTCATTAATAAAGGTGATAATTTATATTCGCGTATCGTGTTTAGATATAAACTAATAAAATTTAGGTTAAAACGAATACAATCCATTTAATTATACATGTCAAGACTTGAAATACGAATATAACTCGTTTAATAAACTTATTAACTGTTTACTAAGTGTGTTGGAACAACATTGTATCAACATTCATAACCTACTTAATTATTTAACATATATATGCTTAACCAACTATATTCTATATATTTATATTAATTAAAATTATCCACTAATATAAACAATTATTAATATAAAAATAATTAAAATAATTTGAATTTGTTATTAAATAGGTTTTTTTGTTTTTTAATTATTTGTACTCGATACGATATACTTAATTATTTATATCATTAAACGATTGCCTTATTGAACACCCTAAATATGGATCCAACACATTTATTGATGGTGTCAAATAACCTAGCACTAACATTACTCAATTAATAATTATGTTAACACTAACCTGTTAATTTAGTGTCGTGTTTGTGTCATGTCAAAAAATTACCACCCCTAATTTGTACGTATGATCAAATTTCTCATAGGTTAATTAGATTTGTACCTCCGTTTTGTATTTCGTTAATGGACGAGACTATGTACATCTAAAATAATATTCTCAACATACTTTTTGTATTGTTAGAAATGAGATAATATTTTTCGAACTATAGGGATCTCAATGATACTAAGTAAAATAGTAGGACATATTAGGGGTGTGTTTTTGTTAATTTAATTAACAATATGGTTGATTAATTGTTGTTTTCTAAATGGGTCTACCTAAGCTTTTGGTATTACTTGCCCGGCCTTACTCAAATATTAATTAATTTTTGAGTGTGATCCAAGTCAAATAAAAGATGTCACGTTTCACGAGTCTAAATATTTTGTAATCTCTATGCTCTCATACGTTATATATTGGTTATCGATATCATGACAAAAATATTTGATTAAATATTTTCTTAGATGACCACATTATATGTTTAGTTATTGTTCATGTTGCAACATCACATGGTGCTTAATTAGCAAAAGTATTAATTAAACAACTTTTTTTCGATTCAAATCCAATTGGCTAAACAACTAGCTAGATAGAAGCTTTGCGACCATACACTTATGGTGTGCGGATCCAAGAAAATAGAATTTAAAAAATGCTTCTTTGATGTAATATTACAATTGAACAACTGAAGTTGGATTCAAATGGGGATAATGACTTTGTCTCACATATTTTTTGTGTAATGAATTGGCTTATGATTTATAAGAGGAATGAATACTCTCTTTACTCGATGAGGGTCCTTTTCAAGCCAAAACCACTCGCAGTCTAGTCCAAAACAGCAAGGATGCAATTCCTCTAAAATCCATGAAAAATTTTACAAATTTTGTGTAACCTTACCTCGTGAGAATTTGACAAACATAGAGAACGGTTACTTTTTATTAAAAATACAAACATAGTGGAGATTACTTTTTTATTAAAAAAAAATGGAATCATTAGGGTTGTGAAGCTAAATTTTACAAGATTGAATCGATTAACCGATGGAATTTGTTATATGTTAAGATCGGTCTAATAATAGTAGGGAATTGACAACGTTATATGATGTAAATAAACTTTTTTTTATATGATGTAAATAAACTTACCAAAACTTAATTTCAGAAATTGGAAATAAATATACTTTATCTTTGCACAGAATCTGACTGAGTGATCCACCTTGCAAAACAGAGGGAAAAAAATGGCAAATTAATATGCATCATAAATATGCCAATTTAAGATTAGTTTACACGATTTAATTTACATAATTAAAAAATGTAAATATAATATATAAATTTGAAGTATTTTGAGAATTCAAAGTTGGCTATCCTTACTTTTCAACATTCTTTTCTTTACCAGACAAACTTTTACCCACTTATATATAATTGATAAGTTTGTATCCAAATTGATTAAAACTTGATCCTTTGGGATATTAAAGTGTTCTTATCTCAACTCTCCTATATATATTCCATTCCCAAAATAATTGGTTAAAATTTCATTATCATACCCAATACCCATTAGCACCACCTCATAAAATTATTAAATTAAGTTATATCTTTAATTATTCCTCCAAGCATCCCCCATCTCTTCAATGGTGTAAAGGTTGCAAATTACAATTATTTATATATAAACTATACATTATGTAGTATGTTGTGTATCATAAAATCTTACCCATTTAGATTTGCATATAAAGCTAAGAATGAATCATGTTATGTTCATATTAGAAGGTAGAAAGAATTAGATCGAAAATCTAAAATCAAAATCAAATGAATCGTGTTATGTTTAGATGGATCAAAATTTGAATAAATGTTACATGTTTATAATAATCAACAAGAAATTAGAAGGCATAATTGTTTTTCTCCATGTTTATGTCAAGCTTGGTAAGTTTGGTGTTTCTCACTTTCAAAGGGTTTCAACATTCAACAAGAATGTTGTATATATAAGAACACAAGAGACATTTTTGAAAGAAACCCACATGGGAGTGGACCCTTTTCCAGCTATAGCTGCATCATATATTAAGACATGAGAAACACCTTGGCTTGAAGCTATTTATGATTTTGGATTCAAATTTTTGGTATGAAAATGAATCCCCTTTTGCCTTGCTTTGAAGGGAAGGTAAAGCTATATATTAGCTACATCACTATCTTTATATGTACATCGACCTTTTGGTGAGATTGGGACCATCATAGCTAAAGCTAGCTTCCGCTATGAAAAGTGAAATTGCATTTATGAAAACAAGAAAGAACAACGTAAATTTAGAAAGGAAACAAAATAAGACTTTTCTCAGTTTAATTAAGCTAATATTTGAATATAAAATGCCAATGGGTGTTGTCATTCAAATTCCTGAAGTTTAAGGTGTATTAAATGTGTTTTTGGTTATCGTATAGTTCAAACCTTAAAATTATTTAAATAGTTACAATTTTAGAATGCGTGGTTTTTTTTTTAAATTTTATATTTATTGAAATATCTTTTTTTAGGTATATTCCAAAGAATAATCCTACATATATAACCCATTTATATAACTAAATTTCATATAACATAATGTGTCATAATCCAATTGAATGAATAGTTATTGCATCATTTACAATAATCTTTCATTTATTTTTAATTTTTACCCATCCAATGATATGTATATTCTGTCATTTCAAGTTGTGTAGATTAATCGATTGATTGAATTAGTTGTATTTATAGTATCATTCTATTTTATAAAAGATTTTCAAATTAAGAGAGTACATTTAAAGTTCCTTTTTTGATAATACTTTTTAAAAATTATTATAACCGTTCATTGTGAATGACAAATATGAAAATTGACATATGTATATGTCATAATAGGTGTCAATTACGAATAACGTAAACGTCATGTTAGGTATCACCGCTCATTATCACACTAATCCAATACCATAACCAAATTTCATGTGCTTTGACACTAACACAATTGTTAAATTGACAAGCACTAACACATTTTCTCTCCAACTCCATGATTATAGGATTTGGATCGACATGCACGCACTAATGCTTCATATGATCCCTTCAACTAATTAAATCTGAATTTTTTCTTCTATAAATGGTGCTCAACAACCCACATATCATTTTCAGTCATTTCATTTCCCATAACAATCAATTCTTGTTGATTTTCATTTATGTACCACTTCAAATGGCTCTCATTGAAAGAGACACCATAAATTTCCAGCTAGCGTGAAGTGAGAATTGCTAGTTTGGGACCTGATTAATGCAGACAACCTAAATTCCAAATTATATATGTCAATATTGAACGGTAGACATGTCCCAGAAAATATTAGATAAGAAAACAAAATAATATTGATCAACGGTAGACTTATAGCATTAAATCAACGATTGGCTTGTAATATTAATGAACGGTAGACTTATAAAAGAATAAATTATAACTTAACAAATTAGACTTTTGAGTAGCATGCTACAAATTGTTGTTTCAGTCTTGCAAATTTCATTTTAAGTATTACATAATAATATTATAAATCTTGATGAATTTGTAACTTAAATAATGTTATTGAATTAGTGGTCATCTTAGAATGTATTTAGTTTTTTTTTTTTATTAACCAAAAGAGTTTTTATATTGCTGAAAGCTCTTTCATTTTTTTTTTATCATTTGATTGTCATTTAAAAAAAGTATACCTGTGATTAAATAAATTCTTGATTTATTAGAAGAAACTAAAATTTGAGGATTATTTTCTAAAAAATACTTTCTAAGCTTCTTATTTTTGAAATACAAAAGATGAGCTTAATTTATTTTGAAAGTTTTGTAATTTAATATTGAGAAGCATTTATTTACTTATCTAACTAAAGAAGAGTTTTGTATCCTAATAGATTTAGTTCTACGTATAGTTTTTTTTTTTTTTAATTGATAACCGTGGCTCTTCGGATAGGATGCCTCCGCGACTAATCCCATGGGTGAAATAAATTTAGTTCTATATTGCTAACAAGTTTTAATAAAAGACTTTTAACATTCTTTAACCATTATAAATTAAGAATCTCAAATCAATTATTAGAATATGTTATTGCCCATTATTATTATTATTATTTTTGGTAGAAAACACCAAAGCTTTATTGCTCTTATAAGCAAAAAGAATAAAACTGTCAAGGGGATAGCCTCGAAACAAAATACAAACCTAAATTAGGAGTCACAGCAACACGCTACTGCTGACATCAAAACAGAAATCACCCACAGCAATTACATATGTTGGACTTTCTGAAGAATGCTATACAAAGAATCAGAAGAATCTATACTACTGTGTTTAAGCAATAAACTATATCTTATACTATTAACAGTCGTATCTACATTAGGAGTAGTATTTTCAAACATAGCTCTATTCCTTGTCTTCCATATACGATAAGCAGTAGAAGCAAGCACTAAACGACGAAAGCTAGCTAACTTGCTCTTACCCGAAGCCATCCTGCAGAACTAGCTCACTAATCTATTCCAACTACGACTTATGGTATTAAAGTTGCAGGCTGAGAAGACTCGGGACCAGCATTAGCAGTAAAAATGCAAGAATGAAAACAATGATCGATAGACTCTTTTCCTTGATTGCATAAAACACAGCTGTCATTATCCGTTACTCCCCATTTAAGCAGTAAGTCTTTAGTCTTGATTCTTTTCTTTAGAATAAGCCAAAGGATGATACTAAACTTGGGAACTCTGCCTTTGCCCCATACCATCTTGGCATAGAAAACAGAATCCTTATGCTGCCGAATGTGTTTCCAGGCACTAGCAATTGTCATCCTCCCTTTATTGTTACCTTTCCACTGAATCATGTCAATTGCACCTTTAGAAATAGGAATAGAAGTAGATATGCACCTCCATGCACCTTCAATATAAAGGTTTGAAGAACTAGGAAGATTCCGAACTCCGTCTTGAATGAAAGCACCTACAAAAGCATACTTGGAAATACCTGAACCTTCCATAGTAAGCTCAGGAAATTTCTCAGCAATTCTCTTGTTGTCAACCCGTGGATCCAGCCAAAATCTCACATTCTTGCCATCACCAATGCTGTAGTGAATTAAGTCCCTAACATACGATCTAGTATGAAGAATTCCCCTCCAAATCCAACTCGAATTGCTATTAGCTTTAACACTCCACACTGAAGAATTCCTGATTTTATTTACTCTAATCCAGTTAGCCCACAAGCTATTGTTATCAGTTAACAATTTCTATAAATTCTTGGAAACAACAGCTCTGTTCCAAGACTCAATGCATTTTAAACCCAAACCTCCTTTAGAAAGCGGGCAGCAAATGTCCCTCCAGGCTATAGGACTTCTTTTGGCATAGTCTGTTGACCTACTCCACAGAAAGTTCTTGCAAATTCTGTTGATATCTTTGATGACAGCTTTTGGCAAAATGAAGATGCAGGCCTAGAAAATGTGAATGCTATGAAGAACTGATTGGATTAACTGTCGTCTACCAGCAAAGGTCAGAAATCTAGAAGACCAAAGGTAAATTCTAGCTGTAATCTTACCAATAATACTGGTTCAGTCATTTTTAGAAAGTCTGGAAGCAATAAGAGGCACTCCCAGATATCTCATAGGAAACTGGCCTTCTTCAAATCCTACTTTGGAAAGGATCTCTTACTTGATGATCATGGACACATTATTAAAAAATATTTGACTCTTGTTCTGATTAATAGAGAGGCCTGAAAATTGGTCAAAATCAACCATCACATGAGCAGATGTTTGACAGAAAAATGCCACCTCCACAAAAAAGCAAAAGGTCATCTGCAAACAATAAATGGTTAATCTTCATAACTTTACAGCCCTGATGATATTTAAAATAAAAGTTGGTGTCCTACTGTAAACTTCTCGATAAGTATTCCATACACAAGACGAAAAGCAAAGGGGACATGGGATCCCATTGCCTAATGCCCTTCGCACCATAGAACAATCTACCAGGACTACCTTTCCAAACAACTTGAAAAGAGACCGTACGAATACAGTTCATAATGAGAGTTCTGAAGACATCAGGGAAGCCAAAACCTATAAGAATCTCCTCCATGTAGTCCCAAGAAATAGAGTCGTAAGCCTTTCTAAGATCCACCTTAAGTAAACAATTAGAGTTCCCTGCTTTCTTGTGATAATTCCTAAACCGCTCATGAGCCAACATAATATTATCAAAAATAGATCTATTGGCAATAAAACCAGACTGGTTACCAAAGATAATAGTAGAAAGAATAGTACATAGCCTGTGAGCAATTACTTTGGTGAGGCATTTGTATAAGACACTACAACAGGCAATAGGTCTGAAATCGTTTAAGGAACTAGCATTAGCTGTTTTAGGAATGACTGAAATTGAAGTTCTATTAATAGTTTTTAGAACTTTGCCAGTAGCAAAAGAATCTTGAATAGCCTTAATAAGATCACCTTTAATAATATCCCACGAAGACTTGAAGAATTGGCTACCAAAGCCATCTGGGCCAGGGGATTTATCTGAGCCAATAGAGAACAGAGCATTTTTGACCTCTTCTTCAAAAATAGGAGCAGAAAGAAATTAAGAATCAGAAATAGAAAGAGTCTGACCTGATTGCAGAATATTGTAATTGATATGCGTCCTCCTTCTATCATCTTTACCAAGTAGAGAGCCATAATAATTAGTCATGGCTTCATGGATGGCTTCATCATCATTTATGGTCTCTCCAATGTCAATCGTAATGCAAGCAATATGATTTTTAGCATGCCATATTTTCAGAGAATTATGAAAAAACTTAGTGTTTGAATCTCCAAGCTTAATCCATTTAACTCTGGATTTCTGCTTATAAAAGCTTTCCTCTTGAGCCAGGAGTAAATGAAGAGTAGAAGCTTGCTCCCTTTCTAGAACCATGAGATCTTTATTAAGTGGATCTGTTTGAAGCCTCATCTGAGTGTTAGAAAGAGTCTTTCTCATAACATCAACTCTATTGGAGATATCTAAAAGTTCCTGCTTGTTTAGCTCTTGTAATCTGTACTTGACCTTTTTTAGCTTATTAACAATATTGAACATGGCATGCCCATTATAATTCTTCAACCATTCCTCTTTGACAATGTCTCTAAACATAGGACGCTGAGACCAGCAATTGAAGTATCTAAACACTTTCCTTCTACTGGAATAGCTGTCAAAAAAAGAAACAAGAACTAGAGAGTGATCAGAAATACCCTGCACCAAACAATCAGTAAAAGAACCAGGGAATAAATCAAGCCATTTTGTGTTAACAATAGCCCGATCTAATCTGCGCCAGATTCTACAGGAATCCATTTGCTTGTTACTCCAAGTATATTTACAGCCTCTACTGTTTAACTCCACAAGACCTGCCGCATTCATACAATTAACAAATTCAACTTTGTCTCTATCAGCAAGACTGCAACCTCCCATTCTATCATCATCACTAATAGTAGCATTAAAATCCCCTTGTAAGACCCGGGGCTTATCACAAGAAAGACTGATATTAATAATGCTATACTAAAGATTTTCCCTAGTATCTATGCTATTACTTCCATAAACAATAGTCCAGAGAAATTCTTTGCTGCCAAAACTAATACTGGAGTGAATAAATTACTTATCTACCTTTAATATATCAACAGAAGCCTTATTTTTATTAACAAGCAGCCAAATTCTATGCAAATCAACAGCATCATAGTTTGTAAATAAATCCTATTCACTAAGGCCCATGTTCCTCCAAATTCTATCTTTATTAGCCTTTTTCACCCTAGTTTCAACAATACCAGCACTTATAACCTTTCTATTAACAAGCAGTTTTTTGACTTCTGCTTGTTTGCTGGGTTCATGAAGACCCCTAATATTCCGGTCAGCAACATCTGCCTCTGTCAAGAGGTACCCTGGCCTCTGGGACTGAGATTTGTCAATTTTTCCTCAATCCATTATAACCAAAGAAACAGCAGTCTTAGTTATTTTAGTATTATTCCTAGTTCCATACCTGTGGCCAATACCTCTAATATTCGTCATGTCTCCTGATACAATCTTGTTTTTAGATTTCTTCCTAGAGTGTTGTACTATTTGAAAGCCATCCTCAGAGTCTTGAACTCCATCATCATGAATGATAGGACTACTTACTTGAACAACCTCAGTTATTTGAACTACTTCATTATTAGTTGCAAAAATCTCCTGATCTACTTTAACATTATGTTCTTCAATTTCCTGATCCTCTTTAAAGCAATGCATATCCTTCCCTTCACTTGTTGTTCTAGTAGACTTTGGATTAGTTTTAACAACCCAGACCTTTTTATCAGTTTTCTTCGAACAATTCTTCTGTAGGTGTCCAAATTGCTTACACTTTCCACAAAAGAAAGGTTTCCATTCATAAACCACTTCCTGAACCCTTTGGCATCCATCGCTATCTTTAATAGTGACTTGGTTTGGAAAAAAACTATTCAATTTCATATCAATGAGAACCCTAGCATAGGACAACTTTTTCCTCTCCATAGTGCATTTATCTGAAAATAATGGTTTCCCTAGAATACTAGCAATCGCACTTAGAGCATTAGGACTCCAATATTCCCATGGAAGCAGAGGGAATTTAACCCATACTGGAACTGATACAATCTCTTCAAGATTAAAATTCATCTTCCTTCTCCATTCTTTTAAAAGAAAAGGATGTTTATCAAAAGTGATCGGACCTTCCTCCATTACCTTCTTTTTGTCTTCTTCTGACTCATAGACGAAGGCAAAAAGGTTGGGTTTCACCAAATGCACTGATTTTAAGCCTGTTTTTTTCCACCGATTTAGAGCAAATCTCTCTATTTTCCAGAACCTGGGTCGTAAACCATAGACAGTACCCAGCAGCACATGTTTCCAGCTTGCTGCCTCTTTTTCTACATCAGCGATATCAATTCGTGCTACACGAGTTCCATCGGAAACTACTGGTGGCACATAAGACAGAGCACAATCCTTTGATCTCGATCTATTGTTACGAAACAAATCAATCCAAGCCTTCTTATCTTCCTTTCCATCCCCAATTTTTGATTCATTCCCTTTATTATCTGAAGATTCGGAAGAATTTTGGTTTTTAGGGTTTTGAGTATCATCTGCGTGAAAGCTAATCTTATGATTAGATTCAAAATTATTAAGAATATCCATCGATTCAATTGAAAAAATAGCTTTTGAAAGATTCTGTTGATTATCAGATTTCCGTGGTTGATTTTTCCCCATGATGAAGGAGACAGCGTATGTTAGCTAAAGGAGCTAAAAGTGCACTGAGAGAGAAGACATGAAAATCAGGGGATATTTTAACACGCCCATTATTTCAGTATATGATTAATATCAATCACCTTTAGTTTAGGCATATAATCAATCAATCAATTATTATTATTGTAATTATTGTACTTATTTGTTTTCCTTGTTTATCATTTTTTTCTTTCCATTCTTGTACATACAAGAGCCTATAAAAAGGCTTATCATTATACCATGTAGACACACAATTTACATTAATACGCGTTTCTTTATTTTTCTCTTCTTGTTCATAACATGGTATCAGAGCTTTGCTCTATTCTGTTATAGTTTTCACACACTTTCGCTTTTTCAAAAATATCTCTTTGATCTAATTTTATACTTAGGTCTCTTTGTCTTTCATTAAAACTTAGATTCTCTCTCTCATTCCCTTGTTCCATGGAGAAATATGAGGTTTCACATCCTATTAATACCATTCTTGATGGTAAAAACTATTTTCTTTGGCCTAAAGAGATGTCTGGCTTCTTTCGAGGTCGAAAATTATGGCATTATATTAATGGTGATTAGACAAAACCAATCAAAGATAAAGACGAGGAGGCAGCCAAATATGCAGTGCTCTTTGAGGAATGGGACAGTAAGAATCATCAAATTCTTACTTGGTTTTGTAACACTTGTATTCCATCCATCAAGCTTCAGTTTTGGCATTTTGGCACTACAAAAGAGGTTTTAGGAACTTCTATCCAAACGCTACTTAATTACCAACATCATTCATCGGTTTCACCTTTATGGTAATCTTAGTCATATGTATAAAAAATCAGGTCAGTCTATTAATGATTTTTTATCTGAGATAACTGCTGCATGGGACCAATTATCTCTATCTGAACCAATTTGGCATGATCCTCGTGATGCTAAGCTCTATGTCAAAGAAAGAGATGAATTTCAAGTTTATCAATTTACGTTCGCTTTAATTGATGATTTTGAGTCTGTCAGATCTTCTTTGTTACATGGGGATTAATTTCCCGATTTTGATACTATGGTTACATAGTTATTGAATGAAGAAGCCCATCTAGTCAATCTGAATCTTGCCAAACTGTTCTTTCTACTAACACAGTCTTGGCTAACTCTACATCTTCTCAATCATAAGACAAAGTGACTTAAAGGTACTGTCATATACCAGGACATCTTATTTCTAAATGCCTCAAGTTACAAGCTAAGCAAGGAGCTGGAAAGAACAACCAATCCTAATCCCAGTTCAAGTCTGGTAAGGTCTCTACTCATACAACTGCTGTTGCTACCTTTGAGGATTTGTCTTCTGGTGATTCCTTTTCTCTGAATGAGATTCTCAACTGGATAGACAGTAACACCTTGAAACAAGGTTTAGTCTAATCCCTTACTAGTACCTTCAATTCATCTACTTTACTTGTCACCTAAGGTACATCTTCCTTATGGTTCTTTGACTCAAGTTGTTGTAACCATATGACTTCTTATTCCCATTTATTCAAAACTAAAAATATTATGTCTTATGCTCCTATTATACATACTGCTGATAATTCATGTCTATCTATCAGACACATTGGTGATGTTTCTACATCCAATGTATCTTTACTTGACGCTTTTCTTGTTTATAAGTTTTCACTAAATCTTATCTATATTGGATAACTATGTGATCTTGGATATGACTTACATTTTTCTCGTTAGGGTTTATATGTGCAGGATCCACAGACGGGATAGATTCTTGGAATCAGCCATAAAGTTGAACATTTGTTTGAACTAGCATCTCTTCAACTTCCTTCCCAAACCACTTCTATGTCGGCCTTTGTGTCTCGATGTGGTGCCTCTACCTCCTCTTCTACTTGGCATTCTCGTCTTTGTCATCTTTCTTTTTCCAGATTGAATTCTTTATGTTCTAGTGGTGTTATAGGAAACATCAAACATCAGAATTTTGACTTTGCTTCTTGTGAACTTGGAAAACATCGTGTTTTACCTTTTAATAATAGTACTTCTATCTCTTCTGCTAGTTTTGACCTTGTGCATATTTATATTTGGGGACCATCTCCTATAGCCACTATGGGTGATGCCATTTCTTTTGTTATTATATGTGGATGATATGATTATTACTAGGGACGATTTGCATGGCATTGCAAAATTGAAGCAGTTCCTTCACATGCAGTTTAAGATGAAAGATCTTGACTATTTGAGTTACTTCCTCGGGTTAGAAGTTTCTTCCCATGGTACGGGCTATTATTTGCCCCAAGCCAAATATGTCATTGATCTCTTGACTCGCGCCAACTTGATCGATAATAAAATTGTCAGCACTCTTCTTGAGGCTAATGTCAAACTTTCTCCTACAGAGGGCACACTTTTGGAAGATCCTACTCTTTATAGGCAACTAGTTGGAACTCTTATTTATCTCACTGCCACTCACCCAAACATAGCTTATTCAGTTCATGTTGTTAGCCAGTTTATCGCTACTCCCTATAGTACTCATTTTGCTACCATTCTTCGTATCCTTCGATATGGCAATGGTACCTTATTTCATGGTCTTCACTTCTTTGCCCAGTCCTCATTGCTATTACATACATTTTCTGATGCTGAGTGGGCAGGTGATCCTACAGATAGAAGATCTACAACTGGCTAACGTTTCTCTTTAAGCAACTCCTTTATTTCTTAGTGCAATAAAAAGCAAACCGTAGTTTCTCGCTTTAGTACAGAGGCAGAATATAGGGCACTTACTAACACTACTTCTGAACTTCTTTGGTTGCGATAGTTATTACATGATATGGGGGTTTCACAATCCAGCGCTACAACCATCTATTGTGACAATCAAAGTGCCATTCAAATTGCTCACAATGATGTTTTCCATGAGCGCACCAAACATATCGAGGTTGATTGTCACTTTATTCAGCACCATCTTGTCAATGGTACACTTTGACTCTCTTCTGTTTCTTCTACTGATCAGACAATCGATGTCTTCACTAAAGCTCATCCACCAGGATGATTTTCTACTTTATCATGTAAACTTAACTTAGCAAATTCATTGCCAACTTGAGTTTGAAGGAGGATCTTAGAATATATTATTGCCCATGATTTTAGTATATGATTGATATCGATCACCTTTAGTTTAAGCATACAATCAATCAATCAA
The DNA here is from genome assembly GCA_013180625.2 of Boswellia sacra. Classification (NCBI taxonomy): domain Eukaryota; kingdom Viridiplantae; phylum Streptophyta; class Magnoliopsida; order Sapindales; family Burseraceae; genus Boswellia; species Boswellia sacra. The sequence continues at coordinate 77,237 of SNVD02012892.1, forward strand.
TTATCATTATTGTAATTATTTGTTTTCCTTGTTTATCATTTTTTTTCTTTCCATTCTTGTACATACAAGAGCCTATAAATAGACTTGTCATTGTATCATGTAGACACACAATTTAGATTAATACAAGTTTTTTATTCTTTCTCTTCTTGTTCATAACATCAATAATTGTTGCTGGAAACAAATGAGACAACTGAAAGTTATGAAATCTAATTATATTTGTTTAGTTTCAACTTTGAATAATGGGATTTATATAAATACTTAAAAAAGGTTATTGTGACTTGACTCTAATGCTTCGAAGTGATAATTCATCACTCACTCCACTATCAAGTACTTTAGGAGTATATCAGGAGTTGAGCTCTTCTTGTATTTTGCTACAAGAATAAACCAAAATCAATTAATTAAATCAATAGCATAAAAGCTCATAAAGAATCAAAGATTGACATTCTTTATAAATTTATTCCATTATTTCCTTTTATCGTTGTCAAAAAATTAATCATCGAAATAGAAAAATGAAAAGGAAAGAATAAGATCCTTTAGGCACCAAAAAATTTAATTGTTAGCCATCTATGTTATGTATTCAAGTTTAATGTAATATGTAATTGTCGATCAAATTTATGTCAAACTTTATGTTAATATTTATATTTGAGAGAACAAGAACCAAAAGGAGTTCATAAAATAAAGTGACAATATCCTTATCTATATGGAATAATAATTATAATGCACTATGAGAAGGGCAAAAATAGAGATATTCCAAGACAATCATCATAGAAAATGCATACTGGTTAAGTTTCCACTTATCACATTTTTGACCCTAGTGTTAATACTAATATTATCATTGGGACAATTTTTTCTTTCACATTAGGGTTATTCAATTGGATTTTAGAAAAGTAATATGTAGGTAACTAAAGTTTTATTCTATTTGATTTGGATTTCCACACATTCAATGCAATTCAAGGTTATTGCAAACTTAAAATTTTGCAAAGAAGCTTGAAAGGTTGAAAATGACATATTGTATAGTCAAGAATCACTTAAAAAATAATGTTAGTCTTACAAACTTTAAATATAAACTCTTGTATACAAATTGATATGTCACAAAATAATTAGAGTAATGACTATACAAAATCAATTCATTTAATAAAAAATGATGATTTATGAATAAATAAACAATACTATATCAATTTATATACATGAATTTATATATAAATTTGTAAGAGTAATATTGCTCGTCACTAAAAATCTTAATCTCGATTTATTTTCATGAACTTAGTGGTTTGACTCAATAGTAAAATCACTTGTTTACGATATCTAGTAAGCATTAAATCAAAGGCTCAACCTGCTTAGGCCTATGTCCCAGGCCATAACCCAAGATTTATTTGGTCCGTATGAAAGAGATGCTTTGCACGGATCTTCCATGATCATGATACCTAACTTATCATATGCAATTTTATTGAACTTCTCCACTATTTTTTTCTTATTTATTTTTATAATAAAAATATGGTTCACAAGTTCAAATGGCTTTAAAATTTTCATAAACCTTCCAGAATTTCTCAAAATTCATGGAAAACTTCTATTCAAATTTATAAAAAATCTTTTATGGATTGGGTGTCAACTGTCCTAAAGGTAAAATTCTGCTGCACAAAAGCAACAAAAAATGGTCCAGTACTGATGGTTTGCCATTCTTATCTTTCTACCGAGCTTCATCTTCACTTTTTTCAGATAATAGAAGTAAAAAAGCAACAATAACTAAAATGCAAAACTATTTAGAGATGCTTATGAAGATTAACTATCAGGATGGATAGAGAAAGAGAGCCTAAACCAGTTAGCTGGGTACTTTGTATCAGATTTTTACGTCTCCATTTCGTTCTATTGAATTGTGGTTATCAGAATCATATACAGTTCCAAACATTATTGATGTGCCCTCTTGCGTTCTAGAAGAGCTTACGTGGATTTCTCCATTATCAGAATCAGACAAGATGTCATCTTCAGAATCAGATTCACTTGTTGATAAGCCTTCCTCTCCAATATCATCTTCAAGTTCTGATAGGTCTTGATCAGAGGAATTGTTTTCTATCTCTGAAACACCTGGAGATAATCTGTTCAAAGTGGTAGAATCTAGGCTTTTCTTTTCCAACGACTTCAGCTTACGTGATTCCCGGGAGACTTCTCTTCGACCATCCAAGATTGAAATGGGATTCCCATTATTTGGGTCACCATAAAGAGCTATGTGCCTGTAATAGAGCTCCAATTCCTTTTCTGCCATGGCAATAAAGCGTCTCACGGATTCCAATGATTGCTCGTATTTTGATTTTTCTAATGCCTGCAGAGGAAAGGCAAACTTAGTGCAGTGAAGAAATACTTCGATATGATTCCTGATGGTCACTAAATAAAGCAAACCATATCGTCAAAGAAAATAGCAGATAGAGCATTTTGCACCTTCCCAGATATACACATTAAAGATTAAATAATTAATATTTTAAGATTAAACAAAATGAAAAGGGGGTGCTACTACAAGGACAATACAGTGAGACAAATGAAAAAAATACAAGAAATATGCTGATATTTCCAAAATCATTGAATTTAACTTGTATACAAAAGTTATAGTACTTCAGATCATCCAAAGAACGTCAAGGAAGTTTGGAAATCAAGTGCCCTACTTCACGAAAATAATATATGACAGGCAAAACAGGCATCAAGTTTTCGATACTTGAAAATAAAATGAACACAAGCTTAAAAGAAAAACTACTCAAAAATGCATAAAATGGAATCGAGTGTTAAAAAGGTATTGAAGAAGTAGAAAGATAAGTCTACAAGGAATTCCATTTCTATCTCCCTTTTGCTTTATTTTGTTTGTGGAGTAAGAGGCTTGCAAACCAAAGCAGATATCATGGAAAAGAAATTCATACACAATTTAATAAGTTTTTCAGAATACTTAAGGAAAGCCCTAGACTTGGAAAAGAAGATATTCTTACATGAAGACTCATCCGAATATATGATAATCTCCAACAAATAATGTTACTTGATCTTTTGGAAATCTAAGGGTATTTCATTCTCAAGGATGATTGAACATCATTCCACCAGCACCGGTATTTCGTAAACTAATGTCACTTTTGTTTTGACACATCAATAGACAACTTTTTTCTGAATTACTTGTTGTAACTAGGTAGGAAAAAGTAAATTAAAAGCGGGTGGGGATACATTGTACAGCTAAGGTTATGAAATAGTGTAACAGAATTATGTGAAGTAAAAAGAAGTTCAGAGAGGTGAGAAAAACAAAAAAAGAAAAAAAAAAAATATATATATATATATATATAAAAGAAAGATGAAAAGCCACTCAGGCGTTGGACTGTTTAAGAAAGATGAAAAACCGCTCAGGCTTTGGACTGTTTAAGAACTAGCCCAACTTATAATAGGCAAGGTCTGGAACGACAGTAGGACGACACAAATAGGGCCTGGCTTATCCCAGGATGTGCTTCTTCAAATTTACTTGAATCTTTAAAAATCACAAAAATACCTTTAAACTTCTAAACCTCCTACCCATGACATGCTGTCATACCTCTAGTTTTGTGACCAAGTCAACCAGTATGCAAACAAAAAGGCATAAACAAAATTATGTTTAGTTAAATTTTATGAACGGCATCATTTTATTTTATTTTCACAGACTCCTGTAGCATTATCTGAAAAAGGACTTTTAAAATAGGCTTCCTACTCCCGCAACACTCAAACTTGACAAATCAGTTCAAACATAAGCTCAAAAGATGCATTCTGCAATACCTCCAACTTGGAATTAAAATAGAGGGTAGAATATCATTAAGAAAAAAGAGATCATAAATTTATAGGTGAATGAAATTCGAGAGAAATAATTAAACTATTTCCTATAAATATTACTTTCCTTCTAGCTTAGGTTTGTAAAAATACATGCTTTTCTCCTCTGAAAAATCTGATTACTGTCATTCAGGCAATAAATTTCCAGCATAATTAAATTTTTTTTCCATGCACATGTGATTGATTATGACAATTTAATTTCAACTAAAAACTCTAAATACCTCAAAACCTTTAATGACAAAATTTCAGCTTTTCTTTCCCCTTCTGTCTTGCATATTTTTTAAATGTTCACATCATGAAAGACATGAAAGAATAATAATTTGAGGGCACGACTCTAGTATTTAGTTATTTCTTTTAAGAAAAGGTATAAAACACTGCTTCTAGAATGGTCTTTCCTTTCATAACATGGTCATCCTTTTATGACATATTGTGTTTACAAAGGTTCTTTATATTACCTTTCAATCAGGTTTACTTCCAACAGTTAAATCCATTGCAAGTGGACATAGGTCAATTGTTTAACTAAAATTTCCAAAACATAAATTAAAAAAATAAACAAAAAATGTAAAATAGCCATTAATCACACTCAGTCATATATGGCAAAGTAACCATGTAGATTTACCGCAAAAGTAAAATGACCAACCCAGTAGACTCATATATATCACTGGAGAAGCTCAATGTTCTAATGACCACTAGAAAGGCCATATAAAAGGGTAGTGAAACTATAACTTGCACAACTCAAACTCTTTGATTTGGGACTTAAGACGGAGAAAAAAAGTAAAGCATAGAACAGTTTTGAGATCGAGTTATGGCATGCAATTGCACCTCACCAGCTGATCGGAACTTAGATTGAAATGTCATCCATACACATCTAAGAAACTTTTTTTGCTGTGTTGAAATCCTTGCATAGAAAGTTGGTAGGAGTTCAAAAATTTTTGTCTTTTAGTGAAACATTTAGGAAGACAGCAGAGAAAGCATATATACTTAGAGACAAAAAGAATTTGTGAATATTGTAGTTAAAGAACATACCCTTTTTTTGGACAACGTATCTATTGGTGACATAATCTCTGGCTGCACATAGTTCTTCCCTCGATAAAATATTACAGTATCATCTCCAATTATCTGAATCGGAATCCCACCACTCAATCTCGCAATTTCCTCAGCAAACGCTTGTATTTGCCCAGGTTTGCAAGGCTTGCAAATGACCTTAACAGTTTCATGTTTCTTCCAATGCATATGCATATTAAGAATAACACCACCAAAAATTCCTCTTCTGCCAACTGGCACATAGTTAGACCTTTTCTGGGCCATCTTTTTGAAAAAGAAACGTTCCTCGCCATTCAAATTATGTGGTTTGACTATAGGACCCTGAACTTTAGGAACTTCATACCGCTTAAGTCTTTCAATCAGTAATGCCTCCTTTATTTTGGCCTGCAATTAAAAAATAATAAAACCAAACAGTACAATAAGTCTAAAACACATTCGAAATGATTTTGCAGCCCCTGAATCAGAAAGCTACATAACAAGCATATAGCTAACCATTTATAAAAATTCAGAGCAGTTTCCACATTCAAGAAAAGTGAATTTTGTTCATTCTCCTTTATAAAATAAACTTGTAGGAACATTACAATTTCCAAACAATCATGGATGTAAGAGTGTGAAGAAGACAAAGAATGTGGGACATGCAGATTTTAATGCCTAGCATCTGAACACAAGGCAAACTAAAATTGAAACAGGAGTTCATACCCCAAAAAAAAAAAAAGGATCTAATGTACACAGGATCATTAGTAAAGCATGGGGTCTCAAAATAGCACTTTCCATGTTTCAAACAAAGCTTTCGTGGATGGTCATTTTCAACTGGGCTAACTTGCCAAAAGTATTTTAAACTCAAAACCGAACAAACCAACATAGTAGATCTGCAATTACACTCACTTTCAGCTTTTGGCAAAATTGTAAAACTCTTTGCAACCTCATCAATTCATAACAAAAATCATAACCTACTATTATAAACAGATATCATAAAGCCTTTACTTAATGTCTTATTGTGACCGATAAGACCAAGGACATCTCCTACCAGCAGAAATAACATCAAAAGTGTTGAAGAAAATACTACTCAGGTAGTGCCCCATTAGCTCGACAGGAAAAAAAAATCATTCGACTTTCAAAATAGGTGAATACCATCTTCACGTTCCCCTCTAATCAACACTGAAATCAGTTGCAACAACATCCCTCTTCCTGCATCTCTATAATTCAACATTTGCAATTCATTCAAGTAGTGTCTTTACTCATGACCTTAGTACAAATTTCCTTCGCTGTTCATGAAGTTAATAAACTACCTTCGACTTCTTTATTATTCTTAAAGAGCAAGGTGGAATTAGATAAATAAGAGAGAAGAAAATAAAAAGGACAACAAAGAGAGTGAAAGATTAAATCAAAAGGAAAAGAGACACAAGGCACCAACTTGAACGTAGAATAGATTTTTCAAGAAACAACAAGAGTCGAACTCCTGTAATAACAAGGTTCAGCAACCTATGAGCCACATTTGGATCCAAGTAAATGTAGAATCCATGGAAGACAAACTTAATATTTATATTTATATTGAGAAAGCAATTTGATAAAGCACTTGCCAAAAGGGAAGTTCAGCCTAATTCTCTGACAAGTATACATAGAGTTAAGCTCATAATTCCAGATCTTTAGACGCCACAAAATGATAGTAAGACCTATGAATTAGTCAAATCACTTTTGATGGTTGTTAGGAGAAGGCAAACAGGAAACGAAACTCCCAATTTGGAAAACAGACTTTTCCTACAGCTCTAGCTCTTAACAGAAAGGAAAGAAGATGCAGGAAAAAATTCCCAATAACAAGAAAGGAACGCCATTGAATTCAGTGTCCAAGGACAAATATTCATGGATAGCCCCTTCATATCCAAGATAGCATCAGAAAACAAGAAGTTGCCACTAAAGATATGCTTCAGAAAAGTCCGTTAATTGTAAAATTTTTATTTGACTTTGACTTTAGCTTTTCAATAGAGCCAATTTTTTTTTTTTTTTTTTAGACAGCTGAGCAGGTAACCCCAAGGAAAGAGGAAAAGAAAATAGCTACCAGAATTCAAGCCAGAGTTACGCTTACAAATGAAGTTTCAATACAAAACAAGTATTAGTGCCAAGGAAGGAGACATAGATAAGCACTAAAATAACGGTAATTAAAACAAGACCGCAATATTATACATAGGATTAATGCATAACAATTGCAGTCTAAGGAAACACTATTTAGGTAAGGCATCTATCTAAATTATGCAGATCATATGCAGTCTGGTTAATGAAACTTCATTTCCATCATACTCAATAAAGTTCAATACCAAGCACCACCTGGGGTAGAACTATATAAGCTGGTTTTTCACATAAAAGAATTGTGCAAGTTCCAACAACTACTCTCAAACACCTCCAAACATCTACAATCATCTAGCTACTTAGAATAAAAATATGTACTCTCACAATTCTACTTCTAAGAAGGCTCATTCTAGGGCACCAGCACACACTGATATCAATCAACCTCATAAATCTTTACACGTTTCATTTTCCCATATAAAAAAATTCTACATTCTAAGTCACAATTCAAGCTGTAGTTTCAAATTTTTTTATTTTAATTTTCTTTTCAGTGCTTTAAACTAAGTATAGTTAAAAAAAAGAAAAAAAGAAAAGAAAATAACCTTCTCAAGCTTGTACTTGATTCTCTCCTCAGCATTTGCAAACTTCTTCTTCTTCTTCTTCCCTTTAACAGTGAGCCTACGTGGGTCCTTCTTATTGGCCGCTTTTCTGTTCTGCTTGGCTCTTTTCCTCTTCAACTTCAGCCGCTTTTTGGTCTGCCACTTCTCCTTCTTTGGAGGGTCAACTTCATGCGTTTCAAACTTGGGTTTTCCATCTGAAATCACGAGATTCACAGTTCCATGGCTCAAGTTTCTGAAAACCCAAGAAGGGTTTATCGTCTTTGCTGGAGTTAAGTGCGTAGATGAACACAAAATTGAATCTTGGAACTGCAAAATCGACCTGGCGGGGACGTGAGATTGGAGTGAGAAAAAGAAAGACTTTTTTATTCTGAGCTGAATAATAGCGATGTGTATGGGGAGAGAGAGAGAGAGAGAGGGTACCTGAGATGGAAAGGGTCAGATGAAGAGCGTCTGAGAAGCGTAGAAGCTCTTCGAAGGTTCCGAAACAATGCTTTCGCCATTGCAGGAACAGAACGAGCTAGGAAGAGTGTCTCGAAGTTGCCAAAGGCTCAGCAGCGCTCGTTCCTGTACAGAAGCTGAAAAATGAGGACAACAAGTTCCTTGACCTCCCCATGGTTTGGAAAAATTGAAAAAAAAATTACCAGAGACTCCCCTGAAGTTTGAAAAATAACACTTTGGTAATTTTCCTTACATCTTAATAATTTATCTTAAACAATATGAAAAAAGAAATAAATAAAAGACCATAACCAAGTTATGTGAGGTTTTTTTAGTTTTAGTAAAACCTTGATGACCTAACAAGTTCAACATCAAATAAGTTGTCCAATGTTGTCTAACAACATTCATTTGACAACTCAACAATGCTATATAGTATAGTCTACTAACTTTTTTGAAAAAGTATTTATATTTTTATTTTGTTCGATAATTAAAAACAAAAAGCAGATTTTGCCAACCTCATAAAACTCTCTCAACTTGACATTTGTCATCAACCTAAAAAAATGGTAATTTTTAGAGGATTCCTCTATTAATCATATGTGTCCGATTTGATTTATTTCATTTGGCACCCAATTTAAATCGTTAATCTTATTTCGTTACTCTAGCATAAGAATAAGAAAGAAATAACTTTATACATACTAGGGTATGAAAAATATAATTCCTCAAATTCGAAATTTTATCATGAAAAAAACACACACACATATGTATATATACATATTTTTAAACTTCTAAAGCTTCCTTTTATGCATGTCAAAAACCAAACCAAAAGGATTCGTTGACCACTGAAGCAAAAGCACACCACGTCCCCCTTTCGCCTTATTCATTCACATGACAAGGACAGCGTGAGCCCCACGTGCGTCACGTGTTCGTCTCGTGCTTTTTAAGAACAGAAAACAAACGAGACGTAACGCAGGGCACGCGACGCAACTCCACCAAAGTTGAAGCAGTTGATTTTCCTTCCACTCGCCACGTGTCATCAAGCCATTAGATCACCATCCAAAGTTGACTTACTGTTTTGTGACCCAATAGAGTTTCGACAAGTCACGTAGCTCCGCGTCCCTATTATTAATTGCCCTGAACCCTCACCCCATTCTCTCTCTCTCTGTCTCTCTCCCCACCCGAGACCTAATTCGATCATCGAACCAGTGTCCTCTTGATAAAAGAACTAAATTTCAAGTAAGTTTTTAAATTCATATAATTTTTAATTCAGAATTTAATTAATTATATTTTTAATGTGTAAGAGAATCATGAGATGTTAAAGTTTGGATTATTTTTAGAAAAAAAGATTTATTTTTTATTTCTAATTTTGGTTTTGATTTTAGAATCTGGGAATTTTGATTTCCTTGCCTTTCTTTTTGAAGAAAGTTTGTGGAAATCTATGATGGGTATTAGGAGAAATTGGATTTAGACTTGTTTCGTAACTTAGAAAATGTAGAGAAAGAAAATTAGAATCTCAATTATGTCTTAGTTTATGGAATGTGGGAATCTTGATTTCTTTTCTTGTCTTTTTTTTTTTTTTTTTATGTGTGTTTAAGTGTATGAGGAGGGTTTAGATTAGGGTTGTTTGGGGGATGAGAAAATGTGGGAAAGAAATTGAGAAGCAAAGTTAAAATTTTCAGAGTTTACATCAGTTAGTTTCTTGTTATGTATATGTATCTATATGGACACTCAACTAAAAACTATTTACAGCATTTTGGGTTGGTTGAGTCAATATTCTTTTTTTATTTTATTTGAGGTGAATAAGTTTTTTGAACGTAATTACATCTGGTTTCTTGGTAATCAAACAATGAATTGAGTAGCTAAAAGAAAGTTTGCTTTTTTGATAAAGATGTTGATAAGGAAACTCGTTCCGAGGCTTCCCTAATTTCATATGATGCATGGCTCTTACGTTTGAATGCAATATTCTCTGTTTGGTTGATGAGAAACTACTAGGAGACTGTATGATTAGTAAAATTATAGCGTCAATTTTCTTCGAGTGTTGCGATGGTTAAAAATTATCAATAGAAAATGAAAGGTAATGACAGTTTCAGAAGTATATAACCCTAATAAATTGAGCTCAATATTCTTTTCTTCTGGGCCCGAACATGGAAACTAATTACAAATTTTCTTGTTACTGCAGTGGATTACACGGTTGATGGCAATGTTAATGGTGAGATAGTGGGAAATTCTGTTGAGGTGGGTGATAGGGCCAGTGATGGAGATGGAGATGGATTGGGCAATTCTGTTGAAGTAGCATTTGAACAGGATCATGACAATAAAACGGATCCTGATTCTTCAGAACAGGATATAGTACCTAAGGGAGTACCGGCTTTATCATTGGCTTTGACTGATGAGCCATATGTTGGACAGGAGTTTGAATCTGAAGCAGCTGCACATGCATTTTATAATGCCTATGCTACGCGTGTAGGATTTATTATTCGTGTAAGCAAACTCTCACGGTCGAGGCGTGATGGATCGGCTATTGGCCGGGCTCTTGTTTGTAACAAAGAGGGTTATAGAATGCCTGACAAGCGTGAAAAGATTGTGAGGCAAAGGGCAGAGACAAGGGTAGGTTGCAGGGCAATGATTTTGGTGAGGAAAGTAAGTTCAGGTAAGTGGGTTGTTACAAAGTTTGTGAAGGAACACACTCATGCCTTGACACCTGGAAAAGGCCGAAAAGATTGTATTTATGATCAGTACCCGGTCAGTTCTTGCACTCGTGTTATTTATCTACTATTTACATGCTATGTTATATACACCAAGTATTATAGTCTCAGAAATTGCGTGCAATCTGGAGGGATTTTATGTTTTGTAAATGGATTTTTCTGAGATGCGTGGGTGTTTTCACCTCATTTAGATCTGAAGTTTTCATTTTCCATAGATACAAACAATAGGAAGGAGCTAATATTCCATCATAAGTTAATTGGTTTGACTTGTGTACAAGAACCTTGTGTACCGTTAGCAGTTCCACGTGTGATGTAAATGTTTTCATGTTATAATATTCTTCCCTTCTTCTACAAAAGAAAATTAGAACCGTTCTCTTTTAGTTGGCGGGGAAATATTGTGAGTCTCTGCCTGTTGAAAGAAGGACAAATGCTTTACAATGCTAACTTGCATTTCTTGCTATGATTCGAGCATTGAGGCTATTCTTGCCATAGAGATGGTCACTGTCTTAAGTGATTTTGCTTGGAGGACTTTATGATGATCCCAATCAATGAGAAACGGTGTACTAAAAAAATCAGTTATCGCTGAGAATCAAGATACAAATTTTTGTTTTTAGTTGTGTTCTGGACCGTACTACTCACTTTTGTATTTTTGTTAAAATACAGTTATAGAGTTACATTTTAGTTTTACCTTGATAGGACAAACACTTTTTGGTCGTTATTTTAGCAGGAGAAAATCTTGGTTCTTATCATTATGTATTTTGTTTGGTACCCAGAACTCCCCTCTTGTTTCCAAGTTCTAAATCGGGGTTAGTTTACACTCTACAAGCTTGGTGTGAGATATAAGTAGGTTGCCCCAAGTTTATTTGAACCCTTAGGATCAAGGGACTTTTAGCTCTAAGCCCGACTCTTAACTTACATGATGTACAGGGTGCATCCTTTAGCCATTATGTCAAATATTTAGCTTATACAGGCAATTATGGAAAGACAGAAAGTAAATGGATAGCCATACTAGTGCTGTTTATTATTTAAGAAACTGAATTAATTGGGACTGCCTCTTTCTTGGTACTATCAAATGTTAGTTTGTTAACTCTTCGGTTGTGCTGCTCCTTCTTTTTTGTGCAATTACTGTGTATGCGCTTTACACATTGAAGTAGCCTTTTGGATGTCCATGGGAATTGAAATAAATACTCTATTCTGCATGGCATTTGATTTTTTTTCTCGAAGGTTTTTTGCTGGAATATAACTGAGTTCATGTTTACCATGAGATTGTGGTTTTAACTCGATTGAAAATTTAAATAGCACAATTACCTTTTATGCTGGGTTTCTTCCTATAAGGTGATTGTTTGTATCAGCAAAAGATTGAATGGATGTGCCTTTGTAGTCTATTTCTCTCATCCTTACTCATGGTCATGTGACTGCTTACCACCAAAGCCAGAAAGAGTCTTGGCGGCATTTCTTATTAATTTTTAATTAAATATAATTTTAAGGGGTATCAGTTTAGAGTGTATACCCGAGAAATATTTCATTTTGTTCCTCATAGTGCTTGAGCTTCTAGGGCCACAAAGTTGACTGCACCTCAGAAACTTCAATAATTGCAATCTTGAGTGCATAGTTAGCTAATAGTGTCTGAAGCATGATATACGTTCTTGGTATTTAACTTTCATCCTAAAGTCATGAAGATTATTGTTCAAGCCTAGTTTTATATTACAACTGACTTTTCTTTATCTTGTTTTGACACTATGAACATGATAAGATTCTATATTACAACTGACCTTTCTTTTTCTCGGTTTTGTAGAATGAACATGATAAGATTCGGGAACTATCACAGCAGTTGGCAAATGAGAAAAAGAGGGCTCAAACCTATAAAAGGCATCTGGAATTGATTTTTGAACAAATTGAGGAGCACAATGAGAGTTTGTCAAAGAAAATTCAACACATAGTCGACAGTGTGAAGGAGATAGAAGACAAAGAGCCGAGGAGTTGTATATAGATAGTATCAGCAGTTTTAGCTCTTTTTCTGTTTTGTTGCAATACGAAAACAAACTGGTATAGAGAATTTGCCGTTGGGTAAAGCAGTCAGTGTTATGATTTAGTTTCGGCTTTAGAATCACAGGCCGAGTTTCTTCTAGTTTTTAGGTACTCAAGTCAGTTCCTTGCGTGGAAATGTTTGGGGGGCATTCATTGGAAATTCTTGTATAATTATGCTCCATCATTCGGAGCACGTGGTCGGGTGGGAGAAATTAGGGAGTCGATGTACAGTCCTTGCCTTGGAGCCCGTCCTTATGCCATTGTCCTGACAATGCAAATACTCTTTATAGGCATCAGGATGTTCCTAGGAAGTTAAAAGTTATTCCATACCTCTCTCATGTCCATTCGGTTGAGGTTTCATATGTTTTGTATAGCATTCAAAGGATTGTATCTCACTTTTGCTTATTTTTCTTCTTTATTTATGGTTTCTTCATCGAGGACACTTCTACATTTGAGTAAATAACTAGGCTCGATTTCGTCTATTACCATTTCGAGTGGTGGCATCGAGTGGTGGCATTCAATCTAATAGATGATGGAGCTCTCCTTCAACGCTAAACATTGTGCTATGACAGTGTTGGCGTGTGGTTTTATTGTAAAATGATTTTTATGATAAAATTTAAAAATATCCGATTATTTTATTAAAGAAATTATACAATTCTCTAAAAATAATACATAACCCCGTTAATATGCATCATTTTTTTTTATAAATAAATAAAGGATTAACCGTAGAGAGCTTAAGATGATAGTTTTATCTTCCTACTAGAGAGGTTTAGGATCTTTTTGATTTATACTTTCAAAATATTCTTTTAAAACACACATTTGTTAATATATTTTAAATTGATTTTAATTATATATTATTTTTTAAATTTAAAACTATCTAAAATCTAACCATGTATCTTTACTAATTTTAAAGAATAGAAACTTAAATTACGCAAAGAAGCCGCTATTTTAATGCGAGAAGTGAGCCTTTAATACACGGAGATAAAAGTCTAAATACTCTAAAGCCCTAGTTGTGACAGCGGGTAGCTTCTGGCCGTTACCGTTACATCTCTCTGCTCTGTTCTGCTCGACCTCTCAGGCGCCTCAGGTACTCTTATCTTGCCTTTCCTGTCCTCCGCTTTAGCTATAATAAACTTGTGATATTAACTTGTATGTACAGAGTCCAAAAGGTTTTCTGTTTAAAGAATCAGTTTTCGAGTTCTGGGCTTGCTTTTTGAGTTCTTTACTGGCCTGTGATTTTAGGAGGAACCTGAAGGGTGTGCGACTTGATAAGCTCGTTATTTGAACTTGTTTACACTAAATACAAATGGGTTTTTCTATTTGAAGACTTTGGTATTTGGGTTTGTTTTTTACAATTTTTAAATTGGCCTTTGATTTTTTTTTTGAAGAAGCAAAAGGTTGTATTTTTGACATTGTTTGATAGAATTTTGGTTAAATTGTGAATAATTGATGTTTTGGGTTGTGAGAAAGACCGTGCTTTTGTTCTATGATGGATGGGACAATATTAGAAGTGTGTTTGGGAGTAATTTCTCAAACCGTGAAAAGCGCTTGCGAAATAGTGGATTGTTAAAAGTGCTTTTATATCTATTTTGTAGTGTTGGGTTGAAATAGATAATAACATATATAATTCTTAAGTTAAAAATGCAATTCATTTAAGTGCCGCTACAAAAAGTATTTTTAGGTAAAAAATAGTTTTCAGGGAGTAACTTTGTGAATGCTGCTATAATGCTGCTTTAATCTTGTGATTAATCACTTTTGATAACGTTACGTTCTTCTGTGGATTTATACATGTAGAGGGACGTGTAATGGAAGCGTAGATAAGATTTCAGTTCCTACCCTTTTCTTGTTTCAATTACAGACAATGAGTAATCATAGTCCTTACTCATTGTCTGTTCTGAGGGTGGATTGTGCCATTCTGTTTCTAATTCTACATTTTCTTGGGAATGAATGCAACTAGTAATTAGGATTGGGATTAACTGGGGTTGCTTCTTACTGATGGATTCTCTCTACGATATAAATGGGGGATGTTCATGTTTCCAAAGCATAGATTAATGGGTTTATTTTACCTTTGCCAGTTTTAAACAGCACTGTGTATTCTCTTTGTTGCACTGTGCTACCTGTCTCCTGGTACATTTTCCTAATTGTTAATCTCATGATTCATATCTAAGAAAGCAAAAATAAAAGAAAATATAATTTACTAAGTTTTCCCACCCCCCACGCCCTCTCCCCCTCTTAAACCCTGCAGTTTGAAAGCAGACCAGATACTTTACAATGCATAACTCGCACTTCTTGCTATGATTTGAGCATTGAGGCTATTCTTGCCATAGGGATGGTCACTGTCTTAAGTAATTTTGCTTGGAGGACTTTACGATGATCCTGATCAATGAGAAACGATGTACTATAAAAATCAGTTATTGCTAAAAATCAAGATACAAATCTTTGTTTTTAGTTATGTTCTGGACCTTACTACTCAGTTTCGTTATTTTTGTTAAAATACACTTATAGAGAAACATTTTAGTTTTATCTTGGTAGGAGAAACAGTTTTTGGTCATTATTTTAGTGGGAGAAAATCTTTTATCATTATTTATTTTGTTTGATACCCAGAACTCCCCTCTTGTTTCCAAGTTCTAAATTGGGGTTACGTTTACACTCTACAAGCTTGGTGTGAGATATAAGTAGGTGTTCCCAAGTTTATTTGAACCTTTGACGTTATTGATAGGATCAAAGGGATTTTTAGCTCTAAGCCCAACTCTTGGTACTTATATGATGTAGAAGGTGCATGCTTTAGCCATTATGTCATATATTTAGCTTATTGAGGCAAGTATGGAAAGACAGAAAGTAAATGTATAGTCATACTAGTGCTATTTAAGTAAACTGAATTAATTCGGACTGCCTCTTTCTTGGTACTATGAAATGTTAAATTGTCGACTCTTCTGTTGTGCTTCTGCTTCTTTTTTGTGCAATTAGTATGTATGTGCTTTACATATTGAAGTAGCCTTTTGGAGGTTCATGGAAACTGAAATAAATACTGTATTCTGCATGGCTTTTGATATTTTTGTCAAAGGTTTTTTGCTGAAATATAACTGAGTTTATGTTTACTCCATGAGATTCTGGTTTTGATGTGATGGACAATTTAAATAGTACAATTACCTTTTTATGATGGGTTCCTTCCTATAAGGTGATCATTTCTCTCATCCTCACTCATGGTCATGTAACTGCTTACCACCAAAGCCAGAAAGAGTCTTGGCAGCATTTGTTATTAAC
The DNA here is from genome assembly GCA_013180625.2 of Boswellia sacra. Taxonomy (NCBI): domain Eukaryota; kingdom Viridiplantae; phylum Streptophyta; class Magnoliopsida; order Sapindales; family Burseraceae; genus Boswellia; species Boswellia sacra. The sequence goes on from SNVD02012892.1 coordinate 93,213, forward strand.
GTTTAATTGAATATAATTTTAAGGGGTATCAGTTTAGGGTGTATACCTGAGAAATATTTCATTTTGTTTCTCATAGTGCTTGAGCTTTTAGGGCCACAAAGTTGACTGCACCTCAGAAACTTCGATCATTGCAATCTTGATTGCATAGTTAGCTAATAGTATCTGAAGCATGATATACGTTCTTGGTATTTAATATTCATCTTAAAGTTATGAAGATTATTGTTCAATCCTGTTTCTATGTTACGACTGACTTTTCTTTATCTTGTTTTTATTTATTTGAATTTTGAAAATGATTTGTAGTTTATATTAATTTAAAGTGAATTGGTAAATATGCATTTTCAGAAATCATTTTTTTTTAAATGGAAACAAACACTTTAGTCTTAGTGAATTTTTTAAGATGAGCAAATCAGGGGATTTTTTTTTAAATTTTACAGACTTGAGGGTCTTCCATCAACTTTAGGGGACTGATAGAAACTCTCCTCCTAGTTTATAAAATTATTCCTTTTTGTTAAGTAAATCATTAAAATGCTTTTAGATTATGGATGAATCTAATAATTTTGATTAACGAAAGTCTTCCTTTCTAAATGTTTAGTAATATGGTCCTGTCCTCAAGAAGTAGAATCAAAAGGTTTTAGAAACCAGGGGAGGTAGTGCATTTTCGTGAACTAATTTACGGAGAATCACATTTATGTACATTTTCTTTTTCTTCTTCTGCTGGAAATAACGTAATCTGTTTAACCTACCTCTACAATAATCATCTAGTAATGACGTGGCATTACACGAGTGCCCCGTAAACCTGGAAGAAAAAGATTAAATTTTTGAAGACTTTAAAACCCTTGTTGTGTTGTGACAGTTATCTACCGACAGTTACCGTTATCGTTCTCTGCTCTGTTCTGCTCGACCTCTCAGCCGCCGCAGATAATCTTCTCTTGCCTTCCCTTTCTTCTGTTTTACCTACAATAAACTTCTTATATGAACTTGTATTTGCTGTGTCCAAAAAGGTTTTCTGTTTGAAGAATCAACTTTCAGCTCTGGGCTTGGCTGTGATTTTAGGAGGAAGCTGAAGGTTGGGTGGCTTTATAAACTTGTTATTTGAACTTGTTGACACTAAATACGAATGGGATTTTCGGTTTGAAGACTTTGATAGCTGGGTTTGTTTTTACAGTTCTTAAAGTGGCCTGTGATTCTAGGAAGAGGCAGAAGGTTGTGTTTTGGAATTTTTTTTTTAATAGATTTTTGGTTAAATTGTTTAATTTTCTGTCTTGGGTTGTTAAAAAGACCGTGCTTTTGTTACATGATGGATGGGACAATATTAGATGTGTGTTTGGGAGTCTTTTCTGTCTTAGAGCTTTCTAAATAGATATTCATTTTGTAGCGTTGGGTTAAAATAGATAAGAGTAATTTTTTTTCCCTGCAAAAAATGCTATTCATAAGGGCTTTCTGAAGCACTTGATAAGTTTCTTTTGGAGTGACTGATAAGTGCTTCTAAAAAGTTTCTTTGCATTACCAATAGTTGATTTTTTTGGAAAAGCACTTTGTGAGTGCTGCTATGTTTGCTGCCTTAAATTTTTGATTAATCGCTTTTGATAGGCGTTGCGTTCTTCTGTGGATTTATACATGTAGAGGGATGTGTCAACAAAAGCGTAAATAAATTGCAATTCCTGCCCTTTTCTTGTCTCAATTACGGACAACGAGTAATCATAGTCCTTTCTTGAGGGTGGATTGGCACATTCTGTTTTTTATTTCAATTTTTTCTTGGGAATGAATACAACTAGTCATTAAGATTGAGTTTAAATGAGGTTGCTTCTTACTGGTGAACTCTCTCAACTGTATAAATGGGGGATGTTCATGTTTCCGAAGCATAGATTAATGGGTTTATTTTTCCTTTGCCAGTTTTAAACAGCACTGTGTATTCTCTTTGTTGCACTGTGCTACCTGTCTCCTGGTATATTTTCTTAGTTGTTAATCTCATGACTCATATGTATTTGCAATCTCTAAATAGTTTGATATTACTAGTCTAGGTTTATAATTTTGGTTGGTTAAAAATCAATTGGTTTATAGGTGAACAATCAGTTAAAAAAAAAATGGTTACATATAGTTTTAGAACTACTTTCTTCAAAAAATCAATTGCTCTAAAAAAAGTTTACTTATAATCTTTTTTTTTTCTTTTATTCTCAAAACCCATTAGCAAGATTTATGAGTTTCAACTTAACTTATCTTAGGTTCATGATAACCTATTATGAATTATAGCAGAAACAAATGAGAAAATTTCAAAGTGATGTTTCCTTATATCTTGAGATTTGTGCACAAATTTCTTTGTGCAAGCCTGATTTGCTGCATCTTGTATGCATTATGTTGATGAAATTGTTATTAAATTATGAGGAATGACAATATCTTTTGTTCCTCTCACTGTCTTGTTTGTAGACATTCTCCACTCAAAGCTTTTATGTTTTGTTTTCTCATAACAGGAGTCAACTTATATTATTCTACAAAATGAAGAAAATGATAGCTCTTGGTTTTGAAGGGTCTGCTAACAAGATTGGCGTTGGGGTTGTAACATTAGATGGAACCATTCTATCGAATCCACGCCATACCTACATTACGCCACCTGGCCAGGGATTCCTTCCCCGTGAAACTGCCCAACACCATCTCCAACACATTCTTCCTCTAATCAAATCTGCTCTGAAAACTGCCGGAATAACCCCGGATGAAATTGATTGCCTCTGTTACACCAAGGGTCCAGGAATGGGGGCACCTTTGCAGGTTGCTGCTATTGTTGTCCGAGTTCTTTCACAGCTGTGGAAGAAGCCTATTGTTGCCGTTAATCACTGTGTGGCCCATATTGAGATGGGAAGGATTGTGACTGGAGCAGATGATCCTGTTGTGTTGTATGTTAGTGGAGGGAATACACAAGTAATTGCATATAGTGAAGGGCGCTATAGGATTTTTGGGGAGACTATTGATATTGCTGTGGGCAACTGCTTGGATCGGTTTGCTAGGGTCTTAACGCTCTCCAATGATCCAAGCCCTGGATATAACATTGAGCAGGTATGTCAGGATAAGTGAGTTATATTTTACTTAAGGTTGAATAAATGTCTATACTGCATACACCCTGTTTGATGGTTATCCTTGCTATTGCATGATAAAAGCTTTATGTTCCTGGATTCGTCCTTTTATTTGATGGAGATAATACCTGTATATACCTAATCCCAAGGTAGCAAGGCCTTCTTTTCCCTACCCAAGTTAAAAACTTCTCTTCTCATCCTCATTAAAAAAAAATATTAAATGATACAATATATAATCCAATTCAGTCCAATCACATGTACCAGATGTGGTTTGAATGCAATAGTATGAACATAACTGAGCAGGCTTGCTTTTTTGTTTGCCCTTGTTTGATCTATCAAGCGTAAAATAGTTACCCAAGCTCCACAAATAGTGGGTTGGGCTTGTTGGTGGGGTACACTAGCCTATCAATTATTAGCTTTACTGTCATATGAAATCTAGGTTTAGGGTGTGGTTTGGATGTATAACCTGTCTCTCTATCTCTTATCCTTCATTTTTTATTCTTCTTAGTTAATTTTCTTATGATAATAAAGCTTTTGTGTCAGACTTAAATGGTTTGAGGGCCATTTTGTTTGTCTTCATCTCCCTTAATGTTGGGTTCTGTTAGTTCTCTTCATTTTAGGCTTGTCTTACAGACTCGAATGGTTCTCTTCATTTAAAATAGAGGAAACTTATCAGATTTATACCTAGATCTGTTAGACATATTTTGAGTATTCTAAATAAAATTTCAATGAGATGCATTTTGTTATAAATGATATTGTCAAAATTTGTGTAGCGAAATATTGTGAGTTGATTTTTAGTGAGACTTGTTTCAGTTATCTCTATCACTTGGAGTGCCTGAATCCTAAGAATAGTGGTACTTGGGTGGGATCCTGTCATAGTGTATCTCAAGTGGTTGGCAACAGTTTTAGTATCATTCATCATATCTGAATCTTCTTGTAATATTGTGATGTTATAGGTTATTTTTCGAACTGAATATTAGTCTTGATAGAGAGCTTAATGCTACTGTTGGATCATCCTTATCCATTAGCTTAAAGTTTTGATCTATCAATTACTTTACTTGGTATCAATTATCAAAGCAGAAGGGGTCACAAGTTCGGATCCCCCACATAGTTCGTCTGTTCTGTCTGTATTTACACTTGATCCATATTTTCCTCGTTAAGGGGTCTATTGGAATGCGTAATTCTAATTTGGATTCTCATCATTACCTTAAAATTTTGAATCAATTGATTACTTAACTAGATTAGTCTTTGATCTAATTTTTTTAATTAATATTTTTATATGTTAAGAAAATCTAAATGTTGTATTAGAGCTTTGGCCTTGGATTGATGAATAATGCTTGAGTTGAAAGATTGATTTATGGGACAGAAAGTGCTTACACTTCATATGCTTTTCTTTACCAGCTTGCAAAGAAGGGAGAAAAATTTATTGATCTTCCTTATGTTGTCAAAGGCATGGATGTCTCTTTTAGCGGGATATTAAGCTATATTGAAGCCACTGCTGATGAAAAGCTCAAAAATAATGAGTGCACCCCTGCAGATTTGTGCTACTCCCTGCAGGTAAGTTGCTTTTTCTTTTTTTTTTTTTTTCCTTCATCATTTTGACAACACAAGCTATTTGCTCTGAAGGCTGCATTCTATATAACTATTCTCCATTTACTATTAAATTTATTGTGTATTTATGCATTTTTAATGTACTTCTTGGTTAACAATATGTTTCAGGAAACCCTGTTTGCAATGCTTGTGGAGATTACAGAACGGGCCATGGCACATTGTGACAAAAAAGATGTTCTTATTGTTGGTGGTGTGGGTTGTAATGAACGCTTGCAAGAGATGATGAGAACAATGTGCTCTGAGCGTGGTGGAAGATTGTTTGCAACCGATGATCGGTATTGCATAGACAACGGAGCTATGATTGCATATACAGGTCTTCTTGAATTTGCACATGGCTCATCAACTCCATTTGAGGAATCGACATTTACCCAGCGGTTCAGGACTGATGAAGTGAAAGCAATATGGAGAATAAAGAAAGAATCAACTGCAACGAATGGTATCACAGAACAAAGCAACTAAAACAAATAAACTTTTGTGATTATAATTTCAGCACTGCCAGTGCAGTAGTAATTTAGTAATGAATTCCCTATTTGACCATTGATTAAGAATGTTGTAAATTCAAAGCAGAAAACAAGCTATTCTGCTTTCAAGCATTACAACATTATTGTATGTAGTTTTATGTGATGTAGATGTTCAATTTCTGTTTGTCATTCTAACATAAAATGTTGACTTCCTCCTTGTTTTCTAGTAGTTGTATGCTTATCACCAGGACTTTGCAAGATTAATTTTCAAGGAAGTGTGCAAAGTGTCAATTTATTCTTCTTTGTTGATTCATTAACATTATACATCAGGAAGTAAGAAGTGATCATTTTAGACCATTAATAATATGCTTATAAATTAAATGACAGAGACTTTTCTACTACAAATTTCTGAGAGTGTCATTGATTAAATTACATCCTAGTCATATTTTGTGAACCTTAAAATATGGATTATGTCAATTTCTATGCATTTGACTTGTTATATTTTAAGGCAATCTAGAATGCTCGAGATTTTCAAAATCGCATTCTCGAACATGCCATGATCAAAGGGATTGAGGAAAGCTGGCCATGGCTAGCCAACATTCATAGGTGCAGTTGGTGACAAATCAAATCTATAGACATTTATTTAAGCCATGAAGTTTAAAATATATGTTGGTGAAATTTTAAGCGATGAGGTCAAGATCAAAGGGATCCGATTTCAACTTTCGAAGGTGCAATGGAATTTGTTGGTGACAAAGTCAAGGAAAGCTGGCTAGCCATAGTTTAGAATATCTTCAAAAAGCAAGTTTATGCGCCTCTAAGCGATGAAGTAGGTGGTTTTGTGTAAGCTGAGCCGATATTTTTGTGCAAGGAGAGAAACTTGGGTACATCCGCTGCAATGCAGCGGACGGCCCAAAATACGCCACGTAGGCGCCACATGTTGATGTGGCGCCTACTTGGCGGCCTCTGGTTGCATCCGCTGCATTGCAGCGGATGTATGGCAGATTCTCTCTTGTGCAAGTGATTTTTTATTTTAAAAATCTTATGTTTCTAACAGATGGTGGATAATGCCTGGGAGAGGCTGGTGAAGAATGTGACCGGGCTTAAGCGATGGCATTGAGAGACGGGTACAGGCTTGGTTGATTAAATTTTATTGATTGTTTTCTTTTATGATATCTTCGATTTCGGTAAACGTCTAGATAAATTGAGCGAGTCGAACCATAAATTTTTTCTCATATATAATTAAGATGTTTTAAGTGAAACTTTTTCACCTTAAACAATTTTATCCGAAAGTAAGGAACCGGGTAGAAAACAATCAATAAATTTTAAACAAATATGTTAGACTCAAATATCAATATTGATTTCGTATCTAAACACTTAAACTTTGTCAAAAAATATAAATTTTATAAAAAAATAATATATTATACTTAACACGATATCCAAACTAAATTTTTATGCTTAAATCTCTACAAGTTATTCATAAATTAAAAATTATCTAAAAATAAGTAATAAAAGTAAAAACAATGAGTAAAATAATTTAAATTTCAAGTAGAATAATAAAAACAAATGATCCCATAGTGTGAATAATAAATGATAATGAGTTATAAAGTAGAGTGATGTGATTTAAAGTAGAATGAATCATGTAATAATATATAAAAGAGATTTCTTAAAGATAAGAAAGTATTTTAACATAATGTCTTTACCTTATCTATATAAAGAATGTTATATCCTTGTAAAAGATCAGATGTGACGAGTGCAAGATTGAAAAGTTGATATGAAATAGGCCAGGAGTTAACTCTACCGAAATTGTATGAGGGCTCTGGAGTACAAAATTATGTAATTGTTAGACTTGAAGAATACTCTCAGCTCAATTCAGCTTTGAGTGAGTAGATTTTTATTTATATGAAACAGAATTACAGCAACTTTACACATGGCTAACATCAGACAATCCAGCAGGAGATCTCCAATAAATGAGGACACAATTGCTGACTCACCAATTCTACTTGTCACATTGAAATATTCTGGAAGCAATGCAGACTATCCAGCTCATGACATAACCGACTATTAACTAATCAGGAATTAAGAAAACTGATCAAGGCTAATAACAGAATTAACTGTCTAATCTTAACTGAATTAACTGCCTAATCAATGAGCTGCTTAACAGTCCCTCTCAAAACTGGAGGGTGTCTCAATCACGCCCAGTTTGTCTCGGAAGAGTGTGAATTGTGGAGATGACAGTGCTTTGGTTAGGCAGTCTGCAACTTGATCACATGAAGGCACATACCTGACTTCCAGCTGTTTTTGAAGAACTCTGTCTCTAACATAATGCACATCAATTTCTATATGCTTAGTTCTTGCATGGAAGACAGGATTTGATGCAAGAGCACTAGCACTGATATTATCACACCAGGTAATTGAGCAGTGTTTCGGTTTGCAATGCAGTTCACACAGCAGAGATTCAAGCCAAGCAATTTCAGCAGCTACATTAGCCAATGCTCGGTACTCTGATTCAGCACTTGATCTTGCAACAACAGACTGTTTCTTTGATTGCCAGGATATCAATGATTCTCTAAGATAAACACAATATCCTCCAATTGATCTTCTATCTTCAGTATTACATCCCCAGTCTGCATCCGAGAAGCCTGTTATTTTCAAATCTCCACTTGGTTTGATGTGAAGGCTGTGAGATATTGTTCCCTTGAGATATCTCAATATACGTTTGACTCCCTGCCAGTGTTGTATTTTGGGAGAGCACAAAGACTAACTCAGTTTGTTGACACTGAATGCTATGTCTGGTCTGGTATAGGTTAAGTACTGTAGAGCTTCTATGGTGCTTCTATAGAGTGTAACATCTTCAAAAGGTTCAGTATCAGAACTGGTGTAACTTCTGCTCACTACAGCTGGTGTAGGGCAGGGTTTGAGATTCTCCATTTTTAATTGTTTGAGTATATCGGTAATATACTTTGACTGGTTTAAATAAATACCAGTAACATCTCTGTTGGCTTCGATTCCAAGGAAATAGTGCAGGTTGCCCAGATCCTTCAGAGAGAATAACTTGTTCAATTCTTGAATAGACAAAAGTATTTGAGATGAATTTGATCCTGTCACCAGGATATCATCAACATACACAAGAACAAGAATTAAGCTTCTTTCTCTTTTAAGAACAAACAAAGATGAGTCAGACTTAGCATTCACAAAGCCCCATCCTTGCAGAGTAGTTTTCAGTTTATCAAACCAGGCTCTAGGGGCCTGTTTAAGCCTATAAAGAGCCTTGTGAAGCTTGGAAACAAAGGTTGGCTTGGAAGGATCCACATATCCTTTAGGTTGTATCATATAGACATCTTCTTCAATTTTCCCATTCAGAAAAGCATTGTTTATATCAAGCTGTCTAATACACCAACACTTGGAGATAGCTAATGTCAGAATGACTCTAATGGTACTGGCTTTAGCAACTGGACTAAAGGTTTCTGAGTAATTAACTCCGGGTGTTTGATGAAACCCCTTTGCTACCAATCTTGCTTTATGCCTATGTATAGTACCATCAGTGTTATACTTCAATTTAAACATCCATCTATTCCCAACCAGGCTGTAGTTGGGAGAAAAAGGAACCAGAGTCCAAGTTTTGTTTTTCTTTAAGGCTTCAATCTCCAAATCCATGGCTTTCTTCCAACAATCTGACTTCATTGCTTCTGCTGCAGTAGCAGGCTCACTGATTGTTTTTCTCTCAAATTTCTGCAGTGTGATGGAGTAGATTTTGGGTTTAAAAATGCCACTCTTGGCTCTAATTGTCATGGGGTGACAAGGCTGTGTACTATAGGTCTTAGATATTTGCAGAGTGATTTCTGGTTGTGTCAAAGTGTTTGAGGTAGTTTCATCAGGATTTCTTTGGTAACTCTCTACTGTGTTGGTATTTTCTTTATTTTCAGAGAAAGCAATGACATGATCTGAGCTATTTGAAGAAGTGAGGTACCTTGGGGATGAAGCTACTGCAGAAGGAGAATTCTGATGTGCAGTGGAGGTTCTTTTATCAGATCTTGTCATTTCATCAGGATCAATTGCATCAGTGTGAATTTCTTTTTCATATTGTCTGTTTTGAGCAGACCATTGTGGGAGAATTGGAAAAGGAAAGGGAGGCAGTGTTACTACAGAATCTTGGTTGACAGAATTATCTTTAAAATTCAGGAAGCCTGTTTTAAAAGGAAACTCCATTTCATTGAAAATCACATGTCTTGAAATATAGATCCTCCCTGTAGAACTGAGACATTTAAAACATTTATGTATGTCACTGTATCCTATAAAAACACATTTTGCTGAGTGGAATTGAAACTTGTGCTTTTGATAGGGTCTTAGACAAGGAAAACATGAACATCCGAGGTTCTTAGGGACTTATAATCAGGAATTTTTTTTAAAAGAATCTGCCAGGGTGATTTGTCTCCAAGAACAGGTGTTGGCAGTCTATTTATAAGGAATGCAGCTGTGTGGAATGCTTCCCACCAGTATTTAAGAGGCATACTAGCTTGGGCTAGAAGAGTTAAACCAGTTTTCACTAGATGTCTATGTTTTCTCTCTGCCTTACCTTGTTGTTCATGTGTGTAGGGGCATGCAACTCTAGATTCAATACCATTTAGTTTCAGAAAGTCAGAAAATGCTCTACACTCACCACCCCAGTCTGTTTGAATGCATTTGATTTCTCTTTCAAATTTCTTTTCAACAAAGGCTTTAAAGTTCTTAAAGGTAACAAATGCTTCAGCTTTAGTTTTCAGGGGTAAATCAAGTATACCTACTGTGATCATCAATGAAATGGATATAGTACTTAAAACCAGAACTGGAAGCAATTGGTGCTGGTCCCCAAATATCAGAGTGAATAATTTACAAAATGTGTTTTGTTTTACTGACAGATTTATGGAAAGGTAAAGAATGAGATTTTCCTAGTTGGCAAGCATCACAGAATTGAAGATTTTCATTGCTTTTGAAAGACTCATTTACAAATTTTCAGTATTTGATGTAGGACTTTACTTGATGGATGTCCTAACTTCCTATGCCAAGCATTAAATTTCTCCTTGGTAGACAAGTAATCTGGAACTGTGCAAATTAGACTACAAGCTTTAGACTTTTCTGGATTGCAAAAGGACAACTTATTCACACTGTCATTAAACTCAGTAATAAGACCAGAACATTTTTGACTTCTTAATTTAGAACTAGGTAGAGATGCAACTGATCCTCCGGATATTGAATTGATCTGATATAGCCCTTCCTTAATTCTCCCCTGCAGCAGTACCTGATGAGTGTGTTTGTCCTTCACAAAACACATGTTAGAATGGAATTCAATGTAAACTTGATTGTCTTGTGCAATTTTAGACACACTCAGTAAATTTTTGGTGATTTTAGGAACACATAAAATATCCTTCAGGTTTAGGGAAGTGTTTTCAGTTTGCAAAAATGAGTGTCCTACATGAGAAATGGCTAATCTATTTCCATCACCTACTGAGAGAGTTTGTTTACCTTTGTATTCATTCCTCACATTGAGGAGTGAGGGATCTGCTGTTACATGATTTGTTGCCCCACTGTCAGCATACCATTCCTCATCTCTAACTGTTTTTGGTGAGGCTACAAAAGCTGATGAGTTCCCTTGAGACTCATGCCAATTCTACTGCTGCATAGGCCTTTGCCAGTTTTGTGACTGATTTGCTCTGAATTGATATTGGAATTGTTGCTGTCTGTGGTTTTTGTTTTTGCTTGGTGAGCCCATGTAGCTGAGGTCAGTTCTGTAGAAGCAAATAGAGGCTGAGTGACCAAGTTTACCATAAATCTGGCATAATGGTCGTGAGCTACCTGCTCTACCACCTCTTCCTCTGGAATTTTTTCCATCATTTCCTCTACCAGACCCATGCCTTTGATTCAGATTATTATTGTGTCTCCCTACTGCAATATTAGCTGATACTGTATTTAGATTAAGATTGGAAAAGGTGTTCAACCTTTCCAATCTGTTTTCATAAGTAAGCAAAATTGATTGAAGTTCCTACCATGAGATATTATCTCTGGATTGTATTTGGACAATAATCGGAGTATAATCACCATCTAGGCCAAGTGTAATGAAGGAAATCAAGTCACTCAATGAGACAGGACTACCAGCTAAAGCCAAATTATCAGAAATCTTCTTCATGGTGATAAGATAGTTACTCATGCTTATAGATCCCTTCCTAGTTGTCTGCAGATCAAATCTAAGATTTGCAATCTGTGATCTATTTTTGATACCACACAGAGTTTCTAAAGCCTTCCACAAATCACGTGAAGAGTTTTGTCCAATTACCTGAGCAGCCAACTGTTCTGTAATTGACCCAAGTAGCCAGCCTTTCAGCAGATTATCCACTATGATCCACTCTTCATATTCGGGATTATGCTTGAGCTGAGATTCTTCTCCATTTTCATCTGTGGTGACTGGGATGAACTCTGGTGGGCAAGCTTTTGTTCCTAGAACAAATCCATCCAGTCGATGCCCTCTGAGAGTAGGCAGCATCATCTCTTTCCAGATGATGAAGTTATCTTCATTTAATTTCACTGGGAATGTGGAGCTGAGAGCACTACCAAAGGGTGAGCTTCCACTTAAAATATTAGTCTGAACAAGGGCATCGGAATTTCTGCTTGTTGAGGATCGATTATGAGAGCTTGATGCCATGGCGAGGGCCAGCTGCTCTGATACCAACTTGAAGAATACTCTCAGCTCAATTTAGCTTTGAGTGAGTAGATTTTTATTTATATGAAACAGAATTACAGCAACTTTACACATGGCTAACATCAGACAATCCAACAGGAGATCTCCAATCAATGAGGACACAATTGCTTACTCACCAATCCTATTTGTCACAGTGAAATATTCTGGAAGCAATGCAGACTATCCAGCTCATGACATAACCGACTATTAACTAATCAGGAATTAAGAAAACTGATCAAGGCTAATAACAGAATTAACTGTCTAATCTTAACTGAATTAACTGCCTAATCAATGAGCTGCTTTAACAGTTAGGATCCAAAGTACACCATCATGTAATTAGTAATATCTAGGAGTAGTCTCCAGAACTTGTTAATATCGCTAAATTGTATTGTGTGCTCCAGAGTATACTACATGATGTAATTATTAAATTCAGAAGTTATCTATAACTTACTCTGGGACAGCTCTGGGTTGCTTTAATTTATATGATTACAAAGAATAATTTCCAGTGTTGCAAGAATTATAGGTGGGATCCAACTAAATAATCTTAAAACTTTTGCTGTCTCAACTAAGAGCTATCCATATGATCCAAATAAAGAATAATATCCACCGATGAAACGTGTTTTAACTTTCTATCTGATATCATATATTGCTGTATTTTTTTTACTGGTTTTTAAAACATATTCCTCGATAGAGTCTAACCAAGTTTATCGTGAAATGTAAACCAATAACGACATGTATTGACTCTAACCCTTTAATGGGTTATTTTATTCATTTCTAATTTATCCTTGAATTGCTGGGTGTTAAAAGGGGAGGAACTGATGTTTATCCTTAGACAAATCTTCAGATATCATATCGTGGATATCTTGTCAACTATTTATTCTTATTTTTAACTCTGACAGTGACTGTCATGTCTACCACCTAACACGCCAGCCATGGAGATGCAATTTTGACATTTTCGAGTAAACGTTGAAATACGCTAAACAAATGTAGCCAATTCCGAGTTCGCAATGCCGACACGACAAAAGTCGTTGAACAGTTGTGCTTTATTTTATTGGGCCTTTTGTTTTGGAATAATCGGTATTAATCTAGGTGGTTGCCAGTGATCAAAGGCAGATGAACTCCATACCAGCTTCTTGTCTCTCTTAGCTCTGAAAATCTGCTCGATCAGCTGCTTGGTTTCTTCAGGTGTATCTTTGATTCTTTGTTGATAGGGTGGAGAATGGCATGCATGGTTTCAATTCCTTCCCCTGCTTTTCTTGATTGAGACATTCCAGGTAACCATGAGTCTATAACTTTGCTTTATTTCTCCATTTTTGCTCTAATTTTGGTTGTGGAAAAATGGGAGTTCTACATATATCTTTTAGAAAAAAAAAATGCTTTCCTTGATCTTGAAGGGACCTCCAGAAACTTTTACACAATTAGTAAATCACTTAAAAAAGCATTTATTAACATGCATGGAAATGTTTTGGATTTTCTTTTGTAAGGTTCAATTCTTTCATTTTATAAAATATACAGAGTTGATCAGAAATGCAGCCTGCTGAAATTCCTCTTCAAATCCTTTCCAAGAAGTTGATAAAACCAGCCATACCAACTCGTCATAACCTTCGCAAATTCAAAATATCATCCCTTGATCAGATTCGACCTCCAATATATGTGCCCTTCATCTTTTTCTACCTCGGAAAAGGCAAAAATGAAGGAGCCAAATTTGAAGAAAGAAGTGAGCAGCTTCAGATATCACTATCAAAAGTCTTGACCCTCTTCTACCCTCTTGCTGGAAGATACATTAAAGAAGATCTCTTAATAGATTGTAATGATGATGGGGTTGAATATGTAGAAGCTAAAGTAACCAGCCATCTCGCTCCAGTAGTTTTCGATAGGGATCTTGATAGCGATCAGCTACATCACTTGGTTCCCCATCAATCGGAATCATCATCAAGTCCTTTAGTAGCTGTTCAATGCAACATGTTCGAGTGTGGTGGACTTGCCATCGGTGCTTGTGTTTCACACAGGATAGTTGATGCATTTGTTTACAGCAAATTCATTGATGGATGGGCGACTGCATGCCGAGTCGGGATTGATAAAGTAGATCGTCTAAGCTTTGGCTTGGCTTCGCTTTTACCTCCAAGAGAAATGATATCTGAAGTCAAGCCTGTGTCTCCGTTGAGTCCTGATTTAAAGTTTGCTTCGAAGACGTTTGTTTTCAGTGGTCTTGCAATATCAAATCTCCGAAAGATTGCCAATGGCGGTGGTGATAAAGATTCAGGAAAGCTAGCACGCCAACCTTCACGAGTGCTGTTGGTGACAACACTTATATGGAAAGCTCTCATTGGAGTGGAACAAGCGAAACATGGGCAATTAAGGCCTTCTATTATAACTCATATGATAAACTTGCGAGGAAGAACTTTTCTGCCAATATCAGTTGATTGTTGCGGGAACTTTGCAAGGCCTGTTTTGGTGCGGTTTAGGCCTGACAAAAGCAGCAACAAAGTGGAGTTTCATGAGTTAATTAGTCTGGTTTTAGATGCAATTTCCAATGCAATCACTGATTGTGCAAAACCACAAAACGGTGATGAGCTTTTCATGATGGTAAATAAGGCTTGGAGAGAGGATGCTGAAGTGCAGTCTTATTTTTTTACAAGCATTTGTCGGATGCCATTTTATCCGGATTTCGGATGGGGAAAGCCTGATAGAGTAATTCGTCTGAAAGGTTGTTCTGACATTACTATTGTGTTGATAGAAACTAGAGATGGTGATGGAATTGAAGCTTGGGTGCGCTTGGTTGACAACGACATGAATCTTTTTCAAAAAGATCGAGACATCAGAGCCTTCACTTCCCAAATAGAGCAGCCTGTTGGTTACTCAACCTATTTGCCTTCTAGATATTAACCATTTCTTAAATAATGATATATTAGTTTTTGTAATAAGTACTTTTATGTATCTTCTTCTATAATAAAATTTGTAAATATTCATTGAATGACAGGTTCTATTAGTTTCAAACCTAAAAGAAGTTTGAAAGGACATTTTACCCCTATTTATAAATTATCCAAATAATAAAAAAATTAATCCTAAAATAAGATAAACTCTAGTTCCTCAGCCAATTAGATTAATATGCTTTAGGCTACATTTTGGTGTTATTAGAAACATATTACTTAATAAAATCCTCAAAATAATATATGCTTTTTCCAGTAATATAGTACAACAAAACAACATAAAGATGGCAGCTAACCAATTTTACTGTTATATTGTATCATTTGAGATTACACAGATTAGGTTGGATAGATTAATTGTTTATGTAGTATTATAACTGTATATTTTAATGTTACTTTACTAATGTCTGACCCATTTCCCTTAATGGGACTTTACCAAACTTTGCCAAACTTAGCCAACTTTTTCAACTTTTCTCTAGCTTTTCTCTCTCAATTTCTCATAATCTTTTTCAACATAATCCAAATATTATAGCCTTTACTTCCTAAGTAGAGCAATCTGAGCTTGCATATTTTTGGAAGTTTGCATATCATATGTAAATGTTAGAAGAAAAGGGTCCTATAAATGGCTTATAATGACCATGGAGATGGAGCTGAATGTTAGAAGATAGAGCAGCCAGTCATCTTAGGAGTGAGACAACGATTTAATGCTTTTTTAAAGAACGTGATTTATGGTCACATACATAAATTAATAAAAAGAAAGAAATAAAATAACTCTCAAATACTGACAATCTTATTTTGGAAAAAAATCTTGGTGGTACATAAATAATAGAATTCATATGTTGGTATATCCTCAAGTGAAAATTAGATCAATAAAAAAAAATCTTTACTTTCAAGGGAGATGCCGATAACAAATAAAATATATGATATGAAACCTTAATTTTTTTTTTAAATTCTAATATTAAACCTCGAGTTTTATCTTGTGAAGAACGACTATCCATTTGTATCAATAATACTCATAAACTTCTATTAGAATTATCATCTAATATTTTTTTTAATTAACGTTAACAAAAATGTGAAAAGATAATTTTAACCTTTTTCATATATAATTTATAAAATGAAAACATATCTTAATTTCAAAATAAATAAACCCTAAGAAAAAATATTTTACCCTCAAACCTTCAACAAAAATCTCAATCTCTCTGTCTCATCTCCCTCTCGCCTCACTTTCTTCACCATTGAAGTAGAAGCAATCTTGGCCCCGCACAGAAGCAATATTGGCTGCGCACAGAAGCCTTGTGGCAGACTTGCTATCAATTGTATGACAACTAGCGACTTTGATTTGGGTTTTGTTGAAAAGGGCAAAGAAGTAAGGGTTAGAGCGAGGAGGGCTGAGGAAGGGCAAAGAAGTTGATGATGACAAGGAGCAGTGTGAGTGGGTCTGGGTCCCATAGTTAACGCAAGCGCGGTGGTTTCGGCGGTTGGAGGGTGGGTGGCGCTGGTGGGTGGTTTCTGGGTGGTTCATTGATTCAAGAAGTTTATGATTTTTTTTTTCTATTCTTCTATTTGGCTGATAAGAAAGTGAAAGAAGAAAATGATAAAGTGAGGGAAAATGCAACCAATAATCAATTTTCCTATATCAATATAATACGTTAACAATGTTGTTGGGCCGCCATGTTGGTGCGATTCAGGTGATGGATAAAGCGCTGATGATGGTTCTGTTGTGGTGGTGTTCAATGGCAACTAATTTTTTTTTTTTTTTTATTTATAACTTTCGGGATTTTTGAGTGGTGGTGTAGCGGCTGGGTTTGAATGGGTGTAGTGGTGGTAGCACTCGGCCAGGTCTTTGGGGAGGTGGTGTCTAGTTTATGTGAGAGTCTCCAATCTCATCTATTGGTTGCAGCGCTCTTCGGGAAAGAATCAAAGTGTACGTTTCTTCTTCAATTTCACAAAGAAGATTTGAATGGTTTCAGGCCCTTCTGCTCTCTTCGATTTAGCAAGCAACTGATTGGCTTTCGCTCCTTTCCCCCCCTCCTATTTCATTTGTTCTTTTTTTTCCCATCTCGGCTGAATCAAGCACTGCTGCTGGATTGATTTTTGGAAACGGTGTCTGAAAAAAAAAGTTTATTTTGGTGGATTCAAAGTCATTTGATCATTTTGGCAGAGAAGTAGTTGTTGGGGTACGGTGGTGTGGTGGCTTCTGGGTACGTGGTTCAACGACTTCAAGGGTCAGGACTGATTTTTGTTTCTATTCTTTTGTTTGGCTGATGAGAAAGTGAGGGAAAAGGTGGAGGAAATGTAGGATTTGTCAATCGGTGGGGTTGATGGTTTCTGGGTGGTTCATGGAGTTCAAGGTTAAGGACTGGGTTAATTTTTTTTTAATTCATTTTAATAAAAAATATGAAATATGATTGAATTATAAACTTTTAGGCAGTAAATTTCTATATTGCCCGCAACAGTTAGTATAAATTTCGACGTAAAATATTAGATGTTGATTTTAATATAAATTTAAGGATGTTATTAATTAAAAATATATAATTATTTTTTAAATGAAATTAAAATAAAATTTGAGATATTTATTGATATTAATCCATTACAAAAATACTATATTTAAACCCTAATGTTTAATTAAACGAAGTTAATCCCTCGAGCTTCAGAAATACACGCAAAAGCCTGAATAGTAACAAGTAAATTGATCCTAAATTTGAACGCTAAAGCCTATTAGATTTACAAATTAAACATGTATTATGCATTGAAAAAATCTCTTCTTTATATGAACTATTATCATCTTACTTCTAAATTTGAAATGCATAATATAATAAATAGACGTTTTAAATAATTAAAAACATTCTTTTTTTTAAGTTATTTATATTCTTTAAAATGTGACTATAATTTTTCCAATAATTTTTTCGCAATATGATGAGGCAACTAGAAGAATTCTATGGTTTTCTCTCTTATAGAAAATAAAAATTTATAAAAATTATGATCAGTTTCAAAAAAGCATTAAGATTATTTGTAGATAATTACAATTTAAAATAGGAATTTACGATAATGTATACAATGCTCTACTACCTATTAAATTATTTCTTTAGATGAAATAAGATCAATAACATTGATAATTTGATGTGGCTTTTTAGTCAACAAATTAATGACAATACCCAAAAGATTATTAGTGTTTAGTAACTGAAAGATATATTTCAATTGATTAATCTCGTGTTCGATGATATTTAATTCATTAAATTTAAAAGAGTAATTATATGGTCATAAACTAAATCTCTATATTAGTTACTTATATGTTTCAATATAATATGATAATCTCTTAGTTTCAAGAATTGATATTTTTAACATGTTATAATTGTAGACATATTTATATGATTTTGCTTAAATTTGTTTGTTCTCTCCTAATTGTACAATACGTGTGTGTGTGTGCAGTGGCGGACCCAGGATTTTGTCAAAGGGGGGCACCTTAGCATTTCTAAATTTATATATTTTTTTGCTAAATAATACAAAAGAGAAAATTTATTGAAAATTGAAAAAAAAATAAGCATTTCTAAATTTATATATTTTTTTGCTAAATAATACAAAAGAGAAAATTTATTGAAAATTGAAAAAAAAATAACGAAATGGAAGCCTTTATCTTAAAAGAAACCTGATACAATTAATTGATACACCCAAACGAGTTCGACAGTATCAATTCAAGCTTGGTCAGATTGTCTCACTAAAATTGTCTCTATATGTTGCTCTTGCTTTAACAATGCTTCACACATACCCCAAGCTTGATTATGAGCACTGTTAAGACCCCCAACATGAACTTTTAGCTTTTCTTTTTTCTTCCAATTTGAAAACCCTATACTTACAAAAGATTCACCACCTGCTTGCTCACCAATATCTAGTTTAAAGAGATAGCAACATAAGCAAAATAAGGCATCTTTTGCTATACTGTACTCTAACCAATTAGGATATTCATTAAACCAAGCTGGATTAAATCTTCTTGACTTTTCTCCATATTTTTTAAAGAAAAAATTGTGATCACGAGGTTGATAAGGACCCTTTTGAAGATAAGCTCTTCGAACTTGATCTCGGACATTAGGATTATATTCCAAAATTCAAGTTCTTAGTCCAGGATCTGCAGGCAAATCTTGTAAATTAACATTTTCACAAATTTATTTTGAGCTTTTAGCACTTTTGTTTGGACTTGATGCCAACTCAGAAGTAGATTTTCTTTTGAAATATCTCTCCATAACTGATAAATAAAAATGATACGTATTATTCTACTATTCAAAAAGACTACGAACACATTAACTAATAAAAAGTCTCTATAACATAATCTTTTTAATGATATTTATTTTTTTTACTCTAATCAATACAAATAAATCAAGAATAAAGAGATATATGACACAAATATACTATATAATATAAATTAGAAAAGAAAGTCATTACTATTCAAAGGAATTTTTTTCAATTTGTACTCTTTTTATAAGAATCAATTAATTAATTTTCAATGTAACAAAAGATATAAAGAAAAAGCAATAATTTATATCAAAATAAATAAATAAACATTAAAAAGGTTTACATAAATTTTATTTGTAGAATACAGTAAAAAGAATTAATTATAGTGAGTGACGATATAACTTACTTGAAAAAAAGGATAATTAGTTATGGGTCTTATATAACTGTGTTCAATTGCATTTACTAAAAAATGGGTATATGATTGCCTGCAAAATAAAAGTAAGATACTGAGAACAATAAACGTGCAAAACTACATGAGAAGAACACCAAAAATTTGATTAAAATTTCATGTATAAAATAAAATAATAAAATATAAAATATAATAAAATATAAACTCACTTGGTTATTGATTGTGCTTGTCTTTTATACCAATTCGGAGGGTAGAAGAGTAGAAGGGACATGGTAGGTGACAAAGTTAGTGAAGAGGCGGCTGGGGAGTTAAAAAAGTGAAAAAAGTTGTGGAAAGTCAAAGTAGGTTTTGTATTTTTAATAAAGGGGTATATTGTAACTATTGAAACTTGAGGGACTATAAAGAGATTTTAAAATTTAAGGAGGGCCCCAGAACCCCTAAGGTCCCAATGTCGGTCCGCCTCTATGTGTGTATTATAATTTGTTATTAAAAACCATAAAACTTTTATTACATCGTTTAGTTATCTTATATTATTTACACATATAAAGGACAAAGCTGTTTTGGTCACCATATTTAACACAACAATAACATTAACAATAATAATGTTCAAAAGAGTCAAAACGATGTTGTTTTGACGTTTAAGTTTTTTTTAGCTGACCCAAGATTTTTTTTTTTATTTTGCGTACTTCTCAACCTTAGTCGCATTAAAAAAAGGGTGCATAATATCTTTGAATTGGAGGGGATGTGTTTGACAATAATTTAAATATTATAATTGAAATATTATGTTTAAAATTTAAGGTTTTAGGCAAAGTGGTTCCTTTAATTTGCTACAACACCTAAAAAGTTAGAATTATTTTATAAGTTTTATTAAATATTTGGGCCAAATATTTCCCAGTAACTGCAAGCTATTACTAATCCCAACGTGCCAACGATTGAACTTGGAAGCACATGCTACAATTAAAAATAGCATCTATATCAGCTAAAGATTAATTGTTTATTGTACGCTGTGTTGTAATAGAGTTTAATATATTAAACATATGGAATGACAAGTAAGGTGGGCTCTATTTGATAACATCGATGAAACTCTTAGAGAAAAAAGAAAAATTAATAATAAAAGCATTGAAATAAATTAAGTAAAATAAAGTGCAACAAAACTTGAGGAAAATATAAGAAATCAGAGCAAAAGGATGGAGCATTTCATTATGTAATGCCCGGTTGTATATTTCTCAGGTGAAAGCCCATGTCTACAGTACACTTTGGAAATCGCCATACAACAAGATTTGTGTCAATGAGAGATTTGCACGCGTGGAAGTACAGTACTTTGGATTCCCTTCATTCTTCCATGAATTGGTAAGAAACAAGAGAATGCCACGTGAAATTTCAGAGGCAAATTATAATTACAAGTAAGCCACATTGAAGAAATGGTGGAACACCACCTGTACGCAATAAGCCTCGCTGTCTCTTTCATTATTCTAGCTGAACACGAGCTTAATGAATTACCGTTTAATTGATTATTTGTAGTTAGTTTCATTTCAACAATGCCTTGGATCACTTTCTCTCGTTCCAAAAGAATCAGTAAAATTTATTTAATTCTCATGTCTGAATATATTTAGACTTAAAATAATAAAATAAAATCATCTCGTAGTGTGAATAATATTAAACATAGTTCCGCTTAAAAAAAAAAAAAAAAAACCAGATGTTGCACAAGTTTAAAAAATTAATTTGGACTAGGCCAGAAGTTGTCTCTATCAAAAATTCGATCGTATCTTTCTCAATTATTTATTCTTATTTTTAACTCAAGTCTAGCTGTCATGTCGGCCACAAGTCAGCCAATTTTGTTTATTTGTTTATTTTTTTCCAAAGTAAACGTGGAGTCGCAAAACAACTGCAGCCGATTCCGAATTCCAACACGATAAATCTTTGAAAAGTTGTGCTTAATTTTATGGGGCCTTTTGTTTTGGAATAATCGGTTGGTTGCCAATTTCGCGTGCTATTAATCTAGGCGGTTGCCAGTGATCGAAGGCAGATAAACTCCTTTCCAGCTTCTTGTCTCTTAGCTTTGAACATCTGCTCGATCAGCTACTTGGTTTCTTCAGGTGTATCTTTGATTCTTTGTACACAGGGTGTAGCACAGCATGCATGGCTTCAATTCCTTCCTCTGCTTTTCTTGATTGAAACATTCCAGGTGACTATAAATTTAGAACTTTGTTTTATCTCTCTCTCTCTCTCTCATGTGACTTCTAATTTCAGTTGTAGAAAGATGGGAGTTCTAAATATATCTTGCAGAGAAAAATGCTTTCCTTGAACTTGAAGGGACTCCTGTAGACTTGCAAATAATTTGTGAATCACTTAAAAGAGCATTTTGCTTGCTATTGTTTTTGTTTAGTTCTTCAATTTGTATGTTGTTGCTTAAGTTTCCGAACTTTTCCAAATCTTTGTTCAGAGAAATAGGACTCCTGAGATGAGTTTTTTTTGGTTCAGTAGGGGAGGGGAAGAACCACAGAGAACGTTAGCATTAGAAAATTGAAGAAAGATTAATTACATTCTTCCCCCCACATAATTATCAAAATGACAATAACATTTAATTAAGTACAAACGATTTATGTCTATAAAAAAATTTTAAGAACCATATCCATTCAAAATTTTTTTATTACCATCCTAAAGGAATACTGAGGCCACGACGGGTGCTTGACAAATGCATTAGGGATATTTACATTGACATCCTTAAATACAAAGAGAACCTTCTCTGCCACAAGATATGAATTTTTATATTTTCATAAAACTAACATTAAGACCCCTAAAAGTAAAAGTTATTTATTGAATATAATATACGGATTAAAATGTTAGTTTGAGAATCGTCGGGTCGAAGGTATTAAAATAGCAGATAACCCTTTATTTCTCGTTTAAACGTGAAAAATGATGGTAAAGTTTTCTTTATCCAGTATAGTTTATTTCTGCAAATCTGATATCCACACACACACACACATACAATTTGATTTAGTAATTCATTAACAATTGAACTAAAGAAATTTTGAGATGATTTATTTTTTGTACTAAAAAAGAATTCATTTACGTGAAAGTAATTTGGATTTTCTTTTGTATATGGTTCAATTTATATATATACAGAGTTGTAATTAGAAGATGCAGCCAGCTCAGATTCCTCTTCAAATCCTTTCCAAGAAGTTGATAAAACCAACAACACCAACACCTCATAACCTTCGCAAATTCAAAATATCATCCCTTGATCAGATTCGACCTCCAATATATGTGCCCTACATCTTTTTCTACTTGGCAAAAGACAAAGATGAAAGAGTCAAATTTGAAGAAAGAAGTAAGCAGCTTCAGATATCATTATCAGAACTCTTAACCCTCTTCTACCCTCTTGCTGGAAGATACATTAAAGACAATCTCTTAATAGAATGTAATGATCATGGCGTTGAATATGTAGAAGCTAAAGTAGCCAGTCGTCTCGCTCCAATTCTTCTTCACAGGGTTCTTCATAGCAAGTTTCAGCTACATCATTTGGTTCCACATCAATCTGAATCACCCACGAGTCCTTTAGTAGCTGCTCAATGCAACATTTTCGAGTGTGGTGGACTAGTCATCGGTACTTGCATTTCACACAGGATAGTTGATGCATTTGTGTATACCAGATTCATTGATGGATGGGCGACTGCATGCCGAGTCGGGATTGGTAAAGTAGATCCTCCAAGCTTTGGCTTGGCTTCGCTTTTACCTCCAAGAGAAATGATATCTGAAGTCAAGCCTGTGTCTCCGTTGAGTCCTGAATTGAAGTTTGCGTCGAAGACGTTTGTTTTCAGTGGTCTTGCACTATTAAATCTGAGAAAGATTGCCAAAGGCGGTGGCGACAAGGATTCAAGAAAGTTAGCACGCCAACCTTCGCGAGTGGTGTTGGTGACAGCACTTTTATGGAAAGCTCTCATTGGAGTGGAACAAGCGAAACATGGGCAATTAAGGCCTTCTATTATAACTCATATGATAAACTTGCGAGGAAGAACTTTTCTGCCAATATCAGTTGATTGTTGCGGGAACTTTGCAAGGCCTGTTTTGGTGCGGTTTAGGCCTGACAAAAGCAGCAACAAAGTGGAGTTTCATGAGTTAATTAGTCTGGTTTTTGATGCAATTTCAAATGCAATCACTGATTGTGCAAAACCACAAAACAGTGATGAGCTTTTCATGATGGTAAATAAGGCCTGGAGAGAGGATGCTGAAGTGCGGTCTTATTTCTTTACAAGTACTTGTGGGATGCCATTTTATCCAGATTTCGGATGGGGAAAGCCTAATAAAGTAATTCGTCTGAAAGGTCGTTCTGATATTACTATTGTGTTGATGGACACTAGAGATGGTGATGGAATTGAAGCCTGGGTACGCTTGGTTGATAACGACATGAATCTTTTTCAACAAGATCCAGACATTAGAGCCTTCACTTCCCAAGCAGAGCAGCTTGTTGATTGCTCAACTTGCTTGCGTTCTAGATATTAACCAATTCTTAAACAAATATATGAGTTTCCATGGTGGCCTCTTTCTATGTATCTTTTTATATATATTATTTGAGATTAAAATACTTTCAAGATTTAATTCTTAACATAAAAAATCTTGCGAGAGAGACATATATTTTTCAAACAATCAAGAGTGAGGATCCTTGCATAGTCCCTTAGTTTTAAAAATTGATATTGTAATAGGCTATAATTTTGGACATGAATATATGATTATGGTTAAATTTGTTTGCCTCCCAATTGTACAATATTTTCTTTTTCATAGTTTGTTATTAAAAATCATTAAACTTCTATTACATGGTTTAGTTATATGTATTTACACATATAAGGACGAAGCCGTTTTGTATAAGGTTCAAAAGAGTTAAAATTTTGTCTTTTTGATGTTTAAGTTCTTTAGCGGATCTAAGAAAAATTTTCTAGGTTAGCCCTTACCCCAAGTCTCTCAGGTAAAAAGGGGAAAAAATGCATAATATCCTTATATTGAAGAAATATTTGGATTTTTATACAACATCCCACATTGCTTGGGAATAAGATATGTAAAGAGCTTATATACCCATGAGCTCCTTAAGTTGTTGGAGGCCTTTTGGATTGCAAAGCCCGAAAGCAAAATTGTAATGAACTATGTGTCTAAAGCGGACCATATCTGATAATGGGCCAGGGCATTAGGTTTCACGCACGCGTGGGAGCCACCTCTTGAGACTTTGTGGGGACTGCTGCTTAAAAGTATATGGGGGCCACCTTTTGAGGGTTTATGGGGACCACAAAGTTTCACATACGGGCCGGGATATTACAAATAATATCAGATCCTAGCCTAATTGGAAGTGTAGGGTGTCACCTTGGGGATATAAGTCCAATCAATTGAGGACCCTAGATTCCTGAGGGGGGATGAATGTAACATCCCAAGGACCCTTGATTCCTGAGGGGGGATGAATGTAACATCGCGTATCGCTTAGGAATAAGATATGTAAATAGCTTATATACCCGTGAGTTTCTTAAGCTATGGATATATTCAATAGTAGGTCAGAGTGTTGGGCTTTGTGCATGCGTGGGAGCCACCTCTCGAAGGCATGCATGGGGGCCACCACTTGAGACTATGTGGGAGCCAACTCTTTAGGGTTTATGAGGCCTACAAAATACCACACACAATGTAAAGTGCCACATGCAAGACTACGAAGTGTCACACACAAGTGTATAGCATCACATGCGGGCTGGGATGTTACATTTTATATTTAAAATTTAAGGTTTTAACTTCATATCAGACATAAAAAGTCAGATTCTAAGTTTAATTAATATTTCAGCCAAATAGTTCCCTGGAACTGCAAGCTAATACTAATTACAACGTGCCGGCAATTGAACTTAGAAGCATATGGTACAATCTAAAAATAGCATTGATAAGCTCAAAATTGTTAATTGATTATTGTAATTTAGGTGTAATAGAGTTTGATATTTTTAACATGGAATGACAATTAAATTGACTTTTCTTTGGTTAGATTGATGTAATGGATCGATGAAACTCTTAAAGAGAAAAAAAATCCTTTCTTCCTCAATTCATAAATCTAGCTGAACATGTGCTTCATAGTGAATTACAGTTTAATTGATTATTTATAAATACTTAATTTCATTTCAACAATGCCGTAGATCACTCTCTCTCATTTTATTTGCAGCCAAACTCATCACTAATCTCATGTTTAATATATGTATATATGTATGTATATATATATATATATATATATATTCACACGGCCACAGTTGAAAAGTTGTGCTTTTGGGACATTTGTTCTAGTGTATATTAATTGAGTAACCACTGAAGCCTTGAAGGTCTCTTGTTGAAGAATTGGATGGCTAGCTGTTGAGAGTTTTGCTTGAGTATCAGCTTAAAAAATTGCTGGTTTTATTGACTTACTGTTTAGGTGCTTTTGATTAAACCAAACCAGGTACTAAATTCTGACGACTCAATCTCTAATCTCTATTTGTTCTTCTCGTATACTCCTAATTCTCGTTATAGGAATAGGGTTCCTTGGCTATTAATGGGTTTGTATATTCTGATAAGTTGGCTTTATAAATGCTTCACAAGGATTTTTGTCAAACTTTTTATTTTCAATTTTTTCTAGTTTTGATAGTCTCATTTATATCATTTGAATGAATTTCGAAAATTTTTGCCTATTATTGTCAAGGAAAAATATCTAAAACTCTTCAAGTAAGTTTGGCCTGATAATAATAAGATTCTTCAAGTTCTCATTACTATTAGGCTAAATTACAAAGTGTTACTAAAATGCTCTCTTTATCTTTTCTTTACTTTATGTAGAGAAAGCATTGTAAATTAATAGTAGTCAATAACATAATAGAGTAATTATACACACACACACGTGCGCGCGCACACACACACACATAATCTACGTTAATTGAAGCAACTTGGATCAATTTTTCTTCGTTTCATGTTATAGGTTCAGTTCCTTTCTTCATAATTCTAGAGTTGGTAATTAGATAGGAGGAGTAGAAATGGAGCCCCATTTTCCCCTTCAAATGCTGGCGAGCAAATCCAACTCCTAATAACCTTCTCAAATTTAGAATATTAGCCCTTGATCAATGTAGAGATCCAATGTCTATACCTATAGTTTTTTCTACCCCACCAATGATAAAGACCAACAAGCCAAATTTGTAGAAATAAGTAAGTAGTTCACAGTTATCATTGTTAGAAGTCTTAACCCTCTTCCACCCTCTGGCTGGAAGATACATTCAAGACAATCTCATAATTGATTGTAATGATGAAGGGACAAAATATATAAAAGCTATTAAGACTGCATATTGCTCTTCCTTGCTGGACCGTTAAGTCTGCCGTACTGGATAATCAAGCTAGTTTAATTATCTTTCGTTAAGTCTGTTAATGTTTGTTATTATCGCTAATACCCTGTATTAGTCCTTAAGTAAAATTAGTTAGGATTGTTTCCCTTTTCTTCTACTAGCTTTTAGCAAGGTGACATGAGGAGCTTTGCTATTGGTTTGTTGCTTTGTACCACTAATAAATCACAACTGTCATCATCCTTATAAATTCTTTCTCTCTCAAGATAAATAGAAAAACAAAGCTCACTAGCCTTCTCGAATTGAGAGCATTTTTTTGCTAAAATCCAAGTATTAGAGCCTTCCAAAGCCTACGCCATATCTACTAGATCAATGAGCAGAAATTCCTCTTATGATAACTTGGGTTGCTCATTTCATCCAATCTCGTTCAGTGGTAGCTTACCCTTCGAGAGCACCCTCAAGCAATCCTTTCCTATTAAACTTGATGAAGACAATATCACCATCTAGAAAGCCATGATCCTTCATACTTTTGACAGGTCACAAGCTTGATGGATTTATCTTGGGAATTAAAGCCTATCCTTTAGAGTTTATTCCAGTAATTACTTTTGCTGAAGGTGGAACTAGATCTCAACTTATCTCTAACCGAAACTATGAAGATCAGGTAACCATAGATAACTTGTTGATGGGATGGCTTCTCAGGTTCATTTCCAGTGAAGTTGCAACTTAAGTTATTGGTCAACCTACATCCTACAAGTTGTAGAAAGCAGTTGAAGAGTATTGTGACATCAAAAATAAGTCCAAAATACCAAGTCTGAGATTTGATCTTCAGACCACTGGGAAAGGGTCGACGAATATGAGTGAGTACTTAGCAACTATGAATAAAATCTTAGACAACCTAGCTGTTGCAGGTAGTCCTATAAAGATGAGTGATCTAATTTCCTTCATCATTCTTGGGCTTGATGCGGATTACACTCCTATAGTTGTTCAGATTCAAGCTAAGGAGAGTATTTCCTGGCATGAATTCTAAGCTACTCTTCTCAACTTTGAAAATCGGTTGGAGAGTCTTAACAATATGACTAACCTTAGCCTTAATCGAGGATCAGCTAATGTAGCGTTTGGAAGGCAAACAATCGTGATCAATCAAAGCAAGGTAACAATTCAAGGAATCTTAACCAAACCTTTAACAAAGGCTCAAACATTGGCAATTAAACAGGAAGAGGGGGTGGTAAGTTTGGTTAGTCATGGCCAATCTACCAAATCTATGGAAATATTGGCCACCTAGCTTCAATTTGTTTTTATAGCATACATTTAAGCTACGTCAGAATGACCAATCAAGGTAGAAATAATAACAACAACAAATAAGGATTCCTTGGATTTCAAAGATAGAATCAGTTTCAACAAGCCTACTTAGCTGTATAAAATCCACCTCAGTAGGCGCTATTTGGCACACCTGAAACTATTACAGATTGAAGCTAATATGCAGGTAGGTGTTAGTGAATTTTATTCACCAATTTATGAGACTTTAAATTTAATTTTTAAGTAGTTTTTGAGTAAAATAAGGATAAAATAATGTGCTATTTTAGTTAATTACAAATTCTTTGGAATAGAATTTGATTCCTAGTAGATACAGTTTCTGGAGGAGCTTTTATAAAGAAAATGCAAGATGAGGCAAATGACTTGACCGAAGAGATAGCTATGAACAACTATCAATGGCATGGAGAGAGAGCTGCATCTAAAAAGCTGGCAGGACTTCACAATCTAGATGAGATTGACTCTTTGAAAGCACAAATGGCTGCACTAACTAAGCAACTACAAAATCACACTATAGTGGCCAATGCCATTCATGTTCCAGCAGTTGTATATGAACATTGTGAAGGCAACCATCCTAGTGAGAGGTGTGAAGAAGGGAGTCCATTCGTAGGACAAGTTGAGCAAGCTGGCTATATTGATTACAACCGTCCTAGGAATAACCCTTATAGTAACACCTACAACCCAGGCTGGAGAAATCATCCAAATTTCTCTTGGGGTGACCAAAAGGCCATGAAACCTACTCAACAAGAAAAGAAACTATCCTTAAAAGACGCCTTGATCCAATTGACAACAACCATAACAAGCTTCATGAAAAGAACTGACCAATTCATGGCTAAAACACACAATAACTTTCAAAACCAATCAGCCCAAATTAGAAGCTTAAAGACTCAAGCAAGTCAGCTAGCTAATATAGTCGATAGAAGACTATAAGGTAATTTACCTAGTACTATCAAAATGAACCCAAAAGAGCATTGCAAAGCTAGTACTTTGAGGAGCGGTAAAGAGTTGAGTGAACCAACAAAGGGTGAGAGGCCAAAGGAGAAGGTCGAATAAGAACTGGTCATTACCCCTCCTTCAACAATGAAGGTTAATGAAGACAAGGTTCAAAACACACCATTGCCTACTGTAGAGCCAGTTCTTAAAGTTTTCTTTCCTCGAAGGCTGCAAAAGAGCAAGCTTGATAAGCAATTCTCTAGGTTCTTGGAGGTCTTCAAGAAGCTACATATTAATATCCCTTTTGTAGAGGCCTTGGAAGAAATGCCTAACTATGTCAAATTCATGAAAGACATATTGTCCAAGAATAGGACCTTAGAAGACTATGAGATTATGGCTTTAATCGAAAAGTGCAGTGCCATATATCAAAAGAAGTTGCCACCAAGGATATAGGGAGTTATTCTATTCCTTGCCCATTGGTGACTCTTTCTTTACTAATGTATTGTATGATTTGGGTGCAAGTATAAATCTAATGCCTTTATCGGTTTTTAAGAGGCTTGGCTTAGGTGAGGCACATCCTACTATGGTTTTTTTTGCAGTTAGCCTATTAGTTCATCAAGCATCAAAGATGAGTGATTGAAGATGTGCTGGTCAAGGTGGATAAATTCATCTTTCCAACAGATTTCATTATGCTTGATATGGAGGGAGACAAGGAGATACCTATTATCTTGGGCAGACCATTTTTATCAACTAGTAGCGTGTTGATTGATGTTTAAAATGGTGAGTTAAGGCTGCGTGTTTAAGAAGAAGAGATAATATTTAATATTTTTAATGCCATGAAGTATACATATGACATTGAAAATTGCTTTCAAATTGATCAGGTAAGTTTTATGGTATTAAAACATAAGAATTTACCTTTGGATGCATTAGAAGCTAGCTTGACATGTTCTAATTTGCTGGATGAGTTTGATGAATTAGAAGTAGCTGAGTACATAAATTGGATGGATTTAGGCCAAACAATAGAAAATATTATGAGCCATTAGGACAAGGACTTTCAAGACCTTTACCCTCTATCGAAAAACCACTAGTAATAGAGTTAAAACAACTACCTAGTCATCTCAAATGTGCTTATTTTGGGGAGTCATCTATACTTTCAGTCATTATATCATTTTATTTGACTAATGTAGAGGAAGAAAAACTTTTAAGGGTGCTAAGAGACCATAAAATTGCTATAGGTTGGTCTATCTCTAATTTAAGAGGAATTAGTCCTTCAATGCGCATGCATAGAATTCTCATTGATGAGAATTATAAACCATCAATAGATGCACAAAGAAGACTTAATCCTACCA
The DNA here is from genome assembly GCA_013180625.2 of Boswellia sacra. NCBI lineage: Eukaryota > Viridiplantae > Streptophyta > Magnoliopsida > Sapindales > Burseraceae > Boswellia > Boswellia sacra. Next base: position 123,531 of record SNVD02012892.1, read on the forward strand.
TGAAAGAGGTAGTAAGAGCTGAAGTTTTAAAATGGTTAGATTCAGGGTAATTAACCCCTTATCGGAAAACTCAAGTACTGCCTAAAAAGGGAGGGATGACGATTGTGAAGAATGAAAATAACAAGTTGATCCCAACTCGCACAGTTACCAGGTGGCGTATTTGCATAGACTATAAGAAATTAAACAAAGCCACTAGGAAATATCACTTCCCTCTATCTTTTGTTGATCAAATGCTAGATAGGTTGGCTAGACATAAATACTATTGTTTTTTGGATGGCTATTCTGGAAACACTCAAATTGTCATAGCGCTTCAAGACTAAGAGAAAACCACCTTTACTTGCCCTTATGGTACATTAGCTTTTAGGAGAATGCCCTTTGGGTTGTGTAATGCCCCAACCACATTTCAAAGATGTATGATGGCCATATTTTCTGATATGATTGAGAAAAACATTGAAGTGTTTATGAATGATCTTTTAGTCTTTGGGAAAACTTTTGATCAACGTTTAGATAACTTAAAGTTCGTTCTTAAGAGATGTGAAGAAACTAACTTGGTTTTAAATAGGGAAAAGTGTCACTTTATAGTCAAGGAATGGATAGTCTTCGACCATAAAGTATCATTTATGGGAATTGAGGTTGACAGGGCTAATACAATTGAAAAGTTGCTACCACCAACATCGGTAAAGGGGATTAGAAGCTTTTTAGGACATGCATGTTTTTATAGATAGTTTATTAAGGATTTCTCCAAGATATCTAAATCACTTTTGAATTTATTTGTGCAAAATAACCCCTTTGTGTTTGATAGCAACTGTTTGCAGGCTTTCAAAAATCTAAAAGCGAAGTTGGTGAAGATGCTATTTTGGTAACACCAGATCGGGAGTTACTATTCAAGTTGATGTGTGATGCAAGTGACTATGCAGTAGGTGCAGTACTTGGGCAGACGGAACAAGGTTTTTTATGCCATAAGCTATGCTAGTTGCACTCTCAATGACGCTTAACTATGCCACAACTGAAAAAGAGTTGCTTGCTATCATATTCGCTTTCAACAATTGTAGGCCATATTTAATTAGTAAAAAGGTGATAGTTTACACTGATTATTTAGCCATGAAGTACCTTACAATCGAGGAAGATGCAAAGCCTAGACTTATTCGATGGGTGCTACTACTGTAAGAGTTTGATCTAGGGTTAAGGGACAAGAAAGGCACAGAGAATTTGGTGGCTGATCATCTTTCTCGTCATCTTTCTCGTTTAGAACTGTAGAAAGAACAGAAAGAGCACATCTAGCCCATTGATGATCACTTTCCAGATGAACAACTTTTTGTTGTGTCTTTTAATAGAACTCTTCCATGGTTTGCAGATTTTGTGAACTTCCTTGTAGTAAAAATCATTCATTTAGGCCTCTCTCATCAACAGAAAAAGAAATTCTTTGCCGATGTCAAGCAATATTATTGGGATAATCCTATCCTATATTGCCATTATGCAGATCAAATGATAAGGAGATATGTACCAGAAGAAGAGATGGAGGATATCCTAAAACCCTGCCATGCACTAGAGTGTGGAGATCATTTTGGAGGCCAAAGGATAGCAGCTAAAGTTCTCTAATCAGGGTTCTTTTGGCCTACTTTATTCAAGGATGCTTATATGTCCATTGCCAACTATGGTAGGTGTCAAAGAACAGGTAATATTTCTAGGCGAAATAGTAGACTGTGTGTCAAAATGGGTAGAACCAGTGGCAACACCAACTAATGATGGTAAATGGGTGCTTAACTTCTTAAGAAAGCATGTTTTTACAAGGTTTGGTATGCCAAGGGCAATAGTAAGCGATGAAGGTACACACTTTTACAACAAACAATTTGTAACTCTCTTGTCTAAATATGGTGTAAATTATAGGAAAGCTCTTACTTACCATACACAAACTAATGGCCAAGCGGAGATCTCCAATCATGAGATGAAGAGAATTCTGGAAAAGACTGTAGTAAACTCATGAAAAGATTGGCCAAGGAAGTTGGATGATGCATTATGAGCTTATCAAACAACGTATAAGACAGCAATTGGAATGTCTCCTTACCAGCTAGTTTTTGGGAAGGCATGTCATTTATCAATTGAGTTAGAGCATAGAGCTTATTGAGCCATGAAGCAACTAAACATGGTTTTGTAAAAAGCTGATGAAATACGATTGCTGCAAATAAATGAGTTGGACTAGTTTCGTAAAGAATTCTATGAAAATGCAAAAATCTACAAAGAGAGGACTAAGGCATGGCATGACAAGCAAATTCTACGAAAAACATTTTTCTCGATAAATAAGTCATTCTGTACAACTCTCGACTATGTTCGTTTTCAGGAAAACTCAAGTCACAATATTCCAATCTTTTTACAATGATCAAGATGTTTCCATATGATGCAATGGAGATTGGACCAGGCAAAACTCCATTCGAAGTCAATGGCCAAAGGTTTAAGCATTACATGAGTGGTGAAACAAAACCCCAGAAAAGCACCACGCTCCTAGATGAAGTATGAGAAGCAAAGCTGATGAACACTTAAAAATGTATGCTTAATAAGAGTTTAATTCATCATATTGCATTAATAGTGTCATTAAATTCCTCAACTTAAGCATATTTGTAGTATTTGCATCTTTGGAATTAACTTCCTCTTAATTTTGGTTTTGTTACAGATTCGGCAAAAATGGCATAACTCTCTATTTATAGAACAGAATGGTGCAAATCTTAATGTTTTCGAAAGCTAATTAAATTATCTACAAGATTGTATTTCACAAGCATCATCAAATTCGGGCTTTTAGTGGACCAAAAATGGGCTTGAAGTGGATCCATCTGTAAATTCGACCCAGCCTGACTATGCCTCAGTATTTTGACCATATCTCTCAGAATACATATACAAATCGTATGAATCAAGATGTTCTAGAAATCGGAGAGAAATATCTACAACTTTCATGAAGACATGTGATTAAAATTCATAATAATTCAAGGTCAAAATCGGTGTTCAAAGTCAGTTCACCTAATTACCCCAATTGTCAAAGTTGGTGTATCTAATATTTGACAATTATTCCTTTGTAATTTGACAAGTTTGCCCTTGAATGTATCTATAAATAGAGGTGCCTTGTGACCCATTAGGGCATATTGGCCTTTGCTGGGATCTTGTATTGTGTTTCTCTCTTGTGTTTTAATGTTATTAATAAATTTTCTTTTTCTTGCATTTTGTGCTCTTTCTCTTATAATGTTTTGCTAATTTCTCTTTTGCTAAGGTGAAAGGGTGAAACCCTTGATATGAGAATAATGATTCTCTAACCCTTGGTATATGCTTAATTATCATAATCATATGTTGTTTATTATATATGATTTATATTTACTTTCTTAATTAATCTTGACACCACTCGTAAAGTGGAGGTCTTGATCCATTGTAGACAATTCTTACCACATCAAATGCTTGGATCCTTTCTAGATGTCGTATGATTTTTCCTTACCGACACGAATCTAGTTAGGAACCTTGATTTGTTGTTGAAATATGGAGATTGATACATTGGATGCTTGAACCCATTTACAAGTAGTGGTATAAATATCGGTAACAAACAAATATAATTTATATAACTAAAATGGGTTGTTTATCCTTATTCGAAATATCAAGGGCGGATCCCCGAACCTTAGCTCTCATTATTATTGTGTTAATTTCTTTTGTATTCTAATTATTCTCATTTATTGTTTAAGAACTTGTTCTCTACTCGTATTTATTGATATTATCTTGTCATCTCTTTGAATCATCCATATCATATTTGCTTACTTTATAGTTTGTAGCGCTAAAATTCCCTTCCTCGTGGATCGACCCTGGTCTCACCGGGTTTATTACTTCGACACTCCTATACTTGGGAGGCAATCCTATTTTCGGATGTGTCAAGTTTTTGACGCTGTTGCCGGGGAAGGTAAAAATTGGCGTGCAAAATTGTAAGTGTTCTCTTTTCTCATCTTAGATCTAAATTTTTTATTTTTTTATATGTTCATCTTTTCTTCTCTTTTCTTCTCTCTTTCTTACATGAAAATTTGGTCACGAACATCTAGTGGTAGACTTGTTAGAAAAACATTATCTTCCTAGGAAAACATGGCTGATAATCTAGTGGAAAGGTTCACGGATGAAGGGGACAACCGTTCCCAATAAAATGATCAAAACCAACCAAGAACCCTCAGAGATTACATGAATCCGGTAAGGACTAGTGCACCATCTTATGTAGTTTCTCCTCCAGATTCAATCCATTTCAATTTCAAACCAAGTTTTGTTCGACTTCTACCCACTTTTCATGGCCTTGACATGGAGAACCCATATTCGCACTTGAAACTCTTTGAAGAGGTATGTAGCTCCTACACTGACCCAAATTGTAGCATAAACACCATTAGATTAAAGCTTTTTCCTTTTTCTTTAAAAGATAAAGCTAGAACATGGCTACAAAATTTGAGGTCGAATTCCATCAGTTCATGGGATGAGATGAAACAACAATTTTTGAAAAAATTTTTTCCTACCCATAGAACAAATTCTCTTAAAAGACAAATTTCCGATTTCTCTCAAAAACAAGGGGAAACCCTTTACCAATGTTGGGATAGGTATAAAGAACTACTTAATATCTGTCCTCACCATAGGTTTGAAACTTGGAGAATAGTTGCACACTTCTATGAAGAGTTAACACCTCAAGATACGCAACTAGTAGAATTAATGTGTAATGGAGAATTTAAAGAAAAAGACCCTGAGGAAGCACTTGACTTCCTAGATTCCTTGGCAGAAAAGGCACAAAATTGGGATACTGCTGGCACTTATGAGGTACCAGGCAAGGCCCCAACCTCGACATCCAATAGAGGCATTTACAACCTTAGGGAAGACCATGACTTTTAAGCCAAATATGCATCCCTAGCTAGAAAAGTCGAGGCTCTAGAGATGAAAAAGAGTGGTCAATTGAATTCTATTTAAGAAAATGTCTGTAACATTTGTGATGACAATGACCATTCTACTAATGATTGTCCAACTTTGCCTGCCTTTAGGGAATGTCTCCATGAGCAAGCAAATGCCTTGAACACTTTCAAAAGGCCAAATCACAATCCATATTCACAAACCTATAATCCTGGTTGGAGAAATCATCCAAATCTTAGTTGGAGAAATGATAATCATGCACAATCTTCACAAGCCCCTTTTCAAGCACAACAAAAATTTCAAAATTCTCATGATCATGCATATGCTCCTCCTCCTAGGAATGACCTTGAAGAAACATTGCATTCATTCATTACAAAGCAAGAGACTTTCAATAGTCAAACTGTTCAAACATTAGCAAATTTGTCATAAACTCTTGCAAAATTTGCATCTTCATTTAGCATCCAAGAGAAAGGAAAATTTCATTCTCAAACATTGCAAAACCCCAAAGATCAATCTAACGCAAATGCAGGGAGTTCAAGTAACCATTATTTTGACCAAGCCAAGTCAGTCATGACCCTTCGCAATGGTAAGGTTGTTGAAAAACACATTCCTGACCCTTGTGAGAAAGAAGAAGAATCAATCTCTAAAGGGCAGGAAGAGGTTGCCAAACCAATACCTAGCAAAGAGGAAACCATATCCTCATCTGTGCCTCTATTTCCTCAAGCATTAGCCACATAAAAGAAGGCAACTCATAATTCTGAAATCTTTGAAATTTTCAAACAGGTAAAGGTTAACATTCCCTTGCTTGATGTGATCAAACAGGTACCTTTTTATGCAAAATTTTTGAAAGACTTGTGCACTGTGAAAAAAAAATTGAATGTAAAAAAAAAGGTCTTCCTAGCTGAGCAAGTAAGTGCCATTCTTCAAAACAATAATATAATGAAATATAAGGATCCAGGTTGTCCTACAATTTCATGTGTTATTGGAGACCATAAAATTGAACAAGCTTTACTTGATCTTGGTGCTAGTGTGAATTTGCTTCCATATTCGGTTTTTCAGAAACTCAATCTAGGTGAGTTAAAACCGACTTCTGTGACTCTTTTGCTTGCTGATAGATCAATTAAAGTACCATGAGGAGTAATATAAGATGTGTTAGTTCAAGTCGATAAATTCATTTACCCAGTAGATTTAATTGTCTTGGACACACAACCAGTGGAAGTAAGCAATTCAATTCCTGCTATTTTAAGGCGTCCATTTCTAGCTACTTCTAATGCTTTGATTAATTACAGGAATGGAGTCATGAAGCTATCATTTGGGAACATGACATTGGAACTTAATGTTTTCAATATGTGCAAACAACCACATGAAGAAGAAGATGAAATTGAGGAGGCTAATATGATCGAATCTATTATGGAAGATCACATCCAAAAAGGGAGTTCTTCTGATCCTTTGGAAACTTGTTTAGTGAATTCGTTAGAATAAAGTATGGAACTAGAACACGATCTTTCTGATATGTGTTCTTTATTGGATTATGCACAAGTGATGGAAAAATGCCTAAAACCAAGATTCGAAGAATTGGAGCAAATGAATGAAAGCAAGGCAGAGGAAGCTCCCAAGTTAGAACTAAAGCCCTTACCTCAAGGACTGAAATATGCATATCTTGGGAAGAATCAGACATATCCGATGGTAATTTCTTCATCCCTCACATGCGAGCAACAAGGTAAGTTGATAGAAGTGCTTAAAAGGCATAAAAATGCAATTGGGTGGACTTTAAAAGATATAAAAGGCATTAACCCTTTAATTTGCACACATAGAATACATTTAGAGGAAAATGCCAAAACATCTCAACAACCTCAAAGGAGATTAAATCCACACATGAAAGAGGTCATTAGGGCTGAAGTTCTCAAACTACTTGATGTGGGAATTATCTATCCTATTTCTGATAGTAAGTGGGTAAGCCCTACACAAGTAGTACCTAAAAAATCTGGCATTACAGTTGTTAAAAATGAAAAGGGGAATTATTGCCAACTCGTGTCTCCATCTAGTTGGAGGATGTGCATTGATTATAGAAAATTAAATGCTGTCACTAGAAAAGACCATTTTTCCTTACCTTTCCTTGATCAAATTCTTGAAAGAGTAGCAGGACACCCCTACTACTGCTTTCTTGATGGATACTCAGGCTATTATCAAATTCCCATTACACTCGAAGACCAAGAAAAGACCACATTCACGTGCCCCTTCGGTACTTTTGCATGTAGGAGAATGCCTTTTGGACTTTGTAATGCTCCAGCTAGTTTTCAAAGATGCATGCTAAGCATTTTTAGTGACATGGTCGAGCATTGTTTAGAAGTTTTCATGAATGATTTAACTGTCTTTGGAAACTCTTTTGATAATTGTCTTGAAAACTTAGAAAAAGTCCTAAAAAGGTGTGTAGAAAAAGGTCTTATTTTGAATTGAAAAAAATGTCATTATATAGTCACTTCGGGAATTGTCTTAGGTCATGTGGTGTCTTCTAAGGGAATTGAAGTGGACAAAGCAAAAGTGGAATTAATTTTCCATTTGCCTCCACTAAAAACAGTCAAAGAGGTTCGTTCATTCTTAGGGCATGCCGGATTTTATAGGAGGTTCATAAGAAATTTCAGTGCTATATCTAAACTGCTTTGTAACCTCTTAATAAAAGATACTTCCTTTGAATGGACTCAAGAATGTCAAAATGCCTTTGATACACTAATTGACTTTTAACAACTCCAATTATGCAATCTCCTGATTGGTCCTTGCCTTTTGAATTGATGTGTGATGCAAGCGATATGCCGTTGGTGCTATCTGAGGACAAAGAAAAGAAGGTAAGCCTTATGTGATATACTATGCAAGTAGGACTTTAAATGATGCACAAATGAATTATACAACAACTGAAAAAGTACTACTTGTAGTAGTATTTGTATTGGACAAATTTCGATCTTATTTAATTGGCTCTCTAACAATTGTTTACACTGACCATGCAGCTGTGAGATATTTAATGTCTAAACAGGATGCAAAACCTAGATTGATACGGTGGATCTTATTGCTCCAAGAATTTAACATCACAATAAAGGATAAGAAAGGAGCCGAAAATGTCGTTGCTGATCATCTTTCAAGACTAACGACAGAGACATTAATTGAAACTTCACCTATCAATGATTCTTTTCCTGATGAATTTTTATTTTCCGTTGCTACTATACCTTGGTTTGCTAACATTGTAAATTTTCTTGCAACAGGAAAAATGCCACCTCATTGGAATGCTCAAGACAAAAGGAAATTTTTAATCAAGGTGAAAAATTTTTATTGGGATGACCCATATCTGTTCAAATATTGTCCAGACCAAATAATAAGAAGATGCATACTCGACAATGAGGTAAGTAGTGTCATTAACTTTTGTCACTCTGAAGCATGTGAAGGACATTTTTCATCTAGAAAAACAGCTGCTAAAATCTTACAATATGGATTTTATTGGCCCACCTTATTTAAAGATGCACATACATTTTGCAAAACGTGTGAAAATTGTCAAAAATTGGGATCTATTTCAAAAAGAAACATGATGCCTTGAATCCCATTCTTGTTGTTGAAATCTTTGACTGTTGGGTATTGATTTTATGGGAACCTTTCCACCATCATTTGGTTTTGTGTACATCCTTGTTGCAGTAGACTATGTTTCAAAATGGGTCGAGGCAATTCCATGTCGAAACAATGATCACAAAACAGTTGTCAAATTCTTGAAGGAGAATATCTTAAGTAGATTTGGAATTCCTCGAGCCATTATTAGTGATGGGGGTACACATTTTTTTAACAAACCATTTGAAACTTTAATGAAAAAATATGGAATAACCCATAAAATTTCTACACCTTATCACCCACAAACAAGTAGACAAGTTGAATTAGCTAATAGGGAGATAAAACAGATCTTAGAAAAAACGGTTAACCCAAATCGTAAAGATTGGTCTTTAAGACTTAATGATGCACTTTGGGCTTACCGAACTGCTTTTAAAACATCATTAGAAATGTCTCCTTATAGACTAGTTTATGAAAAACCTTGTCACTTGCCTGTGGAAATTGAGCATAAAGCTTATTGGGCCATTAAAACATTCAACACAAATTTGAATGATGCTTGCAAATTACGTAAACTCCAACTGAGTGAACTTGAAGAAATCAGGAATGAGGCTTATGAAAATTCTAAAATCTACAAAGAAAAAATGAAGGTTTTTCATGACAAATCCATTGTTAGAAAATCTTTTGAACCTTCACAAAAAGTTCTTTTGTATGATTCAAGATTGCATTTGTTTCCTGGTAAACTTCGGTCTCGTTGGACTGGGCCTTTCATTGTTAAAAATGTTTTCCCTCATGGAGCAGTTGAAATTGAGAACCCAAAGAATGGTAATGTGTTTAAAGTTAATGGACAACGGTTAAAACCATTCTTTAAAAATTTTGACCAAAATGAAGAGTCCATTGCTTTAGTCGATCCTTTTTAAGGATTGATCTTTCCCGGTCAAGTGGCGGATACGGTACTCCGTGACTTTTAAAGTCGGTTTTTCAGTTCCCTAAAAACTGTTGCTCGCCTTGCATTCATTTTTCTTTCTTTTCTCGCATTTTCACATGGACACCATTCTCTCAAATCTGCATAAACATTTTCCCTCTCTTCCTCCAAATGATTTGCTTAAAATTTACAAAGCTTGCATAGAAAGAGTAAGGATGCTGATGCGTAAGGGTATGCCTGTCGAAGTAAGATGGTTAATTGAAGCTAAGGTTTGATTTTCTTATGAATTTTCAGATAATCTTGTTTCTCACATGCTAGGTATGGGAAAAAGCTCTTACGCCAAAAAGCGAAGAGCAAAAAGGTTACAAGTTTGTCCCAAATGTGCAAGATGGACTTGTAACCAGCGTTGCCGCTCCTTGGGATATTTGTCTAATAATCGAGAGGATAAACTACAGTTCATCAAGAATGGACTGAGTAGGGGAGTCTTTGGATGATATCCGAGTGACTCTTGAGACGCATTCTTGTGGACTTGTGCAGCGTGAAATTTTTAACTTATGGACACAATTCCGAGATGAGCAGGAACGCTATAGTCTTGGGAATCTGACTCAAAACGACCCTGTTTGTCAGTTTATAAGAAAACTGGATGGGAAGCATATCCCCAACTCATAGAAGGTGTTTAAGCCGTTTCTGGACGTAAAACCAGAGGAAGATGTGAGCCGCAGTCACAACTACCTGTACAAATGCATGCGTACCATCATTTTTAATTTTAATGCCTTATAGCTGTCATTTTTGAATTTGTATATTTTGTTTGACTTATGGTGTCTTATTTCATCATCTTTTTTTGAATTTCTATGCATAATTGTTGAATTTTTCAACAAGCAGCCGAGCTACCTATTTGGATGTCATCATTAGCATACCTTTTTGCACTCCATAAATACCACATCTCTTGTTCTCTTCTTCACACATAGTTAGAGAGTTGCATAAACATGGAGGGAACTTCAAAACGTTGAATCCAAAAGATATGTGTATTCTGTGGATCTCGACCAGGTAAAAGTGAAGAGTTTGTCGAGGAAGCAAACTATCTTGGTAGACTACTAGCTGAAAGAAAGATTCATGTGGTTTATGGGGGAGGTAGCCTCAGGTTGATGGGTTGTGTGTCAAGAGCTGCATGTGTAGGAGGTAGTCAAGTTTTAAGAGTTATTCCTAAAGCTTTGGCTATAGAAAGCATTGTTGGAAAAACGGTTGGGCATGAGTTACAAGTCTCCTCTATGCATGAACGCATGGCACATATACTTATCAATTCAGATGCCTTTATTGCTTTGCTAGATGGCTTTGGTACTCTCGAAGAAAATTTTCAAATTGCCTCTTAGGCCCAACTGAATCTCCATCAAAAACCCATAGGTTTGTTGAATGTTAACAAAAAATTATCCCTCATTCGGCGAGACAGATCCTTGTTTCTGCCACTTCTGCTGGCGAGTTACTTGACAAATTACAAGAAGTTGAGTATGAACCTGACCCAGCTAGTACTCAAATTAATTGGGCAAGAGGGCAAAACAAAAAGTGCAAATTGGATCTGAATCTCTGTTTGTAATGTTTTCTTGTGTTTTATTTTATTTTATTTTATGAGTCTTTCAGGTCATCTCTCTTTAATAACAGAAGCTTCAGGTAATGTCTCCTATACTTTATCTCTCTACGTTTAAGCATTGAGGACAATATTTCATTTAGTTTGGGGGGGGGGGGGGGGGGGGGGAAGGAAGGATAGTAGACATAAGTGTGTCTTGAATTTTTTTCTTAAAAAAAAAAAGCGAGTTAGTAATTAGATTCAGAGTGCGGTGTAAGGAGTTCAAATCCTCTTGAGACGCATTCTGGGTCAGGAATGGAGAGTAAGGAGGACCAGTTTGAACTCTTGAAACCCATTCTAACCAATTTGTCATTTTATTTTGATTTTGTGAACTCATTTTAGCTAACTTGATATTATTTAGTCTTGATTTTTGAATTTTATAACAAGGAGGTCTTATTCATTTCACTTTGAATTATTCAAATCTACGAACTCTCACAACCTTATCATTTAATAAATTGTGTACTTATGTACTCATTAAGCAAGTATTCATGAATCTTTCTTCACACACACACACATACCTTGATGCATGATTGTGGTTGGCAAAATGAAATGTTGTAATATTTGAGTTCTTTTGTTTTGTTTAGGATAACAACACAAAGGAAGGGGAAAGTTAAAAAAAAAATGAAAGAAAGAAAGAAAAAAAAGCAAAAAGGGTACATGAGTCATAAAAATTAAAAAAAAAACACGGTTGAGAGTTTGTTTATTTGGATAAAATCAAGGAGAGTGCAATAATGACCACCTTGGATGTAAAATTCTATAAATCACTTCTAAATAATAACGCTTTAATTGCTGGGACTAGCAATAAGCTGGTTGGGGGGTGTGATGAACACATAAATATGTATGCTTAATAAGAGTTTAATTCATCATATTGCATTAATAGTGTCATTAAATTCCTCAACTTAAGCATATTTGTAGTCTTTGTATCTTTGGAATTAACTTCCTCTTAATTTTGGTTTTGTTACAGGTTCGGTAAAAATGGCATAACTCTCTATTTATAGATCAGAATGGTGCAAATCTTAATGTTTTGAAAAGCTAATTAAATTATCAACAAGATTGTATTTCACAATCAAATTCAGGCTTTTAGTGGACCAAAAATGGGCTTGAAGTGGATCCATCTGTAAATTCGGCCCAACCTGACCATGCCTCAGTATTTTAACCATATCTCTCATAATACGTATCCAAATCGTATGAATCAAGATGTTCTAGAAAGATGAGAGAAATATCTATGATTTCATGAAGACGTGTGATTAAAATTCACAATAGTTCAAGGTCAAAATCGGTGGTCAAAATTGGTTCACCTAATTACCCCAATTGTCAAAGTTGGTGCATCTAATATTTGACAATTATTCCTTTGTAATTTAACAAGTTTGCCCTTGAATGTATCCATAAATAGAGGTGCCTTGTGACCCATTAGGGTATCTTCGCCTTTGCTGGGATCTTGCATTGTGTTTCTCTCTTGTGTTTTAATGTTATTAATAAATTTCATTTTTCTTGCATTTTGTGTTCTTTCTCTTATAATGTCTTGCTAATTTCTCTTTTGCTAAGGTGAAAGGGTGAAACCCTTGATATGAGAATAAGGATTCTCTAACCCTTGGTATGTGCTTAATTATCATAATCTTATGTTGTTTATTATATATGATTTATATTTACTTTCTTAATTAATCTTGACACCACTCGTAAAGTAGAGGTCTTGATCCATTGTAGACAATCCTTAGCACATCAAATGCTTGGATCCTTTCTAGATGTCATATGGTTTTTCCTTACCGACACAAATCTAGTTAGGAACCTTGATTTGTTGTTGACATATGGAGATTGGCATATTGGATGCTTGAACCTATTTACAAGTAGTGGTATAAATATCGGTAACAAACAAATATAATTTATATAACTAAAATGGGTTGTTTATCCTTATTCGAAATATCAAGGGCGGATCCCCTAACCTTAACTCTTATTATTATTGTGTTAATTTCTCTTGTATTCTAATTATTCTCATTTATTGTTTAAGAACTTGTTCTCTACTTGTGTTTATTGATATTATCTTGTCATCTCTTTGAATCCTCCATATCATATTTGTTTACTTTATAGTTTGTAGCGCTAAAATTTCCTTCCTCGTAGATCGACCCCGGTTTCACCGAGTTTATTACTTCGAAACTCCTATACTTGGGAGGCAATCCTATTTTTGGATGTGTCAAAAGCCATATCCGGCTGATGACATGAAACAAAGTGCTTCTTCGGAGGCAACTAAAACTATTTTTTTGATTTTCCTTAGTTTCTTAATTGTATTCTTCATTTTTAGGCATGTTTTTCAATTTTTAATTTTTTGTATGCATTCATGCCATGTGTTAGTGTTTTCAGGCAAATTTCCAGCTCAAGAGTCAAGTTTGGGGGAGTGCTGGTAGAATCCTTGTGCTCTTGCGCCATGTGGTTTGTGCAGTTGCACAATTTATGATGAGGGATCTGCGTTCCTACGTAGGCAAGTCGTGCTACGACGCTTAAATTTGCCTTAAAAGTTCAACATATTCTAGAAGCATGGTGCCCCTATGCCAAACCTTATGTGTTACTGCAACACCCTAATCCAGACTACTAAGCTCATAGATGGTGCTCTTGCGCCTGAAGGTGCGCATCGATGGCACGGATAACCTTAGGATTCAATATCAGAATCAGAAGCTTGACACCCCTGTGCGATCCTTCGGGCACTTTCATGCCATGGACTTAGAAAATTTAGGTAACACACCTGCCCTGCTGCGTATGCTCCTACTCCATTACTTTAGGAATCTTAAGATATATTTCTTGAGATGTAGTGCTTCTGCGTATTATATTTGGCGCTCCTACGCTACAACACCTCTGAATTTATTAAATTTTCCTACTACCTTGGCGATGTTGCACCATGAGTTCCTGTGCCCTGCGCCATCCTTCCCTTGCACCTAAAATAGAGTCCTATAACCTGAAGCTCCTACACTATTTTATTCGTGCACCTGAGCATAAAAATTAGAGGAAAATAAAATTGGGGATTTCTTGGTGTAGGTGCTCTTATACCATATTGTTTGCACTGCTGAACAACTTCGATTTTTAAGGAAAAGAAGGAAAGCCTGGCCGCCATTTTTTCAAAATCTCTTTAGTCTCTCTCTCTCCCTCTGGAAAGTTACCACCTTCAACGACTATAGCCATCGTCCTCTCAGCAACCTTGGCCCTTGTCGACGCCATTAAACTCTCCTCTTACCATCTTGTTCTCAGTTTTCTCTCTCTAACAACCCACATTCATACGTCTTATCTCTTTTATATGAAGGCAAGGTAAGTTACTTCACATCTTAATTTTAAAAATCAATTTTTAGTCACATTACTTTAAAGCTTACATATGAGATATGCTTAATGAAGTGTTTGTGGCCACCTAATAGGTGGATTGGCTATGAGGAGTTTGCGTGAAAAGGATGGTATATTGGAGTGTTTGTGCTTTGAATTTGTGATATAATCATTGGATTGCATGATTGAAATGCAATGTGTTTAGAAGCCTTATTTAGCCTATGGATAATGCTTGCCTCAATCGAAATTTACGTATCTTGATATTGAACAATATCAAAATATACCTTTCTCAATGTGATTGTGAGTGGGTGATTTGAGAATTTTGTTGTTTGATATAAGTTTCTAATGCGGATGACTAATATGCAAAAGTTAGTATAAACATTTTGTTGCAATCTCGGAATTTAAGGGTACACTATATTTTTGTATAAACATAAAATCAAGAATTCCATTTGGTTTTAGAATTGAGATTTATATTGCATTTGGATTTTGTTTTTCAAGTGTTTGCATTCCATTTGGATAGTTTCCATTCTTTACATACATAACTTGGTGACAAATGCGAAAATATGAAAGTAACACTATGGTTGCATGGCAATATTGACGATGAGCTACTTGACAATAGTGGAGACTTTGTTTTCTATTGCTTGGCTTGTGTGCAAGATCATGGCACCGAAGAAACGAAAAGCCGCAACCACTGAAGCATCATCCTCAATTGCTCGTACATTTGATCTGCGCGTTTTTAAGAGTGCTGATATTGTTGCTCGTTATCAAAACATAGTTCTAGCCAAGATCTACCTTTAAGAGCGTGGCGTTGACACTTCTAACAGAGTCTTATGGAGGTCATTGGGCAGAGACACATGGCAGACTCACATAAGCCATCCAGAGCATGCCATTGTACCTGTGGTCTAGGAATTTTATGCAAATGCCAATGAGAGGACTAGTCATAAACTGGTTTACAAGCTACGAGACATTGGTGAATGTGAGTACTATCGATGCAAGCCAAATCCAAACTTTGATGAGATTCTAGCATACCTTGCTCCAGTGGATATATGGTGAGGGTCGTCCATCGCTCATCGAGGAAAGGCCAGCATCTTTCTGACCTCCATCGTGCAAGTAAAGTTATAGGCATTGAGCTTCTTTGTTTGGGAAAAATATTGCCCAACACTTATCACAGAGAGGTTTCTATAGAGCGGGCCATATTATTATATGCATACAAGCAAGGCATGACAATCAACGTGGGGTAATTGATAGCCAATAACATAATCCACTGCATTTAATCTAAAACCAGTGGAGGTCTCTCACATCCATCATTAATCACATCTCTTTGCCGAGCTGATAGGGTTGTTATTGATAGCTGAGGAGCGATCATCATCATGGCCATCATAGATATGAGACTCCTCTATACCCTTGAAAGGGCATGCTTGAGACAAACACCTCCGTAGAACCACAACAATAGCCTCCACCTCTGGCCCGCACATTGATTGCTACACAACAAATGGATAAATTACAGCAGAGCTTCAAGAGACTCGACACGAGCTCGCTGCAGTGCACCAGGATGTCACATGTGTTAAACAATTAGCCATTTATATGATAGTGACCCAGCATGTATTCCAGCAGTATTTTATCAGCCAGGGGGCGTCTCCGGATTTATTCCCTCCCCTACCCACTATTTGTTGAGGGCGAGAGGCAACCTAATGAGGAGTTTCCTCATGGTTTAGCCACCGATGAGAAGGATGATGTGTAGCAAGTAGATGATTATGTATACACCGGAGCACATAATGCTGACCTTAGAGTTGATCTTGGTGATGTTTTACATAATGATCTTCAAGATGACGATGATCTGGCAGACTCTTGTATCTTTAGGGAAGTTTTCTGACTTTAGTTCTCTTTTCTTTGCTGTTTGTGCACATTGAGGGCATTATGCCTTTCAAGTTTGCGGGTACAGTTGCTTTCTCTTGTTTTCATTAGTTTTTACTTAGTTTATGTGAATATTGCCTGTTTTGCATGTTTCATAACTGTTTTTGTGTGTTTTGCAGATAATGTGTGTTTGTAATATATAAAAAAATTGAAATGAATTCTTTTCTTGCTTGCACTGTGATGGCCAATGATAGGATGATGATTGTTTAACATGAATAACTCTTAGAAATTGAAAATTTTGTATGCCATCTATGATTTAAATTAATTGATAGTTTTATTTTCAATTCCTTGAACATCATTTGAGCACCTTGAGTTATGATCATTGTAATTGGGTGTTGATTCAAAGAAAGATTATGTAATGTAAATGAGTTATAAAATTTCAAAAAGATTCTAGAACTTGCTTGATTGTTGCTTGAGGCGAAATCATAGACAACTTAACCTTAGGGAAATGATTTAGGCCATTTTTGGATCGTTTGAGCTTTTCAAGCCAACCCATGACTTAAATTGATCCTTACTTGTCCCGTTTGAGCCTATTGAAGCCTTTTTCTTTGTTAGCTCACTAAATTTATCCTAGCCACATAAAGAATATATCTAAACAGTGTCCCTTACTCATAAGCATGTTAATCTTTTTCTAAACTTTTGGTTGTTGTATGAATAAGGGTGCATAAAGGAGCATGAGATGTGTTTTGATGGTATATGACGTGATTAGCTATGTAGTTTGGGATTAAAGGTTGATTTTGAGTTCGATGATTTTGATTGAAGTCTAGTTCATTGTAAATTCAACTCTTTGCATTATTCTCTCTATTAAAAAAAAGGGTATGAGTTGATTTCGTAGCCTTTCTAGTTTAAGCAAGTAAGCTTTTAGGGATGTCTTAATAACATTCAGTACCCTAAGGCTAACTAGTTTAGGAGTTACTAGCTGAAAGCTTGTTACATGAACTAAAAAGAAAGCTGAAGGGAATCAACATTGCACTATACAGTAGAAAAAAAAAAGAAAAAAAACAAAAAAAGAGAGAGAAAGAAGAGAGAATCTTGCAAAGAGTTAAAGGAGTTGACAAGATAAAGGTGAAGTACGTGTTCAAACACAAAAAAAAGGTGAGATTTAATTGAAGCTTAATGGTGTTGTATTGAAAATATGAATCGATAAGGGTGGAAAATTTATGAAGTTTTGAGAGATTTTATATGCTTCATGAGTACATTGAATCAAAAAATTTACCTTTTCCATACCTTATTACCTCAGCCATACATTACAAGCTTAGAATAGTCCAACTTGATCCTTGATGTTGAGATAGCCTACACTAGTGGAGAGTAGCATGACTAGCAAGCTTAGAGAGTCTTAGTTTTAATATTCATACTATACATAAATGTTTTATTTGACTCATTTTGTTGCATAATCTCATTTGAATTGAACTCAACGA
The DNA here is from genome assembly GCA_013180625.2 of Boswellia sacra. Classification (NCBI taxonomy): domain Eukaryota; kingdom Viridiplantae; phylum Streptophyta; class Magnoliopsida; order Sapindales; family Burseraceae; genus Boswellia; species Boswellia sacra. The sequence continues at coordinate 141,193 of SNVD02012892.1, forward strand.
TGTGAGATTGATTCATCACACCCACACCTCGAGGAATTGGAAATGGACTTGATTGATTTTGAGGAGAATGCTAGATGGTTTTGTGCATTTGAAATTTCTTTTGAGTTATCAATTATTCAATTTTTTGAGGCCAATCACAATAATAAGTACAAGCCTAACTTTACATGAGCAATTTTTGATCTAACTATACTTGTTTTCTTTTATTAATTATTCTTGTTTTGCTCGAGGACCAGTAAAATATTAAGTCTGGGGGTATTTTTTAGTGAATTTTATTCACTAATTTATTAAAATTTAAATTTAATTTTGACTAAAGTAAGGAGAAATAATGTGCTATTTTAGTTAATTGTAGATTCTTTGGAATGGAATTTGATTCCTAATAAAGCACATCAAAACTAGGAGTAAATAAGGCTAAAAATGGAAGAGCTTCGGACTACTAAATCAAAGATTTGGCGCTCTAGCATAACACAAGGCAACGGCCTAAGATCCAGAACAACAAAGCTTCATGAGCCAAAACGTTAGTGCTCGCGCACAATTATAGCTACGCTCTTGCACAAGAACAATTTTGAAAAATTTAAGGATTGCTATTTCAACTCGGATTCGACTTCTTTCTCACATAGAATATAAATAGGCATATTTTAGGTCTTTTCTAAGGTATCATAGGCATCATTAGAGGTGCTTAGGAGGCAAGGAAGTGAGCTATAACTCTTAGAGGCATAATTTAAGGGAGAATCTTCAAGGAATCCTCAAAATCTGTAAGTATTTCTTCCTTCTTTGTACTCTATGAATGCTACTCGATTTTCTTGTGTTATTTTCTTTACATTATGAACTAGATCTCTTTTTCTAGGGTTAGGATGTAGCCAAGTTTGATACTCTATTATTTCAATTCAATATGTTGGTGTTTATTCAATTTATTGTTGAGTGAATTTTTCATGTGTTTAATGCTTGTGATGGTCTGGCCAACTATTGCATAGTTTGAGATATAAATTAGACTGAGAAGTTAACTTATATTAGTCCTTGATTGGTTCACCATAAACTCATGTTGAAAAAAATATTCTTGTGACCTAGTACATTAAATTTAGCCTATGGAAGAAAAAAATATTCTCATACAAAAGAACTTGTAAAGTTTGATTAGAATCTTAAGTCCTTATAAAATGTACCATTCTTGTGACCTATCGTTTAAAAAAAAAAAACATTTGTTACACATGCATTATGTTTTATTGCACTTGAAATGGAAAGTTTTTAATATAGCCAAAACTTACTACTCTTGCTCAAAAAATTAAATTTTTGTACTAAACTAATAAAGTTTCAATAAAATCTAGTTTCTATGACCTAGTACATAAAATTTAGCCTATATAAGAAAAAATAACTCTTTGTCAAATGTGTGTAACTTTTTGTCGGACTTCAAAGGATAAATTGTTATTCATATTGTAAAATCTCAGCTCCTTATAAAATGTACCATTCTTGTGACCTAATACACAAAATTTCATCTTTAACAATAAATAAATAAAAGTTGCTGCATGTGTGGAACTTTTTGTGGCACTTGAAAGGGAAAGTTTTTGATATAGCCAAAACTTACTACCCTTGCCCAAAAAATTAAATTTTAGTACTAAAGAACTAAAGTTTCAAGAAAATCTACCATTCTTGTGACCTAGTACACAAAATTTCATCTTTAATCAAAAAAAAAGAAAAAAAGTTGCTGCATATGTGGAACTTTTTGTGGCACTTGAAAGAGAAAGTTTTTGATATAGCCAAAACTTACTACCCTTGCTCAAAAAATTAAATTTTAGTACTAATGCAATAAAGTTTCAAGAAAATCTATCTTTCCTGTTCCCTAGTATATAATTTAGCCTATGAAAAAAAAAAGCTCTTTGTTGAACGTGTGTAACTTTTTATCATACTTCAAAGAGTAAATTCATAATATGGTCAAAATTGATCACTCTCACTAAAAAAAAAAAAAAAAAAAGGAAATACTTACATGCATCCACCATACCACCTTAGTTTACTTATGTGGTATACCCAACAAATTATAAATTGTCATATTGTGCCAACTCATCATTAATTTAAATCCATCTCATTATCAATTTAAATTTTACTTTTAATTTGTTCCTAAATTTAGATTTTCTATAATTATCCAACCTAACTTTCTCAAAAAAAAAATTCTCTTAATCAGTCCAATACCTTTCTCTTTCTTACTTTGAAATTCAAAGTATTTCTCTTATCAAAATATTCCGTAGAAATTAATTGTTAAATTTTCTACTATTTTCTTCTCTAACCCATGGAAGATTTACTCCATTGCAAATGCCATGAAATTAATTACTTTAATTCAAAGTATTTCATTACTTTATCAATTATCAATAGCTTCTTAGAAATTCATTAGTTCTATATAAATATATAATTTTGTTCCCCGACAACACTACTATCAACTATAGTATTACTTTAGTATATGAATTTATTACTATTGTGATTTATTATCATGTTGCTCCATCGTAATTTTTTTTTATTATGGTCCAGCATTCTTAAAATATGGTTATTTTAACTTAATTTTAACGGAGTAATATATATTATTTGATTTATTATTTTTTATTTACCGGAAAAATTATGTTAGAAGTGCATAAAGGAATAATGTTTGTGCTTGTTCAAAGTCTTCTTTAGAACACATATTATTCCTCATTTACAATTAAGAGAGAGAAAGTTGTTACACGTTAATTTTAGAAAGCTGGGTGCCATAATTTAAAAGAAACTAAAACTCAGGAACAAAGAGTGAAATTTAGATTGATAACGAGATAGACTTAAATTGAGAGTGAGTTGGCACTATATGACAATTTATGATTTGTTGAGCACACTACATAGGCAAAATCAAGGGATATGTCAAGCGTGCATAAGTATTTCTCGTAAATTGGGTGTGATTTTGACTTTATTTAAGGAAATGAAACTATTTAAAATTTAGTATGAAAGATAATAAGAAATTGTTACAATTTGAAGTTATCAATTATATCCTTGTTAATTAGAAGTGGGGTCTATTGAGAGAAAAAATAGGGGCCGAATAGAACTACTTTTACTTAACTAACCACAATAGTTAAAGAGATGTTATATTCAGCCCTCATTTTTTATCTCATTATACTCTATTATAAATTTAGATAAGTGTAAAATTGTGATAAAATATAATTTAATGAGAGTGTTTACTTATTAAATGGGTGCAATTAGGAAAGCTAAAATATTTTCCATATATTCACTATTTTTGTCTTTATCATTTAAATCTATTAACCGTTATTTGTATCTATTATAACTTATCAAGATAACAGATATTGATATAGATTAATCACCATTACCGTTATTCTTGTTCTTTAAAACAAAATTATAAAATTGATATTGTTCATGTTAATCTTAACTTCATAAGAACATTCCAATCAAGTTAGACGGAAAAAAAAAAAATTAACGTGACAACCAACTTGGAAAGAAAAAAATTGCCGGTGAAGTTTTGATCTCCAAGTTGACGTATAAAAAAAGAAAGAAAATATATGGCCTAATATAAAAGGTTAATAATAATTGAAGAAACATAGAGAATAAAAGTTTTAATATTGTTATTATTTGATTTATTATTAATCCGGTTGTGTAAAGGAAATGTTTTGGTAGTTGAAAAGGAAATAAATTAATGAGCTGATAAATATTATTATTTAATGATACGAATGTGTAATAAGATACTCAAATTTTATTTAATTTTGCGAACCCCATTTTATATTCTAATATTATAATTATATCCTTTCTAAATTAAGGGTAAGTATATTGAGATGAAAAGTGGAGGCTAAACAAAAAAACTCGTTAAATAATATGGTTAAATGGGTTTATTATTTAATTAATATGATTAATTAAATAGTTAGAATTAAAGGCCTGCACTATATTTAGGTTGGACCTAGTGCTAAGAGGTTTAAATGCCCATTAGGATTAATGAGATTTAACCCTTAATAAACAAGGAATACTAGTCAATATCAGACTGAGGCATGTAAGGCATGCATAAAGGGAACTAGGCTTTTTAACATTAACAAAGCCTGAATTGAGTGAAAAACGTGGAATCCTCTTGAGCCTCCCTGAGCAAAAGCGTCAACCCCTCCCCAGGGTTCTCCATGTGTGTCTCCCGACCTCTGGTCTATTGTTCTTAGGTCTTGTCCACTGCAAAAGATGCCTATTTCTCTTGTTTTAGCAGTTTTTAGATACACCCGAAAACTGATGTGTATAGAAAGCTGCAAAATTTTGAAGCCTGTAGTCGCAAGATCCGAGTACCACAATAAGTTCTGCATCCTTCAAGTGTTCAAGTTTGTCTCCAGGTTCTATCATAGACTTCCATTATCTTGGTTTGCAATATTGCTTAATTTTCAGTTACTTCGTTTATAAAAATGAACACATTTTCTTGACCAGTAAAAAAATTTCTTTAAAAGAGAGACCTATGTAAGATATTTTTTGTTTGTAAAAGGCTAATAATTTATGTTAACAATTTTCTATTTTGTTAGTGGTTTTGTTTTATAAGAATTTTAATCTTTTATATTTTAGTTTTTTAACCCTAGCACGCTTCACAAAATGTCAAATACAAAATTTAGCATTCTCTAAACCAATTTTTTTTCTCTCTATGTTATATAGGTTATTTTATCGAGTTGTATAGTATAAGAAAGTATCAATTATTTGGAGTTTCATATCAAATGATTTGTCATGTAACGTGATATTATTATATTACATAAAATAGCTCCACATCATTTATCATAAATTTAATGAACCATGCACATATGATGGATCCGAAAATCAAGATAATATTTTAAAAAGAATAGTATCATTGTTTACATAATTGTAATCTTATCATTTACATTTAATAAAATTTAAAAAAATCTATTGATTTCTGAAATGGCAGTATTGAATTGATTATATTCTCGAAATGCCGTATGGGTCCTATGGGGGCGGTTGCTTGTATGCCGTTATTTGGTGCTAGATTTTATTATGACTATTTCTAACCATCACTATCACGTCGGAGTGTGTGTAGACTACTTGCTCTCCCTATAATGACCATGCGGGAAACACGATTCTTTATTATAAAAGAAGATTCTTTATTTTAAAAGACGATTGCAGATCGATCTTCTTTTATACAAATCAAATTAAAAATTAAACAAGTTGTTTATTTTTGGGTTGAAATTTGAATCACATGTAAAAGTATCAACGATAAGCTCAAAATTAATTGTTTATTATAGACTGAGGTGTGATGGGGTTAAATATATTAGACCTGAAATGATAACGTGGTTTCTCGTTGACTAGATCTAGTGGATATATTGCACTTTCTCTTATTTTGTCTGCAACCAAACTCATCGTTCATATTTCCACACATCTTCACTTGATGTCAGAATCAGTAGGCTCTACACACACGGCCACCATTGAAAGGTCGTGCTTTTGGGGCGATTGTTCTGGTGTCTATTGATAACCGTTGAAGGCCTGTTGTGGAAGTAATTAATTAGCGTGTCTATCAGCTCCAGAAATTGTTGGTTTCTTATCATCGATCGGTTACTAGTGTCCTTGATTGGAGGAATTCAGGTATTAACGTTTGATGACATAGATCAAAATTTTTGGTTTTTTTTTCAATTTTTTTGGTTTATTTTTTCTTTATCATCGAGACCGGTTACTTTAGTGTTCTTGGTTGGACCAATGCAGAAAGAATTTATTTACATGGAAGTAATTTGAATTTCCTTTTGCATATGGTTCAATCCCTGTGTGTGTGTGTGTGTGTGTGTGTATATCCTTTCCAAGAAGTTGGTAAAGCCGGCAACACCAACTTCTCATAACCTCCGCAAATTCCAAATTTCGTCCCTTGACCAGATTCGGCCCCCATTATGTGTGCCCTGCATTTTTTTCTACCCAGCAAACGGCAATGATGATCGAGTCAAATTTTGAAGACAGAAGTAAGCAACTTCAGATATCACTATGAGGACTCTTAGCGTCTTCTACCCTTTTGCGGGAAGATACATTAAAGACGATCTCTTAATAGATTGCAAGGCCCACGGCTTCGAATATGTAGAAGCCAAAGTATCCAGTCATCTCGCTCCGATGATTCTTGACAGGGGTCTTCATAAGAAGTTTCAGCTACATAATTTGGTTCCACATCAATCTGAATCACCCACGAGTCCTTTAGTAGCTGTTCAATTCAACATGTTCGAATGTGGTAGACTGCCATCGGTACTGTTAGAAAATAGAATATAGAAAATGTAGTAAAATATTTGATTGTATTGAATAATTGTGAATCAATACAATCTTTGTGACTTAGGCACTCCAGCTAGTATGTATGACCACTTTGGCACTCTAACTTAGTTATCTAATTTTCTAGTCAATTATACAAAATGAAGGACATGAGCTATATTTATAGACCTTTTGGGCGGTTACATAAGTCGGTTATAGCAATTAGAAAATTAATTTATCCAAGGCTGGTTTACATTATATTGGTTAACATATGTGGCTGCCTATCCTTTGCTTAGCTGTTTGCTTTATCATAATTTCCACGTGCATGCGTCTCATTGGTGGATTGTGGTAGCTGAGCTTGAAATTGCATGGCTCTGGAATGTTCACGTAGGCTTCATGTCGGTTGCCTGTTTCTGGATTTTTTCGCAGCTTGCCGACTTTAATTTCTAGAAGATGCATCACATTTCAACACTCCTCCTTGATGCTTATTCTAGTAACTCCAATTAATCCTCTTAGTAATTCGAATCTTTCTGGTGGTAATGCTTTTGTGAAAATGTCTGCTAGTTGCTCTTCAGTTCGACAATATTGGAGCTCTATCTCTTTTTTTGCTTCAGCTTCTCTAAGAAAGTGGTATCTTATCGCAATATGTTTAGTAAAGTTATGTAAGACAGGATTTTTAGCCATTGCTATTGCTGACTTGCTATCACACTTAATCTCTATAGCTTGATGTTGCTTCTCCCATATCTTCTAGTATACGTCTCAGCTAAATTGCTTAACTGGCTATATTTGCTATTGCTACGTATTCTGCTTCTGCAAATGATTGTGCAGCATTGTCTTCTTTCTTGGACGTCCATGAGAATATTCCTGAACCAACGTGAATGCATATCCAGATGTACTCTTCATATCATCCAATGATCCAGCCCAGTCACTATTAGTGTAGCCAATCAATTTTCCTTCAGCAGTGGAGTTAAAGCAGATACCGTAGTCTTTTGTTCCTTGTAAATATCAAAGAATTCTTTTACCAGATCTATAGTGGACTTGTGTTAGATTTTGCATAAATCTTGAGAGAAGACTTATAGCATACATGATATCTGGTCTTGTCACGTTGAGTAGAGTAGGATTCCAATGAAGCTTCTGAATTGTGAAGCATCTGCCTTTCTTGAACTATTTTCCTTTCTCAAATTTTCATTAGTAATTAGAGGAGTTGCCACTGAATTGCATTCATTCATGTTGAATCTCTTCAATAGACTTTCAGTAAATTTTTTCTCAGATATAAAGATTCCAGACTTTCTTTGGCTTACTTCAATGCCGAGAAAGTAATGCATCAAATTCAAGTCTGTCATCTCGAAAGTCTTCATCATATCTTTCTTAAATTCTTTGAGCATCTTCTCATTGTTGCTAGTGTAGATCCACATATAAGGAAACAATAAGAATGTTGTGATCTTCTGTCTTAGTGTAGAGAGTCAGTTCACTTTTGCTCCTCCTGAATCCTTGTTTTGTGAAGTACTCATCAATTCTACTATGACAGGCTCTTAGAGCTTGTTTTAATCCATACAATGCTTTCCTAAGCCTTAGAACTTTATTTTCTTTTCCTCGGATCACGAATCCTTGAGGTTGTTCTACATAGATTTCTTTTTCAAGGAATCCATTCAAGAATGCTGACTTCACATCGATCTAGATAAATCTTCCATTTCTTTTGATCAGCTAGTGCAATAAGAGCTCTAATTGTATCTAAACGTGCAACTGGAGCAAATGTTTCATTGTAATCGACTCCATATTGTTTTGAGTAGCCTTTTGCAACTAGTCCTGCTTTGTGTTTTAGAATTGAGCCATCAAAGTTGAGCTTTGCCTTGTAAACCCATTTTACTTAAATGATTTTTTTTAACGTTAGGATAGTCCACCAACTCCCAAGTATTATTTTTCTCGATCATCTTTATTTCTTCTTGCACAGCCTTAACCCACACTTCTTGCTTTCAAGTTGCTTCATAACTTTCTGGCTTTATTGTAGTGAATTTACAAGATTCATAAATATCAACAAGAGATCTCACCTTCCTTGGTTGTGTCTCTAGAGAAGATTCTTCTTGTTGAGGGGTGTTTTCATGTTCTAAAATTGGAGAATCAGATGAAATTTTTGTATCAGAGTCTGATTCTTCAGTAACTGCTTGTTGTTGATGTGGAGGTAGTGATTGAAATGGAACTATGATATTTATATTTTCAACTTTTCCTTCATCCCAGTTCCATGAAGCATTTTCATCAAATTCCAGATCTCGACTGATGATTATTTTTTTGGATTTGAGGCTGTAGATTCTGTAGCCATTGGATTGAGTGTTGTAGCCCAAGAAATTCTTTTTTCTATTTTTTTATCCAGCTTGCTTTGTTTCTCCTTTGGAATGTGAATGTAGCATATACAACCAAAAACTTTGAGATGTTTTTCTGATGGCTTACGTCCGCTCCATTCTTCAACTAGAGTTTTATTTTGAACGGCTTTTGTTGGGCATCTATTAAGGAGATAGACTGCAGTGTAGACTGTTTCTACCCAAAATGTGTTTGGTAGGCCTTTATCTTTTAGCATTGATCTAGCAATCTCCATCACTATTCTATTCTTTCTTTCTGATACACTGTTTTGCTGAGGAGTGTACCCAACTGTTAATTGATGTTCCACTCTTTCATCTTCACAAAACTTGTCAAATTGGTTGGAGGTGTACTCCTTAACATGGTCACTTCTTAGAGTTTTTATTTTGTGGCCACTTTGATTTTCAACATAGGCCTCAAACTTCTTAAAGATCTCAAAGATTTGTGATCTTTCTCGAAGAAAGTAGACTCAAGTCATTCTTGAATAATCATTAATGAATAAAATGAAGTACATATTCTGATTGAGAGAAGCTATTCTCATCGCATACATCAATATGTACTAGTTCTAATAGTTTCTTTGCTCTCCATGCCTTTCCAGATGGAAATGATTGACGTTGTTGCTTCCTAAGTAGACAACCTTCACATACGCCATCTTTCTCTTTGATATTAGGTAGGTCCTTCATCATCTTTTTCTGATGAAGTATTTGCAATCCATGAAAGTTGAAATGATTGAATCTTTAATGCCACAACCATGAGTCATCATGTTGTGCCTTCATTGTTGCTTCTCTAGCATATCTCCATTAGAGAGGGAAATTACGTTGCTCCATCTTTACTTTAGCAATCACTAAGCTTTTATTCTTTTTATCATAAATTGTGCATGTATCTTTTTCAAAGTGTAGAGAATAACCATTCTGGATCATTTGGCCTACGCTGAGCAAGTTTTGTTCCAAGCTAGGGACTAATAAGACATTCTAGATGAACCTCGTTCCCTTCTTTGTCTCCACAGCAATTGTCCCTTTGCCTTTGGCTTCTACTAGAGCACCATTACCTAGTCTCACTTGTGATTTATTTGTAATATCAATATCACAGAAAATACTTTCATCACCAGTCATATGATTACTACATCAGCTGTCAATATACAAATTGTTGCTCTTTTCTTCTGATGTGGCTTGACAGGCGTAGAACAATATGCCACTAGTATCTTTATTTTCTGAATAGTTGGCTTAATGACTTGCTTTTAATCGACAATCTTCTTCTAGGTGCCCACATTTCTTACAATTGTAGCATTGTGGTTTGCCACGATGCCAAAAATTTTCTCCAAATGACTTGTTTTCTTACATATGCCACAAGGAGGATATTGTTGACCCAGGTATGGCAACCCAAGAGGGGGGGTGAATTGGGTTTTTATTTATAAAAACGGATTTAGAAAACTTTTCTTTGAAGATCAAAATTATTTAACTCTTTCTTTGAGAATAAAGGTGAAGAAGATGAAAATAGAATGCAATCAAGAGAATAGCAATAAGGAACAATCACAAGTGCAAGTAAATGTAAAGAGGATAGGGATAGAGAGAGTGCAAACTCGATATACGTGGTTCGGCAAACCTTGCCTACGTCCACGGGCTCTTAGCTCCACGAGCTAAGCTTTTCACTAAGTTGTAGAAATCTTTACAACTTGCTTGATGAACAACCTCACCAAGACTTTTTCTTCCAACTCTTGATAACACCACACCAAGAGTTCTTCTTGATGAACAACCTCACCAAGGCAACTTCCTTCAACTCTTGATAACACCACACCAAGAGTTCTTCTTGATGAACAACCTCACCAAGGCAACTTCCTTCAAGATAACACCACACCAAGAGTTCTTCTTGATGAACAACCTCACCAAGGCAACTTCCTTCAACTCTTGATAACACCACACCAAGAGTTCTTCTTGATGAACAACCTCACCAAGGCAACTTCCTTCAACTCTTGATAACACCACACCAAGAGTTCTTCTTGATGAACAACCTCACCAAGGATTCTCTCAAGGATAACTTTTATCCTTTACAAGAAGATCTCACTCTCACCACAATACAAGAATAAGGATAATTTTTACAACAAAAGTACAACTCTCTTCAAAGAGTAGATAAAGAATATAAAAGCTCTCTAGACTTGATATTTCTCTTGTTTTTTCGCTTGATAGATGCTTCTCTTGCTCTTTTATCTTTTCTTGCTGAATGCATGGGAGAAGGGCTCCTTTTATAGGCAAATGAGATGAACTTAATCAAGTGAAGACACCAACTCCAAATTTTCTGCCCACCATAAAAACCGTAATCTTGTCTGCCATTTTTGTTAATGTTCTGTTTGAAATTTGAAAATATACAAAACATAAAAGATCTGAAAAATTGAATAAGCTTTCCAACGCATTAAGAACCAAGTCATTTGGATATATCTAGCTCAACATATGGCCAAAAAACCATTCGGTGCTCATGTGACTTGATTTTTCTTCCTTGTGTCAGTCTACCGAATTGAATGATAATTCTATCAGCCTTTCGTTTGAAATTTGAATTTCTTCAAAACATAAAAGATCTGCATATTTGAATAAGCTTTCCAAAACATTAAGAATAAAAGCATTTGGATATCTCTATCTTAAGATATGGACAAAACATTATTCGGTGCTCATATGAGTTGATTTTTCTTCTCTGTGTGAGTCCACCGAATTGCATGTCAATTATGTCGGCCTTCCATTTGAAATTTGAATTTCTTCAAAACATATAAAATGTGCCTCATTAAGTCATCTTTCTAATGCCACAAGAATCAAGTCATTTTGATATTTCTAGCTCAACATATGTCCAAAAGAGTATTCAGTGCTCATGTCAGCTACTTCTATTTGTCTTTCAACTTGGATGATGATTTGGACAACCTTGCACTTGAAATTTGAATTTCTTTAAAACATATAAAATGTTATAAATTGAGTAAGCTTTCCAAAGGCTCAAGAATCACGTCATTTGGACATTTATAGAGATATATATGACCAATTTATTAAACATTACTCATGTATCACATTCCTTGAATCAAACCTTGTTCTTAAACTTTGATGCCTTTAACATGTAGTCTTCTCCTTAGCTTCAACACTTCATTTTAATAAGCCTCTTCTTGATTTTATAATTATTTCAATGATATTACTCTTGTACAAAAATAAACATGTTAGTAAATCGCAATGAATCAATGTGTATTGTTAACATCAAAATTATCATGTAGGCTTAGGGCTAACAGATATTTTCTATTTTTTTTAATTTATGGAGCCTTCTCCTACTCTAAAAATTTCTTTTGATTTTTTGACTCCTATTTGAGCTTTGAAGAGTGAAAATTAAATTTTGATTGAAACGCATTCTCTAATGATTCATTTTTATACATCTTTTTTTTTTTTTTCACATGCTTCTAATGAGCCCATCAATTCTGTCACTGAAAGTTTAGTTATGTCTCTTGCTTGCCCAATAGAAGTTACTATTGAATCATATCTATTAGTGACAGTAACTAATATTTTCTCTACAATTCTTTTATCAGTAATATTATCTCCATAAATTCTTAATTGGTTTACTATCTCCTTAAGTCTAGAGTAATAATCTCTAACTCAGATTCTTTCATTTTAGTATTCTCAAAATCTCTTCTTAGAGTTTGTAGTATAAAAAGTCGTACCTGCTCATCCCCGTGAAACTCCTTCTTTAAGATATCCCACGCTTGCTTAGCGCTTGTAACTTCAACAATTCTCATAAATATATCTGCTAATAATGCTTGCTGAATAATAAAAAGCGCCTTTGAGTCTTTTTCATGTAGATTTTCCAACTTCTTTTGCTCTGTTTCAGACAAACTAGAAATATCTTCGGGAGTTTCAAATCTGTTTTGAGTGATACTCGATAAGCCTTGAGACTGAAAGAATATCCTCATTTTAATACACTAGTAATCAAAGTTTTCGCCATTGAATATTGGTATTGATACTGGCATTGATGAGATACTTAATTCAGTCATGGTAGCAAATAATTTATCACCCTACAATAACCGAACGTAACTCCGATACCACTGTTAGAAAATAGAATATAGAAAATGTAATAAAATGTTTGATTGTATTGAATAATTGTGAATAATACAATCTTTGTGACTTAGGCACTCCAGCTAGTATGTATAACCACTTTGGCACTCTAACTTAGTTATCTAATTTTCTAGTCAATTATACAAAATGAAGGATATGAGCTATATTTATAGGCCTTTTAGGCGGTTACATAAGTCGGTTATAGCAATTAGAAAATTAATTTATCCAAGGCTGGTTTGCATTATATTGGTTAACGAGAGAATCTGCCATATATCCGTTGCAATACAGCGGATGCAACCAGAGGCCGCCACGTATGCGTCTCATTGGTTAATATCGAGAACAGATATATGTTTCTCTCTTGGTTAACATATGCGGCTGCCTATCCTTTGCTTAGCTGTTTACCTTATCATAATTTCCACGTGCATGCGTCTCATTGGTGGATTACGGTAGCTAAGCTTGAAATTGCATGGCTCTGGATTGTTCCCTAGTAGGCTTCTTGTCGGTTGCATGTTTCTGGATTTTTTCACAGCTTGCCGACTTTAATTTCTAGAAGATGCATCACATTTCAACACTTCCGTATCACACAGGATAGTTGATGCATTTGTGTATAGCAAATTCCTTCATGGATGGGCGACTGCATGCCGAGTAGGGATCGATGAAGTAGATCGTCTAAGCTTTGGCTTGGCTTCGCTTTTACCTCCAAGAGAAATGATATCTGAAGTCAAGCCTGTGTCTCCATTGAGTCCTGATTTAGAGTTTGCGTCGAAGACATTTGTTTTCAGTGGTCTCGCAATATCATATCTGAGAAAGATTACCAAAATCGAAGATGACAAGGATTCAGGAAAGCTGGCATGCCAACCTTCACGGGTATTGTTGGTGACAGCACTTATATGGAAAGCTTTCATTAGAGTGGAACAAGCTAAACATGGGCAATAAGGCCTTCTATCATAACTCATATTATAGACTTGCGAGGAAGAACTTCTCTGCCAATACCAGATGATTGTTGCGAGAACTTTGCAATGCCTATTTTGGCGCGTTTTACGCCGGACAAAAGGAGCAACAAAGTGGAGTTTCATGAGTTACTCAATTTAGTTTATGATGCAATTAAAAATGCAGTCAATAATTGTGCAAAACCACAAAACGGTGATGAGCTTTTCATGATGGAAACAGTGCCTGGAGAGAGATGCTGAGCTGCAGTCTTATTTCTTTACAAGCACCTGTCCGATGCCGTTCTATCCGGATTTTGGATGGAGAAAGGCTAAAAGATTTATTCGTCTAAAGGGTTGTTCTGACATTACTATTATGTTGATGGACACTAGAGATGGTGATGGAATTGAAGCTTGGGTACGCTTGGTTGATAACGACATGAAATCTTTTTCAAAGAGATCCAAACATTAGAGCCTTTACTTCCCAAGAAGACCAGCAACCTGATGATCAGTACTCCACATATATCCGTTCTCGATATTAACCAATTATTAACAAATAGTATGTTTGTTTATGAATTTTTATTTTTGTTTTAATAAGGATTTAATGTTTAAATAAGGATATATGATAAATAGTGAAATGTAAACCAATAACATGTATTGACTCTAGGACGTTGACCGCTTGTCGGGGTATTTTACTTTAAATAAATTTCTTTATTCAAAAAAAGCAAAGTTGATTTATTAGTTGCCTTGCTTTCAGAAGTCTGGTTATTTGGCTTCTCAAAATTTTAAAAAAAAAATAACTATAAAGACGTTTCACCACTCTTCGATAGGAATTTAACCGACTTGCCTCTTTAAGAATTGCAAAAGTTGCTATAAGTGGGTTCAATTTACTTAAATAAATGGACTCCTGCTCAATTTGGACAAAACAAACTAAATCAAATAAAAAATAAAAAAATAAGAAAACAAAGCATAAAACCAAGATGAAAAAGGTATGAAAATATGTTTAAAAATATATATACATCAACAACTTTTTGTCGCATGTGTAACTTTTTATCATGCTTCAAAGGCAAATTCATAACATGGTCAAATTGATCAACGTTGCTAAAAAAATAAAATCTAGGATTAGAATAATAAACTTTTAAACATAGTATATCATTCTTGCGATCCAATCTATAAAATTTTGGCTGATGTAATACAAAACAAACTGTTTGTTGCATATTGTAAATTTTTGTTGCACTTTAAAAGGTAAATTTTTGATATGGTCAAAATTATTACTCTTGCACAAAAGCACTACAATTTACGATTAATATAGAAAAATTTTAAATATAACATATCATTCTAGTGACTTAGTGCATACAATTTAATGTAGGCAAGAAAAAATAACTCTATGTTGCATGCACGAGGCTTTTTGTCGAAATTGGAAGGAAAGATTCTTAATATGACCAAAACTTACTATTCTTAGCCATATTATATTAATATTTAGGATAATAACATTTTGAACATAAACTATCTTTTCTATGACCTAATATATAAAATTTAGTATAGCGTAAAAAATAATACCATGTTTTTGCACATACACAACTTTTTGTCGTGCTTCAAGTTTTATTCACAATTTAAAAGTTGTTCTCTACAAAAAACTTGTAAATTTTGGATTAGAATACTCCTTATATAATGTACCATTCTAGATTGTGACCTAGTATACAAAAAATTAAATTTTAGTACTAAAGTAATAATGTTTTAAACATAATCTATCTTCTTTTTGATATAGTACATAGCATTTAGCCTATGTAAAAGAAAAATAACTCTTCATTGCACGTGTGTTACTTTTTGTTGCACTTCAAAGTGTAAATTCATAATATGGTCAAAATTGATCACTTTTGCTCAAAAAAGTTAAAATTAAAATTAGGATTAGAATATTAAATCTTAAACATAGTATATCAATCTTTGACCCAGTCCATAAAATTTAGACAAAGTAATAAAAAGTAATTCTTTATTGCACGGTGGTGAATTTTGTTGCACCTTCAAAGGTAAATTTTTAATATGGTTAAAATTATTACTCTTGGATGAAAACAATACAAATTAAGAATAGAATTGTAAATCTTTAAACATAATATATCATTCTAGTGACCCAGTACATATATAATTTAATGTAGACAAGAAAAAATAACTCTTTGTCGCATTTGAAATAGTAAATTTTGATATTACCAAGACTTACTACTCTTAGTTATTTAGGGTCAAAATAATAAAATTTTGAACATAATCTATCCTTATTGTGACCTAGTACAAAAAATTTAGCATAGGGTAAAAAATAATATCTAGTTGTCGCATAGACATAACTTTTTGTTGCACCTCAACAAGTAAATATCATAAAAATTCTTTTTGTACCAAAAACTTATAAATTTTGGATTAGAATCTAACTCCTCTATCTAATGTACCATTCTTGTGACCTAGTAAACAAATTTGCATCTAAAAACGAAAGAAAATAAACTCTTTGTCGTACTTGAAAGGGAAAGTTTTTCATATAGCCAAAACTTATTACTCTTGCTGAAAAAAATTAAATTTTAGCACTAGCAAAATAAAGTTTTAAGCATAATCTATCTTTCTTAAGACTTGTACATAAAATTTAGCTTATATAAGGAAAAAAAAAACCTCTTTGTCGTACTTGTGTAACTGTTTGTTGCACTTCAAATGGTAAATGCATAATATATAGTAAAAGATTCAAATTTAGCCAGTGTAGTAAAAAATAACTTTTTGTTTCAAGTTAATGAATTTTTGCCTCACTTTAAAGGTTAAATTTTCAATATGTTCAAAATTATTACTCTTGTATCAAAACATTACAATTTAGGATTATAATAGTAAAATTTTAGAAAAAATTTCTAGTTACACAATATTGTTTTTACTAAAACATGATCTTGATGAATATGTAACAATTCATTACCTTTTTTATGAAATTCAAAGCTCTCCAATATTTAACTTAACAAATGTATAACTAATTCAAGAACATGGCATAAGAAGATTATGATAAATATTATTCTAGGTCGATGTTGCCTTGTGGATAGAATTTGAGCAATTGAAACACAGCGGACAACCCATATACGCATGTAGTTTTCCTTAAAAGTATCAAATGTATTGATCTCCATTAGTTAGTTTATCAACATGCAATGATTGTGTGCTGGCCAATAAAATTATGCATGAATGTTGAAAATAATTGTAACAAGAATAATGTTATATTTATAATGCAAAATTGCATACAAGCCCCCTTCTTTTGACAGAAGTAACAGTTTCCCTCCCACTTTTGGAAGAGTAACATTTTTTTTGGAAAAGTTACTTGGTAATATAAATCCAAAAAAATTAAAATGTACAAAAATCCGAGGGGCATACCCCAAGAATTACAAGAGGGACGTAAAGTCCAAACATACAATCCAATAAAAGATCAAAAAATAAAGACCACAAGCGGCCTAAAACAAAGTAAAAAGGCCACAAACAGTCTCAACAACATAAATGATAAATGACCACAAACGGTCTAAATCATAAAAGTACAAGAGCTTCAGCCGTTCTTGCTTTTCTTCTTCTTACCCTTCTTTACCGGGGTAGCTGGGGTGTCCGTATGAGTATGATCAATCCTATCAGATTGATCCTCATCACTCAGCTATTCAAAGGCTCAAAACGGGAGGGAGAAGTCTCAAGAGGTTGTCCTGTGTTTATCCGCCCTGACGAAGCAGATGCCTCGCGATTGGTTGAACAATGGATAGTACCCAAAAGCTTCTCTTGGTCGGTCGCAAAAGGAGATAGAGAGTCAGAATCTGAAACTGACTCTGCGCTCAAAATTGTAGCAGCCTTAGGAGGCACAACTTGCCCGAATTCAATGGGGCACCATCATAAGGGGTGCTATCAGAGGTGCTAGCCTCAATCTTATCCTGAACTGATATCTTTGCCGGTTCCAGACAACGGTGACCAAACCTGCGACATTTGGAGCAACGTTTTGGAATCCACTCATATTCGACTTCAATTTGGATGGGCTCAGGAGAGAGTTTGCACTTGAACTCAAAGTTCTGGATCGGAGGGCGCTTTGCATCAAGAAGAACATATACCCTCGCATACTCCAATCTGGAAAGATCGGAAGTCGTCTTGTCACAAGAAATAGGTTGTCCAACCATGCTGGAGACAATGCTAAGACCTTTGGTTGTCCACAAAGGGAACGGCAGGCCATATAATCGGATCCAAACAGGAATATACCTCAATTGATTTGAATTAAAATCTAAATGCGAGCTCCAAGGTTGTAAGACAATTGTTTTACCTCCGAACATCTAAGGACCGCGAGCAGTGATATTTAGAACCTCTTCCTCCGTTTGGAAGCGAAAGATGAGAAACCCCTTGTTTGTGGAACGGACGTCCTCCAAGCCGCTGGATTTCCATGCACGCATGGCCAACAAGGAGCAGCATGAAAAGGCATCACATATCCCGGAAAGAAACCAACAAGACATCTACGCCATTCGACCACATTTTCATCGACAATCTCATCTGGGATCTCAAGCACTGTACCCAGTTTCTTGGGAGTAATCCCCAGCAGTTTGCATCGATTACTCGAATCAGTAATCTTAACTTTGTCGGCCCAATTCGTCTTATGCGGATCTATTGACCAAACCACAAGGAATCAAGAAATTGACTAAGAGACAAAGTTGAATGGAATAACCTGAAAAATAATCTGGGCGGGGGTGATAAACAGTGTCTCCGGTAGGATGAATAGTTACCACCGCGGTGAACAGTATTATCCGAATGAAGAAACAGCGATTTAAGGGGTTTGTGGTTGGAATTAGATGACGACCAAGAAGGAGAAGTTGGTCAGTGTTGTCCGATCTACTAGATGGTGGCAAATGTGAGATGCAACTCGCCGTTTTCCGGTGAGAGGTGACGGTGAATAGTAAATCTGAAACTTTGTGGCCTTGAACGGAGGTGATACGGCGCGAATCTGATGGTGCTGATGAAGGAAAACTTGTAGAACGTTGCCTGATCTATAAGAATTTGATGGAGGTGAGATGCCACTCGCCGGTGACAGCGGCGGGCGGCGGTGAATAGTGAAAAATCCGAAACTTTGTGGCCTTGAACGGAGGTGTTGCGGCGCGAATCTGGTGGTGCTGATGAAGGAAAACTTGTAGATCGAGTCAAGACCAACACGATGATGGTAAAGGTGGTGTCCCACTCGCTCGTCGTCGGTAATGAACAGTGAAATCTGAAACCCTTTTTTTGCAATTTTAACCGTTTTTCAGTCGGAAACTGAGGGCGGCCTAGAAGAAAAGTTGTCTCAGGATATTCCAATCTACAACATATGTAGATCTGAAAGGCTGATTCGCAAATCGGCCGGAGTGAACAGTAACTCCAGCGACCCTAGTTGAGAGAAAATTTTTTCTCCCCTAAAACCTCCCTCCAAATAGCTCTTCGTTAAAATTGGAAAAGTAACATACAAACCCCCAGATTCTAACTGCCATCAGGGAATCTATTATCTTAGCTACGATCTCTTGTGCAAAGACATAATCACCCTTATTTGTCTTATTCATCAACAAATTTATAATGTGAAGCTTTGTATTGATGTATATTAAAAAAAAAAGCAAAAAACCTGTTGATGTGTTACTAAGAGGGAAGAATAAGAATAAAAAATTAGAAAAAACTAAAAATATAATAAATAAAGAAGTCAATGTATGGGACAAAATAAAAAGTGGGTAAACAAGTTCTCATTTGCCAACACAAAAACGAAGCAAAGCTCTCACATAATCGCTTATATCCAGATCTCAAACAAGGAAAACCTGAAGCAACATAGAAAGCAATAAAACCTAAAGTAAGGTCATAGAAAAGTGCACAGGCCATGGCTTCATAATCTTTATCAATCCTAGATATAAATGGAGGGAATGTCTCATTCAAGAACAAAATATGTAATTATGGAAGAAAGGCTAGGATCTGAATTTCTCAAAGAAAAAAAAAATCTTGGTGAGTTATTTTTCAAATGTGCAAACCAAGAAGGACCAATTGGTTTTTATAGCTTTTAGGGTCCAAAAAAAGAAGAGTACGACCCTTCTTTTAATTCAGGTATATTAACAATGAGATCATGAGGAATCGCAAAAGGAATCGCAGTCATGACGCATCAAATGCTGGAAGTTTGATGAAGATTAGGAATATGGAAACCATGATACATTAGATGAGAGATATGATCAAGGTTTTAGAATAAAGGGTTAGGTAGTTAGAAAAGATTTGTTTTAAGAGAAAGGCAAAGCAAGTTAAGGAAGGATGCATCAACTTTGTAATGGTTATATGCATTTTGGTTGTTGTATTTTTCATACATATAAACATGTTTTGTAAAAAAATGTATTGAAGGTTATTAGCTATGCATGCATGTTATGAACACCAGAAACTTGTGTATTCAACTTAAAATGATGTGGTATAAGAACAAGAATAACAATAGAAATATGGCAAATATGCCAATATAACATTACAGCAAATCTTCCTTATGGTGTAGCCTAATGTGGGATGCAAGTATAAGTAATCTGGAGTTTTTTTTTTAGTTTAAGGTAAAGAGCCTATGCCCATGGCTCAAGGTAGTTGGGACTGCAACAACGGTAGTTCAAATTTTGCAGAAAAATGTCTTTTTATAACATGAGGACGTGGCAC
The DNA here is from genome assembly GCA_013180625.2 of Boswellia sacra. Lineage (NCBI taxonomy): Eukaryota > Viridiplantae > Streptophyta > Magnoliopsida > Sapindales > Burseraceae > Boswellia > Boswellia sacra. Next base: position 161,408 of record SNVD02012892.1, read on the forward strand.
CATCGCGAATTTTTCCACAGACAGTTTTGTAATCATGTATAATCATATATATTTGTATGACGATTAGGGCTAGTCGTTAGGAGTGCATGTAAAGTGCCTAAGAGTGTTTGTAAACACTTAGATGGGGTTCTTAAGAGAACTTTGATGATCCTTTATGGTTCTTCCTTTTTCATAGTGAAATTTATTTGCAGTGACTGAAGAACAAAACGAAGCCTCACATTAAGGTAAACTTGTATAAATCTTGTGTGTCTTTTGATTTATTTATTGCATTTTTATTTGCTATTGTCCTCGTATTTAGGTGAATTAAGGATGTTTAATTCTCAACAAATTTCACCTAAGTTCCCTTGACCTATAGATTTCCACAAAACGGCCACCTGTCCTATTTAGAAAAGTACTCTTCACTTTGTGTCATCTTGTTCTATCCTGATTTTGATGAGTAATTCTAGTTTGTAAGGATGTTAGCCAGGTTACGAGGGATGCAAGGCAATGAAAAAGTTAAAAGATGAGGTAACAGTGGTTGACACAAAGCTGGAGAATGGCGATGGAGTTCTAGTTGCCATTAAAGGTAAGATGCCACTCAGTGTCAAGGCCTGCGATGAGGTAATGGAGGCAAGGGTAGTGGATGCGCTCCACCTCGACGATCCACAAGTCGACCATGGAAAGAGTATGGGTAACAAGGGTTCTTGTCATGTTATTTGGTTTTTATTTTCATCTGTATGGATCACATTGCTCTATAACCAAGTAATTGGTTTCGAGATATACTTTATCGACTCCATCGATGCCATGTAGGGAGAAGCCAAGGGGTTCGTGAAGGAGATGAGGTTTGTGGTATGGCAACGAAACTCCATACTGGAGACCAGGCGAAAGAAGCAGAAAAAAAATGTGAAGATGCCTGAGAAGAATTCTGTGACTAAATGGGAGCCCTCTGTTGAGGAATAGCTCAGGTTTCTTGTTGATAGCAAGCTGGTTTATAATGCTCTTGAAGGGATCATTCAAGAAGCTGGCATTACAAGTTGTGATTTTTTTTTAATAATTTAAAATCTGATACTTATGTAAGTTTTCTGATATATTTGTTTGTATTTTTAATTCTTCTACTTGTTTAATATTTTTTAATATGATTGGATGGATGATTAGTTGGTTTGCTCATGGCTGGTTTGGGGTTGATGTATTTGTTTTGCCATCAACTTCTGTTAAAGCTTACTTTTGTCACTTGGAATACATTTAAGAGTATATAAAAAATATAGATTTCTATAAAGAAGACATGTCCAACTTAGTATTAAGTAAAAGGTAAATTCAATTTAGTTTTAATGCATGTGTAATTGCAAATCTCAAATCTGCAGTATGGCGATATTTATATTTAGCTTGAGTTCCACTATTGGATTTTCTATTCTATTGCATTATAGAGCCCACCCTTAAGATATGGCTAATGGGTTTTGTCTATGTTTCTAACACTATACTTCTTGCTTCTTGGAATATAGGATCATTTTAATCCCTGCCTTTGTTTTACCCTTAGATGGATTGCTTAAATTCCTACGAAATAATGTTTTGACTAAATGCAACAATGTCCACTTTATAACAAGTCTTGGCTCAAACTACTTTGATCTATTTTGTCACTTAACTTCCAATTGGGCTACCTATATTCTTATTGACTTCAATGTGCTTAGATCTGATTTTTAGGGAGAATGATTTCTGCTACAAGAGTGGTAGCAGTATTTAGGCAAGTTATATAATAGTTTTATTAAGCATGAAGAGGGTTTTGAGGAGATGATGAGAGAGAAGGTGTAAGGGATTAGGAGAAGCTTTGGGGATGGTTTTCATTCTCATTTGTCTGGATCGCATTTAACAAGATAATTGGTTTCTTTAACTATTTAGTAATTTGAATATTTGAGGTCCTTGTTTGTTTCACTACAAGTTTCCTTGAAATCTAAAATTCATGTTTCTTGGGTAATTATCACAGATAACTGGGCTAGTATTTAATTAGTAACTAGATGAATTCTTGTGTAAAGTTAAGAAATAGAGAACGAGAAAAGGAGTCAACTAGAAACTCAATAGGTATATATGATGTTGTGTCTCCAATTTATCCCAAGATTAAAAAGTCAAATTGATCAGCATTGTGATCATGTCACTACTTCCAATTGCATTAAACAAATATAAATAGTTGGCCTTTTATGTTTGTTTATAAATTTTCATTGTTTGGTGAGTTCTTTTTAAGTTTGATAAATTTTGCTATATATAAATATATTATTACTTTGTCATTCTCTGATCTCTTCCTAACCTCTTTGCATTACTCAGTTTTTTGATCACTTATAATCTTAGTGGAGTAATTCATTAGTAGATCGAAAGATAGCTACCTTCTTTTGGGTATGCTTTTGCTTGAATTAAAGTGGGCTTTTATTAATTCATGATACTTGTTGAAGTTTTCTTCTACTTACTTGGCTATAACAAGTGATAAGATTTTGTTGTGGACGTGTATATGTAAAACTTTCATTTGGCACGATTTTGTCAGTATTTTCTAACATCAAAACAACTAGAATTTTGAATGGACACTAGCGGACACAAGTAAGATGCAACATTATTAGTGTATGATTAACTTGTATTATTATATAGTACAATTTTTCTTTTTTCTTTGTCATCAAACAACTTTTTTAACTTTCAATTGATGAATACAGGCCATCAATTTGGACAACATGATTTTTTATCAAAGGCACTGGATAGAGATCAATAATTAGCCATTTTTTATATGGTAAAAGTTGTGTAACCTTCTTTATATATGTAAAAGACATATTTTGTTATTGATAATGTAATGAATATTGTAATTATCTTGACTATGAATGAAATATCGAAACCTTCATTTCTATGCTCTCTTATTTTCTTACATATGTATTTGAATGATTAGGATTTTTATGTGATAATAGATGTCCATGTAAAGAAATGACAAATAGAAATTGAAAATAGATAAAAATTAATTCTATAAAAGTCACTTTTGTAGCATTTTTAACAAGCTATAAAACTAAAGAAATTAAAACAATTCCATTTTCTTTGTAGCATCAAATAAATGCTACAAAATGATGTTTTATAGCTTTTAAGAAATGCTATAATACGTAGTTTGGTAGCATTCAATTGTTACCACTATAGTATATTTGTAGCATTCTGCATTCGATAAATGCAACTAATGTTAGGATTTCTAGTTGCTTGGGCTACCATAGCATGCTTAAAAATGCTACCAATTGAATGCTACCTTCATGCCTTTTTTGTTGTAGTGTAAACAACAATAACCAAATAGTAGTCACCACAAATGTAGTGCGTAGTAATAATGCACACACCAGTAAAAAGTTTGAACTATGGATTGTGCATGGTATTGTGGCTTAAAACAAGCACTCCATGTAAGCTACAAACTATAAGCAAAGTAATTGTGATAGTATCTTAATGGAATCAACTTATCTAAATGAAAAAGTTCAAAAATATTAATTCATTTATCTTAAGATCTGTCAAAGCACTCAAAACAAGCTTCTTAAGGTAACCTTATCATAAAGATCTTTTATTTTGAATGGTTATCCTCCTAGCATTTTGTTGTCGAGATACAATTCCATTTCCTATGAAAATGTAAAAATTTGTTCACTAAGTTAAAAATCTGGTTTTATTGTTTCTCACAAAAAATAATAAAATTAAAGTAGTGTTATTCGTACCTATTTGTGATCCAGTAACTGAATCGAACCTTGGCGTGGTAGCCTTTTGTGCTGTAGTCCTTATTATAGTACTAGTCTTTGTGTGGCAGTCATTGCCGTGGTAGTTGGTTGTGAGCTACTAATCAATAGATGTTTGCTAAATAATATATGAAAGACCAAATAGAAAATATATATATGTTGTTCATATCACCTTATGTTTAGCTTTCTTCAGTCTTCTTCCTAAAGCAGGACATGTCTTTTTATTATGGCCAAGTCCTTTACAGTGTCGATATTTAACTGAAGAATACCTTCTCTCTTTTGGTTTCTCCCTAACTTCTCTTCTTGTGTTCATTTAAGGCCTATCAAATCTTGCCCTTTTAAGGGGAGGTAGAATTTTCTCATCTTCAACCTCTTCCCACATGCGTCGATAAGGGATAGGCCTCAATATCTGGCCATGTGTTTACATGAACATTGTTGTTGAATGTACATGGTGGACATACTGAGTAATGAATTGAGCAGTCACCCGTTGGAAACCTACTGCACTTAATGCATGACTACAAGGCATTCCAGAGACCTACCACATACCGTAGTCATAGGTTTAGAGCCTTACATTGGTAATGTAAGTCCTCCTCTATGTCTGAACTAATCCATAATTTCATGGATCTCATCACCAGGCCATGACACTCTTAACTTCATGGCATCAATCATTCTATCTTCTATCTTACTATGGACTTTTTGTGTTAAAGGTGTTATCCAACTTTGAGCTCTTTTTCTTCTCTTCTAGAACCGTTTCATGAATTTTCTTCTATAAAACTCTAACAAGTTTAGCACTGGTAAGCTTCTACTATCCCCAACCAGTTGTTGAAACATTCAGGCATGTTTTTTGTTACATGATCTGACTTCATAGTTATGCTAAAATAGTACACACTCCGCTGCTTGGGTTCATTGTCTTTTATCTATTTATAAGCCTCTTTGTCTCTATCATATAAAGTCTTCATGGCTACAGTGAAATCTTCCTTGTTGGAGGCCTTAGTTATTGCCCAAAATATGATCTTGTAAGCAACACTTAGAAACTTCTTCCTAAAATTGGCATTAATATGCCTTACACAGTGCCTAACTTTAGCCCTTGGCCAATACTCCTCCACAGCATTAATTATACCTTTCTGCCTAACTGACATTGTTACCAATGATTTTCCCTCTACTAAGCCTAGGAACATCTTCAAGTTATGAAAAATCGGCCCCAAGAATCATTGCATTCCACCTCTCTAATAGAGATTACTACGAGGAATATGCCACGATAGGCATCAATTGATAATGCTGATGAGAAAACTCCACCATAAGGTCCCTTTAAGTGACATCCATCCATCCTTATGAACCCATTACATTTATTTAACAACCCTAGCTATTGTGTAAGAAAAATCTTTTAAATCTCAGAGCATCATGAATTGGGCGTCTATCTAAATGCTTAGTTACAATATATCTAGAATTTATTTGGTGAACAACCTTGTATAACCTTTTGGTTGGTTAAATGATTCAGCGTGGCCCATCTCTTCACTAAACAATAATTTGTTCCTTGCCCTGTACAATTTGCAATTTTGTATTTCAACCTTACGCTTTTGAAATATTTCATCTTTGATTTAGCTATAATAGTTGACCCTTTACTGCTGTAAGTGGTGAACCATACTTTATGAAAAGCCAAGTAAAAGTAGCCTAAGAATTGTTTGGAGTCCTAGTGCACTTGTGAGTGAATAAGGTTGTAAGACTTGATTTCGTAACACTCGGTTCTTCTGGTTTTAGATGCATAAATTTGCCAATTACAAAGTTCTTCCTTGCATTTACCCACCCCTCTTTTCTTCTCATTTTTCTTCCTTTGTATTAAAAACCCTCTTGAATCAAATATTCAATAAGCACTTGTCTAAAATGATATACATCCTTAAAGATTTGACCCACCTTCAAGACTAGTTTTTCCCTTCTATTCATAAATTTCCTTCTTAAATGCATTTTTAGACAGTTGTCTATTGATTCTTGTTATCTTGGCATCCTCATCACTACCAAAGCTACCATTGTCATCCCCCAAAGGGTCATGGTAATCAGAAAGAGCACCATGACTATCCTCGTCACCTTCACCATCTATGCCTTCTTTTTGGGAAACAAATTTGTTTCTTACAGATGTATATATCATCTCATCTTCCTTATCACTCCGATGGAAATCCTTCTCTGGCTCTATTTCACTGTCAGCCCCATCACTATCTCCTCCATGATGAGAAACATCTTCTTCATCTTCCTCTTGTAATGGTTCATCATTAGCTGCTGCCTTAGTTATTGGCTCATTAATCTCTCCTACTGCCTCAAAAAATTTGGCTCTTAAAGTCCATTAACAACTTCATCAACATTATCTCATCTTGCTTCATTAGGATCTGCCATTGGCACTATGTGCTCATCCCCAAGTAAACTAACAAAATCGGTTAGCTCTTCATCCACTCTCCTAATATATCAACAAACATTGTGAGATACAAGTGTCCAAAACAATTATCAACAAACTTGCACAATAAACTCATAACTAAAGTTTATCTTCACTTGTCATATAAAGCTGCAAGTTAAGACCCACCCTGAAGATTTTGAACATAACTTCCAGATGTCATTTCGTCATATCTTATAAGAAATGAAGGGTCAATGTACTATGCGTGATGTCATTGGATGTAACTCGAGCACTTTTTTATTCTAATAAATAGTTGAACTATTTTTGAAGATGAAGTAGTTGGGACTTCAATAATTATATTACCATTTTGTTTTATTTGCTTCAAGTTGATTAGAAGCATCGAAATTAATAATTGAAATTAGAAAATAGAAATTTAGTTGAGATCAATCCTCTTCTACATATGCAAATAGTAGGAAAAAAAAGATACAGATTATAATAATAAAGCAAAACCTGAAAAAGATATTACAAATGATTTCCTTTCATCATCCTTATCCTCTCCATACCCTACTATTACTATTACTACTTCTTTCTTCCATCTATATGCCACCTTCACTTACGGGATTCCATCCTACCAAGTAAATGTTCTTGGCACCACATGTATAATTAAGAAGTGGAATCCATGAATAAACAATTACCAAATCTAAATCAAAGGATTACTTATGAACCAATTACTAATATACCCATTAACTATTTATTATTCGAGGGAGGGCTTAAAAATATATATAAAGTAGTCAACACATAACCACTGATTGACTACTTTTCAAATATAGTACAATGTTTTCATGAAACCAGTTCAATGTACTACACACTCGCCAAAAAAAAAAAGTCAAGTGACCATTATTATATCTTATCTACCAAATGTTTCCTCTCTCCCATTGCTGAATAAGGAGCGTAGCTAAAGATGTCAAGTATGTTCCAACAAATAGTTTAATCTACTACACAACTTAACTTACACAATGTGCATTTATATCGAGACTTTGTACAAACTGTTTAATGTGCTTATACATCATAAACCTTTAATCATCAACCCAAAGAAAAGCAATCAAATGAACATAAGAAACAAGACCATGGAACTAATATTTCATATATACGTGATTCAGGTCTTGGATGTCATTTGGATATAAAGAACAAACCCATCTTTTTTGGAGTTTTTACTCATTTTCATTTGCTTAAACATTAAAAGTTATTGTTTTTCATATTTGCTGTGAATTCCAGGCTTTTCATGAAAGCATTCAATCTAAGATATTCAGAAAATTATGATGAAATCAAAAGCAAAAAATCAAACACGAAAATAAAGAAGATAGGAACACCAGACTTATAGTAGTTCAGTCAATCAAGCCTACATATAATTTAGAGATCTCAGTAGCCGATTTATTCTAATCAACAATAAAGGACAAATATAGGAATATCAATAGCAATAACAAGGATTTAACCTTATAGCCTCCCTATGCATACCGACATGATAACACCAATCTTCAATATATGCCTCCAAGGAAAGACTAGAGAAGAACTCTCATGGATACTCAATCTATACTCACAATTTACAATCCCAAACCGTAGCTTCCAAGATCAACCAAAATGTTGACGTCCTTGTCGAATCCCAAGGCTCCTAAAATGTTTAATGAGTCTTCTCTCCCACACAACTCGCTGCGTATTGTGTGCTATATCTCTCCACTCATTATAGGGTCAAGAGTCTTGTTTCTATTCTAGTCATGATTCCTAGATTAGAAGTACAACTAAAACTCTTCCTATTTCAGTTTTCTTCTTCAATTACGAATCATCTAGATTATCCTAATTAAAACAAATTACAATCAAACTCAACTTCCTAGTTTGATATAAATTCTAATCTGTTTTAATTCTATTCTAGAAACAAATCTTGTATTGTCTAATATTCTAACAAGACAAAAACACACATAACAATATTAGTTAATATTCAAACCATGTACCTATTCGAGTACAAAGAATTAGCATATACATGTTCAACCTTATGTAAAAATCCAGTCTTTTTCCAATTTCTTGTGCATTTTCAATTATTTAAAAATGAAAACTTATAATTTTCCAAATAACTTACCCTTTTCCATGATTTTATTATTCAGACCATTTGTTCCTTGAAGTTGCCGTACTGTTTCAGGACGACTCCTACACCTTCAAATGGAAATGGAATCAATGTTAGTGTGGCAAGTGTTTCTTTGTTATCTACAGTTCCTATCTCCCTTCTTTTGCTCTCTAGTTCATGTAAATTAACTGATTAAAGAGAAAAGACGGGTTTATTGGCTTTTCGTATTCCTAGTTTTGCTTTCTAGTTCACGCTCCCTATTTCCCTTATTTTGTTCTCTGTTCATGCAATATATAGTAATAATCACCTTTTGGTCTGTTATTGGTACTATGTTGTCACAGCCTTAGTCCAAAAGTTGAAGACAAGATTTTTTTTTTTTTTTGCTGTATTTTAAGATCTCAGGTATCTTAATAATCGATTTGTCCTTACACTATCTAAATTCTTTAACGGCAGTTAAAATTTGAAGGTGTGTTATCAAAAGATAGGGATACTCGTATATTAATTTTCCTATTTGTAACGTTAAGATTGTATATAGTTTATACCCTAAACACGTTGTGATAGTTGATATACACAAAGTCTTATCATCTATTACATCCCCTATTTAAATTACTTTTTGACATATGTCATCCTTATGCCATTTATTTATCCTAAGCCAGCGCAGATAAGATAAGTATCAATTAGTTTATGTTTTTATCCAATCAACGATATAAAGCAACCTAACCTCCCACTCCCACACGGCACTTAAAAGAGTAATCACTTCATGATACACCGTCATTAAAAATTACGAATCATAGTTGGCCAGTGATTGTGACTTGTGAGACCCCCAAAGTACTTTCTAGTAAATTAGTGCTAAATTAATTAATTACCTATTCATACTTTATTTCATTTCAATAATATGCCTTGGATGACTTTCTATGATCATTTTCTCTGCAATCAAACTCATTGCCTATTTCGTAGTTTGTGAAGATCCTCGTAAATGTCCTATATCTTCACTTTAGAAGCAACCCATCTTCACACACTGCCGCCTTTCAAAATTTCTGGGTTTCATAGCATGACTTTCTTTTGATGCTCTTGATTGAAGAATCCAGGTAAAAACAATTAATCTAAGTTTTTGGATTTTGGCTTTTAGGGGGGTTCTCTTGTGGCTTTTTTAGTTTACTTCAAACAATTAATCCGAGTGCTTGGATCACGATCAAAGAGATACAGTAGTGTAGGCCTCCACTTTGATACTCTCTTGATAGAAATATTTATCATCATCACAAAGGGAAGGGTATCTTTTTTTTTTTCAACATTCTCTTGCAATGGCTTTTAAGTTTTCTCGAAATCCTATATAATCATCAGTAGTGAAGAAATTTCATTAATTGTAAGTTAACTTTTGTCAATATATAAAAGTTATAATTATTAACTCATATTATAATAATAAAATCAAAATAAATAAAATTAATTAGGTTTTAATTATGATATAGGACTAGTAACATTTTACAACCTGGTAATAGTTGACTAAGATTAAAAGATGTTATAAATATATTAGAATTTTTATAATCTAATAAAAGTTTAAATCGAATAATTAATAAATTAAGTTAATACAAAAATTGAAGAGCTTATTGTACGCGTGTGAATTTTGTCAGTAAATTCAGTCAACTTTTTAAAACTTTTAAGCGTTTCAATAAAACAAAAAAAAATCATTTATTATTTTATTCAATACCCAAAAAATAAAAAATTTAATCACATATTGCACAGATAGATGTGACACTTGACCGTAAATTCAGTAAACTTTTTAAATTGTTATAATATATTTAATAAGACTAATAATTATTTTATTTGTACCTTAAACAAATTTCATTAGATTTATTATTTTATAAATATTTAAATTAATTCAATGTGAATTCAATAAAAAACATGAACGCCGGCGACGGTTTCTGAAATTTTCAAAACTATAAATGATGATGTGATACTTAAAAACACACCTAAAAAGGTTTGTACAAATTAGCTATTTCGTTTAACCGATTTGTATATTTTCTCTTACGTTGAGTTCAACTCCATTCTTCATTAAGGTCTTAGATGCGCAAGGAGCAGAAATGCAGCCCCAGTTCCCTGTTCGAATCCTTGCGAAGAAGTTGATAAAACCAGCAGCACCAACTCCTCATAACCTTCAGATATTGAAAATATCATCGCTTGATCAGTATCGACCTGGAGTATACGTGCCCTTCATTTTCTTCTACCCCGCCAATGACCAAGCTGGAGCAGCCAAAAATGAAGAAAGATGTAAACAGTTGCATATATCACTCTCAGAAGTGTTAGTCCTCTTCTACCCTCTAGCTGGAAGGTACATTGAAGAAAAACTCTTAATCGATTGTAATGACAATGGTGCAGAATTTATAGAAGCAAAAGTAGATGCCCATCTCGTTCAAGTTCTTAACATGGATCTGGATAACGAACAACTACATCATTTGGTTCCACATCACTCTGAATCATCGATGAGTCCTTTAGTAGCAGTTCAATGCAACATGTTCGAGTGTGGTGGCCTAGTCATCGGTATATGCATTTCACACAGGATAGTTGATGCTTTCGTGTATAGCAAATTCATTGATGGATGGGCTATTACAAGCCGATTAGGGGTTGATAAAGTAGAATACCGTCCAAGTTTTGGTTTGGGATCGCTTTTACCTGCCAGAGAAATGATGCGTAAAGTCAAGCATGTGACTTCAGGTAATTCTGATTTAAAGATTGTATCAAAGATATTTATTTTCAGTGATCTTGCAATGTCAAATCTGAGAATGATCGCCAAACGAAAGCTTGCTTGCCGACCTTCGCGGGTGCAGTTGGTGACAGCACTTATATGGAAAGCTCTCGTTGGAGTGGAACAAGCTAAACATGGGCAATTAAGGCCTTCTCTCATTATTCATGTTATAAACATGCGGGGAAGGACTGCTCTGCCAATATCAGATGATTGTTGCGGTAACTTGCTGAGGCCTATTTTGGTGCGTTTTACGCCAGAAAAATGTAGCAACAAATTGGGGATTCATGAATTAGTCAGTCTAGTTTCAGAAGCAATTGCAAATGCAGTCACTGATTGTGCAAAACCACGAAACGGTGAAGAATTTCTAATGATGGTGGATAAGGCCTGGAGGGAGGCTGCTGAAGAATTCAACCGAGATGCTGGGGTGCAGTCTTATTTCTTCACAAGCACTTGTAGGATTCCATTTTATCCAGATTTTGGTTGGGGAAAACCTACCAGAGTGATTCGTCTAAAAGGTCGGTTTAATATTCTTACTTTGCTGATGGACACAAGCGATGGTGACGGAGTTGTGGCGTGGATACGCTTGGTTGAGAGTGACATGAATCTATTTCAACAAGATCCAGACATTATAGCCTTCACTTCCCAAGTAGATCAGCACCACGATGATCACTCAACATACTTGCGTTCCAGATATTAATGAACAATATTCACTTCCCAAGTTTGGGCATTGGATGTCGGTATCTTACTTTCAGACTTCTATTGTAAGGTCCTATGGTTTAAATGGTTTTGGGCTTACATTTTTAATTGATAAATGTGTTTGGGCTAATTAATTGTTGAGTGGGGTCAAATTACTGAGAGCCAGCCCATTAGCTTTTATAAAGGATAAATAATGGATTTTGCTTAAGTACATCGTGTCCCATATATCAGTTTATATAAAATTTATAAATAAGTATATGAAAGTTGTAACTAAGTAATAAAAAAGTTGTAATATTATTTTTTTATTTACTGATTTATAATTTTTATATAATTATAATTATAATTTTTATATAATTTTTTATAATTTTTATTCATCGATTTACGATTTTTATATAAAATTTTTGCTATACGATACATATGATGTATCACAACAGGACTCATAAATAAATAAATAAAATAATTAAATTACTTTAAAGGAAAGGAAAGAGAAGTTTTACGTGGCTGGGATAAATTGATAAAGATAAGGAGATTTTTATTTGTTTATTTGAAAAAGCATGAAAAGGGAGGCGAGGCATTGATTACTTCAATGACCTTTTATTTCAAATATATATCCATGCTTACAAAGACAAAGAGAAAACTTATAGAAGGCCAAAAGAGAGAGACCGAAATAGACACAGAACAAATTGAGCGTTGAACTCAAATATATATATATATATATATATATCTATTAAGTTTATTATGCTAGTTTTCAATATAGCAAAACCGAGAGGTGCACAGAGTAAGAATTAGGAAATATTTGGAGTGGAGTTTTTATGAAATAAGGTAAAGGGAGTTTGTTAAATTGATACTTGACAAGGAAAAGAGAAGAGAAGCCAAGCTAAATCCTGGAGGAAGATAGGAAGGAGAAAAAAGAGGGAAGAAATTTAAGGGAAATAAGGAAATAAAAAAGAGGAGTAATTAAGTGTGGGCTACGTAACCAAGTCCATGATTACATTTTTTTTATATAGATTTTAAGTTCTCTTCACTTTTGATTATAATTTTAAAATTACAATATCTAATTAAGTATTCAAATTTTGTTATTTTAGGAAGAAATACAATTGTTTTCAATTAATAGATCCTTGAGTTAATCAAGACTAATCCCTAATTTAGTGAGTGAAAATTTCATTAAAATTTATTTATTTTACAGTAAATTCTTTATATTTATATGTTTTATATTTTAGCATGACAAATTTAAATTATTGATGATTTTAAAAAATAGAAATTATTATTATGATGATTGGCTAAATTTAATAGAAGAAAATTCAATTTCTTTCTTTTTAGCCAAAGTTTATAAAATTGTGAATTTGAGCAAAAGTATATGGAAAATTATGAATTTATGATGAATTATATGATTTACAAATTTTTGATTAAATTTCAAAATTTATGGAAAAATTATGGGAAAATTTTATATGATGTTGAAATTACTATTTATTATGGAATTGAATAAAATTAATTATTTTGAAGAAAAGAAACCACCACTCAAGTTTTTAAATTCCCAAAAAAGTCTAAACAGAATGCATGCCAGGTGGGTCTTATTTTTACAAAAATTTAGTTTTGTCTTCAGACACAAAGTCGGCACTCAGAATCGTGTAGCTGATGCACTCAGCAAGAAGAGTAATTTACATGTTATCCTACAAACTCAAGTTAGTGGATTGGACACCCTCAAAGATTTGTATGCAGAAGATGATAATTTTAAAGAGGTTTGGGACAAATGCAATTCGCATCTTCCTACAGGTGACTTTTCTATTAAAGAAGGATTTTTGTTTAAGGGTCACCAACTATGTATCCCTCGTACTTCACTTTGTGAGCAACTTATTATTGAAATGCATTCGGGTGGTTTATCTGCACATACTTGTAGAGATAAAACTATTTCTCTTTTAATTGATTGATTTTATTGGCCTAAGTTGAAGCGTGATGTTACCAGGTATGTTGAGAGGTGTTTTGTTTGTCAAACAGCAAAGGGGACCAACCAGAATACTGGTTTATATACCCTTCTTCCAGTGCCTAACACAATTTGGGAAGATTTAAGCCTAGATTTTGTTTTGGGATTACCTAGAACTAAAACAGGGGCTGACTCAGTGATGATGATTGTAGATCATTTCTGGAAAATGTCACACTTTCTTCCTTGCAAGCGAACATTTGATGCCAAGAATGTTGCTAAGCTATTATTTCGGGAGATCATTCACCTCTATAGTGTCCCTCGTAGCCTTGTTTCTGATCGAGATGTCCAATTCGTTAGTTATTTTTGGAAGAAATTATGGCATAAACTCTCTACTAGTTTAAAACTTTGTTATGCCTACCATCCTCAGACTGATGGTCAGACTGAGGTAGTGAACCGTACTCTTGGCAACATGATTCGTAGCTTGGTTGGTGATAATCCAAAACAATGGGAAGAGAAGTTGGCTCAAGCTGAGTTTGCTTACAACTCAATGATCAATCGATCTACTGGTAAATGTCCTTTTAGCATTGTTTACACTAAATTGCCTAACCAACCTGTTGATGTGGCTATCCTTCCTCAATCTAAAGTCAAGTCTACTGCTACTATGGTTGAAGATTTCACCAAGATGTTGTAGGAAGTTAAGAGTAAACGGCAAGAGTCTAATGCCAAATATAAATCTTCAGCTGACATTCATAGAAGGAAGAAGATATTTGATGTTGGAGATCTGGTTATGGTTCATCTACGCAAACAGCGGTTCCCTGTTGGCACCTACAAAAAACTCCAGCCTTGCAAGTTCGGCCCATTCCCTATTTTGAATCGTATTAATGACAATGCTTATGTGATAGAGCTTCCTTCACATCTTAGCATATCTCCTATATTTAATGTTGCTGATATCTATGCTTATCACCCTCCAGATGAGACCAAAATTGAACTCCAGTCGAGGTCTTCCGTGGCAGAGAGGAACTGATGCAGGGCTGCTTGTTAGGGTCACATTTGTCTATTTATAAGTTGTTTCTTTTTATTGGTTTGTTAGTATAATATAAGACATATGAAGTGCACTGTTTTGGGGGCCATATAGATGTATTAAAGATATTGCATTGTCATCTATAGGAGGTTACTTTTTTTGGAAAAAGAAACTTTGCTGAAATATATTAAGAAAGCTACAAGAGTAGTCGGTACTGCCTTTAGCAAGACTTTCTCCTGTTTTGTTTGTTGGACTTCTACGTCACATGTATATCAGAACCTTCACTTCCAAGCAGTTCAGCAGCAGGATGATCACTCAACATATTTGTGCTCGAAATATTAACGAATTATATTATAATATAAAACTTGAGTTTATCTATTACTAATTGCATATTTGGATTCTTATGTTTCGATTTCTTATATTGTATTTTAATTATTAGGTATCACATTTTCTAGAGCAAAAAAGTTTTATTGAAACAAATTAATTAGGATATATAATTTTGTTTGCTACTTGATATATTAGTAATTTGGATGAAACTATAGTGATACAAATTTTGAAAAGATCATATAACTCCGAGAAAAATAATAATAATCTACTGGTCTCTCCACATCTTTTATGTAAATAATATAAGGATATAGATAATATTTTAATTAATAGGTCTAAAAGCTTTTTTCTTTTATTATGTCAAATTAATAAAATATTTTAAAATTTTTTGTTAAATAAGAGAATAATTCTTCCTAATTTAATAAAACTTTCTTACTGAAATAGATTTCCTTGATTAACCCTCTATAAAGACCATAATTCATGACTGTTTCGAAGAGGGCTACTTCTACAAATGCATCTCGAAGAAAAAGAAATCAAGAAACCACGTTTAGAGGAGGTGTTAGAGGCCCATAAGCTGCTGGCACAGTCGTGAGGGGTGATGGGATTAGGGATGGGCATTTGCCCCATTGGATCTGGGGCCCCGATCAGACCCGGACCAAGACTCGCCCCGGAGCATCATTGGGGACGGTCTGGGGCAAAAAATTTTCCCCGGTTAGGGCGGGTCCGGGTCCAACCACCTGGACCCGTAGACCCGCTCCACCCCGCAAGGTTTAGAGGTATATTTATAAATTTTTAAAATTTTAGGACTATTAGGTAAGTTTTTAGGTTATTTTTGTTAAACTTTTCATATATATAAATTCTTAATAATTTTACAAACAATGCAAATACTTTAATAAAAATTACATTTTAATTAATAATTAACATCTTTTAGTATATTAATATCAATTTAGTCATATTATAATGATATGATGAGAAATTGATAAGGGAGTTATTTGCAAAGATGTAAATGTTACAGGGGATGAAGTTATAAAAATATAAAGATTATAAGGGTGTGATTGGAAAAATATAAATAGGGATAAGGGAAGGGGCGGGGCGGGGCGGGGTAAAAAAAAAAAATTGTAACCGAATACACTCGCCTTTTCTGAATATTTTGATTTTGTCCTTATTGTTAAGCACTTGAGACAATAAAAGAGAGAGTGCATTAGTTTATTAAAAGTACATAATGACATAGAAACAAATCGTTTTTCTGTACTACTGACGTAGTCTCATATTGTTTTTTATAGGTAACATCAACCGTCTCTGCATATTCACTAGTCAACTATACCTTGGGCGACACGGAGAAGAAAATAATAAGGACAAATTTTCTTTCATGCCTTAGATCCAATTCCTTTTTCATATATTCAGAATTGAACATATGCGAGGAGCAGAAATGGAGCCCAAATTTCCCCTTCAAATCCTTTCAAAAAGTTGATAAAACCAGCAACTCCAACTCCTCATAACCTTCGCAAATTTAAGATATCATCCCTTGATCAGCGCCGGTCTCCTGTCTATATGCCTTATACTTTCTTCTACCCCGCCAATGACAAAGATGAGCGAGAACAATTCGCAAAAAGCAGGCAGTTGCAGGTATCGCTATCAGAAGTCTTGACTCTTTTCAACCCTCTAGCTGGAAGGTATATTCAAGACAATCTCTTAATTGATTGTTATGATGATGGGGTGGAATATGTTGAAGCTAAAGTAGCCAACCATTTGGCTCCCGTTCTTCTTAAAAGGGATTTTGATAGCGGGCACATACATCATTTGTTTCCTTATCAATATGAATCACCCACAAGTCCTTTGTTGGCTGTTCAATGCAACATGTTCGAGTGTGGTGGACTTGCCATCCGTTTGCGCATTTCACACAGAATAGTTGATGGATTTGTGTTTACCAAATTCATTGATGGATGGGCTACTGCATGCCGAGTAGGGATTGATAAAGTGCATCGTTTGAGCTTTGGCTTGGCTGTGCTTTTACCCATAAGAGAAATGGTGCCAGCTGCAGTCAAGCCCGTTTCTCCATCAAATCTCACTCCGAAGTTTGCTTCAAAGACGTTTGTTTTCAATGGTCTTGCAATATCAAATCTGAGAGAGATTGCCAAAGGTGGTGGTAACAAGGATTCAGGAAAGCTAGCACGCCAACCTTCACGGATGCAGTTGGTGACAGCACTTATATGGAAAGCTCTTATTACAGTGGATCAAGCTAAACATGGTCAATTAAGGCCTTCTGCTATAAATCACGCGATAAATATGCGAGGAATGACTGTTCTACCAATATCAGATGATTGTTTCGGGAATTTTACAAGGCCTGTTATGCTGCTGTTTATGCCAAACAAAAGAAGCAACAAGGTGAGTGAAAAAATAGGAGGAAATCGTAGTGAACAAAATTTTGGCAGCACAGAATAATGTTTCTCTTCTCATTCACTGCATATATACTGATTTTTACAATCCAGTAACCAGATGCCATATGTCATTGAAGAGGTGAGCTGGAGAATTGACTGGATACAGACAAAATGAATTTGCTGTCCTATAACTAACTACAGCTGATATGGCACTGATTAATTAAGAAACTTTAGCTAAGTTCTAACTAATTACATGCTAATGTAACAGCTGCATAGAATTGTATGGCTGACATATAATTGGCATATGTGGCGTGTTGTGCTCCACTCATTAATAGCTGCAGATGTCAAGTGCAGAGTAGCAACGAATGTTAGATGCAATAGAGCTCCAAAGCTGGCTGGAAAGAATTGCACAGCTTCATTGCAGCTTTAGCAGTCTTGCATTTCACAGCATTAGTGACTAGTCTTCACATCCCCCCTCAAACTGGAGGGCAATGGCAGCACACCAAGTTTGGCTCGAAGTTTTTGAAATTGTGTGACAGATAATGGTTTGGTTAGACAATTTGCTAGCTGATCACATGATGGTACATGTCTTACCTCCAGTGATCCTTGAAGAACCTTATCCCGAATGAAGTGCAAGTCAATCTCGATATGTTTAGTCCGAGCATGATAAACAGGATTGGATGCCAGGGCAGTTGCACTCATATTATCACACCATATGATTGGATAACAAGAAAGTGGCAGCTGAATTTCATGAAGAAGAGATTGTATCCAGGTGATTTCTGCTGCAGTTTGAGCTAAAGACCTATACTCAGATTCTGCACTTGACCTAGATACTACATTTTGTTTCTTTGATTGCCATGATACCAATGTATCACCGAGAAAAACACAATATGCACCAATGGATTTCCTATCTTCAGGATCGCATGCCCAATCAGCATCAGAGAATGCAACAAGTGAAAGATTCTGACATGATTTGATATGTAATCCATAGGTTGATGTGCCTTTTAGATACCTCAGAACTCTTTTTATTCCCTGCCAATGAACCAGAAGAGGACTTTGCATATATTGGCTCAATTTGTTCACTATATAGGCTATATCTGGCCTCGTAAAAGTGAGGTATTGTAATGCTCCCACTGCACTTCTGTAAGCAGTTACATTCTTGAATGGTTCAGATTCTGTTGAAGAGAATTGATTACTAGTGGCAGCTGGAGTTGAACAAGATTTCATGTTTTGAAGTTCTAGCCTTTGCAATTGATCGAGAATATATTTTGTTTGATTGAGATAGAACCCAGAGCTGTCCCTTCTTACTTCAATGCCCAAAAAATAATGCAATTCACCAAGGTCTTTGAGTTTAAACTCTTGATTAAGTTCTTGGATGAATCTTTGAATGAGTGTGGAATCATTACCAGTGACTAAGATGTCATCAACATACACTAGGATAAGAATCACTTTTTTATTTGAATGAAATAAGAAGAGAGAATTATCTGACCTTGAATTATTGAACCCCCAGCTCATCAAGGTTTGTTTTAACTTGTCAAACCAGGCTCTTGGTGCTTGTTTAAGACCATAGAGGGCCTTATTAAGCTTACAGACATAATCTGGTTTGCTTTCATCAATGAACCCTTCAGGTTGCTTCATGAATACACACTCATTTAGATCCCCATTTAGAAAAGCATTGTTCACATCCAGCTGCTTTATTTTCCAGTTATAGGCTGCTGCAATTGTTAAGACAATCCTTATTGTAGATGATTTCACTACAGGACTGAAGGTTTCAGAAAAATCTAAACCTGGAGTTTGATGAAAGCCCTTTGCTACCAGCCTTGCTTTGTGCTTGAAGATGGATCCATCAGAATTCAATTTGACTTTGAATACCCATTTATTGCCAACAATGTTGCAATTTGCTGGAGGAGGTACAAGAACCCATGTCTGATTCTTGATTAATGCTTGGTATTCCTCATCCATTGCTCTTTTCCAATGTGGGGTCTCTAAAGCTTCAATAAGTGAACCTGGTTCATCTGCAGGTGACTGGTCCACTGTTTCAGAAATTGATGAAGTGAGAGAATAAATTTTTGGTTTAAATATCCCTTGTTTTGACCTGGTAATCATGGGGTGGCATGGTAGTTTTGGTGGTTGTTTTCGTTGAGGGCTATTTTCTGCAGGTGGTGGATCAATGGCTTGTCTAGAATCTGAACTAGTTGTGTTTTCAGTTTGGGCTGGAAGTGAGGGTGAAGAGCATACCTGATCAGATGTTGCAGCAGGTGGAGACTCAAAGAATTCATTTGATTCTGTATCAGAGACTTTAGAAGATGATTTTGCATGGCCTGGATAGATAGAAACTGAATTGTAATGTTTAAGCACTTGTAGACTTGGAAGAATATCATTGCTTTGTAATGCAACTGTATTATTGTTTTCTGTTTTACTAAGAAATGGAAAATCATTTTCATTGAAGACAACATGTCTTGAAATGAATAATCTTCCAGAATTGCTTAAACACTTATATCCTTTATGAGCATTACTATAACCAAGGAAGGTACATTTTTGTGAATGGAATTGAAATTTCTGATTATGATACGGTCTTAAGCAAGGGTAGCAAGCACAACCAAAGGTCTTTAGCATATTATAGTCAGGTTGTTTGTGAAAAAGTATTTCATGTGGTGACTTGTTATTCAATGTAGGTGTAGGAAGCAAGTTAATAATAAAAACAACAGTGGAAAAGGCATCTTCCCAGAACTTTAATGGCATTTGAGCTTGAGCTAACAAGGTTAATCCCATTTCTGTGATATGCCTATGTTTTCTCTCAGCTTTGCCATTTTGTTCATGTGTATATGGACAGGGGTGTCTAAATTGTATCCCATTTTGTTTGAGAAATTCAGAAAATGACCTGTACTCTCCCCCCCAATCTGTTTGTATGCACTTAATTTGCTTTTCAAGACTCTTTTCCACTTGATTTTTGAACATTATAAAAGCATTAAGTGCTTCAGATTTTGCTTTAAGGGAATATATCCAAGTATAATTACTGAAATCATCAACAAAATGGATATAATATCTATATCCTGATCCTGACAGCATAGGTGCAGGCCCCCAAATATCTGAGTGCACCAACTCAAGTGGCTGTTTGGCTTTAGAGAAAGATCTTTTAAAAGGTAGCAAATGAGATTTTCCTAACTGACATGCTTCAGAAAAGTCTGAAATCTCATTACTGTCAACATTTTCATTACAGACCTCCATGATTTGTTTGAGAATTCTACTTGAAGGGTGGCTTAATCTCCTATGCCATAACCTTCCTTTGACACCTTTTGACAAAGCAATTGAAAAGGAACAAACATTTGGACTAATAGATTCAATGCTATGGGACTTAGACCTTTTATACATAGACTTAGGTCTTTTATTTGCAACTCTAAGAAAGGATTTTGGTGGACTTGGTGATGGACAAAGTTGATACAGTCCTCCTTTAAGTCTCCCTTGCAGCAGCACCTTGTTGGTTGCCTTGTCCTTCACAAAACAAGTGTTAGAATAAAAAACAATGTAAACATTGTTATCACAGGTTAATTTAGAAACACTCAATAAGTTTTTTGTGATTTCAGGTGCACAAAGGATGTTATTGAGTTTTAATTCAGACTTGTTTGCAGGTAGTTTAGAATGACCAATGTGGGAAATAACCAATTGATTACCATTGCCAACACAAAGGGTATTCTTACCAAGATATTCATTGCTTACACTCATCATTCCTGGATTTGAGGTCACATGATTGGTAGCTCCACTGTCAGCATACCAAGAACCATCAGTAACTGTTTCTGGTGAAGCGAAATAGGCTGCTGAGTTGTTGAAGTGCTGGTTGTTGTTTCTGTTAAAATTGTTAAAGTTGGTATTGCCTGGAGCATGGTTCCTGTTGTTGCTATTGGGCCTGCCTCCCATGTAACTAAGATCAGTTCTATAGAAGCACCTGATTGCAGAGTGCCCAAACTTCCCACATATTTGACAAGTAGGCTTGGAATTGTTTCCTTTATGCCATTTGTTTTTCTGTCCACTTCCAAGATTCTTGCTTTGATTAGGATAAGAATTCCTATTGTTATCAGACTGAAAATTGCAATTTTGAGGATTTTTTCCATTACTTTTTTGTGATGTATAATTCACAGACATTTGATTCAGGTTCAAGTTGCTAAAAGCATTTAGCCTCTCTATCCTATTTTCATAGCTCAGAAGAAGTGCCTGAGCTTCTTGCCAAGAAATTGAGTCTTTAGCATTAATTTGAACAACTATAGGAGAGTACTCAGCGTCCAAACCTGAGGTGACAAAAGAAATCAGATCATCAGTCGGAACTTTCTGCCCAGCTACAGCAAGATTGTCAGACAATTGCTTCATAGTCAGGAGGTATTCATCCATCTTCATTGAACCCTTTCTGGTTGTCTGCAAAGCCAACCTGTAGTTGGATATCTGTGACTTGCTTTGAGCACCACAGTAATTTTCAATAGCCAACCAAAGATCCCTTGATGTAGTAGCTCCAATAACTTGGGCAGCTACCTCTTCAGTCAGAGATTCCAGCAACCATCCAATCAGCATATTGTCTGTTGAAACCCATTCTTCATAGACTGGGTTAGGAATTTGCTCAACTTGACCTGCATCTGAAATTCCAGTGCTAGAGCTGATAAACTCTTCTGGAGGAGGTTTAGTGCCTAACACAAATCCATCAAGTCTAAAACCTTTTAGTGTTGGAAGAATAACATTTGACCACAGAACATAATTGTTCTTGTGCAATCGAGTTGAAATAGGATGGTTCAAAAAATTTCCATATGATGGGTTAGTAACCTGCAAACCATTTCTTGTCACATCAGATAATGAGGATCCTGAAGCTGCCATGGAGTTTTAAGATGGATCACAAAAAGAAATGGCGGTGGCCTGGTGAGCTCTGATACCAAGTGAAAAATAATAGGAAAACGCAGTGAACAAAATTTTTGGCAGCACAGAATAAGTTTCTCTTCTCATTCACTGTATATATACTGATTTTTACAATCCAATAACCAGATGCCATATGTCATTGAAGAGGTGAGCTGGAGAATTGACTGGATACAGACAAAATGAATTTGCTGTCCTATAACTAACTACAGCTGATATGGCACTGATTAATTAAGAAACTTTAGCTGAGTTCTAACTAATTACATGCTAATGTAACAGCTGCATAGAATTGTATGGCTGACATATAATTGGCATATGTGGCGTGTTGTGCTCCACTCATTAATAGCTGCAGATGTCAAGTGCAGAGTAGCAACGAATGTTAGATGCAATAGAGCTCCAAAGCTGGCTGGAAAGAATTGCACAGCTTCATTTCAGCTTTAGCAGTCTTGCATTTCACAGCATTAGTGACTAGTCTTCACAAGGTGGAGCTCTATGAGGTAGTTAGTCTGGTAAGTGATGCAATTACAAATGCAATCACTGATTGCGCAGAACCACAGAATGACGTTGAGCTCTTCATGATGGTGAATAATGGTTGGATAGATATTGCTGAATTCAGTAGAACTGCTAAGGTACCATCTTATTTGTTTACAAGCGTTTGTGGGATGCCATTTTATCCTGATTTCGGTTGGGGAAAGTGTAATAGAGTGATGCGTCTGAAAAGTAGTGCTGACATTGCAATTGCGCTGATGGACACTAGAGATGGTGATGGAATTGAGGCATGGATACGTTTGGCTGAGAATGATTTAAGTCTTTTTGAACAAGATCCAGACATTAAAGCCTTCACTAGCCAAGTAGAGCAGCCCGATGATCATTCAACATATTTGCGTTCTAGATATTGAGCAATTGTTAAACAACAATTTTAGTACGTGCATTGGATATGTTTGTATCTTCTTATTTATACACTTCCAGGATGTTTGTATCTTCCTTTTTAATTTGACGTTGAACCTTATTGACCTATGAGATGAGTTAATGGCCTCGTCGATGTTCAACACCGATTGAAGTGATAATTCTAACCATAATTAAATATTAAAGAAAAAAGTAGGCTACTTTATGTGATAAATTAATCACCAATCTCTTCAAATGAAGATTTGATTAATCCTATTTCGCTCATAATTTTCTTTGCAACCAAGCAAATATTTGATTCATCTATTTCTTGGACTTAATTTACAATACATTTTTTTGACAACTTGACACCAGCCTGGAAATTCAATCTTTCAACTTGGCGACTTTGTATTTGACACATGCCACTACAGCTAATTAATTCAATTGCAAGAAATTGAACTTGCGGGCACGCACTAAATAATAATAATAATATTAATATTATAAAAATAATAATAATTTTGATACCTCAAAATTGAATAACGTCTATAAACCCAAAATATTCACATAAATATTCATAACAAAATGATAATGAAATGGTAGGTTTTTAATTTCGAATCTATCATCATCTGGTAAGCGAAGGTAACTAGTTATATCTACGGAGACCAGTTGAAGTCTTTTGGGGGAAGCCCAAAAACAAAACTGATCTCGTTGTGTGCGCCAAAATATATATACACCATCATTGCACTGGCTTCTAAGTACAATGTGAATGTCACCTTATTAATTTAATATAACATTTTTGGAATTATTTTATCATTACTGGAGGGGGGTGTCATGATATGTTATATTAATTAATCTTATATAAGTCATAAAAATAGTTTGTATGTGTCATATGAGAGGTGTGCACGAAATAGGAGCTCCAGATTAATTAATATGCAACTCTCAACGTAAAATTTTTTGATAATGTGGTTAGAAGAAAAGGAAATAGCTAAAGAAAACAATTAAATGTATCTGTTATGATATTACTAAACGAACAAGGTGTATAAATGATGTGAGTGAACTCCTTCACGTCTAGTAAGTAAATAAAAATATTATGTCAAAAGCATTCTATGTGTATATTATATATGCTTTACATATATCATATGACAAGTTTTGAATCGTAAGAAGTCAAAATTTTCTGAGTACGATCACTATCCTTGGAAGACGGCAAAGATAAAGATTTGATAGTTATCTGAAAATAATAGTTTAAAAAACTTAGAGAGATAACTGCTTGCTTATAAATTATAACATTAAGCCACTTGGATTTTCTTTTCATGCCTTAGGTTCCTTATATATCTTCATCCTGAGTTAATTAGAACATGCGAAGGGCAGAAATGAAGCGCCACTTAGCTATTGAAATCCTTTCCAAGACTATGATCAAACCAGCAACTCCAACCCCTCATAACCTCCGCAAATTTAAGATATCATCCCTTGATCAGCGTCAGCCTCCAATACATGTTTCCTATGTATTCTTCTACCCTGGCAATGGCAAACATGAAGCAGCCAAAAATGCACAAAGAAGTAAGCAGTTGCAGGTATCACTGTCAGAAGTTTTAACCCTCTTTTACCCTCTAGGTGGAAGGTACATACCAGACAATCTCTTAATAGATTGTAATGATGATGGGGTAGAATATGTAGAAGCTAAAGTAGCCAGCCATCTTACTCAAGTTCTTCATAGAAATCTTGATAACAAGCTGCTGATTCCTTTGGTTCCTCAACAATTTGAGTCATCAACTAGTCCTCTAGTTGCTGTTCAATGTAACTTGTTTGAATGCGGTGGACTAGCTATCGGAGTATGCTTCTCACACAGAATACTTGACGCGTTCACGTTTAGCAAATTCATTGATGGGTGGGCAACTGCATGCCGAGTAGGGATTGATAATGTACATCGTCCGAGCTTTGACTTGGCTATGCTTTTACCCACTAGAGAAATGAAGCCTGCATCTCCATTAATTCCTAGATTAAATGTCGCATCAAAGACGTTTGTTTTCAGTGGTGTCGCAATATCAAATCTGAGAGAGATTGCCAAAGCTGGTGATGTCAAGGATTTGATAAAGCTTGGGAGTGGAAGCCACGCTTCTCGGGTGCGGTTGGTGACAGCACTAATATGGAAAGCTCTCATTAGACTAGCTCAAGTTAAAAAGGGGGATCTGAAACCTCCTCCTATAACCCATTTGATAAACATGCGAGGAAGGACTATTCTGCCATTATTAGATGATTGTTGCGGAAACCTTGCGAGGCCTGTTATTGTGCGGTTTACGCCGGATGAAAAGAGCAACAAGGTGGAATTTCATGAGCTAGTAAGTCTTGTTTGCGATGCAATCAACAATGCACTTACTGATTGTGCAAAACCACAAAACGGTGATGAGATTTTCTCGATGGTGGATAAGGCCTGGAGCAATTTGGAAACCTTGAAAGAGGGTGCTAAATGTAACAGAGGTGATGATAATCATGTGCTGCCTCATTATTTCTTTACAAGCATTTGCCGGATGCCATTTTATCCAGATTTCGGATGGGGAAAGCCTACCCGAGTGACTCGTGTAAACGCTTCTTCTGAAATAATTATTGAGCTGAGGGACACAAGAGATGGTGATGGAATTGAGGCATTGATATGCTTGGATGAGAACCGAATGAGTCTTTTCCAAGAAGATCCAGACATTAGAGCCTTCACTTCCCAAGTAGAGCAGCATGGTGAGCACTCAACATATATTCGGTCGAGATATTGATCAAATCTGAGTTCGCGAACGTTTGATGTTTGTATATTATCATATATGTCATTACATTTTGTAACGTTTAATTCTGTGTCTCAAATATTAATTAATGAAATGTAAGACTACTCTTAAGCCAAGTTGTTAACAATGTTTAGTTTGTTAATCGTTGTTAGTTTGTTAGTGATTTGTTTCATAAATGTTTAAAAAGTCTCTATGCTATTTTTATTAAAATAAAATAAAAGAGAATTTACTATTCTCCAATTTTACACTTTCTTATTGTCTTTTTTGCATTGTTTTATTGGTAATTGGATTGCTTGATTATTTATCAATTATAGTAAATCCCATCTAAATATATATCTTAACATTATTATATTACTTATATATCAATAATGCTATACTTATAAAGTCTATACATAAAGTTTGCTTACAAAGATGATGTGGTATTAAATGAATGAAATGATGTATATAAAAAGCTAATATAATAAATGTTGATGAGTTATGTGTTATTAAATAAGTGGTGTCACGTCAATTTTACGAGAAATACTTACACGCACCTGGTATACCACTTCATTTTGCTTATGTGGTGTGTCCAACAAATCATAACTTTCCATGTAGTGCCAACTCACCATCTATTTAAGTCTTTCTCATCATTAATTTAAATGTCACTTTTAATTTGTTCCTAAATTTAAATTTTCTTAAATTATCTCACCCAACTTTCTAAGAAGAAAATCTCTAATCTCTCTAATATCTTTCTCTTTCTTATTTTGAAATTCAAATTTTCTCTAACCAAAATATTCTCAAAAATTATTAAAAGGCTTTTACCCCATTATGTTAAAAACCCCAAAAGAGATATGTAATGAACTAATTTCATTAAAATGTCAGAGAATGTCCTTGACTAATTTTATAATTTTTGTTTTCATTTCATTACAAAGAGACACCCAAAGAGATTTGTAATAAATTTAGTTTGCTAGACGTGAAAAGATGCCTCATTCATAATTCTCAAAATTTTAAGATGTTGAAAAAAAATCATGATTTTCATGATTTTAAGAAGAAGAAAAAAAGATTTTAATTTTTTTAATTGAAAAGATTGGTTTGCAATTAGACCTACCAAATTTCGAAAATCGGAAAATCTTTAAAAGTTCGACCCAGAAAGTGGTTAAGGCTTTCGTTTACTTGCTTTTAATATACAAACTATCTCTTCCAAGGTAGTTTAGAGCACCGCTAAACTTAGATAGAAAAGGAAGCCAAAACACCAAATACACCCACTAATTAATACAAGAATATCATAAAAAAAGGCTCCTGCTTTTCCATTCTCATTAACATTCTGCAAAAGTCATGAATACTACCTTCAATAATCATAACAAGAGCCATTACTTAAAAATTGATAAAGTAATGAAATACTTTGAATTTCAATAATTAATTTCATGGCATTTGCAGTGGAGTACATCTTGTATGCGTTAGAGAAGAAAATAGAAGGAAATTTAGAATTAATTTCTAAGAATATTTTGGTTAGAGAAAATTTCAATTTCAAAATAAGAAAGAGAAAGATATGGGAGAGATTAGAGATTTTCTTCTTAGAAAGTTGGGTGAGATAATTTAAGAAAATTTAAATTTAGGAACAAATTAAAAATGACATTTAAATTAATGATGAGAAAGACTTGAATAGATGGTGAATTGACACCACATAGAAAGTTATGATTTATTGAACGCACCACATAAGTAAAATGAGGTGGTATGTCAGGTGGACATAAGTATTTCTCCAATTTTACATATAAACTTTGTACACAGACTTTTTTGTATGTGTCATATTAGAGATTTACACGAAATAGAGGTTCCGGATTAATTAATATGTAATTCCCAATATAAAATCTTTTGATAATATGGTTAGAAGAAAAGGAAATAGCACAGCTGATGTATCAGCTTTGCCAAATTTTCACAAAATTTATTTGAAAAAAGTTACTGTATCGGTACAATGGCTATACTGTAGAACGACTCAGAAGGAAAAGAAAACAATTAAATGTATCTGATATGATATTACTAAACGAACAAGTATATAAATGATATGTAATGGCCTCTGTCACATCTAGTAATTAAATGAAAATATTATTTCAAAAGCATTCTGCGTATATATATAACAAGTTCTGAATTGTAAGAAGTCAAAATTTTCTGAGCACGATCACTAGACATCAATCCGTGGAAGACGGCAAAGATAAATATGGTATTTTGATAGTTATCCGAAAATTATAGTTTAGAAAACTAAGAGAGATAACTGCTTGCTTATAAATTATAATTAACATTAAGCCACTTGGATTTTCCTCTCATGCCTTAGGTTCCTTATATATCTTCATCCTGAGTTAATTAGAACATGCGAAGGGCAGAAATGAAGCGCCACTTAGCCATTGAAATCCTTTCCAAGACTTTGATCAAACCAGCAACTCCAACCCCTCATAACCTCTGCAAATTTAAGATATCATCCCTCGATCAGTGCATGCCTTCGGTATATGTTTCCTTCGTATTCTTCTACCCCGCCAATGGCAAACATGAAGCAGCCAAAAATGCACAAAGAAGTAAGCAGTTGCAGGTATCACTGTCAGAAGTTTTAACCCTCTTTTACCCTCTAGGTGGAAGGTACATACCAGACGATCTCTTAATAGATTGTAATGATGATGGGGCAGAATATGCAGAAGCTAAAGTAGCCAGCCATCTTACTCAAGTTCTTCATAGAAATCTTGATAACAAGCTGCTGATTCCTTTGGTTCCTCAACAATTTGAGTCATCAACTAGTCCTCTAGTTGCTGTTCAATATAACTTGTTTGAATGCGGTGGACTAGCTATCGGAGTATGCTTCTCACACAGAATACTTGACGCGTTCACGTTTAGCAAATTCATTGATGGGTGGGCAACTGCATGCCGGGTAGGGATTGATAAAGTACATCGTCCGAGCTTTGACTTGGCTATGCTTTTACCCAATAGAGAAATGAAGCCTGCATCTCCATTAATTCCTAGATTAAATGTCGCATCAAAGACGTTTGTTTTCAGTGGTGTCGCGATATCAAATCTGAGAGAGATTGCCAAAGCTGGTGATGTCAAGGATTTGATAAAGCTTGGGAGTGCAAGCCAAGCTTCTCGGGTGCAGTTGGTGACAGCACTAATATGGAAAGCTCTAATTAGACTCGCTCAAGTTAAAACTGGGAATCTGAAACCCTCTATTATAACCCATTTGATAAACATGCGAGGAAGGACTATTCTGCCATTATTAGATGATTGCTGCGGAAACCTTTCGTGGCCTGTTATTGTGCGGTTTACGCCTGATGAAAAGAGCAACAAGGTGGAGTTTCATAAGCTACTCAGTCTTGTTTGCGATGCAATCAACAATGCACTCAATGATTGTGCAAAACCACAGAACAGTGATGAGATTTTCTTGATGGCGTATAAGGCCTGGAGCGATTTGGAAGACTTGAAAGAGGACGCTGAGGAATGTAACAGAGATTGTGATGGTCAGGTGCGGCCCTATTATTTCTTTACAAGCATTTGCCGGATGCCATTTTATCCAGATTTCGGATGGGAAAAGCCTACCAGAGTGACTCGTGTAAATGCTTCTTCTGAATTTATTATTGAGCTGAGGGACACTAGAGATGGTGATGGAATTGAGGCATTGATATGCTTGGATGAGAAAGAAATGAGTCTTTTCCAAAAAGATCCAGACATTAGAGCCTTCACTTCCCAAGTAGAGCAGCATGGTGAGTACTCAACACATTTTCGGTCTAGATATTGATCAAGTCTGAGTTTGCACCCGTTGGATGTTTGTATAGTATCATGTCTTTACATTTTGTAACGTTTAATTCTGTGTCTTAAATATTATTTAATGAAATGTCGAAGGCTACAATTAAGCCAAGTGTTCAACAGTGTTTAGTTTGTCAATCGTTGTTAGTTTGTTACCGGTTTGTTTCATAAATCTTTAAGAGGTTTTTTTCTCCTCGTTATTTTTATTCAAATAGAATACAGAGAATTTACTATTCTTCAATTTTACACTTTCCTTATTGTCTTATTTGCATTGTTTTATTGGGAATTCGGTTGCTTGAGTCTTTATCAATTATAATAAATCCCAGCTGAAATGATATGTCTTGTAACATTATTATATTACTTCTATACCGCAGCTAGCTTCATATCACTCCATTATTTATTTAATGAATAATCATCACTCAATATGTTAATCGTTATCAAGTTTGAAATCCGAGATTTTATTTTAAGAGAAGTAGTACTATTATTTACACGATTATGAAATTATCATCCCGTTTAATAAATTTAATTATCATATATTTGATGGACATGATATATTAATTTTTTCTCATTAATCTTAATTATAATCGATTATTCGATCTTGACCGACAAATTAATGCAATTTTTCAACTTGGCAACTAGCTTTCGATCCTGGGCCCGGCCTGGAAGTGGAAGCAAGCACCAACTAGCAGTTTGACTTGCAAGGGCAAGCTGCAATTTAAAAAAATCAGGGATAGGGCTGCGAAGTAATTGTGTATTACATGCGTATGCCAAGGTGTAATGGAGTTTAATATATTCTACGCCCGGTGACAAGTGCCTTCTCATTGGTTAGATGTAGTAGTGGATCGATGAAGCTCTTAGAGGGGACCTCAAAAAGAAAACAAAAGCATGAATTTCTTGATTAATGTAGCAGGACAAGTACTTTATATTAATTTGCTGCTCAATTGATTATTTATAAATGCCTTAATTTTATTTTAATAAAGCCTTGATTAGGCCACTCTCTCTCCAAAGAAACTCATCAGTCATCTTCATACACGGCCACCGTTGAAAAGTTGTGCTTTTGGGGATTTTGTTCTGGTGCCTATATATTGATAATTAACCATTGGAGGTCTATTGAGGAAGAATTGGGTGGCTATATTAAGTGCTAGGCTTGTGTATCAGCTTCAGACACTGCTGGTTTGATGGCATGGCTGACTTAATTTGGTGCTTCTGATTGAACCAGTCCAGGTAATAACTTCCGATGATGTGATCTTTATTTGTTCTTTTTTAGCTCTAATTGTAGTTAGGAAGAGGGTTTCCTTGGGTTTTAATGGGTTTGTATTGGGATTTTGTAAATCTGATCAACTGGCTTAATAAATTAAAATGCTTCACGTCTTTGGTTGACTTGAATGGGACTGCATGAGGACTTTGAGAAGTACAAGATGGAGTTTTGAAGTTTTTTTTTCCTTTTTTACATTGATTTGTAAATAACTAAAGAGCATGTTGCATATTATATAATTTTGTTTAGTTCTCTTGAATTCGCATATTGTCGTATCATGGTAGTTACTTTTTTTTTTTTTTTAAGAAGAAATTATCATAATAATGCTATCTAAAATTTTAGCCTTTTTTTTTTCTAAATAGTTATCTTTCCTATTCAATTCTTTTTCTCTTTCTGAGAAATATACTTAGCATTGTTGGTATTATAAATTTTAAATTTCGTGTTGAATCAATCTTTCTTTCTATGCTATATTATTTCCTTCCGTGCTTTAGGCTCAATTCCTTTCTTTCTTCATATATCTAGAGTTGATCAGATGAGAGGAGTAGCGATGCAGCCTCAGTTTCCTCTGCAAATCCTTTCCAAGAAGTTGATAAAACCAGCAATTCCAACTCCTAATAGTCTTCGAAAATTCAAAATATCATCAATTGATCAGCATCGACCTCCAGTATATGTACAATACATTTTCTTCTACCCCGCCAATGTAAATGATGAAGGAGCCAAATTTGCAGAAAGAAGTAAGCAGTTGCAAGTTTCACTATCAGAAGTCTTAACCCTCTTCTACCCTCTAGCTGGAAGGTATATTCAAGAAAATTTCGTAATCGATTGTAATGATGATGGCACAGAATATGTAGAAGCTAAAGTAGCCAGGAATCTCGTTCCAGATTTTCTTAACATGAATCATGATAGCAAGCAGCTACATCATTTGATTCCTCATGTACATGAATCACCCGCAAGTCCTTTAGTTTCTGTTCAATACAACGTGTTTGAGTGCGGTGGACAAGCCATTGGTGTGTGCATTTCACACAGAATAGTTGATGCATTTGTGCTAACCAAATTTATTGATGGATGGGCCACGACATGCCGCGAAGGGATTATTGATAAAGTACATCGTCTGAGCTTTGACTTGGCTGTGCTTCTACCCCCAAGAGAAATAGTACCTCAAATCAAACCTGTAGTGTCTCCAATAATCCCTAATTTAAAGTTTGCTTCAAAGGCATTTGTTTTCAGCGGCCTTGCAATATCAAATCTGAGAAAGATTGCCCAAGGTGCTGGTGACAAGGATTCAGGAAAGCTAGTATGCCAACCTTCGCGGGTGAAGTTGTTGACTGCACTAATATGGAAAGCTCTTATGAGAATGGATCAAGCTAAACATGGGAGATTAAGGCCTTCTGTCATAGTTCATAGGATTAACATGCGGGGAAGGACAATTCTGCCTATATCAGATGATTGTTTCGGAAACTTTGCGAGGATTGTTATGTGGGGGTTCACGCCAGACAAAAGGAGCAATAAGGTGGAGTTTCATGAGCTAATTAGTCTGGTTAGTGATAAAATCACAAGTGCAACCACTGACTGTGGAAAACCACAAAACGGCAATGAGCTTTCCATGATGGTGGATGAGGCCTGGAGAGAGGCTGCTCAGGAATTCAATGGAAATAATGAAGTGCAGTATTATATGTTTACAAGCACTTGTCGGATGCCATTTTATCCAGATTTCGGATGGAGAAAGCCTATTAGAGTAACAAGTCTAGAAGGTCGTTCTCAGGTTATTATTGTGCTGATGGACAGTAGAGATGGTGATGGAATTGAGGCATGGATTCACATGGATGAGAATGACTTGAGTCTTTTTCAACAAGATCCTGACATAATAGCCTTCACTTCCCAAGGAGAGCAGAATGGTGGTCACTCAAAGTATTTGCCTTCCAGATATTAATGGGGTATTAATGAACAATTTATGAAACAAATTAAAATTAGCTAGAGTTTGGGCATCGTATGCTTGTTTCTTCTTATGTGATTAGGCTTCTATGGTATTGGTGTGCAGCGTTACTTCGGTGTTTCAATAATGAAATAGCATATTTTAGTATAATAGAAAATTCCTATTATAACAAATTATTAGGACGTAGTATGAGGAAGCAAAATATTTTATGAGAAAAGAAAGTCTAACAAGTAGCTTTCTTAAAAAGTAAACCCGTTCTAATTTTATTTATTGAGAAACCAAATTATAAAATCTAATTTAAGGTTTAGATCATTTTACATATGATAAATAAAGACCACTAAATATGTAATCTATATAATTAAATAAATACAAATCAATTGAGTACCTGAACAATACTTTTATTTATCAAGTTTAAGGTATATCTATTTAACTTAAACAAAAAAAAAAGATTCTAGAATTTGATTTTAAGATTAGGTTTTCTCCCTTTTATGCATATTTTACTTTTATTAATATGTTACACTTAAAATTGACTAGTTTTAACCCTCACCCTGGTTAAGTTTGACGGTGAAAACCAAGGGTAAAAGACGAAAATGACATTAAACCGGAAAGTTCTAGCAAGGGGTTCTGTTGGATTATAAGAAGTTAGGGGGGCTCTGGATTTTTTTTCATATAAAGGGGGTTCAATGAGATTTTATCTCTTCATTGTTATTGTTTTACTTTTTGAATGCGTGTATAAATGGGATTCCTTTATTTATTTGTTTTAAAGGGAAGCAACTAAGCTCCCCCTTGGAGATGTGGACAAGCGGTGACGTCATGTGAATATCTACCTTTCTATTTCTTCTATTAAGCTGTGGGTCTACCTGTCTGCCACAAACGCAAGATACAATTTTCTTTCCTGAGATATTTTGATTGATTGAAGGCAGAAAGAATCTCAAGCTTCTTCTTCTCTGTTAGCTTCAAAAATCTACTGACTGGTGACTGCTATCTTCAGTTGGAAGCTGTGACTGTAGCTTGACTTTACTTCTTTAGTTGCTTTCTTGAATGAACCGATCCAGGTAACTCTTTAGACGACAGGAGCTAGGTTTATTTTGTTCTCTTTTATTTACTCTGATTTTACTTGTAAATCTATTAAAAGAATTATGCTTAAATTTATTCATTTATTTATTTTTGTTGTGTTTGAATTTTCATATTGATGCCTATGATAGTACGGAAAGGTGGCAAATTAGCTTATTAGTATGAGAAAAATAAAGGTTTAATTAATCGCATAATTTTCCCCGAGATTAGGGGGGAGATAAAGCTCACCTTTCTTTTTGTCTAGTAATTAAAGTTATTAAACATAGAGTTTTTGAAACTGTTGGCAGGAATTGATATTTATCACAAACCATAGGGAATTTAAGTGTAATTAACCCAAATACAGGTGATTAATTATAACTACTCTCCCGATGTTTACCGAGATAGAGATTCTCTTCCCCAAGATTTGTGGAACCAAATTGGGACTGTCTAGAATACCCAATAGTATTAGCTAAGCATGATACATGTGGTATCTGAACCAATTATAATTGAACATTTCAGATCAATAAAAATTAAAAATCTTCTTTAGAATTTAAATTTTGAGTTTGGATAGAATTAATGATAGTGAGAAAATTACGTGGAAAGTTTTTATTTAATGGAGAGCATTAAATTTTCTGTTAATGCCTTAGGTTCATTTCATTTCTTATAATATTGGAATTGATTAGATTCTATTGCGGGAACCAATTCAGCTAAGGGCATAAGCTTATAAATGTCAGGGGTACTAGAAATGCAACCTCAAATTTCTATTCAAATCCTTTCCAAGAAGTTGATAAAACCAGCAACTCCAACTCCTAATAACTTTCGCAAATTTAAAATATCATGCATTGATCAGCATCGGCCTCCGGCATATGTACACCACATCTTCTTCTACCCCGCCAATGACAGAGATGAACGAGAGAAATTTGCAGAAAGAAGTAAGCAGTTGCAGGTTTCACTGTCAGAAATCTTAACCCTCTACTACCCTCTAGCTGGAAGGTATGTTGAAGACAAAGTCTTAATTGATTGTAATGATGATGGGGCAGAATATGTAGAAGCTAAAGTAGCCTGCCATTTGGCTCCAGTTCTTCTTAACAGGGATTTTGATAGTGAGCTGCTAAATCATTTGTTTCCCCATCACTATGAATCACCCACCAGCCCTTTAATCGCCATTCAATTCAATATATTTGAGTGCGGTGGACAAGCCATCGGTTTGTGCAGTTCACACAGAATAGTTGATGCATTTGTGCTTACCAAATTCGTTTATGGATGGACTACTGCATGCCGAGTAGGGATTGATAAAGTACATCGTATGAGCTTTGACTTGGCTGGAATTTTACCTCCCAGAGAAGTTGTGCCAGCTGCTGCCAAGCCTGTGACTCGATCAAATCCTAATTTAAAGTTTTCTTCGAAGAAGTTTGTTTTTAGTGGTCCTGCAATATCAAGCTTGAGACAGATTGCCCAAGGTGGTGGTGACAAGGATTTAGGAAGGCTAGCATGTGAAAAACGTCCTTCACGGGTGCAGTTGGTGACAGCACTTATATGGAAAGCTCTCATTGGAGTTGAACAAGCTAAACATGGGCAATTAAGGCCTTCTGTCATAGCTCATTGGATAAATATGCGAGGAAGGACTGGTTTGCCTATATCAGATGATTGTTTCGGGAACTTTTTAAGGCTTGTTATGGTGTCTTTCAAGCCTGACAAAAGCAGCAACAAGGTGGAGTTTCGTGAGCTAGTCAGTTTGGTGTGTGAGGCAATGACAAATGCATTCACTGATTGTGCAAAAGCACAAAACGGTGATGACCTTTTCATGATGGTAATTGATGCCCGGAAAGAGGTTTCTCGAGAATTCAACAGAGATGCTGATGAGATGAAGTCTTATATGTTTTCAAGCACTTGTGGGATGCCATTTTATCCAGATTTCGGTTGGGGAAAGCCTACCAGAGTGACGCGTATCGAAGGTCGTTCTGAAGTTATTATTGGGATGATGGACACTAGAGACGGTGATGGAATTGAGGCATGGATTCACTTGGCTGAAAATGACTTGAGTCTTTTTCAACAAGATCCTGATATAGTAGCCTTCACTTCCCAACTGGAGCAGCATGATGATCATTTAATATCTTTGCGTTCAAGATATTAATGAACAATTCTTTAACAAATTAACATCCGAGTGCCGGTATTGTATGTTTGTATCTTATTCTTTATACAAATATTTTATCCTAGAAAAGTAAAGCTTGTGGCTTGATTGCTGTAATTGCACTTTAAATGGAGATCAAATTTAGACTTTTTAGTTTTGTAATAGAAATGATAAGAGTTGTTAATTTTTCCTTGCGAATTTGCATCCTAATTGTATAATCAAAATTTAATACTCTTTCGAGTATAGTTAAGCAATTTCATTACCCAAATTTTGTTGACCTCCTGCGTCTGCAACCAAAATGGGAGTAGAGAGACATGAGAATTTGTCCTGGTATACTTCTATAAGAAAGTTTGATTAGAGGTTTTAGCTGGACTGAAGAACTGACCTGTGCCCTTTGAGCTTTGTGACTGAGATGTCATCAACTGGTAGTGTGTATTTAGTGATGGGCTTTTAACGGCCTATTGGGCTTCGTTCATTTTGTTATGGGCCTGGACTTTCAACATAAAGCAACAATCCATAACTTGCAGATTTAATTAGGGAAAAGAACATGCAACCCCCTGAGGTTTGCCAAAAATACTACCCCTTCAAATAGGTTTTTTTTTTCCGTTAAATGATCTAACTTTATTACGTCATTTAAGTTAACAAATGTCTCTAATCAATTTTCTCCACCACTTTACATATAAAAAGTAAAAACAACTTCAACCCTTTGAAATATGCTAAAATATAAATTATAATATTCCAATTATTTGTAATAATTGAGACTACCCCTCCTGTTAAATTTCATTGATGAAAAGAAATTTGACATGTGCAGGTTTGAGAATTATCCGATATACCTTCACAGAACCAATTAAAAATAATAAATTTTGATACTTTGAAAGTATTTTCTATGGTTTTTCTCTTTGTTAGCTCCATCATTGGGTCATTGTTTTAATCAATACTTCCTATTTATTTATCACTTGTAACTTGGACATGCACTACTCTTATAAGCCTTAGTAAATGTTACTGTTCATAATCAATCTCGCACAAAATTTATTATCAAGATGAAAAAAGAACATTCATTTGTGAAGAATGAATGATAGAAAATATGTGCGTAATGAATGATAGAAAATATGTGCGTGTTTTTTTTTATGTATTTTGCAATAAAATGCATTAAGAGAAAGAGAAAAAGTCCAGAATATAGCAATAAGTTGGGTTTATTTTGAGTGGAAATGGTGCTTTTAAGGGTATTGTACCTAATTAACTATGTGCTTTTTGAGTTGTCGAAATAAAATATGTAAACAAACTTTTATTACACATTTTTTCTTTGTAACAGAGGTCACGGTCTCCCAGTTACTTCATGCTGAAAGGCTATTGTAGAGAGTCGAACCCATGATTTCATCATGGCTTTACAAACTCCCTCTGTTATTATACATCCTTGCCATTTGAACCAACCCATTGTGGGTAACTTTTATTATACATCCTACAAGAATCCCAAAAGGAAACAGAAATAGAGAGAAACTGTAAAAACATATAAGAAATCTTAAAAATTGACCAATAAATCAAGGGTGTCAATGTAATTTTGCAACTTGGCTTTTACTATAACCTTGGCCCCCGGAAGCTAACACTAACTACAATCATCCAAGCAATTGAACTTGGAAGCACATTGTCACACCCAGAGCGAAATGCGCATGGTTTTGCACCAAGCTTGCTCGAAAGTATGCTAAGGAATGGGATTTCAGAGCAAGTGTTATAGTGATTCAGGGTCCTCACATCGAGAGGAATTCAATGGCGCAAAGAATGGGCATGGTGTTCGAGAAGTTTTCGAAAGATTCCATGATGTTCCGCAATGTTCTGGAAGGATCCGGAAGGTGTAAAAAGGGCATGAAAGACTCAAGAAGGTTCCGAAAGAGTCCAAAAGGTGGCGGAAGATGATGGAAGGCCGCAGAAGTATCCGAAAGCATAGAAAAATATCTTGAGTCTAGGATTCTCTAGAGATGTCTAGGGTCGTGTGGACTTATCTAGTGTTATCTAGGATTGTATGGATATCTCCAGAGTTACTTGGCCAACAAGTAGGCTTGTAAATATCTAGGACAAATCTAGAGTGAGAATGTTCTAAGTACTTGGTTGGCCAATAGGATAGAGACATGTGGCAGAATGTTAGCCATACATTGAGTAAGTGCTTGTCCATAAATAAGGATAAGCCCTCATTTGTAAAGTAAGTCATGCAAAGTCATGCTAAGTCTTGCTAGACTCAAAGGTTCAAGAGTCTTGTAAGCCTTGTAAACATCCTTGTATATAATGAATATTTTCTCACCCAAATCTCTTGTGTCCTTGTTCTCCATTGCTTGAATCTCTCTTTTAGTGGTTTAAGACTTACTTAGGTGTACATTAGGGGTGTGTTAGTGCCTAAGAAACAATAAGGCCATGACAACATGTCATAACAAAAAAATATCAGTGATGAGCTCAAAATTAAATGTTTAGTTTATGTTGAGGTGTAATGGGATTTGATATATTCGACATGAAATGGTAACGTGATTTCTCATTGACTAGATGTAGTGGATTGTTGAACCTCTGACCAAACAAAAAGCCTTTAGTTATTAACCTTCGAGGAAACGTATCCTTGATAGTGGAATATTACTACTTAATTAATTATTTAACATCCTTTATTTCATTTCAATAATATATTACATCACTTTCTATTACTTTTTTTGCTACCAAAATCATCACTCATGTCCTATATATCTTCACCCACATCTACCGTTCAAAAGTTTCAACAATTTAATCTAATTTACAAATGCTATCAAATAAAATTACCTCTCCGAACTCCGAAGGCCAAGGACATGGTGAGAGGACAAACAAAGCAAATTAATTAGTATTAAATAAAAATGAATTATTTAGGATTGAAATTATTAAGTTGATAATCAAAGTAGTCTTCTTTTTTATATTCATTTTTTGGATATATGTATGTATGTATGTATTTATGTATTTATGTATGTATACTTATAGCACTGTTAGCATAAATTTTTATTTTTCTCAATGGAGCAACTTGGATTTTGGTTGATCCCTCAGCTTCAATTCCATTCTTCATCATTCATATATACAGTGTTGGTCAAATGCAAGAAGCAGAGATGCAACCACAGCTTCCTCTTGAAGTTGATAAAATCGGCAACCCCTACTCCTAATATAACCTTCAAAAGATTTTAAAATATCATCAACTAATCAGCATCTGCATCCGGTATATTTACCCTACATTTTCTTCTACCCTATCAGTGACAAAGATGATGGAGCCAAATTTTCAGAACGAAGTAAGTAGTTGTAGATATCACTATCAAAAGTCTTAACCCTTTTCTACCTTATAGTTGGAAGGTATATTCAAGACAATCTTTTAGTCAATTATGATGATGATGGGGATGAATATTTAGAAGCCAAAGCAACCAGCCATCTCGCTCTAGTTCTTCTTAACAGGGATCATGATGCAATGGTGTTACATCATACTTGGTTCCCCATCAATATGAATCACCCACGAGTTCATGAATAGCTATTCAATGCAACATTTTGAGTACGGTGGACAAGCCATCGGTTTATGCATTTCACACATAATAGCTAATACATTTATCATTAGCAAATTCATTGATGGATGGCTACTGCATGTTGGATAGGGATTGATAAAGTACATCGTATGGGCTTTGACTTGGCTGTGCATTTACCCACAAGAGAATTGGTACTAGTTGTAGTCAATCCTGTGACTTCGTCAAACCCTAATTTAAGGTTTGCTTCAATGACATTTGTTTCCAGTGGTCTTGCAATATCAAATCGAAGAAAATTTTCCCAGGGTGATGGTGACAAGGATTCAGGAAAGCTAGCACGCCAACCTTCAAGGGTGTAGTTGGTGGCAACACTTATATGGAAAGCTCTTATTAGAGTTGAACAAGCTAAACATTGGTAATTAAGGCCTTCTGTTAGCTCATAGGATAAACATGCGATGAAGGATTATTTTGCCTACATTAGATGATTGTTTAGGGGATTTTTGTCAGGCCTTTTATGGTGTGTTTTACCCCAGATAAAACGAGCAACAAGGTGGAGTTTTATGAGCTACAATCACTGATTGTGCAAAACAACAATGCAGTGATGAGCTTTTCATGATGATAAATAGGGCCCATAAAGAGGCTTTTCGAGAAGGCAATGGCAATGCCGAGGTGCAGACTTACATGTTTACAAGCACTTATGGGATACCATTTTATCCATATATTGGTTGGGGAAAGCCTACTAGAGTGATACATCTAAAAGGTCGGTCTTAAGTTGTCATTGTGATGATTGACACTAGAGATGGTGATGGGATTGAGGTGAATACATAAGGATTCGGTGTGTTGAGTTGT
Organism: Boswellia sacra; assembly: GCA_013180625.2. Taxonomy (NCBI): domain Eukaryota; kingdom Viridiplantae; phylum Streptophyta; class Magnoliopsida; order Sapindales; family Burseraceae; genus Boswellia; species Boswellia sacra. The sequence continues at coordinate 201,720 of SNVD02012892.1, forward strand.
CAATTGTCATGAGTCTCATGACTCTAAATGTAATTTAAGAAGTATAATATGAAATTTTCCATTCATTTATTTATTTTTATTTTTGTGTGAAAAGATATAAATACGTAGGATTTGTTGTATAAATGTTTGGTTTTACATTTAGCCAACCATCTAGCTCCATTTCTCCTTTGCAAGGATCATCGCTACGTCATTTTATTGCCCATCAATATGAATCAGTAACAAGTCCTTTAGTTTTTGGTTCAATACAACATGTTCGAATGTGGTGGACAAGCCATTGGTTTGTGCATTTCACATAGAATAATTGATGCATTTGTGTTTAGCAAATTCATTGATGGATGAGCCACTGCTTGCTGAGTAGGGTTTGATCAAGTATATCGTCGAGCTTTAACCTGGCTGTTCATTTACTGACAACAGAAGTTATAACTGTGTCAGCTGCAGTCAAGCCTGTTTTTCCATCAAAACCTAAAAGAAAGTTTACATTGAAAACATTTGTTTTTAGTGGTCTTGCAATATCAAATCTGAGAAAGATTGCCCATGGTGGCAGTGACAAGGACTTAGGAATGCTAACATGCCAACAACATCCTTCGCGGGTGGAGTTGGTGATAGCCCTAATATGGAAAGCTCTCATTGGAGTTGAACAAGCTAAACATGGACAACTAAGGCCTTTTATCATATCTCATGCAATAAACATGCGAGGAAGGGCTGGTTTGCCTATATCAGATGATTGTTTCGGGAACTTCGCCATACCATTTATGGTGCATTTTATGCCAGACAAAAAAAATCAACAAGGTGGAACTTCATGAGGTAGTCAGTCTTGTTCGTGATGTAATCACAAATGCATTCCTTGATTGTTCAAAACCACAAAACGGTAATTAATGAGCTTTTCATGGTGGTAAATAAGGCTTGGAGAGTGCCTAATGGAGAATGCAACATAGACTTTGAGGTAGAAATATATAATTGTAATTTGTGCAATCCTATGATTCTTGTGCTTAAAGGATAATTATAGAATTGTTAGATAAGACACGCATATGATTCTCCCTATAATTATACATTGTTTTTACTTGAAAAAGAATAACAAATACTTTAGAGAAATTGGTTGTAACAAGATTAATAAACATTAATTAAATTGGATTGAATAGGAAAGTAGATAACTTAGATGAAACCTGATACCCTATAGGTCATTACCATCGAATTTCTCTCAACTTAGTTTAAATCTTATCTCTTTGCTTAGTGTTTAATTTTTATCTCAGTTATTTAGTTAATTAGTTCTTTTAAAATTTGTTATTTAAATTTTTATTCAAATAAAATCATAGTTAGATTAATTTTAGTAGTTAATAACCAATCCTCATGGAAATGATAACTCACTCATCATTATATTACTTGTTCAATTCCATATACTTGCAGATTTTTGCATAACAAACAACCTAACATAATAGCCTTCACTTCCCAAGTAGAGCAACGTAATGATCACTTAACATATTTTTGTTCTAGATATTAATGAACAATATTCACTTCTTAAATTTGGATATTGGATGTTTTATCATTTTATGTTTACACTTATATTATTTTAGTTTGCAATATTGTTTAATTTTTAGTTACTCCGTATATTAAAAATGAAGAACACATTTTCTTGATCAGTAGAAGAGTGCTATTAAAAAGATATAGACATTTAGGATAGCCTTTGGATGTAAAAGGCTAATAATTTTTGTTAGCAATTTCCTATTTTGTTATGGTTTTGTTTTATAAGAATTTCTATTATTTGAAAGTTAGTTATTTAACCCTAGGATGCTTCACAAAATGTCTAATAAAAAATTTAGAATTCTCTAAAACATTTTTTTGCCTTCATATTTTCGTTATTTTATTGGGTTTTGAAATATAAGAAAGTATCAATTATTTGGAATATTATATCAAATGATTTGTTAAGTAATGTGATATTACTTAAAATAGGTCCACATCATTTATCATTATTTTAATGAATGATACAACACATATCATGGGATTTGAAAATCGAGATAATATTTTAAAAAGAATGGTATTATCTTTTATTTACAGTATTGTGATCTTGTCGCATACATTTAATAAAATCTATTATCTATTTTGATACATAATATCCATCTTCTACAATTGCAGCATCACCCTTTTTATGGTTCTTCCCCTTTTCGTTCTTCTTTCTTTTGGACAAAGCCTCTTAATATGCACTCCTTATGATAGTGGAAGCATTTTATAGCTTTCTTTCCCTTTGACTTGCCTTTATAATCGCGTTTGTCATTCCTATCTCTAGTATGCAGCCCTTATACCTGAGTGTTCACCTAACTTATTCTTCCTTTGGAGATCATTAGAATTCAATGCACCAACATCATCATCCAAAGACAATGTTTCCCTACCATGCTTCAAAATATCTACAAAATTCTCATATGACTTCGGAAGAGAAGCAACAACACCAATGCCTTATCTGCATCATCATATTCAATTTGTATGCTTTCAAAATCCAAGCACAACTTGTTAAATTCATTAATGTGTCTTGCAAGTTCTTATCTTCAGCCATTTTGAATGTAAAGAATTTAGCTTTTAAATACAACTTACTTGATAGATTTTTAGTCATATAAAGGCGTTTAAGCTTTAACCATACCTCGACAACAATTTTCATCTTTAAGACTTGTTGTAACACCTTGTCACTCAAATAGAGAATTAGCATGTTGTAAGCTTTCTTCATGATATCTCTCTTCTTTTCAGCACCGTAGCTTTCTGGCATCTTGCTTTCACCCCTAAGTGCCTCATCCAATCCTAAGTTGCCCAATAAAGCCAACATCTTCATTCTCCAAATAGCAAAGTCGTTGCCACCATCAAACTTCTCAATCTCATACTTACTAGTTGATGTAGCCATCTCAAGAATTTCTTCGAACACCTTTTGTATTGTGCAGCTACGAGTTAGGACTTTTATCGAACACCTGTTGTGCTAAGAACTTTTGGCCACCAAAGATCCCTAAAAGTCGTAAGTAGCACTACAAGAAAAATGATCATATTTGGCAGTCTTTATCGCCAAATATATATATATTTGGCGGTATTAAAAGTGCCATCGATGGCACCGCTAAATATAGTCAATTTGACTATATTTGGCGGTCGGTCAAAGTGTCAAATATGTATCTGACTATACTTGGCAGTTTTTGACCGTCAAGTATAATAGGTTTAAAAATTAAAAAAAAAATACTTAGCGGTTTTTGGCCGCCAAGTATAATAGTTTCAAAAATAAAAAAATATATATATATTTGAAAACTCAGAAAAGAAAACCACAAGTTGGAGACAAGGATGTAAACCCTTTTGTTCAAACCTCAGCTGTCTTTCTAGATCTTGACATCTCAAAAGCAGTGGACAACCTCCAAAAATAAGACAAATGCTATAATAAGATGAATCGATTAAGAATTCATATAAGGTAATTAGACAAGATGAGATTGCTCTCATAGAGCTGTTGACCCAGGTATGGCAACCCAAGAGGGGGGGTGAATTGGGTTTTTATTTATCAAAACGGATTTGTAAAACTTTTCTTGAAAGATCAAAATTAGTTTACTCTTTCTTTGAGAATGAAGGTGAAGAAGATGAAATTAGAAGTTATCAAATATATAATCAAGAGAATAATAATAATGAACAATCACAAGTGCAAGTAAATGTAAAGAGTATAGGGATAGAGAGAGTGCAAACTCGATGTACGTGGTTCGGCAAACCTTGCCTACGTCCACGGGCTCTTAGCTCTACGAGCTAAGCTTTCCACTAAGTTGTAGAAATATTTACAACTTGCTTGATGAACAACCTCACCAAGACTTTTTCTTCCAACTCTTGATAACACCACACCAAGAGTTCTTCTTGATGAACAACCTCACCAAGGCAACTTCCTTCAACTCCTTGATAACACCACACCAAGAGTTCTTCTTGATGAACAACCTCACCAAGGCAACTTCCTTCAACTCTTGATAACACCACACCAAGAGTTCTTCTTGATGAACAACCTCACCAAGGAAAGAGTTCTCTCAAGGATAACTTTTATCCTTTACAAGAAGATCTCACTCTCACCACAATACAAGAACAAAGATAATTTTTACAACAAAAGTATAACTCTCTTCAAAGAGTAGATAAAGAATATAAAAGCTCTCTAGACTTGATATTTCTCTTGTTTTTTTTGCTTGATAAAATGCTTCTCTTCACTTGTTGAATGCATGGGAGAATGGCTCCTTTTATAGGCAAATGAGATGAACTTAATCAAGTGAAGACACCATCTCCAAATTTTCTGCCCACCATAAAAACTGTAATCTTGTCTGCCATTTTTTTCAATGTTCTGTTGAAATTTGAAAATCTGCAAAACATAAAAGATCTGAACATTTGAATAAGCTTTCCAACGCATCAAGAATCAAGTCATTTGGATATCTGTAGCTCAAGATATGGCCAAAACACCATTCGGTGCTCATGTAACTTGATTTTTCCTCCATGTGTCAGTCCACCGACTTGAATGATAATTCTGTCAGCCTTCCGTTTGAAATTTGAATTTCTTCAAAACATAAAAGATCTGAATATTTGAATAAGCTTTCCAAAACATTAAGAATCAAAGAATTTGGATATCTCTATCTTAAGATATGGCCAAAACACCATTCGGTGCTCATGTGAGTTGATTTTTCTTCTCTGTGTCAGTCCACCGAATTGCATGTCAATTATGTCGGCCTTCCATTTGAAATTTGAATTTCTTCAAAACATATGAAATGTTCCCATTAAGTCATCTTTCCAATGCCATAAGAATCAAGTCATTTTGATTTTTCTAGCTCAAGATATGTCCAAAAGAGTATTCGGTGCTCATGTCAGCTGCTTCTATTTGTCTTTCAATTTGCATGATTATTTGGACAACCTTACACTTGAAATTTAAATTTCTTTAAAACATATGAAATGTTATAAATTGAGTAAGCTTTCCAAAGGCTCAAGAATTACGTCATTTGGACATCTGTAGAGATATATATGACCAATTGATTGAACATTACTCATGTGTCACATTCCTTGAATCAAACCTTGTTCTTAAACTTTGGTGCCTTTAACATGTAGTCTTCTCCTTAGCTTCAACACTTCATTTTAATAAGCCTCTTCTTGATTTTAAAATTATTTCAATGATCTTACTCTTGCACATAAATAAACATGTTAGTAAATCTCAATTAATCAATGTGTATTGTTATCATCAAAATTATCATGTAGCCTTAGGGCTAACAATCTCCCCCTTTTTGATGATGACAAACCATTGATTGCTTTCAAATAATATCTAAAATAAAGAATGAAAATAAAATCAAGAATAAACAAAAAAAATGGCACTTGTTATGAATATAAGCAATCCAACTATTTCTCCCCCTTTTGTTATCATCAAAAAGATGTAATCAAATTAACTACTCCCCCTAAATATATTCTCCCCCTTAACATATGCTACCATTCAAAAAGAAAAATTAAGACATATCCAACATAACTACTTCTCTTCTAATTATGCAAAATCTATCTTGACTAAGGGGTTTAGTCAAATTTAAGTCTAGGGACTAATTCCCAAACTTGATTTCTCTCAAATTGGTTTAATTCTTCTTGCATAGCCAAAATCCAACTTTCCTCGTTTTTGGCATCTTTAAAAAATTTTGGTTCAAATTGAGAGACAAATGCAAAATGATTACAAAAGTTCCTAAAAGAAGATCTAGTTCTCATACCTTGTGATGGTTCACCAATAATGAGATCTTTAGGGTGAGCTTTTGCATACCTCCATTCCTTTGATAATTCTTGGAAAGAATCATTTACTTCCTCAAGCTTTTCTTGTTGAAGTTGTAATTCATCTTGGCCCTTTTCATCAAGCCTTGATTCCTTGATTTGCCCTTCTACCTCAACAATATCATCATCTAAATACTTTGAAGAAATCACATTAGTTTCATCAAATTCAACATGGATAGATTCTTCAATAGCAAGAGTCTTTTTGTTAAAAACTCTATATGCTTTACTATGGTTGGAGTAGTCCAACAAAAATTTCAACATTGGTTTTTGCATCAAATTTTCCAAGGTTATCCTTGGTGTTCAAAATAAAACATTTACATCCAAAAACTTTAAGAAATTCAATGTTGGGTTTTCTTCCTTTCCAAAGTTCATAAGGTTCTTTATTAAAGCTCTAATATGGACTCTATTGATTATAAAGCATGCGGTATTGACGGCTTCGGCCCAAAAATATTTTGGCAAATTATTTTCAAGTAACATGGTCCTAGCCATTTCTTTGATAGTCCTATTTTTCCTCTCAACAAGACCATTTTGTTGTGGAGTTCTAGGTGCGAAAAAATTATGTTCAAAATCATTTTCATCACAAAGATTTTCAAATGCAACATTGTCTACTTCACCACCATGATCACTCCTAATGGACACAATAGAATACCTTTTTTTATTTCGGACTCTTTTTGTAAATTTTAAAAAAGCTTGTATGGCCTCATTTTTAGTTTTCAAGAATAATACCCAAGTGAATCTTGAATAATCATCCACAATAACAAAAACATAATACTTTCCACCAAGGCTTTGAGTTCTTGATGGTCCAAATAAATCCAAATGAAGTAATTGTAGAGGTTTATTTGTTGAAATAAATTTCTTTGTTTAAAAGAAGTTCTCACTTGTTTTCCAAATTGACAAGCATCATAAATCTTATCCTTTTCAAATTTTATTTTGGAAGACCATCAATTAAATCATTTTTAGAAATTTTTGAAATTGTGTCCATGCTAGCATGACCTAACCTTCTATGCCATAACCAAGCATCATGATTAACAATGAAACAATTTTCTACATGATCATTAACATCAATATCAATTGTATAAAAATATTACCACATCTATTACCAACAAATAATGTCTTATTGTTACTAACATCCTTAATCACACAGCTATTAGGCTCAAAAGTAACAAAATATCCCTTATCACACAATTGACTAATGCTAATCAAATCATGTTTTAAACCATGAACAAGCAAAACATCTTTAATAATAGGTGAAGAAGGGTTACCAATATCACAATGTCCGATTACCCTTCCTTTGGCATTATCACCGAAGGTCACATATCCTCCTTTCTTCATGATTAATCTTGAGAACTTGGAGGCATCTCCGATCATATGCCTTGAGCATCCACTATCTAAGTACCACTTGTGTTTGCCACTCCTTTGTCTCTATAATCAACATTCAAGGAGTAACTTTTTGGTACCCAAAAGTTCTTGGGTCCTTGGAAGTTAGTTATGGTCCTTTTTGGAATCCATATTTGTTTCAAATTAGGATTTCTCTTAATGTAACAAGAATGCATTTGTGTCCTTTTCTTCCACAATAATTACATGAATGATTAGGATTATTCCTAGAAGATGCATGAACAAAATAGTTTTTAAAATACTTTTGATTTTTATGACTTTTATATCCTAACCCTCTTTTATCAAAAACACACCTTTGGTTTTGTAACATAGAATTAAAATTTTTTGTGCTTTTTGTAAAACTATCAACAATATTTCTTAAGTCATTATTTTCCTTTTTCAAAATAGCATTTTGTTTCTCCAATTTATCAAAATCCTTTTGTTTTAAAATGTCATTTCAGTTTTTAATAAATGTATTTGACTTTCCAAACTTTCAAAATCTTTTTGCTTTAAAATTTCATTTTCATTTTCTAAAGCTTCATTTATTTCCACCAACTTTTCTAATTGAGATAACATGATTTTTGACTTCTTTTTGAAAGTATTGATTTTTTAATTTTGTTTATCAACTTGCACATGTAAATTTTGGAATGCTTCAAGTAATTCATCATATGAAAGCTTAGGATCATGGTTTAAAATACTTATCTCATTTTCTCTTAAAGCCATGAAGCACATGTTTTCCACTTTGCAATCTTTTTCTTCATTCTCCTTCAAGGTGATTTCATGAGTCATGGGAGAACCCATAAGTTCTTCTAATGGTAGTTTGGTGAGGTCCTTTGCTTCTTGAATTGACGTCACCTTTGGCTCCCAAGATTTTGGTAGACACCTAAGAATCTTTCTCACAATTTCAACATTAGAATAAGAGATTTACCAAGATATTTCAAACTATTAATAATATCCGTAAATCTAGTAAACATTTCAGAAATTGATTCATCCGATTTCATCTTAAAAAGCTCATAACTATGAACTAGCATACTAATTTTGGATTCTTTAACTGACTAGTTCCTTCATGAGTTACTTCAAGTGTGTGGTATATTTCTTGTGCCGTAGAACAAGTAGATATTCTATTAAACTCATTTCTATCTAGAGCACAATAAAACACATTCATAGCTTTAGCATTCAAACTCAATTTCTTTTTATCATCTTCACTAAACTCTTTAGGTTCTTTAAGCATGCATTCCCCATTTTCAATTTTGGTAGGAACAAAAGGTCCTTCCAAAACAATAGACCACAAATCATAATCAAAAGATTTCAAGAAAATACTCATTCTAGTTTTCCCATAAGAGTAATCACATCCATTAAAAAATGGAGTTCTAGATATAGAAAGTCCCTCAATATATAAGTTGAATTAAAAAGTTGCCATAGCTCAAAAATCGATTAAGATTTAAAAAATTTGAGCACCTGCCCTGATACCACTTGTTGACCATGGGTATGGCAAACCCAGAGGGGGGGTGAATTGGGTTTTTATTTATAAACGGATTTGTAAAACTTTTCTTGAAAGATCAAATTAAGTTTTACTCTTTCTTTGAGAATGAAGGTGAAGAGATGAAATTAGAATTATCAATATATAATCAAGAGAATATATAATGAACAATCACAAGTGCAAGTAAATGTAAAGAGTATAGGGATGAGAGAGTGCAAACTCGATGTACGTGGTTCGGCAAACCTTGCCTACGTCCACGAGCTCCTAGCTCCACGAGCTAAGCTTTCCACTAAGTTGTAGAAATATTTACAACTTGCTTGATGAGCAACCTCACCAAGACTTTTTCTTCCAACTCTTGATAACACCACACCAAGAGTTCTTCTTGATGAACAACCTCACCAAGGCAACTTCCTTCAACCCTTGATAACACCACACCAAGAGTTCTTCTTGATGAACAACCTCACCAAGGCAACTTTCCTCAACTCTTAATAACACCACACCAAGAGTTCTTCTTGATGAACAACCTCACCAAGGAAAGAGTTCTCTCAAGGATATCTTTTATCCTTTACAAGAAGATCTCACTCTCACACAATATAAGAACAAAGAAAAGTTTTTACAACAAAAGTACAACTCTCTTCAAAGAGTCGATAAAGAATATAAAAGCTCTATAAACTTGATATTTCTCTTGGCTTTTTTGCTTGATAAAATGCTTCTCTTGCACTTGTTGAATGCATGGGGGAATGGCTCCTTTTATAGGCAAATGAGATGAACTTAATCAAGTGAAGACACCATCTCCAAATTTTCTGCCCACTATAAAAACTGTAATCTTGTCTATCATTTTTGTCAATGTTCTGTTTGAAATTTGAAAATCTAAAAAACATAAAAGATCTGCACATTTGAATAAGCTTTCTAACGCATCAAGAATTAAGTCATTTGGATATCTGTAGCTCAAGATATGGCCAAAACACCATTCGGTGCTCATGTGACTTAATTTTTCTTTCTTGTGTCAGTCCACCGAATTGAATGATAATTCTGTCAGCATTCCATTTGAAATTTGAATTTCTTCAAAACATAAAATATCTGCATATTTGAATAATATTTCCAAAACATTAATAATCAAAGAATTTGGATATCTCTATCTTAAGATATGACCAAAACACCATTGGGTGCTCATGTGAGTTGATTTTTCTTCTCTGTGTCAGTCCACCGAATTGCATGTCAATTATGTCAGCCGTCCATTTGAAATTTGAATTTCTTCAAAACATATGAAATGTTCTTCATTAAGTCATCTTTCCAATTCCATAAGAATCAAGTCATTTTGATTTTTCTAGCTCAAGATATGTCCAAAAGAGTATTTGGTGCTCATGTCAGCTGCTTCTATTTGTCTTTCAATTTGCATGATCATTTGGACAACCTTACACTTGAAATTTAAATTTCTTTAAAACATATGAAATGTTATAAATTGAGTAAGCTTTCCAAAGGCTTAAGAATCACGTCGTTTGGACATTGTAGAGAAATATATGACTAATTGATTGAACATTACTCATGTGTCACATTCCTTGAATCAAACCTTGTACTTAAACTTTGGTGCCTTTAACATGTCGTCTTCTCCTTAGCTTCAACACTTCATTTTAATAAGCCTTTTCTTGATTTTACAATTATTTCAATGATATTACTCTTGCACATAAATAAACATGTTAGTAAATCACAATGAATCAATGTGTATTGTTATCATCAAAATTATCATGTAGCCTTAGGGCTAACAAGAGCAACATCGAATTCGCAAATTCAAAGAGAAATGCAAGTGATAACCAGCTTCTGTAGCCTCTGAGCATCAAGTCTTTTAAGTAAAACCCATAAGTAGAAAATAGGCATGAAGCAGAACCTTAGTATTTGAGCAGAAGGAATTTGTAATTCGTGATAGAGCATCTGGCATAGCAGGAGAACGAACTCCTTGAGCTGAATCTGATCCAAACTCCTTATGATCAAATAATGCCACCACTCTGATGCCAGACTCATCCTCAAGGTTGCTTTCAAAGGATGTAGTGTCAATCAATGCCTGAAATTGAATTTAATAAAGTGGCAAATGGAAACGGCTAGAGTATATTCACAGAAAGAATGCCCAAAGGAAAAAATAAATGAGAACTATAATGCTACTTTATCAATGTCTTTGGTACTATAGAAAACTTGGTCATGTCATCCCAAACCGGATTCAAACTTATGATACAAGAAGTTAACATCAAACAGATACGAAATTACTAACGCAAGAATTAACATACACTTTTGACAATTCCAAAGCTGAGGTTCAAATCAAAACTGCCACTCCGAACAATCGTTTGAACTAAAACTGAATACATATCCCAAGATCAATCAGAAAGATTGAGCACAGAAATCAAATAACTAAGTGATCAAGAAAACTCATTTCTATTTACTGCTCACAAGTTTTAGAAAATAAAGACCAAACCCAAAGGTTTTGTAACAGAAATAAAACATGATACAAATCTAACTATGCAGAACCAAAATAGTATATTTGATAAGGCCAATAGAATTGCATCACGAAAGAGAAAATCAATATAATCCTGATACTTAAAAGATTTCGAGAATCAAATAATTTATTACTACAGGAAGATCAGAGAAGGTCATTTGAAGCTTTTTACATCTTATCAATCATTAATGAAAAATAAGGCATTAAACAGAATATAATCATATCAGAATCCCAGTGATACATGGATAAGAAATCATAAGAAATCCCAGTGATAGAAACACAACCATGCAACTCTTATTTGCATCTTGACATAGAAGACAACCAATAAAACAATTTGTACCTTCAGAGAGCAAAATGACATGCAGAGATTATTAAGCCTTCTAGAGAAAATGAATTCCTTCTTAACACCAGCAACTATACTCGATTAAGTATCACATGCTTGTAATTCAAAATCATATATATCATATGGTGTACAGCCAAGCTGACTGGCAATAACCTAATGACAAAAAGAGAAAAATACTGTAATCACCATTAATATAAAAATTCTAAACTCAAATCCACTTAAATAATAACATTACTTATCTCTCAATCAGCTCATTTGTCACCAACCAAATATAATAATGAAAGAAAGACAAAGCCCACAACTTTCAAAAATCATTAAGCTATAGCAGAATAGAAGGATGCTTTGAACTGGAGCTGGTTGCTCTCTCATTAGAGTTATCCGTGGCAGCTTTATTAAGCTCCACCTGTGAAAAGAAATTTTGTTGGATGAAGAAAAATCAACACTGAATTGATATCAAGACTTCATAATTTTCCAACTAAGTTATATTATGAAAGCTTCACTTATTCCTATTTTTGATAATTAAAAAAAAAACTTAAAACCGAATAATAGTAAACTTGAAATGCCAAACTTGGATAAGTCATCGATTTACATCCCATGCTACAAGTACGATGTTTCATTGTATAACTCATTTGTAGTAAAATAGCTGTATACTTTAGAGGCCCAAACGAAAGCGGATTTTATTAATTTTTGGATTTATAAAGCAAAAACATGATCGTAAAACTATCCCAAACAGCACCTTAGAAACATAAAGTACAACTTCCAGGTCAATATAAGCCTACGAAATCTTAACAATTCTAACTTACAAATTGCCTTTATATAATCATCATTTTCCATCTACTTGTTCTTCTTCGTAAAGAATTGAAGCCAAACACAGCACAACAATCATTTCAATGATTAAGAAATGATCACTCCTAACTAACGGCACTTTAAAATTTCATATTCAACTAAATCATCATAAATCAATAAATATTTCAAAAAAAATTACAAATCAATACACTAAGAAAGAACTCAAACTAACCAATGAGCGAATAACTCAACGACGGCATAAGTAGCAGGGGTGTCACGGAGAACGCCATCAAAGTTCATGACGTTCAACACAACGGTGTAATCGACCTCTCCGTTATTCTCGTCGTTGCCTAACGATCGCAGGATCGACCTTGATCGGGCATGAAACTGTTAGCCCTAAGGCTACATGATAATTTTGATGATAACAATACACATTGATTAATTGAGATTTACTAACATGTTTATTTATGTGCAAGACTAAGATCATTGAAATAATTATAAAATCAAGAAGAGGCTTATTAAAATGAAGTGTTGAAGCTAAGGAGAAGACTACATGTTAAAGGCACCAAAGTTTAAGAATAAGGTTTGATTCAAGGAATGTGACACATGAGCAATGTTCAATCAATTGGTCATATATTTCTCTACAGATGTCCAATGACGTGATTCTTGAACCTTTGGAAAGCTTACTCAATTTATAACATTTCATATGTTTTAAAGAAATTTAAATTTCAAGTGTAAGGTTGTCCAAATCATCATGCAAGTTGAAAGACAAATGGAAGCAGCTGACATGAGCACCGAATACTCTTTTGGACATATCTTGAGTTAGAAAAATCAAAATAACTTGATTCTTGTGGCATTAGAAAGAGGACATAATGAGGCACATTTCATATATTTTGAAGAAATTCAAATTTCAAATGGAATGCTGACATAATTGACATGCAATTTGATGGACTGACACAGAGAAGAAAAATCAACTCATATGAGCACCAAATGATGTTTTGTCCATATCTTGAGATAGAGATATCAAAATGCTTTGATTTTTAATGTTTTGGAAAGCTAATTCAAATATGCAGATCTTTTATGTTTGAAGAAATTCAAATTTTAAACGGAAGGCTGACAGAATTATCACTCAATTCGGTGGACTGACACAAGGAAGAAAAATCAAGTCACATGAGCACCGAATGGGTTTTTGGCCATATCTTAAGCTACAGATATCCAAATGACTTGATTCTTGATGCGTTGGAAAGCTTATTCAAATGTGCAGATCTTTTATGTTTTGAAGATTTTCAAATTTCAAACGGAACATTGACAAAAATGACAGACAAAATTACAATGTTTATGGTGGACAGAAAATTTGGAGATGGTGTCTTCACTTGATTAAGTTCATCTCATTTGCCTATAAAAGGAGCCATTCTCCCATGCATTCAACAAGAGCAAGAGAAGCATTTATCAAGCAAAAAAAACAAGAGAAATATCAAGTCTAGAGAGCTTTTATATTCTTTATCTACTCTTTGAAGAGAGTTGTACTTTTGTTGTAAAAATTTTCTTTGTTCTTGTATTGTGGTGAGAGTGAGATCTTCTTGTAAAGGATAAAAATTATCCTTGAGAGAACTCTTTCCTTGGTGAGGTTGTTCATCAAGAAGAACTCTTGGTGTGGTGTTATCAAGGGTTGAAGAAAGTTGCCTTTGTGAGGTTGTTCATCAAGAAGAACTCTTGGTGTGGTTTTATCAAGAGTTGAAGGAAGTTGCCTTGGTGAGGTTGTTCATCAAGAAGAACTCTTGGTGTGGTGTTATCAAGGGTTGAAGGAAAAAGTCTTGGTGAGGTTGTCCATCAAACAAGTTGTAAAGATTTCTATAACTTAGTGGAAAGCCTAGCTTGTGGAGCTAGGAGCCCGTGGACGTAGGCAAGGTTTGCCGAACCACGTACATCGAGTTTGCACTCTCTCTATCCCTATCCTCTTTACATTTACTTCCACTTGTGATTGTTCTTTATTGTCATTCTCTTGATTGCATTCTATTTTCATATTCTTCATCTTTATTCTCAAAGAAAGAATTAAATAATTTTGATCTTTCAAGAAAATTTTTCTAAATTTGTTTTTATAAATAAAAACCTAATTCACCAAAATCCCCCCCCCCCCCTCCTTGGGTTGCCATACCTGGGTCAACAAGTGGTATCAGAGCAAGGTTGATTAATTTTTTAAATCTTTATCGATTTTTGAGCTATGGCAACTTTTAATTCAACTTCATATGTTGAGGGACTTTCTATCTCTAGACCTCCATTTTTTAATGGAAGTGATTACTATTATTGGAAAACTAGAATTAGTATTTTCTTGAAATCTTTTGATTATGATTTGTGGTCTATTGTTTTGGAAGGACCTTTTGTTCCTACCAAAATTAAAAATGGAGAAAGCATGCTTAAAGAACCTAAAGAGTTTAGTGAAGATGATAAAAAGAAATTGAGTTTGAATGCTAAAGCTATGAATTTGTTGTATTGTGCTCTAGATAGAAATGAGTTTAATAGAATATCTACTTGTTCTACGGCACAAGAAATATGGCACACACTTGAAGTAAATCATGAAGAAACTAGTCAAGTTAAAGAATCTAAAATTAGTATGCTAGTTCATAGTTATGAGCTTTTTAAGATGAAATCGGATGAATCAATTTCTGAAATGTTTGCTAGATTTACGGATATTATTAATAGTTTGAAATCTCTTTGTAAATCTTATTCTAATGTTGAAATGGTGAGAAAGATTCTTAGGTGTCTACCAAAATCTTGGGAGCCAAAGGTGATGGCAATTCAAGAAGCAAAGGACCTCACCAAACTACCATTAGAAGAACTTATGGTTTCTCTCATGACTCATGAAATCACCTTGAAGGAGAATGAAGAAGATTTCAAGAAAAAGAAAAATATCGCTTTCAAATCTTCAACAAAAGAAGATGATGAGTCCGACGATGAAGGAGATGATTAAGATCTTGCATTCATCACAAGAAAGCTAAAAAGGATGATTAGAAGAAACCAAGGATTCAAGAAGAATTCTAGAAGGGAGTACAAAGGGCAAAGCTAAAAGCAAGATAAGAAAAATGATCAAGTTATTTGCTATGAATGCAAGAAACCGGGACATGTAAAGATAGATTGTCATTACTTCAAGAGTCAAAACAAGAAATCCAAAGCAATGAAAGCCACAAATTGGGATGATAGTGAAGCTAGCTCCACCGACGAAGAAGATTGCGAAGTGGCAAACATGTGCTTCATGGCTTTAAGTGAAGATGAGGTAAGTATTCTAAACTATGATCCTAAGCTTTCATATGATGAATTACTTGAAGCATTCCAAAATTTACATGTGCAAGTTGATAAACAAAATTCAAAAATCAATGCTTTTCAAAAGAAGTCAAAAATCATGTTATCTCAATTAGAAGAGTTGGTGGAAATAAATAAAGCTTTAGAAAATGAAAGTGAAATTTTAAAGCAAAAAGATTTTGAAAGTTTGGAAAGTCAAATACATTTTTTAAAAACTGAAAATGAGATTTTAAAACAAAATGATTTTGATAAATTAGAGAAAGAAAATGTTATTTTGAAAAAGGAAAATAATGACTTAAGAAATATTGTTGATAGTTTTACAAAAGCACAAAAAATTTGAATTCTATGTGTTACAAAACCAAAGGTGTGTTTTTGATAAAAGAGGTTTAGGATATAAAACTCATAAAAATCAAAAGTATTTTAAAAATTATTTTGCTCATGCATCTTCTAGGAATAATCCTAATCATTCATGTACGTATTGTGGAAGAAAAGCACACAAAATGCTTTCTTGTTACATTAAGAAAAATCCTAATTTGAAACAAATATGGATTCCAAAAAGGACCATAACTAACCCCCAAGGACCCAAGAACTTTTGGGTACCAAAAAGTTACTCCTTGAATGTTGATTGTAGAGACAAAATGGCAAACAAAAGTGGTACTTAGATAGTGGATGCTCAAGGCATATGACCGGAGATGCCTCCAAGTTCTCAAGATTAATCATGAAGAAAGGAGGATATGTGACCTTCGGTGATGATGCCAAAGGAAGGGTAATCGGACATGGTGATATTGGTAACCCTTCTTCACCTATTATTAAAGATGTTTTGCTTGTTCATGGTTTGAAATATGATTTGATTAGCATTAGTCAATTGTGTGATAAAGGGTATTTTGTTACTTTTGAGCCTCATAGATGTGTGATTAAGGATGTTAGTAACAATAAGACATTATTTGTTGGTAATAGATGTGGTAATATTTATACAATTGATATTGATGTTAATGATCATGTAAAAATTGTTTCATTGTTAATCATAATGCTTGGTTATGGCATAGAAGGTTAGGTCATGCTAGCATGGACACAATTTCAAAAATTTCTAAGAATGATTTAGTTGATGGTCTTCCAAAAATAAAATTTGAAAAGGATAAGATTTGTGATGCTTGTCAATTTGGAAAACAAGTGAGAACTTCTTTTAAACAAAGAAATTTATTTCAACAAATAAACCTCTACAATTACTTCATTTGGATTTATTTGGACCATCAAGAACTCAAAGCCTTGGTGGAAAGTATTATGTTTTTATTATTGTGGATAATTATTCAAGATTCACTCAGGTATTATTCTTGAAAACTAAAAATGAGGCCATACAAGCTTTTTCAAAATTTGTAAAAAGAGTTCAAAATCAAAAAGGGTATTCTATTGTGTCCATTAGGAGTGATCATGGTGGTGAAGTAGACAATGTTGCATTTGAAAATCTTTGTGATTAAAATGGTTTTGAGCATAATTTTTCCTCACCTAGAACTCCACAACAAAATGGTGTTGTTGAGAGGAAAAATAGGACTATCCAAGAAATGGCTAGGACCATGTTACTTGAAAATAATTTGCCAAAATATTTTTGGGCCGAAGCTGTTAATACCGCATGCTTTATAATCAATAGAGTCTATATTAGAGCTTTAATAAAGAAAACTCCTTATGAACTTTGGAAAGGAAGAAAACCCAACATTGGATTTTTTAAAGTTTTTGATGTAAATGTTTTATTTTAAACACTAAGGATAACCTTGAAAAATTTGATGCAAAAGCCGATGTTGGAATTTTTGTTGGCTACTCCAACCATAGTAAAGCATAGAGTTTTTAACAAAAAGACTCTTACTATTGAAGAATCTATGCATGTTGAATTTGATGAAACTAATGTTATTTCTTCAAAGAATTTAGATGATGATCTTGTTGAGGTAGAAAGGCAAATCAAGGAATCAAGGCTTGATGAAAAGAGCCAAGATGAATTACAACTTCAACAAGAAAAACTTGTGGAAGTAAATGATTCTTCCCAAGAATTACCAAAGGAATGGAGGTATGCAAAAGCTCACCCTAAAGATCTCATTATTGGTGAACCATCACAAGGTATGAAAACTAGATCTTCTTTTAAAGAACTTTTGTAATCATTTTGCTTTTGTCTCTCAATTTGAACCAAAATCTTTTAAAGAAGCCGAAAATGACGAAAGTTTGATTTTGGCTATGCAAGAAGAATTGAATCAATTTGAGAGAAATCAAGTTTGGGAATTAGTCCCTAGACCCAAAAATCATTCTATTATAGTCACTAAATGGATTTTTATAAATAAAGTAGATGAAAATGGCACCATTATTAGAAACAAAGCTAGACTTGTTGCTCAAGGATATAATCAAGAAGAAGGTATTGATTATGAGGAAACTTTTGCACCGGTTGCTAGATTAGAATCCATTAGAATGTTGTGTGCATTTGCATGTTATAAAAATTTTACATTATACCAAATGGATGTCAAAAGTGCATTTTTAAATGGTAACATTATGGAGGAAGTATATGTAGAGCAACCTCTTGGTTTTCAAAATCATGATTTTCCAAACCATGTTTTCAAACTCAAAAATGCACTTTATGGCTTGAAACAAGCACCAAGAGCATGGTATGATAGATTGATCAAATTTCTCATTGATAATGGTTTCAAAATGAAAAAAGTTGATACTACTCTTTTTGTTAAAACAAAAAATGATGATTCATTAATTGTTCAAATCTATGTTGATGATATTATATTTGGTGCTACTAATGTCTCTATGTGTGAGGAATTTTCCAAGTGCATGCAACAAGAATTTGAAATGAGCTTAATGGGAGAATTAAATTTCTTCCTTGGACTTCAAATCAAGCAATCATAGATGGGATCTTCATTAATCAAGCTAAATACACAAGAGATCTTCTCAAGAAGTTTGGCATGGATAATTCAAGGACATATAAAACACCTATGGGTATATTAACCAAGCTTGACAAAGATGAGAAAGGAAAAGATGTTCAGGTAACAAAATATCGAGGTATGATTGGCTCTCTTTTGTATTTAACTGCTAGTAAACCTGATATTATGTTTAGTGTGTGTATGTGTGCTAGATTTCAATCTTGTCCAAAGGAATCTCACCTTAAGGCTGTCAAAAGGATATTTAGATATCTTCTTGGAACCATAAATCTAGGTCTTTGGTATCCTAAGTGTGATAATTTTGATCTAATTAGTTATTCTGATGCGGACTTTGTTGGAAGTCTTCTTGATAGAAAGAGCACTAGTAGCTCTTGCCATTTTCTAGGACATGCATTAGTCTCATGGTTTAGTAGAAAACAAAATTTTGTTGCCTTATCAACCGCGGAAGCCGAGTATATTGCAGTAGGAAGTTGTTATTCATAATCTCTTTGGATGAAACAAATTTTAAAAGATTATGGTGTGGTATTTGATCATATTTCCATCAAATGTGACAATAAAAGTGTCATCAATATTTCAAAAAATCCCATACAACACTCTAAGACTAAGCATATAGAGATTAGACATCATTTTATTAGAGATTATGTGCAAAAAGGTAATATTTCTTTAGAATTTATTCCCACCGATAAACAATTAGCCGATATATTTACTAAACCCCTTAGTCAAGATAGATTTTGCATAATTAGAAGAGAATTAAGTATGTTGGATATGTCTTAATTTTATTTTTATATGATAATCTTTGAAT
Organism: Boswellia sacra; assembly: GCA_013180625.2. Taxonomy (NCBI): domain Eukaryota; kingdom Viridiplantae; phylum Streptophyta; class Magnoliopsida; order Sapindales; family Burseraceae; genus Boswellia; species Boswellia sacra. The sequence continues at coordinate 220,983 of SNVD02012892.1, forward strand.
GGTAGCATATGTTAAGGGGGAGAATATATTTAGGGGGAGCAATTAATTTCATTAAATCTTTTTGATGATAACAAAAGGGGGACAAATTGTGTTGGATTGCTTATATTTATAACAAGTGCCATTCTTTTTTATTTATTCTTGATTTTATTTTCACTCTTTATTTTAGATATTATTTGAACGCAATCAATGGTTTGTCATCATCAGAAAGGGGGAGATTGTTAGGCCTAAGGCTACATGATAATTTTGATGATAACAATACACATTGATTAATTGAGATTTACTAACATGTTTATTTATAAGCAAGACTAAGATCATTGAAATAATTATAAAATCAAGAAGAGGCTTATTAAAATGAAGTGTTGAAGCTAAGGAGAAGACTATATGTTAAAGGCACCAAAGTTTAAGAACAAGGTTTGATTCAATGAATGTGAAATATGAGCAATGTTCAATCAATTGATCATATATTTCTCTACAAATGTCTAAATGATGTGATTATTGAGCTTTTGGAAAGCTTACTCAATTTATAACATTTCATATGTTTTAAAGAAATTTAAATTTCAAGTGTAAGGTTGTCCAAATCATCATGCAAGTTGAAAGGCAAATGGAAGTAACTGATATGAGCACTAAATACTCTTTTAGACATATCTTGAGCTAGAAAAATCAAAATTACTTGATTCTTATGGAATTGGAAAGAGGACATAATGAGTCACATTTCATATGTTTTGAAGAAATTCAAATTTCAAACGGAAGGCTGACATAATTGACATGCAATTCGTTAGACTGACACAGAGAGGAAACATCAACTCATATGAGCACCGAATGATATTTTATCCATATCTTGAGATAGAGATATCCAAATGCTTTGATTTTTAATTTTTTGGAAAGCTAATTCAAATATGCAGATCTTTTATGTTTTGAAGAAATTTAAATTTCAAACGGAAGGCTGACAGAATTATCACTCAATTTGGTGGACTGACACAAGGAAGAAAAATTAAGTCACATGAGCACCGAATGGTGTTTTAGCCATATCTTATGATACAGATATCCAAATGACTTGGTTCTTGATGCGTTGGAAAGCTTATTTAATTATACAGATTTTTTATGTTTTGCAAATTTTCAAATTTCAAACATAACATTGATAAAAATGACAGACAAAATTACAGTTTTTATGGTGGGCAGAAAATTTGGAGTTAGTGTCTTCACTTGATTAAGTTCTTCCCATTTGCCTATAAAAGGAGCCCTTCTCCTATGCATTCAACAAGCAATTTTATCAAGCAAAAAAAAGAGAGAAATATCAAGTCTAGAGAGCTTTTATATTCTTTATCTACTCTTTGAAGAGAGTTGTACTTTTGTTGTAAAAATTTACTTTGTTCTTGTAGTTTGGTGAGAGTGAGATATTCTTGTAAAGAGTTATCCTTGAGAGAACTCTTTCCTTGGTGAGGTTGTTCATCAAGAAGAACTCTTGGTGTGGTGTTATCAAGGGTTGAAAGAAGTTGCCTTGGTGAGGTTGTTCATCAAGAAGAACTCTTGGTGTGGTGTTATCAAAAGTTGAAGGAAGTTGCCTTGGTGAGGTTGTTCATCAAGAAGAACTCTTGGTGTGGTGTTATCAAGGGTTGAAAGAAAAATCTTGGTGAGGTTGTTCATCAAGCAAGTTGTAAAGATTTCTACAACTTAGTGGAAAGCCTAGCTTGTGGAGCTAGGAGCCCGTGGACGTAGGCAAGGTTTGCCGAATCACGTACATCGAGTTTGCACTCTCTCTATCCCTATCCTCTTTACATTTACTTGCATTTGTGATTGTTCTTTATTGCCATTCTCTTGATTGCATTCTATTTTCATCTTCTTCATCTTTATTCTCAAAGAAAGAATTAAATAATTTTGATCTTTCAAGAAAATTTTTCTAAATTTGTTTTTATAAATAAAAACCCAATTCACCCCCCCCCACCCCCTTGGGTTGCCATACCTGGGTCAACAGAAACAACACTGTCAGATCCATCGATGTAGGTGACGGCACCAGCGGTGAAAGGAGTGGAATCGCCACATTCCAGCTCGACACAGGACTGATTTGGAGAGAAGCAAGGCGGCGCCGCTGCAGCCGGCTTGGCTGGTTGCTAGAATTAGTTCTTGATTCGTCGGCCATTGAGAGCGGGGGAGAGAGAGGACCGGAATTAGGGATTGAGAGCGGGGAGAGAGAGAACCAGCATTAGGGATTTAGATCTAGGGTTGTGTCATATTTTTTTTTATATAGAATTGTGAAATTCCAGGAAATCCATATCTATTAAAAATTATCAAAATCATCCCTTTTTCAGTCCCCATATTTCGAACTTTTTCATTTACACCATTAGACTAACTTTTTATAATTTTTAGAGCACTAAAAGTTTTAATTTAATTTTTAAAATAAATTATAATAATTTTTGCACATTTAAAATGTTATATTATTACAAAATAATTTTTTTGATATTTTTAATTGCTTAATTTTCATCAAAGCAATTAAATAATGTGATTTTCGTCACTTTTAAATTAAAAAATAAATTTATTTATTTCATAAAATGTTCACATTTAAAAATTCATTTTTATAAAATTTAATATTTAAAAATTTATTCTTTTCATACATATAATAATATTATCTTTAATTTAAAGATTTTTAAAAATTATTTTTTCTTTTAGATTAAAAATAAAATTATATTGTTTAATTATATTTAGATAAATTTATTAAATTTTTTAATAGTATATTCACATATTTGAAAGAAAAAATGAAAAGAAAAAGGGAAATTTGAGAGGGAAAAGAAAAGAATTACATTTTCACATACTTGTCAAACTTTTATAAGAGTGTGATATATATATGATTGAATAAGACAAAAAGTGACAAATAAGATGAATTGATAGGTTTGACTTTTAAGACATTGTTAAATTTCTCACTTTTTTAAAAACTGTCAAATAAAAAAATTGTGAAGTGACAAATATGCAAAAAATTCTTGTAGTGTAGACTTTAATACCAATTTATTGTTAAGAAGAGCGGTACACATGCTCAGAAGTGGCTTATCATAGAATTAATATAAGAGATGAAGCACACAGCTAAGCAAAATAAAACAAAGAACACAAGGATGCAAGAATTTATATTAGTTCAGACCACAATATGTGATCCTATGTCTAATTGCTAGTGATGATCAATCCACTAAGGTGAAAAACAAAGAGATACAAGAGTGTTTATAGGGACAATATTAGAGGAAATTCACTTTCTTTCTCTCCAAGAAACTTCCAATCTCTCTAAACCCTAACCCTATTTCTTTTCTCTCTTTTCTGCTCTCTTAGAACTTATTTTACACTAAAAATATATCCCTTATTTATAGTCTAAGGCTTACATGCCAATTACTTACGTAATAAGAAATCTTATTTTGATCAAGAAATAGACCCATGCTCCTGCACCAAAGTACCGTGCTCCTGCACCATCTCTCTGTCTAGATGCATTTGTAATCCTAGAATCCGTTCTACTGTGCCAATATACTCACGCTCCTATGCCAATCTGCACTCCTGCACGATGAGCTTCGCACGGGTGTGCCAACCTTCTATCTCTACATGTCTAACGCTACATTTGATGCGCACTTGGCACTCCGGGGCCACTTCAGCTATGCGTCTACGCGACTTCTCTGCCTACACTACATAAGTTGAATCACATACTTCACAATTAATTTAATTAACCTAATGTAAATTGTCATTTGTCTTTTTTGTTAACTTATAGTTATATAAGTTGTCATTTGTCAAGAGGAATTCTAGGAATCCTTGTCCAAGATAGTAGCCAAAGGCAAAGAATCACTTTTCGAACACAAAAATTGGTCATAATGTTTGGGCATTCCTTATTGGAATTAGAATCCATTCTCTTGATCTTAAGCTTTCTTGAGTTTTAATTCTTCTTCTGTCGCTTGGGTTCATCAACTATGAATGATTAAGATCTATTACATTTCTCTCTCCCTCTCTCATATATTTGTAATTTGCTCATGTGAAAGCCAGATCAAAAGAGAATCCTAGTCCTAGTTGATTTGAGAAATATAAGATTTTCAAACATAAAAAAGACTAAATCCTTAATAATTGGGCCAAAGCATGAAGAGTAATCAAAATTAATTATTTTATTATGATTGGTGCTTTTTTATAAAAAAATAATTTTCAAAGGATATTAGTGATATGTGTTGAGGAATATAACCTGAACTAACATCTGACACTACAAGAATTTTTTATATATTTGTTACTTCACAAATTTTTTATTTGGCAATTTTTTGAAAAAGTGAGAAATTTAACCATGTCTTAAAAGTCAAACATATCAATTCATCTTATTTGTCACTTTTTGTCTTTATTCAATCACATATATATCACATTTTTATAAAAGTTTGACAAGTATGTGAAAATCTACTTTTTCTTTTCCCTCTCAAATTTTCCTCTTTCTTTTCATTTTTTCTTTCAAATATGTGAATATAATATTTAAAATTTCAATAAATTTATCTAAATATAATTAAACAATATAATTTTATTTTTAATCTAAAATTAAAAATAATTTTTAAAAATCATTAAATTCAAGATAACATTATATGTATGAAAAGAATAAATTTTTAAATATTAAATTTTAGAAAAAAGAATTTTTAAATGTGAAAATTTTATGAAATAAATAAAATTATTTTTTAATTTTAAAGTGATGAAAATCACATTATTTAATTGCTTAGATGAAAATTAAACAATTAAAAATATCAAAAAAATTATTTTACAATAATATAACATTTCAAATATACAAAAAATTATTATAATTATTTTGAAAATTAAATTAAAATATTTAATGCTCTAAAAATTATAAAAAAATTAGTCTAATGGTGTAAATAAAAAAGTTTGAAATATAGGGACTTACTATGAGGACGATTTTGATAATTTTTAATAGACATGGATTCCGTATAATTTTACAATACTATATAAAGAATATAAAGCAACCCTAGCCGTCTAAATCCCTAATTCCTAAACCTTCCTCCATGGCAAGAGTTCTGATAATTTGTAATGGCTGCTGCATTGGATTCGGGTTGAAGAAAAAGGAAAAGACACGCCGCTCTCTCCTTACTCAAATCCGAATCCAACCCCGAACGCATCCTCGCCATCTACCGCGCCGTCTCCCTCACCCCCGACTCTAACCCTGACCGAATCGTGTTCTCAGTGGCCATCTCAAAGCTGTCACAGGCCAATCATTTTAACAGCATATCACAGTTTCTCGTAAAGCTCAACAGCCGACCGGATTTGAGACGAAGCGAGCGTTTCATCGCTCACTCGATCATCCTGTACGGTCAGTATTTTAACAAGAACTCTTTGAGAAATTAATGACTTTTTGAAGTTTTTCGGTGATATTGTTGTGTGATTCCATGATTGTCATCGTCGGTGACAAATCTAATGACTAGGCACATTCTTTATCCTCATTTGCTTTTTTTTTTAATTTATTTTCTTTTCAAATAAAATTTTATTTAATCTTTTGAAGTTTAAGCTTGAATTTTGTTGTTTGCTTAGTGAAAATAAATGGTAGTTTTGTCTTTGAGTTCACTTCCGTTGGGCTTCCGATTCCCGTGGGCTAGCACGAAGGGGAATTTTCACTCTTCATAGCACCTTAGGCTCAAGCCCAAAACCTCTCTTCTATTAGCAGAAATCCTAACTCCACAACTGTCTTCAGCTTAGCATCTTGAGTAACTTGAACTTCTCTCTAGACTAATGAATGATCTGTGGAATTCTGCTCATCTTGTGGTGATTGTGTCAATGCTGTAGTTGCATATCTAAGAGTCTAATTATGGAGTATTTCATGCTTGCTTTTGCTCTGTTTATTAGAATGGAGTGACAATGAATCTTGGCTGGCTGCTCTTGCAGCTTGCCTTCACTTCACTGCGGAAACATATAGACTTTTATTTGATTGTTATTTTGTTTCGTAAACTGAAGTATTTTTTGGTCTCTCCTCCTCTCTTCTAATTTTTCAATTTTTGGCTGAATAATTAGGTTTCTTTTTTTTTTTATGCAGAGGTGCTTCCAAGGTCCGGGCCTTTGACTTGCGAACAACTCCCCCTTGGCCTTACCATCTCATCAACCACGCTATCTACTAATCAAGGTATGCTTTCTGATCTCTATTAAATAAAATCATTTCATTTTGGAATTAAAAGTTCATCAATTTGTTTATTCGTGTGGGCCTACCCAAGGGATATTTGTAGCTAAAAAGATGTTGGAAAGAGCTTTGTGTGATGCAGATTGTGTCTTCCATGTTGCTTCTTTATGGCATGTCAGGGAAAGAAATGCTTTAGTTTGACTATGTGGATGAGGTCAATGTAAATAGGACTTGCCATCACATTAACTAAAGCTTGCCTTTTGTTTGGGATCAGAGGACTTTTCTATGTGAGCATATACAATATGGTGATAGCATATATCTCGACACCGAAGCTTAGGAGATTGAGTTTGAAATTGCTACGATTCGGTCTAGGTTAGTTACTTTGTTTATTTTATTTTTTAAAATTTATGTGATTTAATTCCCCTAAACTGGTTAGTTGTTTTGGGGCTGTTTATTCAAGTTGATTATTGACTTCTATTTTTGTAGGCATCAGTTAGCTTTATGTGGGTGTAGGAATAAAACTGATGCAAATTTCTATTATGTTATCGTGTATATGTGGGTATATGAAAGAATTTTCGGGTTCTTGGTTTCATATATGCCTTTATACTTTATATATGATCATAAAATGATCTATTATTTAAGAATTAATTGTATTTAATATAATTTAAGTAAAATGGATATGAAATATTATGATTACAAAGTAAAATATTAGTTATGAAGGTTCTGGTGCTTCTGAATTTAACCAAGCAAAGAATGCGAAGTATTGAAATACAAAGCCTCTGGAAGCAAAGAGGAAACGAGAGAATGAGAACGAGTTAGAGTGAACGTAAGAGAGAGAATATAAGATAAAAAAAGAAAAATGAAATTAAGAAGAGAAATAAGTGGTTCCCATGGCCATTCGTTTGTTCATCTCAAGCCAAGTTATATAAAAAATTCAGCCTTAATTTTTGACTTTTGTAAGAGCTATTAATGGCAAAACTCCAAAACTTCTTTCGGTGCATTAAATATGTGTAGGAAAAGTCACTGAATTGCAATAGTATGCATTAAGTTATTAGTTTTAAATACGTGGTGGTATAAATGCAATTTATTCAAAATGTTCTATGAAAACAATAACTTTAAGCTTTTCACTAAGCATCTATTTATGCTTACATATTTCTTTTTTAATCTTTGAGACTCAACATCCATGTCCTGTTTAAGCTCTATTTGATTTTCAATTTTCAAGAATGCCACTAAATGACTTCTTTTGCCTACATAACAACAACATTAAAACAAATTATATGTGTTGTTTTTATTTGACAAGAATAAGCTCTATTTGATGCTAGTGACTTCTATTTAAACATATTAATGGTTCAAAAAGCAAGCAATGTGTATGTCAGTTGCACTTTTTGATTTCATGATTGCTATAAATCTTCTTACTTTTATGTCTGTTCATAATTTTAGTTGTGTGCTTCTTATTTGTTGTTTCATAGGGCACGGATGTTGTCCTGAGCAATTCAAGGTCACACACATGTTTATTATCTGGATTTTCATAGGCAATGTGAAGGTTCTTGTTCGTTTGCAGTTTGGAATTGATGGTCCGAAGGAGGTTGCGATGAAACTGTGAAAAGCACAAGTAGAATATAAGGGGTCATTAATTTAATGTTTTTCTTATTCATGTTCATATTGATTTTGTAGGTGATAGTTGCTTATCTGAAGTTGTTTATGAATGATAGTGGCTTATAAAAAAATTAGGAAATTGAGGTGCCAGTCATGCTTTAAATAGAAATCATTTCTGTTAACATGAGTCTGTTTCTTAAATTTTTTAAAATGCCTATTATATGTATATATTAATATTTTTAAAATACTTGGCGTTTTAAAAACTGCCAAGTATATATTTTTTTTAATTTTTGAAATTATTATACTTGGCGGTCAAAAACCGTCAAGTATATTTTTTTTAATTTTTAAACCTATTATATTTGGCGGTAAAAAACCGTCAAGTATAGTTAGATGCATATTTGGCACTTTGACTGACTGCCAAATATAGTCAAAATGACTATATTTAGCGGTGCCATTGGTGACGCTTTTAAGACCTCCAAATATGATCATTTTTCTTGTAGTGCGATAAGCTCAAAATATCACCAAAAGAAACAGGAAAAAAAAAAAGAGCAAAGATATAAGAGAAGGCACAAGATTTACAACAGAACATAGCACAAAATATGTTCTTTGCTGGAAAAAGTAAAACACTTACAATTAGAGAATCCTCACAATCTCTAAACTAGAAGCTTTTCCACCCTTGGATGGAGCTTAATATGTTGTGCCAAAGTACAACAAGAAACCACCTACTACATTATAGGCTCAAAACTATTAGTATTGTTACCAGAAAACATAGCAGAAAATAGGATAAACTTTCCTAAAATAAAGAGGAAACAAGTTATAATCCTAAATTGGAGATAAATCCTAATTTAGAGGAACAAGATTCACAACCAATTGACGTCCGAAATAAGAATCATTAATTAATAAAATCTTAATATAAATAGGATTTCCTATCTTAACAATACTAATAAGAGTATACACTTGTTTTGGTCTTAACATGTGTCATTAGGTTTCTTAACAAGGACACAAACGATCAATGAGTCATTATAGTTAACTAACGAATTATTATGTGTTTTTTTTGTTTGTCTATCACTATCATTATTTTTATTATTATATTTATAAATTGATGTGTCACAAATTAAATAGAGTAAAATAATAAAGTCAATTTAATAAATGAGAATTAAGGATGAAAGAGTTACGCTATTCAATTTGTACATGCAACATTACTCCTAAAGGATATATAATTCTAAAAGAAATCTTAATAAAGAGAACATTAGAAAATTTACTGTAGGGTTTCTATGGACAGCCCAAAACTCCACATTGGTATGATATTGTCTACTTTGGGCCTAAGCCCTCATGGATTTGTTTTTGAATTCTACCTAAAAGGCCTCATATCAATAGAATGCTTGTCCACACTTATATATCCATGATCTTCCCTAAGTCTAGCCAATGTGGGACTTTGGTTGCACACCCAACATTTACGAATTAGAATTCAAAAAGTCTAGAAAGATAAATTTAAATTTAAATTTATAATTTCTTCTTCATTTAATATGAAAAGGACTCGTTTTAAGTTTTCCTATTGATAACGTAAGAAACAATAAAAAAAAGTCAAAATAATTGAAAATAACTTGCTCTTCGATATTAGGATAGTCTTAATGCCCTAAAATCACACATTAACACCTAAAGATAATGTAATTTTATTGTAGAAATTAGATCCACTAAATGCATTAAGTGTTCTTGAAATAATAAATCAGTTCTTTATTTATAGTGTCCTTCGCTTTAATAAATACATTGGTAGTTTGTACAAATCCTTTCGACAATACACAAGGTATTTATTAGATGCAAATTTATAGAGTTAAAATTGATCTCACCGGCGGACTTTGAAATTTTTTCAGGTCAGACTAAAAACTTAATTAATGGAACACTAACAGTACAAGAAAATTTTATTATTAAAGAATTAAAATTTTTACACCTAGTTAGGAGACACAATAAACCTTTCTCATCAAAATACATATTATATATTTTCACAAAATTAACAATGCATATAAAAAATTAAAAGCATAAAAACAATATCAGTTAATTATTAAAGCGGTTTCATGATAATCACACAACATGAATACTTTATTACAATAGTTTGATCATAATAACTCATAATTCATTATATATATTAAGTATTATTAATAATAACTCATAATTCATTATATATATTAAGTATTATTATTTGAAGCTCTATAATTATATTAATATGTCTCTAACCCATATAACAATTTACACATTTTATTACATCACAATTAATTAATTTATATAAATTAATAATATATTAAAACTAATTCTTAAAATTCATAATCAAAATCTATACAATAGAAGGCTAACTCAAATCAAATACTTTTTCTTATATGCTCTAATATCTTGTATAATATATTACATACATCATTATCAATTTGTCAAAATTTATGAAATAGGAAATTATAACTAATTTATAAAACCCACAAATCAAATCTCCATAGTAAAATCTAACTCAAATTAAAGACTTGAAGATAAAAAAAAAACAATTTAATATCTAATATCTTATACATCACAAATAGTTTAACAAATTAAATAATAAAACTAATTAATCATACCTACAAAATAAATCTGGACAATAAGAACCTAATTCAGATTTTCATATAGCTTACATAATGGACAACATCAAAATTAATTTGTTAAAAGTCAATAAATAAAACAATCCTAATGTAAAAATAATTACTTAAGAATAAAATAATTATCTTCGGTGAGAGAATATATAGGGAGAGATTAAAGATGAGTTAAGTAAACTAAAGAACTACACATACATATATATTATTTCTTGTTTCAGGGATCTTTTGAGTAACATTAAAATTTAGGGGTGATTTCAAAACTTTGCAAACTTTTTGGGCAAAAGCTACCTCAGGCTACGGCCCAGGCTAGGCCTCTCATGGGTCTGCCTTTTTTGATTTTAGGTCCAACGTCCAAAACTGAGTCGAACAGCCGCGATTCCAAGTCTCTGTACCATTCATAATACAACATCATCTTAGAAGTAATCAGAATTAATTAGTATTCTGTTACCAAAATTATGATAATGAATTAAGCATGATGCCATCAATTTTTTAGATTTTAACTGATTTTTTAAGTTGCTTCAGTACCGAATTTATTGATTGATTCATTATAGACATAAATATTATTTACTTAATTTAATAATTCAAATTCTTTTGATACTAGAATAATAAATTAGTACTCCATTACGTATATAACATATTAACAATGCTTGTTTTCCTATAATCGATCGTGATGCTACTTATTGCTACAAAGGAGAGGAAGAAGCCTATTTATTTTTGGAAGATAATAGGCCGATTAAAGCAATAGATTTTTTTATTGCAACTAATAATCATCGTAGTAATGAATGTCATAACTAGAAAACTTTCACTAGCAAGGAGGGAGAGGGCTATAATATTGCACCAGTACTTAGTTTATGAAAAAATTTATCATGAATAAATAAAAAAATAAAAGTATATGTATAGAATGTGTACGTAAGACAAACAAATTAAGGTCATTAAGCATGCTTTTAAACCACCTTAAAATATTTTGAAGAATATTTTTTTCATAAAAAAATTGTCTTCTACAGAAGTGTCTTAAAAAATCTTAATCATTTAAACATTAATAATTCCAAACTGAATAATTATTTAAAAATATTTAAAATTTCATCTATGATATTTTAACTATCATATCAAGGATTCGACAAGGCTTGGAAATCAACGTCCGTCAAGGTGCAGTTGGTTCCAGCGTTTGCATGGAAAGCTCTTATTGGAGTGGCTCACCCTATACATAGGGCAATTGAGGCCTTCCACTATAAGCCATTTGATAAACATGCGAGGAAAGACTGTACTTCCAATAGCAGATCATTGTTGTGGAAACCTCATGTGGCCTGTTGTGGTACGGTTTACACCAGATATGAAGAGCACCAAGGCGGAGTATCATGAGCTAGTCAATTTGGTTTGTGATGCATTTGAAAATGCAGTCATGATTGTGCACAACCAAAAAATGCTGATGAGGGTTTTCATGATGGTGGATAAGGCCCGCAAAGAGGACTTGAGTGAGGCTGCTAAAGAATATAGCAAAAGAGACGAAGATAAGGTACAGACTTATTTCTTTCCCAGTAATTGTCGGATGCCACGTTATCCAGATTTAGGATGGGGAAAGCCTACCATATATTTATTTCAGGATCAACTAATTTTTTGTATAAGCACTTGTTCAGTTACTCTACAAAAGGCTAAAATTAATCGTTGGCAAAGTTAATTATTCATTTCCTGATCTTTCATCACAGAATGCTTAAGTTGCTTAGTTCATGGCAAATATACAACATAATTATTTTCAGCTTCGAAACACAATCTTTTATCAGTACTTTTTCATTTTGTGTTTATATTAATTTGGTTCATATATATTTATTTATTTCTTACGTTCCTTCTTATTATTCACTATTGGAGGAGTTTTAACTTTAAATCAATCTGCTGCTTTAAATCAATCTGCCTAGGAGTTGGTTAGGTGTTTTGTCTTATTAGGACTGTATTATTTGACTGTTAGTTATTTATTCCTACTAGATCTCACAATTATATTAATAGGCTTGTATTGTGTTATTTTTTAGAGATCTAAATAACAAACTATTTTCTATATGAGTTAATTTTCTTGAATTAATAAGAGCTTGAACTTTTTTAAATCTTTATCTCAATCATATACTAAACTTTCAACTTTTTATTATAAAAATCCCGATCTACAATCCCAGATATCTCTTCATATTTCTACAATCATTCAGTATTCTTATTGATTCTCATACAACTTGTTAGAAAATTAAAATAATACTGATCAACTCAAGCACATGAAAAATCAAAGAAAAAAATTATGTGGAGAAGAAATTACATAACTAAGATTTACAAGTTACAAACCTTATATAACGGACATATATATTTTGATTCCACTCAACTAATGAAACCTAATAATACTAAAACAAATCAAATGAATAGAGCCTAGTTCAAATCTAATCAGGAATCATTAAACCTAATCTAAACATGACTTCTACGACTTCTAAAAGTTCGTATAATGTAGAAGTCATGTTTAGCTTAAGTTTATGATTCCTAATTAGATTTGAATTAGCCTTTGTTTATTTGATTTGTTATAGCATTACTAGGTTTCATTAGTTGAGCGGAATCAGAATATATCCAATGGTATATAAGGTTTCTAATTTGTCAATTTTAATTAGGAAGTAGTAGTCTCTTCTTCGTATATTATTTTCAATTTCTTCGATTTCTTGTGTGTGCTTGAACTGACTATTATTTTGTTTTCCTACAACTATTAATTAATCACAATCTACTATTCACCCATGTGTGTACGTATGCCAGCTGCCAACTTTTACAATATCTAAAGGACTGATCCTTTGGGATCAGAAATTAAACTCGAAAGTCATGAAGCAGTTTTAGTATAGCCATCAACTGAGAGAGTGATATTGATTAATTGAAAAAGATGTAATTTTTTTTGTTTTTTTTATGTTCCTAACTGTGCAATTGGCAATAAAAATTATTTCCATATTAACGTTTAAGTGCATGGGCTAGAGGACAGATACTCAATATGGTAATACGAATAATAGTTTGGATCCCATCATCAATCGATTAATTATTTTTATTTATATATATATGTGTGTGTGTGTGTGTGTTTGTGAGTGTGTGTGTGTTATTCTTGGGGTTTCATATTCTTGATCTTTTATTGGATGATTTTGTTGTAAATTTCAAACAAACATCTATTATCCGAATTGTATCTAGTTGCATAGTTGAGAGAGTAGTTTAAAATTGATAAACTAATCAGAAGCTAATTATTTTAAGATTTAGAAAATTATAATCATCACGTATTTGTTATTTTTGTCATTACCACATATATCAATGTGTGTCCAACAAATCAAGTAAAATTTGTGCTACGTGTGAAAATTTGCTTTAACTTAAATGCATATTTTAATTGAATCAACCTAAAGCAGTTTATTAATCAACAGCCTCTTCTCAACGGTACAGATTGTGACACAAAAATATTTTATTAAATGTTTTACATCTTATGTGTGCAGGAAAGTAATAATCTTCAAACTTTGACTTCTCTTTGATTCCTGTGAATATCTTAATTTAATCTAGTTGTGAAAAAGGAAAAAAAAAATTATGTTGAACTCTAGCTAGCAAACTTCCTTTCATCCCACGAAATACTTTAAATTTAAGAATAATACTATTGATTTTTCAATAAATTTACTTATATATCATGATATAATGAGAAGAGAAAAACTTATGTAGAATAAATTCATTTAGTCACTTTGCTGATTTGGTGAACCTATATTGTTAAATGAAAATAGACATTTGTAGGTGGGTTGAGAGAATGGAGGGAGAGTGACAACTCAACAAGTGTATCGATTAAATAATCACACAAGATAATGGGAGGGTTGAGAAAAATAAAAAAATAAACAAAAAAACCAAAAAAATTAACTAACTTTAATATATTGTTGAATATAAACAGTTACTTATACCACCTTAATATTAATTATATACCAGACTCTCGTAAGTATTTTTTGATTGGGAAATTAAATTTAAAAAATTACATAGTCGAGAAGCCAACTTGACAAATTCAACCTAAAACTTATAAATAAGTCTGGAAGATCTATACGTATACAAACATATACGTGACAAAATAAAATAAGGACAAATCAAGAATCTTGGATCTTCGACCAACTTGTCTTTAATTTATGCTAGTCTAAGATAACATCCTGCTTAAAATGCTCCGACATCAGCTCTGAAAACATAAAAATTAAAATAAGTGAATACTGAAGTTTACGCGATGGCTGGCCGGCCTTCCATTTGCATCAAGAGCCTGCCGCATATGCTAAAACAGGTAGTAAAGAAGTCAATTTTCCTGAGCTGGGTCAGTAGACGTCTACGCTTTTAAATAAGAGTCATTGGTTCTAGTGTTTATTTTATCTGAACCTACCACACAAAAAAACTAGAAGATTAATCGAAGAGAAAGTCGTTTCCAATTATCATAATTTTATCTATAATTGTTTCCTCTCATACTATTAACAGAAGTAGTCAATGACCAGGACTAGCTCTATGATAATTAATCAAATAATTGTCTCAACAAAAGGGTACGACGAGTTATTAATGGACAAAATATTAAAGCTGTTGAGAGAGAGCTAAATCAAACGAATTTATAAGGGCCATACATGAATATTAAAATCTACGCATTACAAGATTAATTTTTATAAATTCAGGAGAGTTATCAATGAAGCATTTTCCGTGTTGGTTTCTTAACGCAGAGTCAAAAACCTTTTGGTGCAAGTATATTTATAGAGCTAGTAAGGGAGGTATTTCAGTGAGAATCAACATGGGAGAAGTACATAGCCAGCCCCAATGTCCCATCGAAGTCGTTTCCGAGAAGTTCATATATCCAGCAATTCCAACTCCTTATACCCTTCGCAATTTCAAATTATCATCACTTGATCAGCTTACACCTCCAACGTATCTGCATTTCGTTTTCTACTATCCATCCACTGAAATAGATCGAAGAGCCAAGAATGAAGAAAGTATTAAGCAGCTGGAGAGATCACTTTCCGAAGTTTTAACCCTCTTTTACCCTTTAGCAGGAAGATATATTAAAGACGATCTCTTGATTGATTGTAATAATCAAGGGGTTGAATTTGTAGAAACTCAAGTGAGTGGCCAGCTTGCTCCACTGCTTGGGAACGATGTTGATAGCAAGGAGATAATTGATTTGGTTCCCAATTGTCAAACTGAATCTCCCACTAGTTCTTTGATTGCGGTTCAGTGCAACATGTTTGAGTGTGGTGGACTAGCAATCGGTTTCTGCTTTTCACACAGGATAGTTGACGGATTCGGGTTCACCAAATTCCTTGACGCATGGGCTACTGCATGCCGAGTAGGGCTTCATAAAGTAGACGTTCCAAGCTTTGACATGGCTACGCTTTTACCCACAAGAGAAGTCCTGCCTGATATTAAGCTGCCTCAGTTTATTCCGGGATTAAAGGTTAGATCAAAGACGCTTGTTTTTGATGCTCGAGCAATAGCAAAGCTGAAAGAAATTGCCAGAGGTGGTTTGGGTGATGCAGAAGTGCTTAAACGTCAACCTTCACGGCTGCAGCTCGTGACAGCAGTTATATGGAAAGCACTCATAAGAGTTTCTCAGACTAAACATGGCCAATTGAGGCCTTCCGTGTTGATCCATATGTTGAACATGCGGGCAAGGACAGCACTGCCAATTTCAGATGATTGCTTCGGAAACCTTTTCAGGCCTATTATGGTGCAATTTACGCCAAACAAGAAGAAGAGCGAAGTGGAGTTTCATGACTTGGTTAGCCTGATTGGTGACGAAATAAAAAATGCAGTTACTGATTGCGCAAAACCACAGAGCGGCAATGACTTTTTTTCTATGGTGACTAATGCCTGGAATGAGGCTGGTGAAGAATTCAACAAGGATAATGTAGACTCCTATTCGTTTACTAGCTTGTGTCGGATGCCACTTTATCCAGATTTTGGTTGGGGAAAGGCAGCCAGAGTAACTCACGTACAATCTTCTGTTGAAGTGACCATGCTAATGGATACTAAAGATGGTGATGGAATTGAGGCATGGATATCCTTGGAGGAAAACAAATTGAGTCTTTTTCAACAAGATCCAGACATTGTGGCTTTCACTTCCTAATGGTGATACATCTATTGGATCGTAATTCTACTCTGGAAGCTTAACTGATCCTTGGGTATATCACAGTTTGTTTTGAAGTACTTGAAATTTATATACGAATTCAGCTTAACTGTTGAAGATAATGTGTAACCTACGTGTGGAAACAAGCAATGTTATTTTCTTATAAAGGCTTTTTTTTAATAATATTAGTGGTTGTTGAATGACTTTTACTTAAATAGATGATATTATTTGAGAATTTTCGGTGTACATATATAAAATTCAACTCACTGGAGGGATCTCCTCGCTCCGGTGCATTAATTGATTTTAACACAAGTTAGAGGATTAAGCATGCGATTACCCAAAAAAGTAATTTTACTGTACATATTAATAATTTTTACAGTGAAATTGACTTAAAAAAGAAGTGATTTCATTTATGACTGAAATATATTACTAAGATTTCACTATTTTTTTAATAATATTTGTGATTTCACTTTGGTTAATTATTACTTTCTCTGTCACTTTCGTTCTCTCGAGACGAAATTGCAGAGCTCCCTTCATCCAAACTATTTTTCCTAGATCGTTGCTGCGCCACTCACGATTCCCAAAAAGTACGATCGTAAACGTAAATGTTTTGTTTAAATGAAAGTCACGATAATGACAAAATAAATTATTAGTTAAAGCGTATGTTTTCTTAAATTTAAATTCTGTTTTTTGTGTGAAATATTTTTAATATAATTTATATTTAATTTTAATTACATTTTTTTAATTTTTAAAATTTAAAATAATTTAAAATTAATCACATATTCTTAAATTTAATTAAAAATAAAAATACTAGATTTATAAAAAAATACACCCTAAGAGAACAAATAAAATAATTAAACAAACTAAATAGTTAATATATTATTATCTTCAAAAGTTCTGATTGGTGGATATAATCTTAAAAACTTACTCTTTATTTCTTTATTTCTTAAATTTTAAATTTCACATACACTTAAACAAATAAAAAAATACTCTACTTATATAGAACTCATAATAATTCTAATTCTTTTATGAATATAAATCTTAATTCTACTTGAACTCAATTTTAATTCCCAACAAAACTAATTAAATCCTAAAACAAATAAAATTTATTTCCAACATCCCCCTTAAACTTGATTTGTTACACCAAGTGAATCTCTAATTCTAATAAAGTCTTCATGCTTGAGTGGCTTGATGAATAGTCTACAACTTGATTTTGTAACTTTACATACTCCACTTTTACTTCTCCTTTTATGATGCAATCTCGTATATAATAGCAATGAGTATCAATGTGTTGCTTCGATCATGGAACACTGGATTCTTTGATAGTGCTATTGACTTGTTATCAACACAAATCTTCGTGGGCTCTTCTTGTGAAGTATTCAACTCCTTCAACAAATTCCTCAACCAAATTATGTGGCATGCGTATGTAGTAGTAGCAACATACTTAGCTTCACAAATTGATAATGTAACTATCAGTTATTTCTTTGACACCCAAGTAAACGAAGTATCTCTCATGAAGAAAACACAACCTGTAGTACTCTTTTCTATCATCAGTATCTTCAGTCCAATCACTATCACAATATCTAATAAGTTTGTAATTATCAGAAACTGAATAATACAAACCAAAATCAATAGTACCTTTAAGATAGCGAAGTATTCTTTTAGCCTTTTTGAAATGTGTAGTAATTGGATTCTCCGTGAAGCGACTTACTAGACCAACTGCATAGAGAATATCAGGTCTCATGCATGTCAAATACCACAAGCTTCCAATTAAGCTCTTGAATAGTGTTGGATCAATGCTTTCTTCTTCTCCATTCGTCGATAGTTTAATTCCACATTCTACTAGTATGCTCACGGAATTGTTATCATCCATCTTGAAATTCTTCAAGATCTTTCTTATATACCCTTCTTGAGAAATAAAAATACCATCTTGTTGTTGTTTAACTTCAATCCCAAGATAGTATGCTATAAGCCCAATATCAGTCATCTCAAACTCTTTTGCTATTGCCTTTTTGAATTCTTGTAACATATTGATATTATTCCCAGTAAAGATCAAATCATCCATGTATAAACACACAATCAAGATATTTTCATCTTTGATCTTGATGTAGAGAGCGTGTACATAACGACATTTAGCGAAGCCCATTTCTTGAAAGTATTTGTCAATTCGGTTATTCCATGCTCTTGGCACTTGCTTTAACCCACAAAGAGCTTGTTTCAATTTCAAAATTTTATCTTCTTGACCTTTAACTACATAATCCAATGGTTATTGAATATAAACTTCTTCTTCAAGAATGCCATTTAGAAAGGCGGATTTCACATCCATTTTTAAAATCTGCTATTTATTTTGAGCTGTCTTTAAGATAATCAACCTTATTGTTTCCAAACGAGCAACAGGAACAAACACTTCATCATAGTTAATGCCTTCCTTTTGACTGTAGCCCTTTGCGACTAATCTTGCTTTGTAGTGTTCAATCTCTCCACTAGCATTCTTCTTTATCTTGTACACCCATTTGACGCCAATGACATCACGTGTTATTCTTTTCAATGGATTTTATTTCTTCATTGCTTTTCTCCACTTCTTATCTTGTATTGCTTCTTCAAAGTTCACTGGCTCACAATTAGCAAAAAGACAAAAGAGATTTAGATTATCAATTCTCTCAGTTACATCATAGATTTCTTGTAGATTTCTTGTACGTTGACTTCCATCACTTGAGCTTCCAGTAGATGAAGATGATATATATTGTCCATGTAAATTTGGTGAAGTGGGAAGTGTGTTACTTTCTTGTTCTATCTCCATGACTCGCTCTTCATCTTCCTCATCAATGTAAGGAAGAAAACTATGGTCTTCATTTGGATGATTCCAATCCCAAGTGATTTCTTCATCAAACTACACATCTCGACTAATCACGATCTTTTTTGTCTTTGGATTGTATAGCTTGTAACTTTTAGAACTAGATTCATATTCGATTAAAATCAATTTCTCACTCTTGTCATCTAGCTTAGTTCTCCTCTCATCTAGCACATGCACATATGTCACACTTCCAAATACTCGCGAATGAGAAATTCTAGGCTTTCTCTTACTCCAAACTTCTTAAGGTGTTTTTCCTTGCACACTTTTTGTTGGTGATCTATTAGATAGATACACCGCACATGCTATAACTTCAATCCAAAACTCTTTTGGCATTCTTTACTCTTAAGCATGCTTCGTGCCATGTCAAGAATTATTCTATTCTTTCTTTCTACAACTCCAATTTTGTTAGGGTGATCTAGGAACAGTTAGGAATCATTGAGTTCCATTCGTCTTACAATATTCATTGAATTCTATAGATGTAAATTCTCCTCCTCGATCAGTTCTCATGACCTTAATTTGATTACCACTTTCTTTTTTAACTATTGCTTTGAATTTCTTGAAAACCTCAAAAACTTCTGACTTTTGCTTTAGAAAGTACACCCATGTCTTCCTTGAAAAGTCATATATAAAAGGAGAAAATAGTTGCTATTACCAAGAGAGCTTGGCTTGAATGGACCGCACACATCTACGTGTATAAGCTCAAGTGGCTTTTGAGCTCTTAAGTATGACTCTTTTGGAAAAGCTTTCCTAAATTGATTTCCAAGTAAGCAACCTTCACATAGTTGATTTGGATGATTGATGTAAGATAATCCTCTCACCATATACTTCTTTGACAATAATTCCAATCCTTCAAAATTAAGATGCTCAAATCGAAGATGCCAAAGCCATGACTTATCCCTATAGCATGCTTTGAGACATTTTGCAACATCATTTTGGATATCAAGTAAGAACATCCTATTTTCATATATAGGAACTTAGGCTATAAAATTCCTTTTGTTGTCTCTGATGGAGATACTATTATCTTTCATGTGGATGTCATATCCATTTAACCAAAAGTTACCCCACACTTAAGATATTGTTCTTCATGTTTGGCACATAATAAACATTGGATATAAATTGATGTTTTGCATTCTTCATGCGGATAAGAATGTTACTTTTACTCTTTATTGGAATTTTTGAATCATCACCAAATAAAACATTTCCACTAATGGATTCATCCAAATCTGCAAACAAATTTCTTTTTTCACATACAGTTGCTAGCTCCAGTGTCAAGAGACCATGTATTTTCTTGACTTTCATCTTTGTCTTTACGAACCAGTAGTAAGGTACCACTTTCTTCGGTTTTTTCTTCCACATAATTTGTTTTTTCTTCAACTTCTAAATTTAGATGCATAATGCCCATGTTTTAAGCAATTAAAGCATTGAATCTGAGCCTGACACTCACCCACATAATGTCCATACTTCTGACAAGTTTAACATTGGACTTGTGATATTCCATATCTTGAATTTGAGTTCCCCCTTCCACACCCTCTTGTAGAATTTTATCCTCGATCATTATTGTTGTTGGTAGTGGAATTGTTATTCCCACCTTGTCCACGACCTTGATTCATACCTCATCCTTGTCCTCAGCCTCGACCTCGATTTTGACCTCGACCTCGACCACATTGACTTCTTTCATGACTCTCTTCCTTCTCCTTAATTTGTGTTTTAAGGAGTTGATCTGAAACACTTTGTTTTTTGTATTTCTCTTCATGTGCTTGTAATGTACGTTCAAGTTCTCCAATTGTCATTCCTTCCAATTTGTCACCTTATTCAAGAATTTGAACTATGGTATTAAATGATGAATCCAAAAAGTGAAGTATCTTTTCTATAATTCTTTTATCTTCTAATTTCTCACCATTTCTTCTTAATTGATTTGAGACTGTTAAAACTCTTGAAAAGTAATCAGTGATAGACTCACTTTCCTTAATATGTAACAATTCAGACACACATTTTTTTTTACTTTTTCTTGTCCTCCATTTGATTTTTCAAGCTTTTCCTATAATTCTTTAGTAGATTCTATATCACCATATTTTTCAATTTCAACATTATATAATGCTTCTTGAATGAAGTGGCGAGCCTTCTCATTTTGTTGATATGTTTTTTCAAAATTACTCTTTTGTTATTGAGACAATGCTTCAATATTTTGTAGCTTATGAAAGCCTTTTTCAATAATTTCCCAAACACCCGCTGCTCCAAGGATTGATTTCATCCTTATACGCCTTATTTCGTATATATTTTCTTTCAATTTTGGAATTGTAATTAAAGTCATATCGCTAATGCTATTGTAGGAGTTAATCTATCACAGACAACATCTATTTGGACCAAACTGAAATTCTGCATATAAAGGATTAAAATAAGTATTTTCAACTTTGGTGGGCCTACCGATATTTGTCAACGTCCAGGGGGCAGACTGTTATTTTCTGTATCAGGGGATGGATATTTTTTGAACCAGGGGTTCAACTGATATTTTACATCTCAGGGGCTCGATTACCATTTTTCACCCAAATCATGAACAGGTTGTTTTTCGGCGTCCAAGCACGATGACTCTTCTTAGGGTTTGTATATCGGCTAATTCTGAGTTGAACTAGATGAGTGGTGTCGATTCACTTACCACTTTCCGACGACTTTCATGGTGAAAACATTTTTCACAACTTGTTTTTGCGTTTCTGATGTGTTCTAGTCGGAATTTGACGTCGGCCAAGAAAAGAAACTTGTAGATCGCTGTCTGATCTATCCCATGACGGTGGAGGTGAGATCTCACTTGTGGATTAACAATTTTCTGATGACTTTTCAGCAGCTTTCCGACAATACTAACGAGGAATTTTGGTTGATGATGGTGTGAGCTTCCTTCTTTCTCCACCCTCTTGTGGCTCTGATACCACTTTGTTGGATATCAATACACAAAATTCTTGAAAACTTACCTTTTATTTTTTTATTTCTTGAATTTTAAATTTCACACATACTTAAACAAATAAGAAAAAACACTCTACTTATATAGCACTCATGATAATTCTAATTTTTCTATGAATATAAATCCTAATTCTACTTGAACTCAATTTTAATTCCTAAAAAAACTTAAATCCTAAAACAAATAAAATTTATTTCCAACACTGATGAACTTGGTATATAAAATTCAGCACAAATAATAGACATACACAAGGATTTATAAACCTTCCAGATTGGAGTCACCTCCAATATTTATTGACTTTGGAGCGATATACTTGCTCTCTATTCTACCTAGGAAGTGAAAGCTACAATGTCTGGATCTTGTTGGAAAAGGCACATATCATTTTCTCCCAAAGATATCCATGCCTCAATTCCATCACCGTCTCTAGTATCCATCAGCATGACAAATTCAACAATAGATTGTACGTGAGTCACTCTATCTGCCTTTCCCCATCCAAAATCTGGATAAAGTGGCATCCCACACAAGCTTGTAAACGAATAGGCATCTACAAAATCTTTGTAGAATTCTTCACTAGCATCCTCCCAGGCCTTAGTCACCATCGAGAAAAGGTCAGCAGCGTTCTTTGGTTTTGCGCAATCATTGACTGCCTTTCTTATTGCATCATTAATCAGGCTGAGCAAGTCTTGCAACTCTACCTCGCTGTTCTTGTTGTCTGGTGTAAATTGAACCATTATAGGCATCAAAAAGTTTCCGAAGCAATCACTGGATATTGGCAGAGATGTCCTTCCTCGCATGTTCATCGCATGGCTTATCACGGAAGGCCTCAATTGGCCATGTTTAGTCTGAGCTAATCTGATGAGAGCTTTCCATATAACCGCGGTCACCAGCTGCAGCCGTGAAGGTTGACGTTTCAGCACTTCTGCATCACGCAAACAACCTCTTACAATCGCTTTAAGATTTGCTATTGCGGGAGCATCAAAAACAAACGTTCTTGATCTGACCTTCAATCCAGGAACAAATCGAGGCAGCTTAACATGAGGCAGCGCCTCTCTTGTGGGAAAAAACGCAGCCAAGTCAAAGCTGGGATGATTAACTTTTTGAAGCCCTACTCGGGTTGCAGTAGCCCATCCATCAAGGAATTTGGTGAATCCGAATCCATCAACTATCCTGTGTGAAAAGCACAAGCCGATTGCTACTCCACCACACTCAAAGATGTTGCATTGAACCGCAATTAAAGGAGTAGTGGGAGATTCAATTTGATAATCAGGAACCAAATGAATTAGCTGCCTGCTATCAACATCTCTCCCAAGTAGTGAAGCAAGCTGACCACTTACTTGAGTTACTATAAATTCAACCCCGTGATCATTACAAGCAATCAAGAGATTTTCTTTAATATATCTTCCTGCTAAAGGGTAAAAGAGGGTTAAAACTTCTGAAAGTGCTTTATCCAACTGCTTAATCCTCTCTCTATTTTTGCCTCCTTTATACTCTTTGGTGGATGGATGGAAGAAAATGTAGGGCAGATACGCTGAAGGTAAAAGCTGATCGAGGGACGATATCTTCAAATTGCGACGGGATTCAGGAGTTGGAATGGCTGGATTTATGAACTTCTTGGAAATGACTTGGACGGGATATTGGGATTGGATTTTTACATCTTCCATGTTGGTTCTCAAAGAAAACCACTCTCTCGCTATCTATATAATATAGTAAGTGCCTGCCAAACTATTTGACTATAGTGACGGCTTAATTAACAATCACCGGCCTATATATCCTTTATGGACAACTATTAGATTCTCCAGTTGATTATCTCCAGTTGTGATCTTTACCTAATAAATTTAGGATCCTATGACATGTGACAACTATTAGATTCATTACAATTTGTTTTTGTTATTTTTAACATCCAAAACCATACACCTTTTTGCTTTTCCAAAAAATATATTTCATCTTCGTCAAACATCACACTTCTCATATTAGACAAACTCTAATCATTCTAAAAACACAGTCATCTTTATGAACAAAAAAAATTAACCATACACCAATACATCAACGCTTTCCTTTAGTTCAGAATTTGCATTTGTTTATTTTTTTATTATTATTTTTCTTTTTTCTTTTTTTTCTCTCCCCTTACTTATGTATATATGAGCTTCTGAAAAATAACCTCACATTCCAGTCTAGTTTCACTTCTATTTGAGAGCCTATGCCCTTACAAGAAAAAAAAGGACCTAAATGAAAGATTTTCAACTTTTGGAGAAATAAATCTAAAGCTAATCAGAGTTCCAAGAAAAACTTGAACCATCTTCATAAAATTATGTTCATGGGAATCTTCTTATGCAGAATTTCTTTCATTGTTTTTGAGATGGTGAAGAACAATGAAATGTGTTATCTGTCCTTTGGAAACGAGAAAAGAAGAACAAGAAAATTTGAAATGTAGCAGCTTTTGTTTTTATGTTGACAAAAAGAAACTCTATCGTTTCATATATAAAATAAAGACAAATTCGATCCATTGAATCTAATAGTTACCATACGGCATAAGATACTACAAATGTTAGGTAAAGCTAG
This sequence comes from Boswellia sacra, assembly GCA_013180625.2. Lineage (NCBI taxonomy): Eukaryota > Viridiplantae > Streptophyta > Magnoliopsida > Sapindales > Burseraceae > Boswellia > Boswellia sacra. The sequence continues at coordinate 245,775 of SNVD02012892.1, forward strand.
ATCAGGGGATTGTGATCTAGAAGGAATAATGACATTTATAAATTCTTTGTATAAGCTAATATAACATAATTTATTTTTACATCATCATTCTTCAGTAAATAAGTTGACTTTATATATTTTCTCTTCGAACTACTTTATAATACAAGTAATGCTACATCTACAACTAAATCTTATGAGCAACTCTTTACAACTTGAGTTGACAAAAATTTACTGAAGGAAGAAAAAACAAAAATGAGTAAGGGAAGTTATAATATCCAGTAGGATTTTATCAACTCAGGTTGTAAAGAGAGTTTGTTATAAATGAGTTGTAGTTGTAGTAATATTCTTATAGTAAGTCAATTTATATAAAAGAGATTGTATGCAACGTTCCTAAGTTGACTAATATTATTCCTATTAATGATCACTGCAACATTCTATATAAAAATGGAAATAAGGTAAAATAATCAAAAAAATAAACAAAAGAATATGGCAGATCTTTCTATTTATTTATTATATACAATCTTACCATCATTTAATTTGAGACAACGATTAAAGAGTTAATAAGTAGCGGCTAGAATATAGCATGCCACTTTGATACATTATATAGAGTGTTACTGTTTTTACCGCTATTAATGAACCAAGCAATTCGACTTTTAATAATTTCTTAAATTACTAATCTTCCTTAGTTAAAATTACTTAAAAAGCCAAATCTTAACAAAATTAAAACTACATTCAAATTTTTTCTCTTATTTAAACTTTCTACACCCCCATGAAAGTTTGAAATGCTAATTTAATTATCTTAGCAAACTAAAATTAAAGCAATAAAGTATCTCTTGGTCTTTAAGCTTTTCACTATTCGTGGCCCGGGCAAGTGTTTAAATGCAAAACCTAGTGAAACACAAGTGACTAGAGGTTAACTAATTTGTTTGGTTAATATTCATGTTTTTCAATTTTGAAAATTTCTTTTTGGATCTTTTTTTTTAAACATCAAGAAATCACATCAGTATGATTTATTAAAATTAGAACATGAATACGATCTCCACAAAAACAACGAAGAAAAATTGTTGTGTCCTGATAATTACTAATTAAAAATCATTCTCTAAAATTTATCAACTTCCTCGCCTAATCTTTCAGGACCTTAAAAACTCTGTAATCTATTTTTCTGTTAATCTAATCACTGTTATTAGATACTAATCAGTTATCAATTTATTTTTCTAAGCATTTATTGGAGTAACACGAGTTGAAAAGGGAAACTACCAAAATAAGAAAACTAATAACCTAAAAGTGATAAATACAATGGATGATTTATTTATAGGTAAGGCTTTTTGCACTCACAAAGTTGCTATCAAAATTTTGTGAAAATTTGTATTACTACAGTAACCACCTAACAATCATGAACCCTAAATTGATCAAAAAGCTTTTCTTTTTAAATTCCTGCATTACAAAATTCTATGCGATTTGTTTCTTCTTCGTAGATACAATGAAGTAATACGTTGTTACAAAATGATTGATCCATTCTACACTATTATTAACTTAAACATCTATGTCCCCAGGTTTTTTGCAAACCAAATCCACTGCACAGGAATCATGTTAATATCAATAATGTCTTCTTGGAAAGGAGATCCATAAGCGAATCTGTGTATTTTTCTCATTCATTGAAGCTGCTAGTTTTATTTTAGTATTTCACTAATTCGAGGTGTGAATTATAGATTAATTTTTAGCCAACCTAAAATTCTTCCTTTTGTTTAGATCTTTCTGTTTGATGTTTTAATATTAACTATATATCTTTTTCAAAATTTATAATAATTCAAAATTAACAACATATTTTCAAAAAATTTTAAACACAAAAGCTCAAAATTCGTAAAAGAACATAGCCTCAAATCATCTTTCTCTTTATACTTTTTTTTTTGGGGGGATCAAGCTTAATAGAGTAAGAGGAAAGATGGGGAACAAAGAGGAAGAAGAGGAAGAAGCGTGTAGGAAGCATTTTGGCCTTTTTTTTGGGAATTATAGTGGGGGTGTAGAGAGGAAATATATAATTTAAAATTTTTTAAAATGAGTTTATTAAGAAAATTATGTGCGGAGCAATTTTTTGGATGTAAACAATCCCACCCATTATTTCTATTCTTTTTTTTATAAATCCTTAAAAAAGATGAATGAATAAAATGAATTTTTTTTATATAAGGTAAGGTCTTTAATATGAATTTACTATAAAAGTATATTAATTTGTGAAATTAAATTGGGTGTTTTTGGTTATAAAATCTGCTAAAAATTTTAAATGAGATAAATTTTGAAGTGAGGTGTGTTTAGGTCATTAGAGATGGGGCAAATAGCACCCCCCTAATATATATTGGATGCAAATTAATAGAGTTATAATTAATTTATGTCTAATATCCACAACTGAGTCCACAGCTGCGATTCCATTAAGTTTCCAACATCCATAATATACCATTGTCTTAAAAGTAAATATATATAATTAGTATTATGTCACCAAAAATTATGATAATGCATGAATTAAGCATGACGCCATCAATCTTTTAGGTTTTAACTGATTATTTTTAAGTTGATTCAATACCGGATATATGAATTGATTTATTATTAAACTTAACCTTTTTTACTTAATTTAATAACTCTAATTCTTTTGATACTGGAATAATACAAGAGTACAACATTACGTATATTGGTATATTAGAATGCTAGTTTGCGTATTAAGGAGAGGAAGAAGCCAGGGAGTCTAGGAAGAGAAGCAAATTAAAAAATCAATTTTTTTATTGTAAATAATTAAACAGGAAGCCACAACGTCATAATCATCGAAATACTCAATGGTATAATTAGAAAACTTTCACTGGAAACGTGTTCAATAAACAAAAGTCATTAGACACGTTTTTGAGCAATTTTTAAATGTTTTTAAGATTTTTTTTTAGAACTATCTTCTATTGAGCTGTCTTAAAAAAATCTTAATCATTTAAAAATTAAATAATTTCAAAAAATAATTATTTTAAAATTTTAATATTAAAAATATTTAATAAAATTTCATCTATCTTATTATCCGATAAAGAATTATAGATTTAAAAAATGTCTTCTTTTATAATAAAAATAATAATTTTTTAATTATTGAAACGTCTAAAAAACATTATTATAAGAATGATTTATATTTAAACGCCTTCTTTTACGTATCCTCTTTAGACCTTTTTGTTGTACTAGAGGGTCTAAGTCCTCCCATAATAGCGTGCGGCTAAATGGGGTCAAGCCGCATCTAGAGTCGGCTCTTTTAATTTGGCAGGTAATTACGCATATCTACAGCATTAATGCAGCTTGCTGCAATTACATTTAAAAAGATAGCAAGGGAGCTGTTTTCATCGAGAATCACCATGGGAGATTTGGTTTTCCTTTAGAATAAAACATTAAGTTTGCACAAGATCAAATATTTTAGAATTATTCTCTTCAATCCCATTTTTTGCCTTTTCAACTTCTACCTCTAAATACACTTAATAAAAAAATTTAAACCTCTATACTTTCCTTATTAGACCTTATTTAATTCCCCAAATAACCCTATCTAATTCCCTAAATACCATTTTCAATATAAAATTAAGTTTTTGAATGCACCCATTTTTATTATTGCGCAACTTCTCCAGGTGTATTGTAGCACCTGCACGATCTATTATCTTTTTATTCTCACTTATCAAGTTCAGTCGTGTTGTCTGTTGCCAGTTCTTAATCTGGTGCTGGCGCTGGTATTCAAGCGGACCTAAAAACTTGTGCAGTGTGTGTATCTCCACCGTTATAACCATGGTTATACTCATCGCTCAGAACACCATCTGAGTTCAGGTTCTGTATTCATCTCAATCTATTTGCTATCACTTAGTGGAAAAAAATAGCAAAAAAGAAAAACATAATTTGTGGTAAGGCCCAGTAACAACATTACTGGATCAACCTAGACGTCGAGTTCAAAATCCAAATGCCAACGATTTTATGAAGAAATTTCACAACAACAAAACGTTCATTAGCGACCACCTTTTCTCAGGGCAAAATATGTCCTCGGTAATAACCAACTTTTTCGAAGACTGAACGACCAACCGTTGCTGTGATAAAAAAGTTTCAATTATTTTTACCCAGGGGAACTTGCCGTCAGAAATTATAATCAATTGCCCTCGCAAATAATTCCTTTTACCAAGGGCAGCTTGCCATCGAAAATTATCATAAATTACCCTTGCAGATAATAAGGCTCTCTTCGATAACGTTTTCGGAGTACCGTTTTTTGTTTCCAAAATAATTCATTTCAGGGATACATGTGCGTATACGTTTTCAGAATTCATTTTCATAAAAAAAGATATTGCCCTTTTTACCCCCGATTTTTTTCTCAGATATATAAACAGTATCCAAATTAGGGATTACTATTTGCATTTCCGCTGCCCCTCCCCTCTCGCCTTCTCTGTTCTTCTATCCTGCCCTCTCGCCGTCGAGCCCTGCGTTTCCTCCACCCCTCCCTTCTCGCCTTCTCATCTCTTCTATCCTGCCCTGTCGCAGCCGACGGCTTGCGTTTCGTCTACCCCTCCCCTCTTGCCTTCTCTGTTCTTGTATCCTGCCCTGTCGCCGTCGAGGCCTTGCATTTTCGCTGCCCCTCCCCTCTCGCCTTCTTTGTTCTTCTATCTTGCACTGTCGCCGCCGACGCCTTGCGTTTCCTCTACCCCTCCCCTCTCGCCTTCTCCTCTCTTCTATCCTGCCCTGTCGCCGTCGACGCCTTCCCTGGCATTACCACCTCCATCCATCAACGAAACCGTCACGTTAGTAAACTGCCTTCAGAACCTTCACCAACGATTTGGCTGATCGTGAACTGGTTGGGTAAGATACTCCAATTTCTTCTTTCAACTCATCACTCCACAACTCACACCTCGCCTACGGTACGACGCTGCTTCCTCTCTTTCTCTCTTGCACTTGCTGTGTTGTTTGAAAATTGTGTGTTGTGATTGGCCGAGATAGTCAATGTTTGGGTTTTCTTTCTGTATTCTTTCGTAGATAAGACAAAGCAATGCCTTCTCTTTGTGGCCTAGCTGTAAGGCTCTGATATGCTTTGCTTTGCTTTCTATGATAGAAATTACACATGGGAATTGGGATTTATATTATCTGGAGTTTTCTTTAGGCTTGCTAATTGGGTATTTGGATTGATTAATGTGTACATTTTATACTTGATTATTGCTATTGCTGTTCTGCTCTTCCTCAAATTACAGTGTTAGTTATTGTTTTTGTTCTGATGGTGTAGTATTGGTCTTTTGCTGTGTTTGGCTGCTGAGAAAATGGCGGAGGTTGAAAAATGATTCTGGGATTTGGATTTACGTCGATGAAGTTTGACATGTTAAGTAGGCTGAGATGGGTTTTCAGTTTCCAGAAAAGAAAAAGAAGTGAAACTATTTTTGGTTTATAGTTGCCGGAAAGTAGCCTAGGTTTATCATTGATTTTTTTTTTCTTTTTGTAAAATAATAACCACAAATCGTATGAGTTGGAATAAGTTTATAATTGGGTTGATAGTTCATGCCATATTAAGCTATTTTGTGATTTTATATTCCTTGGTCAGTAAAGATAAATTATACATGAACTACTCAGGCCTGCATAATAATATAAATTATATAACAAAAATTGTCAATGACTAAAAATTCACCATCAGTTCAATGCAGAAAGTTAGATTGGAAATTATAATAGTAATCCTAATACATTTGACATTGCTAAATTTAATAGTAGAATAACATTACTATCATTATTAGCTCTCGGCTATGTGATGTATCATGACTTTCTCATACTTTTTCATTCTCTGGAAATATGAATAATTTATTTATGAATCTGATTCATGAGATGGCGGGGGAAGTTTATGGATTAATTGTTCAACACCTTTGTTGTTCACATGTTAATTGTCAGTGAAATAAAGGCTATACATGTTGACATCTAATTGCAATCAATTATTATATATTACAGTCCAACATTTTTATATGTTTAAGATGCTTCGTATCGGAGATTGTAAAATCTGAATTTTTGATGCATTGAAGCAATGAGGCATTAGATGACTGAAGCAGGAGCAGGACAGCATGTTATTAAATGTACAATTTAGCTGGCTTTTAAGCAGAAAACAGAATAAAACCCCGGAGTCTAAGGACTCCCGTGATTGCACATCTGAACAAACTGAATCATTCTCTTTTGTAATTTAATGTGTGAGAAAAGTTAATTCATTAATCATTCTCTTTAAGCAAGAACATTATTCTCATCTGATAAAGAAAAGCTACCAAATAAAAGTAGGTAGTGAATTAATTAATTCAAATATGTAAAAGCAGAAATTCTTTACTTTTTACTTCAAATATGGACAGATATGTGACTGCTTGAACAGCTTGGTTGAATGGTGCAGTTGATAAGGATGCCAATGCTAGGCAGGTAGCTGGTACAAAAACTACAGAAAAGTTTAACCTGGCTGAATCAAACTTGACAGCTAAGGTGCGTTTTCTCCTTGTAGCTTGTTATTATCAAGCTTGTTGCTTTATCATTGTCTGTAGTTTGAGTAACTTTAATTTCATTTGCATGCATAATTATACATTTTCTCGTTATGCAGGATCCTCCAACTGCTGTGTGATATGGAAATTTGGTGTTTAACTCCATCGAAGGTCTAACGAAAAGTCACTATTGGATGAAGTTCAACATTATGTTTTTTTCTCAGATTATAAAATGATGATCAACAAATCCAACCCGATTTTTAAATGGAATGTGCCTATTAGTAAATAGAACACAGTCTCCTCCAACGGAAATATATTTGTGTTGCGTTTTCTATTTTTGTCTTATTTATTTATATAAATTATAATATTCCGTTGTACTGTGATTGCAAATGTGAGGTTGTAGTTATAGCGTTGATTGCGGATGTTGAAACGCTTATTAGTTGACTAGTGGTAATGAATGTAATATTTTTATTCCAGTGTTAACAAACTTTTAGAGTATAGTCTGCTTGTGAATGTTAATCTGGAGGAGTTCATTTTGATTTATTTATTTGCAAAATTAGGCATCTAAGAAGCAATATAGTTATGAATTGGGAGGAAATATTATTACGAAGCTGCAAGTTGTAATCTAACTTTAGTATATTTCTTGATGGTTAGTGAGTTGACCAACTCAGTAGATGTGATCGAATAGGTCCATTTTTTATTTGATCTTTTTCATAGGACTTTTGGAAGATCCTCAAGAATTGAATCACATGCATGCACACGGACTTGCACATTTATTGGCATTTAGTAACATTACAAATTAAAACACAGCTTTTAGTTCAATTAGAGCTCCACTTAATATCTCAATTTGAAAATTCCTCTACTCAATTATTTATCTATTAATTTATGTTTATAAAGACACTTGTTTGCAACTTTCAAATAAAGTAATTAAGGAAACATAGTTAAATGGATAAGCATTAAAATTATATAACTCTCTATATGTAAATGTTGCAGGTGCATTTTTCAACTGTTGTTCCAATCAGTGGTCACGACTGTGACTAATTATAAACAGGTACCAATCACTCAACTACCTGTTCAAGTTCTTTAATATTTTATTAGGATATGTCAATGCTTATGTGTCATTAATTTTCCGTTTTATTTTGTTGTATTAGTTGTAACGGTATGACGTCAAATACCAATGAATATGATGACAAAGCTGAATGGAATTCTAGGAGAGAATATATTTTTATTCGTTTGTGTCATGAGCATGTTTTAAAAGGTGAATTACAAACTTCAACATTTTCAAAGAGGGTATGGAATACCCTTTCGGATGAATTATACAATGAGACCCAATATCGTTATTTGGTGGCTCAACTTAAGTCTAAGTTCAACCGATTTAGGAAAAAACATCGTGAATTCTCTGATTTAATTGCTTCCACTGACTTCGGATGGAATCCCGATACTAATACAGTGACAACATCTGAGGATGTATGGGAGGAGTACCTTAAGGTAAATCTTTGTGTTTAGAGTTACTCATGTTTATATGCATTTACTCGAAACACTAATAAGTTATGTTACCTGCAGAAAGTTCCATCTGCAAAACAATTTAAGCGGAGGGGGTTAGAGCACTATGACATGTTGGGAGATATATTTAATAGCTCTGCTATAACTGGTGCTTTGAAGTTTTCTTCAAGACAAATGCCCCCAACCTCAGATGAGGATCGAGAAGTGGAGGACAATTTTATGAATTTTAGAGTTCACGTTGATGTTCATGATGTTGAAAATGAGGAGGAGGATGATCCAGTTGTAGGGTCCATTGGCGAGAGTAGTAGGAGGAAAAGGACACGTAAAGCACCTAATAGGAACCTGGATCGTTGTTCAACCCAACACAATGACCAGATGGATAACTTTCTCAGGGTAGCTAGTGAGCTTATGAGTCAGAAGCTAAGTCAAGGAAGTAAGAGTGGCCACTCAGGGGGAGCGCCACCTCAAAAGAATCAAATTCAAGAGTGCATTGACATATGTGAGAATTTAGGTGGTATTGAGAAAGATGTCTTCGTAAAGTTCTTGAACATTATAGCAGAAAAACCTGATTGGGGGACTATTTTTCTGGGTCTTTCGGATGAGAGAAGGAGGGAATGGTTGTCAACCTTGTAGTGATATGTACGATGGTGTCCTTTCCAATAGTTTAGGTGTTTGTTCGGTTGCTTTTTCGATTGTAACACTTATGTTGATGCCATCTTGAGGCGCAAACTTTAATGTTATTGTTGTATGTATGTCTTTGTTTGTCAACTTTTACAGTTATTTTCATGGCATTATGTATCAATGTTACTATAAACTAGTATTTGACTATTTCATAATGTTGAAGCTTTTAACTTTTATTATTGGTCATATCATAGCCATCAGTTAATCTTATTATACTAATTTTAGTAATGCTGGATTGTAGCAAATTAAATGTGTGATAATTTTGGTAACGGTGGATTATAGCAAAATTTAATGTGTGATAATTTGTTAGGATATTATGGCATTATCACATGTTTTAGACTATATTTTGAATATTTCTTACTGAGTATTTTCAATAGTGTACATACAATGGCAGATGAGAACTCAAGCTGTGAATCTGACAACTCTATAGACACAATAGATTGGTGTTCAATTGTAGTTGCAACACATGAATATCAACAGAGACAACATCAACAACGAATTCAGGACCTTCAACGACAACTTAGACAACGCGAAGTTCCATTACTAACAGGGCTGGATTAGATATTGGATATGCTAAGAAGGAATGATAATAGGATGTTTGCTCACTTTAGAATGGACGCAAATATATTTCACAACTTGTGTGATAGGCTAGTTGAAGATAATCTGATTGAGCAGGATGAGCATGACCAAGTGAGCGTACTTGAGGCAGTTGAGATTTTCTTGTATATAGTATCACAAAGTGTTTGTTATCGCATTGTAGCCGAGCGATTTCATCGATCAACCAATACTATAGGCCTACAATTTAAGCGAGTGCTTAATGCATTAATTCGGCTGGCGACACTAATTGTGCAACCACGAAATTTAGGTGCAATACCTCCAGAAGTACGACATAATCCCAAGTTTTACCCATATTTTCAGGTATAAAGTTAATATTTTTTCTTAATTTTTGTTTGACAAGAACCATGCTAATGAAGTTGTTGATATAGGGATGCATTGGAGCGATCGATGGCACCCATATTGCAGCATCAGTTCCGGCGCATAAGCAAATGGCATACCGTAATCGGCATAATGACGTGACCCAAAACATAATGTGTACTTGCTCATACGATATGTTATTTACTTATGTGCTAACGGGATGGGAAGGCAGTGCAAATGATTCAAGGATATTACAAGAGGCAATTCACAACGAGAATAGTGGGTTTCCTATGCCAGACACAGGTATACAGTACTTAGAAATAATGTATAAACTACTACAACATGTTTCTAATTTTGATGAAGCTATGCATGCACATGCGACACTAACTATCATATGCAGATTATTTTTATTTGGTTGATTCAGGCTACAGTAACATGGACGGATTCCTTGCTCCTTATAGAGGCCAACGGTATCATGCAAGTGAATTTAGAGGGGTAGGAAGACGACCTTCTGGACATGAAGAGTTATTTAATAAAAGACATGCATAATTGCGCAACGTAATTGAGAGGTGTTTTGGGGTGTTGAAGAAAAGATTTCCAATTCTCATGTCAATGCCTAATTTCAGTCTCCAAACCCAACATCTTATTCCTGTGGCATGTTGTACATTACATAATTTTATTCGACTTAACAGTAGGTCTGATCGATTGTTTACGAGATACGAGGCGGATGACATTGAAGTTATGGAGGAGCAACATGGAGATATGCCCACAGTTGAACTGAACATGTCAATTGAACGAACAGAATCATGGAGACAGTATAGGGACAACATAGCTTTAAGGATGTAGCAGGATTATATTCAACGTGAGAGATAGATGTTTGTAATCATATATTTGTTTTTTATTATAATGTGTTGGGGTATGTAAGGAAATAGTAATAACTGTTAACAAGCCTATTATTTATACAGTTTGATGGAAAAAGTGTTTTGGATTCATTTCCAAACGCATTTTATATTTTTGTTTTGAAGATTTATTTTAATGATTCATTATCTTGTTTTTGTTTTAAAAGTTTCCGGTGTGTTCTTTTATGAATCCAATATTTTGGTTTTCAACAGAGCATTAACAATTCCAGAATTTATTTCCAAATACATATCTTGTTTTTGTTTTCAAAATTCCAATTCCAGAAAATATTTCCAAACACATATCTTGTTTTTGTTCTCAAAATTCCATTTCAAGAAAACATTTCCAAACGCCTGTTTTTGATTTTGAAATTCCATTTCCAGAAAACATTTCCAAACACATATCTTGTTTTTATTTTCAAAATTCCAATTTCAGAAAACATTTCCAAACGCATATCTTTTACTTAAAATACATTCTCTGAAGCCATGAAATTCATTTTCCAAATCATTTTAGAAACAAAAACACTAGAAATAAGAAAGAACACACCCTAATTATTTGGCGCCAACACCTCCTGCGGCATCCAATTTCTAGCAATTGAAAGGAGGCAAAAAAATTTACCCAGGGCTAATTGTCGTCAAAATGTACCAAATTCGCCCTCGGTAAAACTTGATAACGTGGGACTCTTTTTAGCAAGGGAAAATACCATAAAAAATGATATAATATTCCGTCGAAAATAATAAATTTCTCATGAAAATATTATTCAAATGGCTCCTAAATCTTTCGTTGGAAATTTGTTACCAAGGGCAATTTGCAATCACAAAAGGCATTAAAATTTCATCGAAATGCTAATTAATTGAATTAAGAACTTGTATCGAGAATATTTCCGTGGGTGGCATGAAGAGGTTGCTTATGAATATCAGAAAAAGAAAAACAAATTAGTAGATCTGAATTCCTTATTGTAGCTTATATTGGTGATTATGGCATTGGAAAAGAGGTTGCCTCTGTTGATGAGGGGAGATTATTATAAGAGGTTAGTGCCTGGAAGAATCTTTTATGCGGGTTTGTAGATGGTGAAGTTGCTTGTTTTTGAAGTTTGTTTAATTATTGTGTTGTTGTCGATGTTGTACATATTTATATGTTTCAATTATGATTTTTAAGCCCATAAATCATAAATGCATGCAATTTTAAATATTATGTTGTTCTTTCAATGGTCACTTTTTTACTTTTGCTTCACTGTAGTCCTAGCTATTAACGATTATTAAATTTAATGCACTTTACAAAAATATGAGGTAGGGGTGAGAATACTTTTCGTTGCAAGAAATTTATGCTCAAAATTTTGAAGGTTTTGTTATTTGTCAACCCATTCATATCTAAGTACACATTTTTTTTTTCACATAATACAAAATGGAATGTGCAATCAATATAAGAAAAAGAAATTGTCGACGATGATTTTAAATTTGTATAACCTAATTGATTGAATAACTTAATAAATTTATATTACATCTAACTATAAATCAAAAGAAGAAGAATCACATAAAGCCCTTGTCAATATAACATATCCAAAATAGCAACTAATAAAAAACACAACCAAAGAACATAAGATTACCAATCAAGAAGCCTGAAAATAACTTAATAAATTCATATTGCATCTAACTATAAATCAAAAGAAAAAGAATACGTAAAGCCCTTGTCAATATAACATATCCAACATAGCAACTAATAAAAAACACAACCAAAGAATATAAGATTATCAATCAAGAAGCCTGAATTCACATTCTAAGCAAAAAGAGGATCAAGATTTCATTCAAATTTCAATGACGAGAGAAAATTTACTTACACTAAACATTCGTGTCACTTCACGGTTTTGTGATAGTTATTATAGCCTATCATTTATATTTTATAGTAGGAAAGATGATTTGACAAGAAAGTGGTTGGTCACATGTTAATAATTAATTTTTAATAGTTATAATTTGATTTATAATATTAAAAATAAGATTACGAGTAGTTTGCCCTTTTTTTTTCCAATTATGTATATTACTCCCACTGATTATGTATATTTATTATAATAGTATTATATTATTATATCAAATTGTTAATTGATTACCTTAAATAAATACGAAGTTGTTAGAGGCAGAATAGACGAGATCACTTTATAAAAACTCTTAGTGTTATTTATATCTTTCTCTCTCTCTCTTTAAAACAAAGTTTTAATTCTTTGCTATGATTTGATCCTGTTCTAAAAAAATTAATCTTTGAACTATAAGAATTCTTTTGGTAATGCGCTAATACCAAGAGGGCTTAAAAGGGCGCAGTTGTTAGGAAATATCTTAGTTCAGAGGTTAACTTCTAAAAATTAAATATAAGTACATTAAATTAATTACAAGTCAATCACACTACATATAATTACACAAAATAAAACTCGGTTAGAAACTCGGTTATGGAAAATTTATTATTTTTATTTTTATTATAAAACTTAATAGGTAAGATAATTTCGGACATCTATACTTTAATTTCCTTTTTACTATCACTTTAATATAATCTTATTTTGTTATTAATTTGATTATTAATTATCAATTTAATATAATCTATTTCGTCGTCAATTTGATTATTTATTATCAATTTACTATAATTTTATTTTCTAATCAATTTGATTATTTATCAATCAATTTAGTGTAAACTTGGTATAGAAAGATTATTGATTGATTGGTATTAATCAAAATATTTATTCAATAGAAAGTAATTGATATAATTGAATAATTATTGGTTTGAATAACAGACAATCAAATTGAAGCCCAAAATTTTGTAAACTCGGAATTTTGTACGAGGCGATAATATAAACACCCAAACCCCCCAAAAATTTTGAAATGCTTCCGTAAACCAAGCCCTCACAATCACACTTTTGTTTCCCCAAATCATAACCCTCATTGCATTGATTGCGCTTTCACTCATCAAATCAGTGATTTCGTATCAACTCAACCTTTTGGTCTCTCGTTTTTGCTCAAATCAGTGAAACCACTTCGTGTATGAGTTGGTAAGTTTTGGTTTCATTTTATTAGTTCATTTTTGTTTTCAGTTCTGATTCGTTTCAACTCTTACTCGTTGTTTGGGTCTTTGTTTAGATTCATTTCAGATTATTTGCTTTTCTAATTCTTGTGATTTGTTTGGATTTGTTCTAGATTATTATAGGGTTAGCCTTTAAGATAGAAGAGCTGACTAGGCCACCAGCAGTTGATGAGCGTGAAGTGATGAAAGAGCATTTCTGTGTAAACAAGGCCGGCAATGGAGACCAAATCTGGGTGTTGCAATTTGCAGGTAAAGTATTCAAATTAATTAGATGCACTTTTCAAAATTTATTATACAAATGCAAGTGAGTGATGAATCTACTACATTGGACAGATTAGCTTGTCTACTATTTCTATGCCTCTATTTGCATCTGTTGTTTAATTGAGGATTATGGATTTCAGTTTTTTTTTTTTTTTTTTTTGTTTGCATTGTTGCTATTGTTCTGTCTCTCATTTGTTTGCTTCTCGGTTTTTTGCTTGTATTTGCATCCGCTGTTTCAATTTTTCTTGAACTTGTTCTTATTACCTCTTGTAACAAATTATAGTTATTAGAATAGATCTTGTATTGATATTGTTGCTATCATGATATTGATTCCATGTTTCTTGATTCTATATGTAATAGTACAGTTACGAGTTCATTTTCTTTCCTTTAATATGTTAGTTCACTTGAATGGGAAATCTGTAATACTTCTGTGCTCTTACAGTCCATTTTGAGGCCTCAAATTCAGGCGAGTTCGGGCCTTGTTGGCAATTGGGAGAAGTTAGAGAAAAAAAGGCAAAATTTTCAAAGGCAGAATTCTGAACAGATGAGGATTTCGAAACTTGTGAGATCTGTTGTACTCTGATTTAGATTCTCAAATTTATATATGTTAATCTAGACATTTGAAGGGTTTTTTTTTTAAGTTTATTTTGTTGAAAAATATTGAGTATTTGATTTGTTCTGAATTTTTGAATATGACTCTATAATGCTAAAAATTCCAGTTTTCTACATATTTGTAAGTATTATGAAACATATTTGAGGTACCTAGACATTTCAGAAAATTTTGAAATTTGGCAAATTTGTAAGTCCTTGTGTTTATTTTAATTCTGAAAATTTTTGTGATTTTATGATTTAAGTGGAATCTCTTATGTGTTTTCAAATGAAAGAAGGTTAGTTTTGAGAACTGTATCACAAAACTGATATACTCTAAAACTTAAATTATTTGAGATACTTACGGAATTCAAAATGCTATGAAATTTTACATGGTTTTATATGTATAAGTCTTACATGGTTTTATATGTATAATTCTAGAAGATCTCTATAAAATCTTAGATTGTTTGGATTAGTAGATTGTTGATTAAAAATCAGAGAACCTATACTACTCTATTTTTGCCTTTGTCTTTTCCTTTTTAATATGATTTCCCCACTAAATTTTGAACCAATTATAATTAGACAGGTGCTATGTGATCTTAATTTTGGGAGTATGCATTGTGATCTGTTTGTGTTTATTAGTTTGAACTTGAGTTATTTTGAGTTAACTTTAGCTTTCATGAAACTGAACCTGATTAACTTTTAAGGCTCATATTTGTGCAATACCATGAATAAGAACTGATCTATGGCTATTGAAAGATGAATGAAAAATCAAAGCACAGAACCTTCCTCTGTGTCCTTTCTGTTTTTTTTCTACAGATTACCTGATCTATGGCATAAACCTTAGGCTTTAGGGAAGTGTTGTCAACAAGCTATTCATAGAGAGTGGCTGCATTCATGTCAAAATATGGGAAGATGGATTTGCAATACCAATATGGGAGGTCTATGTCAAAGCTTGTTTAAAACATATTTTCTTTGTTTATGTATATTTTGTTGTGATAGGTAGGCAGAATTTTAGGAAAAAGAGCTTTGAGCTTTGTTTTTAGATGTAAAGTTGGGTTTTTGACGAGTGAATGGCTAAAGATAAGTAGTCTTCTAAGGCATTCTGTAAAAAATCAATTATTGCTAGTTCATTTCTGTTGGAAAAGGGCTGGACAAAAAACTGGAATGCAAACTTCAAACAACAAATCAAAATGACAGAAATGCAGAAATACAAAAAACAAAAAATAGAGGAAATAGAGGAGACAGAACGGGAAATAAGTTGCTGCTGCAAAGCTTACTGCCTTTACTAATTTTTGGATTCTTTTTTATTTTTATTTTTTCCTTATTACAAGATAGAAATGTGGACCGAATTTATAGGATTCATAGAGACAAACATTTAGGAACTCTAAACACTTAGAGACATGCAAATTTAGGAGCTCTATAATTCTTTCCTAGAGCAATCCACACACTGTACATAAACACGAAGCTAAATAAAATTAATTTTCTTGTAATCTTACTTGTATTCGGTTCTACTTCTAGTTTTCTTGTCTCTATGTAGATAGAGTTTATTTCTTAAATTAAGTTATTCTTTTAGGCTTTGATTGAGAAACATGTATTTTTCATGGCACTTCTTGAATTGAAGTTTTTATTTAAGTTTTTTCCTTCTACTATGTATTTAAATGTGATTGTGTTTAATATGAAGACAAGCTTTGCTTGTTTTACAATGATTAGGAATTTACAAGTTTTGAGATATCCTTATTTGCATTTTATTTCTTTCGTTTAGTTCTTTTTATTGAAGTGATGAATTTATCTAATGTCTATGGTAAAATGGGTTGAATTTTGAGTTGTTCTAAAGTTATTGTTTTCTTCTTATATAGGACAATGATGCAAAAATTGAGGACTTGGAGTGTCATGAAGACCAAAATCATTGAAAGAAAAAATTGAAGTCACGAATCATGAATGGGTAATTGAAGGACAGTTTTGTATGAATTTAAGTGGAAGAGATCTCTTGTATTTTGGTTTATGAAAGACTAAATTTGCAATTGTGCAAATTTGTTAAATGTTATGTGATGAGAGCTACTTTTACATGGCAATGTACATTAATTTGTTATTTAGTGATATATATCTACTTTTATATGGTACATTTATTCAAATTTTGCTTGTTATTGTTTTCTTGCAATTTGATGAATAAATATCAAGATATTAAATAATTATCTTTTTATTGTTACAATTTAGATGAGATTTAAATTGAAAAACAAACATAATATACGCAAAGTAGATTTTTCTGATTAAGATTTGACAATTTTTGATAGCATTTTGACAACTTCTGATGGCATGTGCCCTTGGTATATTATGCATCGATGATGTAATTTCACTGTCGACAAAAAAGTCCATTGGAAAAAGATTTTTTCTGACGGTGATATGACCATTTTTGACGACATTTGCCTTCAATGGAGTATAATTTTCAAGGGTGAAATTTCTTTTTTTTTTTTTTCCAACAAGTCTAACACAGAAAAAAAAAATAATTTTCAACGGTAAGATTGCATTTTCCGGGTGGCAGGTTGCCCTCAGTAAAAATCATATTTTCAACAGCCTCTCGCAATAAGATTTTTTGCAAACCCGGCAACAACGATGGCATCTGATAGTGATTTTCCCTCGATAAATGGTATTTCTGCGGGTAATTACTCATTATTGACGATATTTCTGTTGTAGTGCTTTTAGAAAAAGAAAAAAATGGTGGAGAGTTTGAGTAAACTAGCATTTCCCTAACAAGAAGTTAATGACAAAAGTGTCATCTCGTTTATAAAATTAGTTAAAATCGATGAACGAAATGCTATATAATTTTAGCAACATAAAATATGCAATCGGTAAGGTTTTATTTGTTTTTATGGTAAAAGTAATGTTACTGGGTCGGTGTTATAGTTTGCAGCTGTTAATTAACTCTTGAGTTGCGGCTTAACTTATTCAGTTTGTTTTGTTACATATTAGTTTTTTTTTTTTTTTTGTGAACATATGTTACAACTTGTTCATAAATTATTTAAAAAAAGGGCTAGTTGAAACTCGTTTTAAATTGCGTTCAAGGGGAAGAAGCATGATATTGGATTTGATTGGTACCTATTGTTGCCTAAACTTAACCTGTAAATTTTTTTTAATTTGTTCTTAATTTATTTTATGTGATCAAAGTAATTGATGGATGTGGTTATTTATTCAATTTGGTTGATATTAGATCTAATTTTAATTCAGTCTAATTATTATTTTGTTTGGTTAAAGTGTTTAATTATCAGCTATTTCTTCATCATTTCATCTTTTCCCTCTTACGGTTATGTGGACTTGATTACTTTGACTATCACATGCACAAATGGATGCTTCTGCAATAATGATTTATTGCTATGTCAACATTCTCTTGGTTCCAATTGTTTTTGGTTCTTTCAATATGGCTACTACTGCTGCCACTTTTGACACTTTTTTTTTTTTGTTTTGCATGTAATCTATCTATGTATGCTGTTGATTGACTTCCTCCTTTCTTTAAGGTTAGAGACCTGGATCTCTGTGTCAGTTTGGGGTTTCAAATGTGAAAATTGTGCTTCAAAGTCACCAGAGTTTGTGGAAAGAGGAAGAGAAGAAGTAAGTTGAGAAGGGTTTTGAGTATCTACTTACTTGCTTCAGTGATGTTGTCTCTCACCAGCTTTGAGATTTGTCAATACAAGTTGTTTGTCCATTTATGGGCTCATGATTGCATGAACTAAATATAGTAGTAGCCGATTAGTGTGATTACGTATCATCTGAATCGTCAAAACTTATGATGTTTGTGCTAGGGTTCTTTTGTTTCTCAATATCTTTTTGTATGTATGCTCAACAATTCCTAGAAATGCTCTTGTTCAAACATATTGATATTTGTGATTACGGAGGATATGAATTGTATTGAATCTTAGTTAGAGAAGCAGAGTTGCAATGCTAGAGGGAATATGTGTTTTGTGATGCCTAGAATTTATTCATAATACTATTACCTTGTTGGCTCGGCTTGTGGGGTTGGGATGTCATAGCTTAAATTTGTTTTGAATGATAAAGGGCAGTGATTTTGGGGCAAATATGATTAATTATTTTTTGGTTTGAAATTGAACCTTCTTTTATAGACTAGTGATTATTTGGTTCAAAATTATTGTGCCGCTTATTTGCCTTGTTGAAATCATTTTTGTCTTTTTTACGTTATTATTTTTTAATGATTTATTTGTTTCTTTAAACTAGGTTCCAAGCATGCATTCAGATGTGGCAGCATTGAGAAAGGCTAGCATATGGCATGAAGTTTCAACAGCAAGGCTACAAGCACTAGAAATTTTAAGTATTGTTGTGTATCTTGGAGATGAACGTTGGTAGGAGGATGTGAAATTTGTCAATTCTGAGCTTAGCAAGTTGAGAAAATTGATTTCTCTTTGTTTTCATTTCCCTGAAGTAGAGCATGTCCAACAGTTTCTAAAAGGAAGCATACCATGGAAGGATCAAAGCCTATCATAGAATTTAGATTTCCCTATTTCATATTTGTAATGAAGTGTATAAAGGAATGTTACATTAATCCAACATATAGGAGTAGGTATTTCTGTCTCTTTCCCTAATATTTCTCTATTTTTTATTTCTAAACATGAGAATGATCAATACTGATTTGTTGAAGTTCCTAAAATTTCAATTACAATTACACCAGTTTTTGGTTGTTTCTGCGATTTCAAATCGATATGAAGGTGAAAATTATATTACACTTAAGAGATGGGTCCCTCTTCTCTATTTACTGAAAAGAATTTATAATTGATATGAAGGTGAAAATTATATTACACTTAAGAGATGGGTCTGAATCCTCTTCTCTATTTACTGAAAAGAATTTATACAATCAGGGAAGGCTTTGGATGGTTTTTCTTACATCTATATGCATGGTTAAATACTTGCATTCTTGTTGTCTTCAAGTTATGTTTCTATCTGAATATACGATGACTAATATTATTCCACTAGTAACAAGATTTGATTAGCTTAAGTTGAAATCAAGTCTTTAATGTACAAGCAATTTTTAACAAATCAGTAAAACTCGGAAAATTACAAATAATAAATCAGTCTCTGATTCAATCAAGTCTCTGATGTACAAGTAATTTTTAACCAATCAGTAAAACTTCAAACAATTACAAATAATAAATCAATTTCGAATGCAATCAAGTCTCTAAAGTACAAATATTTTTTAACAAATTAGTGAAACTTAAAAAATTACAAGTAATAAATCAGTCTATGATCTACAAGTAACACCTCGCTTGAAGGTCGATTTGGATTTGATCTAAAATCACTCTCTGATGTACAAGTAATTTTTACGTGTTTTATATGAGAAAATTACAATAGAAAAGTGGAATCCTTCCAAAATCCAAATCAACCTTCAACCGAGGATTACAACCCATAAAACGTAGAATATAGCTTAACTCAGGAAACAAATGCTGCATTATCTCGGAATCAAAACCAGATAAAATAAAAAAAAACCAAGAACTGAATAAAACTATAATTTAAAACAAGAACTTGAAAAAGAAGAAAATTTGAACAATAGATTGAATATTTTAATGATGAGTTATATGAAATAATTTAAAGTATTGACAGTGATGATGAATATGACTGCAGACATTAGATTTTCAAGGCTCGATGATGAAATATGAATGTGTGATGAGCAATGAAAATGACTGAAGAGCCTTCGATGCAAAAAGAAGAGAGTCGAGAAGAAAGCGACCAAAAGCTTTGAAAACCAACAGATGACTTTGAAAAATCAAAAAAATTAATCTAGAAGGAATCCAATGATGAGTCATATATTGTTACGAAGCTAAGAATGCCTAGTTTGCATAAAATTTTACAAATCACAAACTGAACTTCAACTCAAAGAATTACGCATGATTGAACAGATAAAGGTCGAAAAGAATTGCGTTACAAAAAAAAATGAAACAAGGAGGTTCAGTAGGGCAACACTGACCGATGATGGGGGAACCATTAGCCGATTATCCTACCACTGGTTGGTGGCCCTTCTATAGTAGGCCAAGTGTCCTACCACTAGCCGGCAATTCTCCCATAGCAAGTCAACTGTCCTCCCCTTCTTTTTGAAAAATTTTGATTAAAACCTTCATATTTTGATTTTTCCTTCCTTTTTTCTCAACCAAGCCCTCTCCTATATAAACTCCCCTCCTCTTCACTCTCAATCTTGTCTAGAAATTCTCTCTCTCTCTCTCTCTCTCTCTCTCTATCTCTCTCTCTCTAAGACATATTTGATAATTCTAGGAGTCTTTTCTAGTTTAAATATCTTTCGAGCGTTTTTATTATTCTAAACCTGGAAAGGGTACATCTTGAGAGCAATACTCTATTCTCCCTCTTTATTTCTTCTTTATTTTTATTTTTTTTGCTTAGAATTAAGCATGTTTAAGTTTGTTTATGCTTAGAATAAGCATGTTTAGAGTTTTATATGAATTGTTTAACCCTTTGCTTGTTTTGCAAGATGGATAAGCATGTCAAGATAAGTTCGCTTTCCTTTCCTTATTTGGAATCATGCTAGGAGTTTATTTTCTTTGTAAATACTTCGAATCATGCTTAAGAGCACATGTTTAGAATCATGATTAGGAATCAAATTTAAGAATGCTTTGAAGTATGCTAGGAAATAGTATAGAACTAGGCAAGAATTGCCTTGATTGATTGAAACTGCCATGTTTATCTTGATTGCTTGAATTGGGCTAGTGACACATCCAAAAAAAGGATTATCTCCCAAGTATAGGAGTATTAAAGTAATAAACCTGACAAGACTGGGGTCGATCCACAAGGAAGGGGATTTAATAGAACAAATTAAAGGATGAGGGAATGAGATATGAATAATGCAAATAAATAATAAGATAATTTTAACAAATAAAAATAAAAATGGTAGGCGATACAACCGACCATTCAAATATAAAACAAAAATAAGAGGTGGTACAACCAACCATAGAAATAGATGGTAAAACCTACCATAGCAAATGAAAGAATAATTTCATAAGCAATAAACAAGAATACTTAAAATACAAGTAAAAGGAATTAACACAATAATAATAAAAGCTAAGGTCAAGAGATCATCCACCCTTGATATATCAAATAAGAATAGACAACCCATTTTACTTGTATCAAATATAACTCAATTGGAATCCACATATCAAGGAGATTCTAATCGGAAGGTGTGTCATTGAAGCCCATTTTAGTTATATGAATTATATTTGTTTCATTACCAATATTTATACTAGTTCTTGTAAATGGGTTTAAGCATCCTATGTGTCAATCACCATATATCTATAATAAATCAAGGTTTCTAACTAGACTTGTGTCGGTAAGAAAAATGCATACAACATCTAAAAAGGATACAAGCATTTGATATGTCAAGGATTGTCTACAATGGATTAAGACCTCCACTTTACGAGTGGTGTTAAGATTGATTAGATAAATAAATATAAATCATATAAAATAAATAACAAAAGATTATGAATTTTAAGCACATATTAAAGGGTTAGATGATCCTTGTTCTCATATCACGGGTTTCACCCTTTTACCTTAGCAAAAGACAATTTAGTAAGACATTATGAAAAACAGAAAATAAATTGTAAGAAAAAAAGATTTATTAATAACATTACGAAAACAAAACACAAGAAAGAAAAACACAATAATAAGATATTCCAGTTAGAGCCAAAATGTCCTAATGGGTCATAATTCACCTCTATTTATAGATACATTCGAGGGCAAACTTATCAAATTACAAATAGACAATTGTAAAATATCTTATTGACAATTTGGATCAACATGTGCACTGACTTTGACCACTGATTTTGGCATCGAAATATTTAGAATTTTGATCATATGTCTCATCAAAGTTGTAGATATTTCTCTCAGCTTTCTAGGACATCTTGATTCATATGATTTGGATAAGTATATGAAGAGATATGTTCAAAATACAGAGGCATGGTCAGGCTGAGTCGAAACTACATATGGGTTCATTTCAAGCCCATTTTTGGTCCACTAAAAGCCCAAATTTCATGATGCTTATGAAATATAATCTTGTACATAATTTAATCAGCTTTCCAACAAATCAAGATTTGTACTATTCTGATCTATAGATAGAAAGTTATGCCCAATTAACCAAACTACAACAAAAACTGAAATTAATATAAAGCTAATTCAAAATATGCAAAGATAACAAATATGTTTAAGTTGAGGAATTTAACGACATTATTAATGCAATATGATGAATTAACTATTAAACATACATATTTAAGTGTTCATCAGCTAGAGTAGCCATGATTGATTGGATTAGGCTAGAAATTTTTTTTTTTTTTTAGGATAGAATTGCCATGGTTTCGTATGATCAATATGATTACCATGTATAGGCTAGAATTAACATGATAGAATTATCAAATCTAGGTAGAATTTCCATGATTTTAGTTTATGGCTTTAACTAGACTTTTTATTGATTTATTATGAATATATCATGATTAGAATTTATGATTGTACGACGCCATGAAGTGATGGTGGATTCACATTGGTCATGAGAGACCATTACTTATAATGAATATATGAATGTATGCATGAATATGCTTAAAGAGACTTGATAAACATTGAATAAACTCACATATTGTGGTGAGGAATTCCTTATTTATCAAATCTCAAATTGATTGATTAGATTCAATATTTGAATTATATGCTATGAATGAATCGATATTTTGAAGTGTATAGAAGTAGAATTTATTTTATTGGAGAATAATTGATGTAATCCTCTACCTATTCTCCCTTCTTTGAAAGCATATGTAACTTTATTCTCTCCACCTCCTTCTTTCCATGAATAGACAATTGTCTTAATTGGAAACCACCTTACATGCTTAAAGAAGATAAAATGAATAACGTATGGATAAAAATAACAACATAAGTACACTGTCTAACAATTTCAAGCTGTTCTTATTTGGTATACCCTAGTAGAGGCCGGATTTACAAACGAGCGAGCCGAAGGCTCATACCTACCTTTTCAAAGCTATCTCTAAAGGAATGTGGGTAGTTTCGGTCTTGAAGTGAGGGATCGAATTGCCCCTATTCATTGCTAATTGAATAATTGGGTAGCAACTCCATTCTCTAGACATGCCCATGGCTTGTTAATGTTTCTTTAAGTCTCAAAAGAGGCTTTAACATAGTGTTATGGTCGTAAATACTTTGGTGGGATGAAGCATAGTTCATAATGACTTAACAATATCATATAAAATAAAGACATTAATGTTAAAAAATCATTTTATTAGCTGTCCAAACTGATTGCATCTCACATGGCATTATCATTAACTAAATCCTTAAAAGTAATTATATTAGTCATATAAGGAGTTGCCTATCTTTCTACACATGATTTTGAATTTGAACCAAGTGGATGCTGTTGGAGGCATAGGTGAACCTGGGAGCATGAATACTTGCACAAAAAATAAGCTAATAATAAAAAAAAATTTTAAAATCAAAAAATTGAATTTTTTATTTTTATATATTAAAAAAAACTTTCCACATACCTCTATAAAGTGACATTAATTAACAAATCCGATTGTGATAATTTTATGAGACAAATGTGGTAATGGAATGGATCTAAGTGGGAGGAATGTAAGACATTGATGCTGAGCTAAGGGTAAAAACACAATGTTATATTTGGAAGCTATGAGATATCCTATTTCATGCATAGTCATCCAATAATTTTATCCTAGATTAGACTCAAAATATGATAATTGATTTAGAGTATGATATCCTCGATTACCATATCCATACAAATTGGTATACTCATCAAAGTGACTTTGTAATTCCTCAATTAAGTCCCTCCTCACTTGAGCCCAATTGTCTTCACCCATATCCATCAAATCAACAACAACTCAAAAAGCAAAATTGTCATCAGTTGCAACATCCTTAATATCTCATATATAAGGTCTTAAGCCAAAAAGGAATGAATCGATATAATTAGGCTTAAGTGATTGTGATTGGAACACTTTCTTCTTTGGCTTTCTTTTTTGTTTAGACGAAATTGTATTTGATGCCATGAACTTTGGAGAATGACTATCCTGTGCGGACAACAAATACTCAAATGTGGATGGATCTCGATGAGTAGATTATCTAACTTCATTGAAGTTCGACCTTGTGTCTTGACTTTAATATCTAGCTTAGCAAGAGAAGTAGAAGCTGGATTTGCTGACTCTTTTAATTTCTTCAATAATTGTAACTTACCAACATCTTCCTTCTCATTGAAATGTTTTGCAATAATCTCTATCTTTATTGTACAATTCAACATTAAGCTATTGTTTTTGCTAGTATGCATTAGGTCTAGTTTCCTGCAACATGGATGTCTAGAAGATAAAGGAATAGGTCAACTTTCATGCTTGTACTCTACAATCTCATGTGTGCACGGACACCCGTGTGTTCGTCGAGCCACACATTCATAAGCAAAAATATGAATACCAATACAGTAAGTTTGTTCAGACTCTTTAATTATCATGTCGAGTGCATTTCTTGATACAAATCCTCTCAACTCCTTAAAAATTGAAGGCTTAAAACTATGTTGCACTATAATCAAACTCCTATCAAATAAAGCCTTGGTTTTGTATGTTGCAATTCCAGTAAAGTGTGAATTTTTGTCCATAATGTCTCAAAAGTTCCTTGGGATGATCCTAGTTGGCTCTTTAATTTTGAATGTGAACTCTCAGCCCTATTAAAGCAAAGTTAGAAAACATTAAGTACTTAAACAAGAGGAATCATAACAATTAATATTTCAGTTAAAAAATACCCGTTTACGGTCTAATTTCCTAAATGCATTATTAAGTTTGTCCAAGCGGACACAAACATCTCCTTGTAATTATCCAACCATGTACTTTTACATAAGCAAGTAGTGGATATTTGGAAAAATCACTCTCCATAGCGCTTAAGGGTCGTTGATATTCTATCTTTGAAGCTTAATACACTAATGCATTCCAACTACTAATAAAGGCATTCCATCTTTCATTAGTTTCAAATAGCTTCTTACAATTATTTAATACATTCCTTGACATATCCCATCTACATAGAAGACTAGTTGACTCCAGAAAACCTTTTGAATTGCATTCATTAATGCTAGTTCTCTATATGTTACAATTACATTGGGCAACATATTATCTTATAAAATATCCTTCGATTTCTCTAATGCCCCAATATAATTATCCTGTTGCCTAGATTCCAAATAAATAAAACAAACTGAAAATGTCATCTCAGTTGATGTGACGCCAACTCTAGTAATGAAAAACGATACCTGTTAGTTTTTTTATGTACAATCCATAATTAATATACATTGTAAAAGCTCAATTGAAAAAGGATGTGCCCAAAACATGTTGTTAACACAATCTGTATCTGGATCACTATGATGCCACTCAAAGTGATTATGCTCTGTTAATTTGCTAATCAATAATTGCATCTGTGACTTGCCAGCTTGTTGTACAACTTTAGATCAGTGTCATACATTGTAAATAGTCTTCATTCTAGTGGCATTATGTATATCTCTTTTGTTTAATATATGCAGTATATTATTTGGCTTAGCATTTCTTTTTGACATTTTGATCAAGAGATTAGCCTCTTTTTCATTAAGTCTACTAGCATAGGAGTGGCTTCTAGATTTTGTGCAATAGGACGGTTGTGAAATCCACATATCACTTGCAATACCCAATAATCATTAGCACCCAACTTTTGCCCTCTTAATTTAAATGGACAGCCACATTTCTTTGTTCCTACTGCCTTAGGCCATTTTTGTTTCTTACCCTCATTATAGGTGCTTCTATAAATACCACTCCTTTCACATGCAAAAACTATTCTTTGTTTTCTACCATATTCACTAACATTAGATTTTTTTATTAGAATCACAACCCCATTTTTCTTGCCAATATTAAGAATCCATTGCACTGGCGCTTCCTTACTCTTAAAAATCTATAAATAATGTGTATATATCAGTAAACTAAATAATATATAAAATGCAAGTAAATTGAAAGAAAATGTTAAGCTACATACCATATCACTTGTAAAAGCATCTGTATAGTCTATAATGTCAAACTCATTTTGAAGACCACTCCAGTATGCTGAGTCCTTATCATAAAAGCACAATAATTAGTTACATAGAATGTCAAAAATATTAAAATTACCGAATTCATGCATGAAATAGAATATTACTATAAAAATATCATATTATTACATGCATATGATCATTATACTCAATTTAAAAAAAAAACATTTTTCTGCAAATGCAGGTTCTCTCATTTTTAATAAATAATCCGCTTATCCAAATGGGCTAAGATTTTACACAAGCCTTCTAGGAATATGTATCTAACACCATGAAAAATTTCATAGCATTCTATATTTGATAAGAACCTCAAATAATTTAAGCGTTTCAATACAACAATTCTTTCTCACAATATTCAGGACTGACCTCTCTTTATTTAAAAATATAAAATAATTCATGCCGAGTTCCAAAAATCATAAAAATTTTCAACTTTAAACTAGACATAAAAACAAACAATTGTAAAATTTCATAATTTTTTGAGGCCTCAAATAATTTTGCCGAAACTAATAACCTGTGGAGAAACTAAAATTCCATCATTGCTGAGTCAACTTCAAAAAATCATAGAAAAATCAATACTCAACATTTTTTAGTGAAGCAAATTATAAACAAATCCTTAAGATATCTATTTTAACATATATAAACTTTAGAATCAAAATCAAAGTAAGAAAACTGCAGAAAATTTTGAAATCCTATAATTACAATTTTCATCATCATAAAAATAGGATATGTACATAGTTCATGTAACGCTAAGCTTTATAATTTTAAAAATATTGAACATAGGATACATTACGATGGCTATAGTTTCTTTTTTATTTTTCTTAAATGATATATAACCAACAAGAAATTTTGACTTTAAGTATTAATATTTATTTCACTAAACAGCTGAATGAATAGAGTAACTCATGACCTGAACAGCCTCTACTCTAGGAATTTACATAGAAGGTCTATGAATTTGCATAAAAGGAAGTGACGACTTGACCATGACCAGGCAAGTTATTGGGTTTACTCAAAACTAGAAGAAAGAACTGAAATCTTACTTGTTTATCGTCATCCTGTTCTAGATGACTGCTTGCTCCATGACCTTGTTTAGGCCCAAAAACTAAGTCCAAACTCATATATGGTTGAGACTACAACATCCATAATATTGTAATATCTTAAAAATTTGATGACGAATCAACCCTCAATTTTTTTTGGATTTTAACTGATTTTTTATCGGTTTCACTAATATGTTGATTGTTTTATTACAATTTTTTTTAACTACATGTTTAATATTAAATATTAATAACTCTACACGTTTTAATACTATATTAGACTTAGTGCTCCATTACAATATTAATAGTTTATGAATGCTAGTTACTTATTTATGATTGATCTTGATGCTCTTATGGAGAGGAAGAAGAGAAAAAATAAAATACGAAGAATAAGCGCAAAAAGATTGAACTTTTTTTCTCGTAGATAAATTAAAATATGAAGCCAATTAAACGAGATCATTATTAATTAATTGTTTACCATTTTTGTGTCATAATGATCTGAACAAAAGATGGAGATAAAGAAAATTTTTCTTTGATCGTTAATATATTGAAAAATATATAAATGACAAAACTATGACCATTTATATAATATAATGTGCTAATAATATGTTCATGTAGGTAGGAAGATATGTAGTTACATGCATTTGTTGACCAGACGACAAATGTAGTTTTTGCATTAAAACGATAAACTTCCTACATTTGTTGATGAGTCTTTTTTTTGCATTGATATCTTTATCCATAATTATATATGTACTAACATTTAACTTTCTTTTCATAAGTTTTCTTTAAAAAAAAAAAGTTTAGGGTTTATGGGTTCCTAAATATCAAACTGAATCTCCCACTACTCCCTTAATTGCGGTTCAATGCAACATGTTTGAGTGCGGTGGACTAGCAATTGGTTTCTGCTTTTCACACACGATGGTTGATGGATTCGGGACCGCCAAATTCTTTGATGGATGGGCAACTGCATGCCGGGAAGGGCTTCAGAAAGTAGATCGTTCGAGATTTGACTTGGCTACAATTCTACCCACGAGACGTTCAAGATGGCTCGTCTACTCCTGGATTGAAAGTTAGGTCAAAGGCGTTTGTTTTTGATGCTTCTACAATCACAAATCCCAAAGAGATTGCTAGAGGTGGTTTGGGTGATGCAGAGGTGTTGAAAAGTCAACCTTCACGGGTACAGCTGGTGACAGCAGTTATATGGCAAGCTTTAATTAGATTGGCTTAGACTAAGCGTGACCAATTGAGGCCTTCGGTGATAACCCATAATGCGAACATGCGAGGAGGGACAAATCTTCA
Organism: Boswellia sacra; assembly: GCA_013180625.2. NCBI lineage: Eukaryota > Viridiplantae > Streptophyta > Magnoliopsida > Sapindales > Burseraceae > Boswellia > Boswellia sacra. Next base: position 274,556 of record SNVD02012892.1, read on the forward strand.
AATTTCACATGATTACTTTGGAAACCTGTTCAGGGGTACTGTGGTGCAATTTAGACCAGACATCAAGAAGACCAAAGTGGAGTTTCTTGACTTAGTCAACCTGGTTGGTGATTCAATAAAAACTGCAGTCAGTGATTGTGCAAAACCACAAAGCAGTGATGAATTTTTATGGATGGTGACTAATGCCTCGAATAAGGTTGGTGAAGAATACAACCAAGACAATATAGATGCCTATCAATTTACAAGCTTGTGTCGGATGCCAGTTTATCGAGATTTTGGTTGGGGAAAGGCAGCTAGATTGACCCACGTACAATCTTTTGTCGAATTGGTCATGCTAATCAGGGACGGAGCCAGCAAATTAAATTAGTGGGGGCAATAACTTTCAACAACAATATAAAAATAAACAAGGGAAATCAACATGCAAAAAATCTTGGCATCATTTAATATTACATGTGCTTCAAAACATAACAAAAGTTGAAGAAACTTATAGGATATGTTTAGGGAAAACCATCGAAAGAGTTCATAACTCATAAGGCTAAAGAAATACAAGCACACAAAAGAGCTTCCATTCATAATAGATGTTGTAAGAGCAGTCAACCATGAAATAACAAAATGTTCTTCAAAACCTGAATTAATATGGACAAGAACTCAAGATCATTTTAAGAATAATTTGTCTCCAAAAATTTAAAGTCGAATTATAATACTAAAAAAATCATACATGAATAAATCAAAACTAATCTTACTAAAGTAATGATATTGATGTATACTACCTCATTTTAAAAATTCATAGTTGCCCTCGACGACTTTTCATGTTTTGAAACCGCTGCATGATACACTAATTATCAGTGTTATCAAACACATCTTTTTCAATGTATACAACCAAGCTATTACTCAACCAACGATCTCCCATTCGATTCCGTAATCGATTCTTCACAATATTCATGGCTGAAAATGGCCTTTCTACACTAGCAGTTACAACTGGTAGAATCAATGCTAATGTCATCAATAAATAAACCAATGGATACACCTTGTCTTTCTTTGTCTTAATCATTTTCTTTGCAAGATCACTAATTCCATTCAATTCTGAAAACTCAATGCTAGAACTCACATCCATAATATAAGTCTCAAGTTGAGTCTCAAGGACCATTAGCTCTATAGCAGAAAATTCTTTTGGATAAAACTGAGCAAGTCGTATCAATTTTTGTTTATTGAAAGCACTAAATGAATCATTTGGATATAAGCATTCTAAACAAAGAAGTAACTCAGTGTTTACCTCATTGAAACGACTATTTAGCTCTTGAAGTTGCATATCCAAAATAGAATAGAATTGGTCAACACGATAATGATGCAGGTATGTTAATTTTTGAGCTATTCGACGTGACCGTCCTCGAGCTAGAAAGATGTCATCCATGTTAGGAACATCAATGCTATGTTTTATACAAAAAGAAGAAACTCCATTAAACAAATAATCCCACCCCTCATCTCTCATGTTTTGCAATCGTTGTTTGCATAACCCAACCAACTTCATAGCATTAACAATATCTTGATCTTTTCTTTGCAATCTTGTGACAATTCATTTGTGAATCCCAAAATCTCTTTCATCAAATGCAAAAGAAAGACAAAATCAAAAGCTTGTACAATAGCTAACAACACAGTAGCTTCAGATCTTTGTTCAACATTTGATCCATCTTGTGCAATATCATCAAGTACATCAACTATGGATGAAAACATGTTAAATATGCTCAATAAAGTACTGTAATGTGAACCCCATCGTGTATCACCTGAGCGTTTCAAAGTAGTCTCTTGGTTTAGACCCCGCCCACTTAAAAGATCACCTGAGTTAAGTGTTTCAACAATTGAAATAGCTTGTTTCTCCCGAAGAATATCACGACGTTTACATGAAGCTCCAACAACATTCATAATATTACCAACTCTAGTGAAAAAAGTTTGAACTAGAGTATGATTCTTTGCCATTGCCACAAGAGATAATTGAAGTTGATGAGCAAAGCAATGAACATAATAAGCACACTCATTCTCTTTCATAATAAGTGTTTTAAGACCATTAAATTCACCTTGCATATTACTTACTCCATCATAACCTTGACCTCTTAATTTAGATATGCTTAATCCATGTCTAGAAAATAATTCATCAATTGATGCCTTAAGTGAGACTGCAGTAGTACTAGTAACATGCTCAATACCTATAAAATGCTCAACCACATTTCCTTTCTTGTCCAAATAACGTAACACAATGGCCATTTGCTCTTTCATTGATGCATCACGAGACTCGTCAATCAAAATGGAGAATAATGAGTCACCCATCTCACTAATAATAGCATTGACAGTTTCTGTTGTCGCAACACTTATAATGTCTTTCTGAATATCTGGTGATGTTAATTTGAGATTTTCTGGAGCATTCTTCAATGTAACAGATTTAACATCCTTATCATAGTCAGCAAGAAACGCCAAAAGCTCAAGAAAATTTTCCTTGTTGTTTGAATCCTCAGATTCATCATTGTCCCAAAATGGAAGCCCTTGTATCAAAAGAATGCGAATACAATCAATTAATGTCATTCAAGCGAATTCGGTATTCAATTAGATTATCATAATTAACTATCATTTAAATATAATGTGTTACTAAACTAATGAATAATTGTAGATACTCATCTAATTAGCAAATAGATTATTTTCTAAGCAAAAATAATAAAAGTTTAGATTATCACTAATTGACATAATTTGGATATTGGATATGTTATTAAATATGCAAATTTCACAAAGTAATAATACGAATACCATAAAAAAAAATCAAGTAGATAAGTGAAAATAAGTTCTCAAATAACAATAAAGGAATGAAGAGAATGAAAAACACTAATAATTTACCTCAAATTTAAGGTCTTGATGGAGAAATGTCCAAAGTAAGGTTACTTTATAAGAACTCTGTGACTAAAAGTAATTAAAAAAGGCAAAAAAAGTATAAAGAAATAGAAGTGGGAATCAAACCCTACAAGTGGTCAGCCATCATGTGAGCTCACGGTGCAGTGAGAGCTGAGAGGCCAGCGGGTGAGAGTGAGAGAGCTGTGAAAATGATGTGGTGTGGGGACCGTCCTTTAGAAAAATTGGGAAGAAAGAGTAAAGGCAGGAGGTGAGTTATACGGTTTTTTATTTGATTAAGTAATATAAAAATTGGAGTGGGCCAAAGTTTGTCAAATTGGGTAGTAATAAAAAGTTGAAGTGGGTTACTTTTTAAATAAGTGAATTATTGAAGCCCAAAAAAATGAGACAAGTCCAAATTTTAACAAATAATGACAGGTCCAATAAAAATGAAATGGCCTAACTCTTAAGATGTCCACGAGCCCAGACGCAGAAGTCTCTGCATTTTTCAAATTCAGTGGGGGCAATGTCCCCACTCGTCCCAACGTCCCTCCGTCCCTGGCCCATCGCCCTTGGTTCTTCCTCATTGGTCTCCACAATACAAATTCCAAGAACAATCAGTCCTTTGCCTTTGATCCCATCTCCAACTCTTGGTTTCATCTCCCTCCCACACAACAGCCTCCGGGCTCCTGCTTTATTGGCACCAATGGCTTCTTCTTCACCACCACTCCAAGATTCTGAAGCGCTTCTGTCGTGTCACTTCCTCGCTTTACTTCTCCAAACTCAGCCTTCTTGTGGGTATCTTTATGATTATTCTTCTTCCGGCTTTGGCTCTAATCTTCCTAAGTTTATGATTGTTGGTGGGGTGAGATTCATTGGCGCCTTGGTTGACATTGAAGAGAAATTGGCTGTGGAGATTCACAATCCAAGATCTGATTCCTGGGACGTTTGTCTACTATATTATTTGTTCAATAAAAATTAAATATTCCCTTTGGTTTGGTGGTAGAGGGTAACTTGTGTAACTTTTTAAGTCCCAGTATCCTTCGAACCACTTACAAATTTCTTAAAAGATAGAAGTTTAAATTTTAATAACCTGACACATCATCATAAATTATATTTAAAAATTAAATCTAAATCGATTATCTCCTCATCCCTAAATCAAGCGACCTCCTTCCTTCATCGCACCTTCATCAAATGCAGAACCTCCATCACACATAGCACGGATCTCTACCGACATTCACCACCATCCATCATCACGTCGACTTCCTCCACCACCATGCATCACCTCCTTCACTCCAAATGCTGACGTCGTCCACCACCACGGACCACCTCTTTCAATCCACCAGCATCTATCATCGCACTGCCGGTGTGCTGCAAACCTCACCGAGTTTGATTACTTGGGGGCAGCCCCTGTTGGTGTGCCGCAATCCTCCATTTCGCCATCACCGTCTTCAGTGAATGAGCTTCAATATGCCCTTTTTTATTTTTTATTTTTTTAATTTTTTAAATGTGGGCTCGCAAATAACAAGTCTTGTTCATCCAAAATGAAAATCAAAACAAAGGGCTAAACAACATTTCTTGATTTGTGTTGTGTATCGGAAAGCAAGTGGATTTCATTCCTTCACTCCTTTACTTTGCTGCATTCTCTAGGGATTTTGCATTTTCTCTTTCTTTTGCTATGAAATTTCACCATTTTATCTGCCTTGATTTTGGTTTCGTTTCATTGATTTGGGTTTTATAAGTTTCTGGGTTTCTATTAATGTCATGAACAGTGATGCTGCTGGGTTTTCTTTGGTGAAGGTATAGTGATGGTGACAATGGTGAGGCTATGGTGTGATTGTGAAACATTAGGAGGCTACATAAACGGTGTCGTGCGATTGAAATTTGTTTTTATAAATATTATTTTGTTATTTCTATTATTTTTAATTATTATTATTGTCTTCTAGCTTTTTTTCTATGTATGATATTTATGCATGCAATTTTGATTCCCATTAGACCCCTCCAACGTTTAAGTTAATGGCAGAAATCGGATTTCAGGGAGCAATTTGTGATTTCTGGTCTCTCAGGAGGGAATTTTTATAAGCCTAATCTCAAGGGTAAATGGTAATTTTTCTATTATTTTTAAAAGATTTAAAAATTATTACAAGATTTTAGTTTCTAAAACGTCGATAAGTACAATTTAAGATTAATAGGTTTAGGTAGATCTTTTTCGTGAAATTATATTTTGAAAGGTTGTTGCTAGTGGTTAAATGTATTCTAGATGTACCATTAGCTTTTTTCATTAGCTATGACAGATTATCTCTAACTCTCTTCAAACGTTAATCGGTACTTCCACCATATAATTAAGGAAGAAAAAAAAAGAGACCCTTAATGACATGTTAACCTTTTTTCTAAAACAGAAACAGTGAGTTTTTAAATTGAATCATTTGCCCTCCTCTAGCCAGTCAGCAGACTTCAAAAAAAACAAAAAATGAAAAAAAAATGAAAATCAAGCGTCTTTTTATAGTGTTTCCAAAAGACAAGAAGTCTGTGTTATATATTAATACCATATGGTACACAAAAGGCGTGTTTGATGCGCTATATAGCACTGTATAGTATAACATTAAAAAATTATTTTGTGTTTGATTAAATTTTGAGCAGGACTTTATAGTATAACACGGGTATTATAGCAACATTGTAGCGGATACTGTAACGATATTGTTTACATCAAAGTTGAGCGTTTTTATACTAAGCCTACCCATGGGTTCAGTGGCGGACCCAGGATTTGATTGAAGGGAGGGCACCATTAATATTTTAATGTTTATAATTTATTTGATAAACTTTAATAATATAATAAATTTTAAAAAAATAAAATAAGAAATACACTTAAATGAGGGATATTATAACTATAACGGTTCAAAATTATAAAAAGTTAATTTTCTTAAATTTGATATAAACTCAAAATTGCTTTTCGTTTAAAATATCTCTTTATTACTATTCAAAAAAATTATTTTATAACATACATTACTTTTAATCTAAAAAAATACAGACCAATGAAATAAAATAAAAAGTCTCTTAGAAATAATTTCTTGAAAATATATTACTATTTTTAAAATCTAATTAATACAAATCAATAAAAAAATAACAAGAAATACATGATAAAAATGTAGTATATGATTTTATTTCAAATTGTAGGAAAAATGCAGTTATTACCATATACGAGGATCATCAAATTTGTACTCTTTTAACAATAATTGATTGAGGTTTTCTTTTAGACTATAAAAAATATTTATATAAAGTAAAACATATAATTTACATAGAATTGAATAAATAAAAATAGAAAACTAAAATTCTATTTATGAATCAGTTAATAAAAGTTAATTAAAATATAATATCAACTTATATTATTGTATACTTCAAGTAGCTCAAATAGTTAGAAAAAAAAAAAAGAGAATTGTAAAACTTGAATTGATTATTATTATTATTATTATTTTAATTTAAGAAAGGAATGTAAATGTACTAAAGCAAAGTAAAGGGTTTTTATTGAATTTTTCAAAATTGAGAGGGGCCCCGGGCCCCCCCTTTCCTAACCTAGGTCCGCCATTGCATGGGTTAACACCATATAAACTTATTTTTGTCTCAATCTTCATTAATAAATATCAAAAAAAATATAAATTAAATATTTATATATTTATATAATTAATAAATAATTTATTAAATATTTAAATAAAAATTAAATATTTAAATAACTAAAAATAATTATTTAAATAAATAAAAATTTAATAATTCAATTTTATTTTAAAAATAATTTTAATTATTATTTAAATTTATTTTATATTTAAATTAAACTTTTCATATTATAATTTTTTTTTTTTACTTTTTATCTAATATAATACTCTATCAAACATAATATAGTATTATGTCTTATCTAATCTTATTCTATACTATTTAATTTAATACAATCTAAATAAATTTATACTATTAAATATATTATTATACAACATATCAAATATGTCCAAAAATCTCATTCGCATGGTAACTGCTAATTATTATCATTTTACAATTCTATCTTTTGTCATTTGAATATGGGTTGGGCTTAGGCTCAATTAAATGGGCCGGGTTAAGAAATATTGATCCAAAGGTGTTTCCCTATAGAATTGATAAAACTCATATGCAGTTTATTTATGCACTGTGTTTGTTCCGCCGCAATTGCATAGCATAAGGTGTCATGTTTACATACTTTTTATTTGAGCTCTGTTTGGCATGATAGGAAGCTTGGATAGGATGAAAAACTACCGCATAACAACCGCGTAAGATAAACCAAAATAATGATGCCCCACCGTATATTAAGGTCGGATAAGAATGTAAAAAATAATTTTTTAATTGATATTTATTATATTATATTATATTATATAGTTAAAAGATTTTATTATATAACTAGATTTTTTGTTTCAGTTTTTAACAATAAATATCATAAACATATGTAAATAAATAAATAAATATTTAAAATATATGGTATATTAAATATTAAATTAATTATTTAAATAAATAAATAGAATTTATTAATTATTTAAATAAAAATTAATTAGTTAAATAATTAATTTAATATAAATAATTTTTTAAATTATAATATTTTAAATATTTAATTAATTTTAATTATTTTAATTATTATAAAGAATTTAATATAGTCTAATACCGTCATTTATCCAACACAATATTATATAAGATTAATATAATACAGTGACAAACCAAATATAATATACAATTTACTCAATCTCATATAATACAATTCAATATAATATCATCTAATACAATTTCAGTTACATGCCCATAGAGTTTTAATATGGCACCTTCCCTTCTGCATACCAGAGTGGATCTTTTGGACTTTCCGGTGAGAGATAAATGATCCAAGCAAAGGGGTTGAATAATCATTAATCAACAACCTCAATTTGCGGAAAATTGCCATGAATTTAACAAAATTTAGGGCCAAAAAAAAAAAAGAAACTGCAATTTCTTTTCAAAATATTCTTTCGCACAATGATTTGGATGTTTTCGTGTACAGCTGGTTCAACAGGAATTTACATTGATTTTGGTTGACTATGTCTAAAGTGGTTCAATTGTATTGTTGTGAACTAATTGGTTAATTTTAGATGCTGAAATTAATTTCCAACCTTGTTCTGACTATCTCTTGTGAACTGGATTTTTTCCCCCAATGTTTTCAGTTAATTTCAATTGAATACAATTGATGATAGGTAGAGCTATATTTTTTTAGACGTAACTTTGAGGGTTGCTTACGATTACCTAGTTAGTAATACTAGATTTATAATCTATATATAACTCAAACTCTGCAACTCAATATAACAATTTACTTGGTAAAATTTTATGAGAGATGTAACTTCTTATATTTTAATACATTTTTTTCATATAATCTGTCACGTCAGGTTATAAAATTTTCGTTGCATATAAGTTATAAGTTCAACACTACTGTTACCCAATTAAGCAATTTTCACTGTACCTATATTAGTAATTTTATAGATGGAACTATCTGTGCCAAGAAATTTTTCTCCTCGAGTTATTCAATAGATCCTCTATTGAAATTTAAAAGGTCTTTGATAATGTGATTTTGACTTGCTTAAATAATAAAATGACAATGACATTTCTTGTTTTCTATTTTTAAGAATTTTTGCACGAAAATATTAAAAGTCTGCGTTTAATAGCATTAAATCAATCAATGATAGTGCATTATGCATAGCAAAAAAGATTCTAATTAATTTTATTATTCAACACGATTTATAATATATAGCAAATCAAATAGAGTCCAATTAAAGTGAAATAAAAAATTTCTCCATTCTTTTGTATTTTTCTTTCTCAAAAGTGTCTAATAAAGAATAATGCGCGCAAATGAGATGAAATATCCAACAAATCTTTTTTATGATGTTAAAGAATCGTGTTCCTCGCCGGCCAATGTAGAGAGAGCATAAATCGTACTAATCCACCTTCGGCCAGCCTTAAACATGGTTCTCTCTAATATAAAACAAGATAATTGTTTATTAAATAAGCATCCTCCTACTCGGCATTAATTGAAGAATAATCAATTAATTGATCGATAAAATTTTATTAACCCAATGAGGTAAGATTTTAATCAAGCAAAACATGTACGCTTTATATTTTTAATAGACAAAGTTTTCCCTTCATAAGAATTAATAAACCATATGGTCGTGGACCTCGTGGTTGACCAAATACCATTTTTACGCTATATCTTAGTTTCGGCAGGTGGCCCGTCAGCACGTCCATTAATTAAAAATATAATCACGTTTTGATCGCAAAATTGCTTTAATTAATAAATTTGATCGAGCTTCAGTCCACTTTACTCTATTCTATATGTGCACAATCACAAGCGCCAATTGAAGCATTTCAGAAGTACAGAGATGTCAAGTTCCAACAGCAAGGGTGCACATGTACTGATGATTCCGTTCCCTGCCTCCGGGCACATTCTGCCCCATATGGACCTGACTCACCAGCTAGCCATCCGAGGACTCACCATCACCGCGCTGGTCACGCCCAAGAATGTTCATTATATAAAGCCTCTTCTTGCTTTACACCAAAATATACAAACCCTAGTTCTTCCTTTCCCGTCTCACCCATCAATCCCTCCTGGCGTAGTGAACCTTCAAGATGTTACAATTGATTTTGTACCCAGTATTGTCAATAGATTAAGTAAACTCTGTGATCCTGTAATTCAGTGGTTTCAAGCACACCCCTCTCCGCCTGTAGCCATCATAAGTGACATTCTACTTAGTTCTTGGACTTATCTTTTGGTTCCTGCTCTAGGAATCAAAGGTATTGCATTTAGTCCAATTAATCCAAATACCTTGTCTATTTGTTGGACTAAGGACCAGTATAGGAAGGAATAGTTTTGAGAGAAACACTTCTAAAAAACCAGGAAAGTTGGGGTTTTGTTGTCAAATCATTCAACGATCTAGAGAGTGAGAAATTTGAGTGTCTTAAATATGATCAGCTCCTGAAACATGACCGGGTTTGGGGAGTTGGACCTTTGCTACCATCAATGCTGGCACAGAGAGAGGTGGGCAAGCTTCAATCCCAACAGATGAGGTGATGGCATGGCTTGATTCATCCCAGGTAGACAAATCGGTTATCTAAGTGGGATTATTGGGAGTCAGATTACGATGAGCAAGCTACACATAGAAGCATTATGTCACGAGCTTAGAGTTTTGCGCAGCTGCTCGTGCGGCACTTAGACAACTTGAACCCGAAAGTTGTCAAGTAAGTCTTGTAATGTGCTTCTCGCTCAAGGAGAAGTTAGGAACGTTGAGCTAAAGAGCTTTGTAGGCAACAAGAGAAGAGAAGAAACTTAAAGGCAAGTGTTGCAAATACAAAAGAGCTTTGTATTACACAAGAATGCTTGCTTACAATGCTTTGTCTTGTATTTGCTTGGATTTTTTGGGATTGGCTTGGATTTGTGAGATGGTTTGCAAATGAGCCTAGGAGGGGTATTTATAGTAATCCACCTCCTCAATGGATGGCTAGGATTTGTTACATCCAACGGTCCTAATTTACCATCTAGAATTGTCTCCTAAAATATCTAGATATTTATCCTAAAACATCTTAGATATTTTCAAGGGAGGTTCTAGTAACTTTAACTTGCTAGAGAATTCTAGAATGGGCTAGACATTCTAGGACCTTCCGTAGACTTCCACACTCTTCCGCAACCTTCTTGAGTGTTCTAGAGTCTTCTAGTGCCTTCCGCATGCATCTCATGACTTCCGGATCTTTCTGGATCTTTTCAGAATGTCCCAGAACGTTGCAGAACCTTCTAGAAGCTTCCAGATCACCGCGCCTACTCTTTGTGCCATTGAGTTCCTCTTGACACGAGGATCCCAAATCACCATAACACTTGCCCTGAAATCCCATTCCTTTGTGTTCTTCCAAGCAAGCTTGGCGTGAAACACTGCGCATGCCGCGCGGGGCGTGACATCCTCCCCCACCTAATTTCGCGACGCCCTTATCGCGTCTTTGAGGATGTATCCTTCGTTGCGGGTGAGTGGTCTCATCTTCATGTTGACGCTTCCCTTTCGCTTGCTTGTGTGGCTTCTTGGTTGCCTTCTTTGCGATCTTGGGTGGCATCATGCGGTGAGGTGCTATGGATGGAGGTCTGGCATCGGGCTCCATCTTGATTTGATGAGCCTGTTGTCTTGGCAGTAGCCTCCTTGGTAGCCTTTGGGACGTAACATCCTTGTACTTCTCAAGGACGGACTGGACTTGCCTTGGCAATGGGTCCTTGGTAACGGCGGTGTCTTTCCCATCGTGTAGATCCCGAACAGTGGTAAGGAAGTTCAGATCTTCCTCATTTCCTTGCTTGAGTTGTAGTGCAGACATCATCTTGCTCTCCACCTTGGTTGCACGTTCCGTCATGACCATGCATGATTGACTCCCATCGAGGATGTTGAGGGAGTTAGATGCTAGTATGGGGAAAGCATGGGCTTGGTCAAAGAACTCCATGCCCAACACTACTTGGAAGTCGTCCATAGAGATGATGGAGAAATCAAGTTTTTCGCTCCCTGCACCTAATTGCGTTGGTGTCGCTTTGGACACCCCCACTATAGCTTTGGCAGGTGAGTTTACTGCCTTGATGGTACCTCCTCCATTGGTATATTTGAGGCCTAACCGTTTGGCCTCTTCCTCAGAAATGAAGTTGTGCGTGGCTCCCGTATCAAGCATCATACGCACATCCTTACCGTTGATTGTGGTGCTCACATACATTAGACCCTTTTGCATAGGGGTAGATCTTTTGAGTGCGTCAATTGTGTGGAGAGAACCCATCCCCGCTTATGGCTCCTTATTATGGACGCCCTCATGTTAAGCAGCTAGGGCATTGAGGGTCTTCCTCTTTGGGCAATCACGTACCCAATGAGGGCCATCACAAATAGAGCAAGGGTTTTTGGGCTTAGGGGCATCGGACTTACCTTTGTTAGGCGTGTCTCGTTTGTCCCCTCCGAATGCCTTGTGTGAGCCACCATCCTTACGCGCATGATCCTTCTTGGCACTCTGCTCTCCCCCACCTTTACCGTGGTTGGTCTTCCTCTCATTGGATTGGATTGTATAGTCTATGAGGGACTCGGCCACGGCTATAGCATCATCGAGGTTTTGTACGACGCGCCTTTCAAGCTCAACCCTTGCCCAATCTTTGAGACCGTCAAGGAAGTAAAAGAAAGAGTCCTTTTCGGACATGTCTTTAATTTCAAGGATTATAGTGGTGAAATCCTTGATGTACTCACAAATGGTGCCGCTTTGCTTCAAATGACGGAGGCGACCCCTTGCCTCCTTTTCGGCATTACTTGGAGAGAAAGGGTTCCGTAATTCTCTCTGAAAGTCCTCCCATGTGCGAAGGATGACGATGCCTTTGCCCGCGTCGCCATGCTTTCAACGCCACTATAATTGGGCTGCATCTCGAAGAAATGTGGGTGCAATGCCAATCCTCGAAGCGTCGTCATGGACACCTTTTGCTTCGAAATATTACTCCAAGCCAAAGAGGAAGTTTTTCACTTCCGTGGCGTTGCGAGTGCCATGGTATGTGGCGGGAGTAGGCACTTGCATATTGGTTAGCCCGCTAGGACTTGAGTAAGAGGAGCTAGCACGTTCGCAACAGTGCTTCTCCCATTCCGGACGAGATTCCTCCACTTCCGCATGAATTGCACGCAACTCACACTCCACAAAGGTTCGCAAGCCCACGAGCTCTCATGTAATGTTATGAAGCTTTTTTTCATAAGCATTGCTAAACTCAAGTATGTTCGACTTTGTGGCTTGGGTGATCTCCCCATAATCCATCTTTAGGCCTTCGAGACGATCGGAGAGGCCCTCCAAAGCATTGTCCATACTTGAGAGAGTTTGCTCTAGGCTAGCAACATGAGGCTCTAAGGATTCCGAGGAGGGAGCTTTGGACTTATCTCGTTTTCCTTGTGGGCGTGGTTGAGGTTGAGGTTGAGGTTGTTCCTCACGTCCGCGAACTTGCTCCTCCATGGGCACTTCAATATCGGATGCCATTTGCTCTTGTGCTCGAACCGTGCTCTGATACCAACTGTCACGAGCTTAGAGTTTTGCGCAGCTGCTCGTGCGGCTCTTCGACAACTTGAACCCGAAAATTGTCAAGTAAGCCTTGTAGTGTGCTTCTCGCTCAAGGAGAAGTTAGGACCGTTGAGTAAAGAGCTTTGTAGGCAACAAAAGAAGAGAAGAAACTTAGAGGCAAGTGTTGCAAATGCAAAAGAGCTTTGTATTACACAAGAATGTTTGCTTACAATACTTTGTGTTGTATTTGCTTGGATTTTCTAGGATTGGCTTGGATTTGTGGGATGGTTTGCAAATGAGCCTAGGAGGGGTATTTATAGTAATCCATCTCCTCAATGGATGGCTAGGATTTGTTATATCCAACAGTCCTAATTTACCATTTAGAATTGTCTCCTAAAATATCTAGATATTTATCCTAAAATATCTTAGATATTTCCAAGGGAGGTTCTAGCAACTTTAACTTGCTAGAGAAATCTAGAATGGGCTAGACGTTCTAGGACCTTCCGTAGCCTTCCACACTCTTCCGCAACCTTCTTGAGTATTCTAGAGTCTTCTAGTGCCTTCCGCATGCATCTCATAACTTCTGGATCCTTCCGGATCTTTCTGGAATGTCCCGGAAAGTTGCGGAACCTTCTAGAAGCTTCCGGATCACCGCGCCTACTCTTTGTACCATTGAGTTCCTCTTGACACGAGGATCCCAAATCACCATAACACTTGCCCTGAAATCCCATTCCGTTGTGTTCTTCCAAGCAAGCTTAGCGTGAAACAGTGCACATGTCGCGCGGGGCGTGACAATTAGTTGATGTATTGGAGAAGAGTAAAGCAAAATCCATCTGGGCTATCAAAGATCCAGTGAAAGGAGTACAGGATGAAAATGATCAGTGTGTTGTTCCAAGTGGATTTGAGGATTGAGTGGCTGGGAGAGGACTTGTGATTAGCGGTTGGGCTCCGCAAGCAAAGATACTCAGGCATGCACAGGGCAGTCATTTCCTAATGGACTCGTTGTGGTTGGGGCTCAGTACTTGAGGGGCTATTGGGTGAGGTTCTATTGCTTGCATGGCCTATGCAAGTTGATCACTTCTTTAACACAGAACTGCTAATGGATAAACTCTGTGTGGCTACTCGAGTATGTGAGGGATTGAGTGCAGTCCCTAACTCAAAAAATCTTACTCAAATCCTAGCCAAGTCAATCAGCCAGAATTGACCAAAAAGAATTTTGTTGTTAAAACTCCGTGAGAAAGCTCTAAATGCTATCAAAGAAGGTGGAAGTACTTACAAGGCTCTAGATGACTTAGCCACAAAAATTTCCAATTTAAGAGAAGAACAAAAGGATAATATCTAAAGTCAGCCTCAGTCTTTCCTACAATGGTCTGTATGTATAGTTAAGTGCAGCACGCCAGTGCTAATTTAGCACCCCGTAATTGCCTATAAAATACCATTTCTTTAATTAGATGTATGATTCTTACGTTTACAATGTTTTTCTTCCCTTTACAACACGGGTTCAAATTGATTATCAATTAGGTATATGAAGAAGTAACTAATTAACAATTGTTGGCTGTGAATATCAATAAGGATAAAAAATTGTAAACAATAATTGCTACCAAGATGGATTAAAATACCGTTTAAAGAATATTATAAACAAATATATAATTTTTGTTTAAGAGTGCCTTTTTAAGGAAATCCTAACTGCGCGGAGGGGGGGGGGGGGCGCATTTGGATAGCCCTTATGTATGAACTAATGTTCAATCCAACAACTTCAAAACAAATAATTGAGTTACGATCCAATCTTTATTGACTCTAATCAAGCTCTACTCTACGTGAGAAGTGAAAGCCATAATGTCTGGATCTTGTTGAAAAAGTTGCAATTTGTTTTCCTCCAAAGATACCCATGCCTCAATTCCACCATCTTCCCTGGTATCCTTTAATTAGCATGACCAATTCAACAATAGATTTTACGTGGGTCAATCTAGCTGCCTTTCCCCAACCAAAATCTAGATAAACTAGCATCCGACACAAGCTTGTTAATCGATAAGCATCTATATCATCTTGATTGCATTCTTCACTTATTCCAGGCATTAATCACCATCCAGAAAAAGTCATCTCCACTTTGTGGTTTTGCACAATCACTGACGCGGTTTTTATTGAATCACTAACCAGGTTGGTTGTCATGAAGCTCCACTTTGGTCTTGTTGTCTAGTCTAAATTGCACCACAGTACCCATGATCTGGTTTTCGAAGTAATCATCTGATATTTGCAGATTCGTGGTTTCCGAAGTAATCATATGATATTTACAGATTTGTCCTGTTATCGCTTCCGCATTGAACAAATGGGCCATCATATATGGAGTAAGTATCTCAATGGGTACAACAAACCCCCTCCTCAGACAAGGCCTCGGCGGGTGGCAGCGCCATCATTGTCTGAACTAACGATAATCCTCCATAAAGACAAGGCCCCTCCATCCTTGTCTAAACCAAATGAGTCCATATTACTGTCTTGTGTTAGCTCTGATACAGCTTATTACCGCTTCTGCAGTGAGCAACAACAATTTCACAAATGGGCCACCATATATGGAGTAAGTATCTAGCCCCAAAGACTAGTCTGTTAGGTGGAGAAACTCCTCCCATATATAAGCCCCATGATTTTCTTTTAACCAATCAATGTGGGACTCCAAATAAGGATTGTCCAAATGGGGACTAAATGGGTGCAACATGTCCTTCCTTACATTTTCACATTATGGCTTATCATGGAAGGCCTCAGTTGGCCATTCTTTGTCTGACATAATTAGAGCTTTCCATATAACTACTGTTAGCTGGTGAAGGTCGACTTTTCAACACTTCTTCATCATTGAAACCACCACTAGTATTATTATTAGGGAATATTTCACCAACTACCCCTACTTTTAGCTTATTACATGAAGAAACGCCTTTTGCATTTTTATTGAGAGAACCTTATGTTTTTAGAAATTTATCATAACTACCCATATTTTGACTTATTATCATGGAAAAACACCTTTTGCACTTTTATAAGAGAGAACCTTATGTTTTTAGAAATTTATCATGTAGTAACCTTCTGTTACTTTGACCATTAAATATATGTAAATAAGTTGAATTTAGAAGGTTACAATGGTAATTTAAACTTTTATCTTTTAAGAAATTTGTAAGTGGTTGGAAGGATTTGAACCGGGACTGAAAAAGTTATTAAACATCTCTCTACCACCAAACCAAAGGGAATATTTAGTTTTTAATGAACAAACAATATATAGGGTAGACAAAGGTCCCAAGAATCAGATCTTGGATCGTAAATCTCCACAGCCCATTTGTCTTCAATGTCAACCAAGGCACCAATGAATCTCACCCCACCAACAATGATAAACTTAGGAATATTACAGCCAAACCCAGAAGAAGAATCATCATAAAAGACACCCGCAAGAAGGTTGAATTTGGAGAAGTGAAGCGAGGAAATGACACAGCAGAAGTGCTTTAGAATCTTGGAGTGGCGGTGAAGAAGAAGCCATTGGAGGCTCAAGGAGACGAAACCAAGAGTTGGGGATGTGATCCAAGCCAAAGGACTGATTGTTCTTGAAATTTGTGTTGTGAAGACCAATGAGGAAGAACCAAGGGAGATGGCTGTGAGACAGTGGATAAGAGAAGAGAATGATTGGAAAGCTTTGGAATTTTTCTTTTGTTTTTGTAGTGGGTAGTTATTTCTTTTCTGATTCACTATCTTTTTTTTTTTTAATTTGGTCTTTAATCTATCGTTGGAGGCTCTAGTGATGTGGCAATTCTAGTGGAAGAAGTGAAGGTGGTGAAAGTGATAGGGATGGGCATGGGTGAGCTTGAGCTTGTGTTTTTTTTTTAACATAAAAAATCAAGTTAAAGAATAAATAAAATATTTTGTGAATGTTATCTTGAAGTTAATAGTTGTCATGGTGGTAACGTAGAAGAGTTTTCTTAGGACTTGGGTTTGAGTCCTACTAAGTTGAAGCATTTTCTCATTTTCATAATAACCTCACTTAAGGGTATTTTGATAATTTTAGAGGTTTTGGACATAAATATAATGTCATCTAACGGTTAAATTAAGAGAAGGGTGCCCCACGATGAATTTTTAAAAACATAGGATTGTCTCTGTTATGGCCATAACAGAATTGGGCCTTAATTAAATCTGATACAGTAAGCCCATAACTGAAGCCCATTATTTAGGCCTATTATCTGGGTCCCACAATGACTCCTCCTAATGCCTATATAAACCCTCCAAATTTTTACTCAAGGTATGCACACTTTTTTAAACTCTTTCTCTCTTTAAATTTCCTTTGCTTTTGAGAGCTTCTCTCTCTAGGAAATTCTCCTAGAAAATTTCGATGTGCCAGAAACTGACTTGGGCGTCGGAGGGTTTTCGCTGGCACCACCACCAGTACCCCTGACTATATTTCTTTGTTCTTAGGATTAGACCCGACGTACAATTCAAGCTTCAACCCATTTTTCGACCGTCTGGAAATCGTGCATCAACAGTTGGCGCTGTATGTGGGAATGACAATCTAAGCCTCTTTAGTTACTCCTATCCAAACATAATCAAACACATTATGAGTCACGCATCCTAACACTTAACCTCCTTAGAGGTTGACGAAGAAATTGAGGTAGAAGCACCTCCCCGACGTCAAAGGGTAGTTGATACAGGGAGAGCTTTAGTAATATCCTCTGGGATGGGCCCTAACCCCAAGCAACCTCGACTTCCATCTAGGAGACTGAGGAAAGGCAAGACGAGTCGATTGACAACCATGGAGCATACCACGTAAAATTTTGGTGAACAAATGAACCGTATGGTGACTATGTTCAACCAAGCTTTTGGACATATTACTCAACAGGCTGCAAATACTGCTAGAAATAACCCAAGGAATGCTATGGTAGTACCAAATGTCTCGACGGATGTTGGTGGACATACTGACCTGGTTGCCCAGGCCACTGGATTACCTCCCCATCATGTCATTCAATCAAATCTTTTCCATCCTATTGTTCAGAGAAGGGATGGTCACCCAAAGATTCCCCATCCTCCACTCGTCATATCTGAACAACGGTTGACAGTAGTAGACCTTCGTCACTCTTTAAACAAAAAGCGTCATACAAGTATTGAGCAAGGACTAAAAGGAAGTAATGTTGATCAGCCAGCCTATTCTTATCATGGTCCTTACGCTCCAAAGGGCAACTTCCAGTCAAAAAAAAAATCGCCCCAACTCACCACCTAGAAGTAAGGATCATCGCCCAGTTGTTGTTCCAATGGATGTCTCAGAAGAGGAAACATCAGATAATCATTATGCGAAATTCAAGCGAGAAATGGATGAAAAAATTCATAAATTGGAGAAGTTGATTAAGCGTTCAGAAGGAGAAGAGGATGGTCATCCACAATGGGAGTCACCCTTTGCTGAAGATATTCTTAGGGAAAGATACCTGTACGGATTTCGAATGCCACAACTTGAGCTTTACCAAGGGACAATTGACCCCCGAGAGCATTTAGACTCTTTTGTTTCTCATATGGAGATACAAGGGGTCTCAGGGAGAATAATGTATAGAACTTTCTCTCTTACCCTTAGAGGATCAGCTAAGCAATGGTATAGGAGGTTACCAGCCTTATCCATCTTCAGCTTTAATGAGCTTGCTCGTAGTTTTCTCACACACTTTAGCAATATGATAATGAGAAGTCGACAAGCACAGAGCTTGCTTTCAATGAAGCAGGGGTCATAATGAATCACTCTGTGCATTTGTGGACAGGTACCAGTGGGAGGTCGCTCGAGTGGATCAATTTAATGATGGTTATGCTATACAAGGTTTGGTCCAAGGAATCAACGGGGAGCTCCCTCTAGCATGGAAATTCTCTGTTAACCTTCCACGCACGTACCAAGAAGCATTGGCAAGGATCTCTAGCCATGCTGATGTAGAGAAAATTTATCAAGCATATTACCTTGGGCAGACTCCGGTGATGCCTAATTCTTCACGTATAGATGGTCGGTCGTATGGCAATCATAGGAGAGAGTATCACGATAGAAATCGGAGATCAACCTTGGACCGATGCTCCGTGTGAGATACATTTATAAATGATCGTCTCTTGTTGCAAGGGTTATCCACCCAATCTCGCCAAGAGCATCATGATCGACCCTAGGAGGAGCACCGTACTTTTACATTACTTAACATGCCACAGTAAGATATCTTGAAAGAAATCAAAGATAAGGGACTACTGAAAGAACCTGCCTCCTTCTGGTCGAATCCAATAGCAAGAGATAAGACAAAGTTTTGTCATTTCCACCGGGCTCATGGTCATAACACTACAGATTGCTTTGAACTAAGGAAACAAATTGAGGGTCTTATCAAGGATGGCCAGCCACAAGAATACATTTATTGCCCCCCTGAACCATTTAGCAAGAATGACAAAGGGAAAGAACCATTAGAAGAAGTAGCCACGATTTTTAGGGGAACAGTGGCTGGTTCGAGTGCCCAAGCCCGAAGGCACCTAGCTAGGCAAGCAAGATATGACCTCCCTCGCAATGAAGTCAACTTGACATCTTCTTCTACCAATGTTAGGGATCATGACGTTATCTCTTTTTCATCTTAAGGTGCTCAGGGTATCCATCATCCTCATTGTGATGCCTTGGTCCTCACAGTAATTATGGCCAATAAAAGGATAAAAAGAGTATTGATTGACAACAGGAGCTCAGCTGACATAATGTCATTGGATGCATTTGATCAACTAAGTCTTAATCGTATAGATATGAGAGGCATCGAAACTTCTCTGATAGGACTCGCTGGAGGAAAGGTTATTCCCAAAGGAGTAATTTCGTTACCTGTGACCTTGGGAGAAGACTCTCTATAGACAACCAAGATGGTGAATTTTCTTGTGGTATATCATCCGGGTGTTTATAATGCCATTCTTGGACGACCATCACTTTATGACTTCAAAGCAGTGCTGGGTGTCATCATCATGTCTTAAAGTTTCCAACACCTTTAGGAATAGGAGAAGTTAGAGGTGAACAACGAACCTCTCGAGAATGCTACAATATGGCTTTCAAAGAGAAGACGCATAAGCTATGGATGATTAGAGGAGAACCTTCCGAGAAGATGAAAGTTTGGATCCACGAGACCCTGTGAAAGGGGAAGCTATAGTTCCAATGGAAGGAATGGACGATGTCCCTATCTGTTTGAATAATCCAGAAAGGACGGTGAAGGTGGGTAAGAGTCTTCCTCTACCAATCAAAGACAAATTGATTGGTTTTCTTCGAGAATACAGTGACGTTTTTGCATGGTCTCATGAAGACATGCAGGCATATGTCTAAGTGTAGCTGTCCATCGCCTTAATGTCAACCCTTAAGCTCAACCCATTCGACAAAAGAGAAGGTACCAAGCCTCAAAGTGTTCAGAGGCAATTAGAAGTAGAAAAGCTCTTGGCAAGTGGAATCATTCGAGAGGTAAGCTACCCTGAATGGCTCTCCAATGTCGTATTGGTGAAAAAAGCCAATGGAAAATGGCGTGTCTGCATCGACTTCAAAGATTTGAACAAGCATTGTCCAAAAGATAGTTTTCCATTGCCTAGGACAGACCAACTAGTTGATGCCACAATTGGCCATCAATTGTTGAGCTTTATGGATGCTTATTCTGGTTATAACCAGATTCCAATGTACTTGAAGGATGAAGAAAAAACAGCTTTCATCACTAATAGAGGGTTGTACTGTTATCGAATGATGCCTTTTAGACTGAAAAATGCTGGAGCAACCTATCAACGATTAGTAAACTCCATGTTTGCTCCTCTCCTAGGAAAGACCATGGAAGTTTATGTGGATGATATGCTTACCAAGAGTATGGATGCCAGATCCTATGTAGACGACCTTCGAACAACTTTTGACATCCTCTGAAAACACAATATAAAGCTAAATCCCACTAAATGTGCTTTTGGGGTATCCTCTGGGAAGTTTTTAGGATTCATTGTCACCCAAAGGGGAATAGAGGTCAATCCTGAGAAAATCCAAGCACTTATGCAGCTTGAGTCTCCCAAAACACCAAAAGATATTCAAGTTCTCACTGGAAGAGTTGCCGCCTTAAATCGCTTTATTTCTAGGACGATCGATAAATGTCACCCTTTCTTTAAAGCTTTAAGGAAGTGCAAGCAGTTTGAATGGACCAATGAGTGAGACAATGCTTTCCTACAGCTTAAGAGGTACTTAGGTTCTCCTCCTCTCCTCTCCAAACCAGTTATAAGGGAACCACTCTTTCTTTATTTAGCAGTCTCCGCATATGCAATTATTGCAGCTCTTATCCGTGAGGATCAGGGAATCTAGAGGCCAGTCTATTATATGAGTAAGGCCTTGACAGATGTCGAAGGTTAGTACCCTCCTATGGAGAAGTTGGCTCTCGCCTTAGTTGTTGCTGCACGAAAGCTTCGCCTATATTTTCAAGCACACACTGTTGTGGTGCCAACTGATCACCCTTTACGACAAGTCCTCTATCGTTTAGAGCTTTCTGGAAGACTCATCAAGCAGTTCATTGAGTTAGGAGAGTTTGACATACATTATATTGCAAGACCATCTATCAAAGGACAAGCAGTCGCTGACTTCATTCTATAATTTTCAGGTAATGGAGTTAAGGAAGATGAAGAGACCAGTGTAGGATCAAATGATCGACCAATGTCTATGAAAATAGATCCACAGAAGGCATGGTCTTGTTCGTAGATGGGTCATCTAATAAGATTGGTAGTGGAGCTGGCTTGATTTTGTCAACCCCAGATGGGGTAGAAGTTGCTGTGGCCTTACGTTTTAATTTTAAAACCACCAATAATGTCGCAGAGTATGAAGCTCTCCTTGGAGGGCTTAGGTTGGCAGTTGCCCTTGGAGTAGAGGAGATTGCCATCCATAGCGATTCCCAATTCGTGGTTAACCAAATCCGCAGAGACTATCATGCAAAAGGTTCTACCATGATGGCTTACTTGGATAGAGTTAATTTCTTTCTTCGTCATTTTAAAGGTTTTGACATCATAAGAGTTCCAAGGTTGGAGAATTCAAAGGCTGATAGTTTAGCAAGAATTGCCTCAAGGGTAGGCCTCTTTCTACCAACTGCCTCTCATATGGTCATCCTAGAGTCTCATAGTATATCAAAGTATGAACTTTCCCCAGAAAGAACAATGGCTATAAATGGTAGCCTGTGCTGGATGGACCCTATCATTAAATTCTTGGAGACAGGGGAACTTCCAGCTGACCGAAGTGAGGCGATCAAGGTAAGGGGGAGAGCATCAAGGTACACTATGGTTAATGGAGTTCTTTACAAAAGAGGGTTCAGCCTTCCTCTTTTAAAATATCTTCGCCCAGAAGAAGCTAATTATGTCATTTGAGAAATCCATGAAAGAATATGTAGTAACCATTCTGGTGGTCGATCTCTAGCTTATAAATGTATCAGGCAAGGATACTATTGGCCGACCATGAAAAATGATGCTAAGGCATTTTCAGCTAGGTGCGACAAGTGCCAAAAATGTGCCAATATTCCAAGGAAAGCTCTTGAGAACATGACGTCGGTGGTGGCCCCATGGCCGTTTGCCCAATGGGGACTAGACCTTATTGGATCTCTTCCAATGGGTAAAGGACAAGTTAAATATGTTATTATTGCGATTGATTATTTCACTAAGTGGGCGGAAGCTGAATCCCTCGCATCAATTACTGAAAAGAAGACCACAGACTTTGTAAAAAGGTCAATTGTCTATAGGTTTGGTATCCCTCACACCATCATTACAGAAAATGGCAAGCAATTCGATAACTCAAACTTTAGAAACTTCTGTAAGGAGTTGAACATCTCTTTATGCTTTTCCTCTCCAGCTAATCCTCAAGCAAACGGTCAGGTGGAGGCTGTTAACAAAACTATTAAACACCTCATCAAGACTAATTAGATGCTAGGAAAGGTGCATGGCCAGAGGAACTTCCACAAGTACTTTGGGCATACCAAACCACTACCCACATAGCAACAGGGGCAACCTCATACTCTTTAGCATTTGGCTCAGAAGTAGTCGTTCCTGTTGAGATTGGTCTTTCATCACCTCGTACTGAGGGATATAGTGAAGAGCTTAATCATAGAGCCCTTCAACTCAACTTGGATCTTCTTGAGGAAGAAAGAGATCTCACCAGTATAAAAGTTGCTGCTTACCAAGAGAGGGTTGCTCGACATTTTAACTCTAAGGTTAAGCGCCGATCTTTCCCGGAGGGAGATCTTGTTTTGAGACAAGTAGTACAAAATACTCGAGATCCCACTAATGGAGCATTAGGGCCCAACTGGGAGGGTCCTTATCGAGTCAAAGCAGTCATCCAACCAGGCATCTACAGACTGGTCACCATGGATGGGAGGTTGCTTCGTCATCCATGGAATGTTGAGCACTTAAAAAAGTATTATCCATAATCTCTTTATATATGTAATAACTCTTTCTAGGGACTTATGCATGTGTAATAACTCCTATAGGGAGACCTATAAAGAGATTATTAATAAAGTATTCAATTTAATATATTAGAAATCGTATGTCTTTAAAGCTCATTTATGATCAAGTTGCAAGAAGAGGAAAGGAGCAAAAGAGTACAACACTAGAAAAAGTTTTAAGAGTTCTTATTATTTCAAAATTGGTAGAAGAATGCCACCCATACAGTCCAAGTAAGGACAAATCATCACCTATGGCATTAAACTAAAAACAAAAACAAAGTCAAGGCTCAGAAAACCGCTTTAATATGATTATTCCATATAAATAAGCATCTACCTAGTTGAAAGAACTACGACTACTTCTAAGAAGTGGGCTCATCATCTCCCTCTTCATCTGAAGATGATGAGGTAAAGTCTCCTAGCTTGGCTTCCCGGGCTACTGTGTCCAACGTTGACTCATAATCCTCATATTTTAGTATGAATCGGTGGAATTCCTCAGGATCAAAGTTTGCTGTCGGGATAGACTCTGCCACTAAGTTTAACTCTTCAGCTATGGGAGACTGATCGATCTCTAGGTAGCAATCATGGAACCATTTACGCACCCTATTGACCCCATCAATATAAGAATGTTCCATAGCTTGCTGGTAAATATGACCCCTATGGAAGCGAGCAATTGCCTTCTCAATCCTATTTTGCTCGGTAACAATCCTCTCCCGAAGTTCTTGACTAAGATCATTTGCCTTCTTATGCTGGATAGCTACCTCCTTCTTAGCTTCAGACAAGTCTGCTTTCATTTTGCCTATCTGTTCTTTCATCTCTGCCATCTTTCTCTCTGTTTCAGTTAAATTGTCAAGGCAAACTTGATGTTTCCCCTTTCAATCAGCAACCTTAGAAGTAAGATGGTTGACCTCCTTTAAAAGGTTGGTGTTAGTAGACTCTCCTTGAGCTAGGCGTCCTATTGCCTATAAAAAGAAGGGCAAAGAGAGGAAAATAGATGAGGCATGTTTTTCAAAAGTATATAAAAAAAAAGAAAAAAATTTTAGTAGCACCAACCTGAAGTATGATGCCAATCCCGACGCGATCACATCGAAATATGTAGGTTTTACACTCTCAGAAAAGACATTAGTGGGCATGAAACGTGCAGCACTTTGAGACAATTCATGAAGGTAGTCTCTGCATGTCGAGCCACTTTGAAAACCCGTACGATCAAAGGTAAAATGCCTAGGTAGCTGAGAGGTTGGGGGCAACTTACTTCCAGTGGGTTTTGAGATTGTTTCTTCGTCCATAGGCTAAACAGAGATAGACTTATCAGGCACAGACTTCCGTATAGGAGTTTCCTTGTGATCACTGGCTTTTCTCTTTAAAGGTCTAAAAGTTGGAGGACTTCCACTCCGCTTCTTCTTGGAAGGAGCAGGCCTGTCATTTGCAAAGGGTTTAAGAGGCATCTTGGCTTCAACTTGGGCAAATTGCTTCCTGGTAAGGTGTAAAGGAAATAGACCTGCGCAAAGATAAAACTTGTAAGGAAGCAAGCATATGCTTAATTAAATAAGGTAAGATCATAAAACAATAATCAAGGTTACCTTCCGAGGGTGTTGGAGGTGACAAGTCAAGGCGGATCAATTGCTTCCAATCAATGAGATCATTCACGTTTTTTGAATTAATGGGTAGCTTGAGTACCTTTTGCAAGTCGTCTTTTTCTTTTTGAGATAAAATCGGGCGTTTGGTAAAGGAGCTGAAAAAAAGAGTCAGTTGATCAGAATTTTCATAATAAAAATAGATATGGTATCGTTATACCACAAAAACCAAAACGCCTCCTAATCCTCAACTTCTCGCCCTTTGGAGGAGCACCCTCTTGGTACTTCCAACTGCCACTACACCAAAGTTGTTTAAATTTTCATTCTTTCATATGTGAGGGAATGCCAAAAAGGCAGTTAGGGTCATCTGTCTTCCCTTGTTGGGATATGTAATAATAACTTGTCTTCTCTCCATTCGGTGGGTGAATGACAAAAATATATTTAACATGGTTGGTGGTAGGATCACCCAGACCTGCGCTTCTGAACAAACTTTGAAATGCTATCAGAAGTCTCCACCCGTTGGCTGACAATTGGGTAGGGGCAATGCCCATAGCATCGAGCATCCGTCGAACATAATTATCAAAAGGCACCCGGAGACCAACTCTTAGTAACTCCACGCTTAATCCAATGACACCTCGTGGTGGCTTGCTCCATCAATCACCTTTCCTTGAAAGAAATAGGGTGACTGAATCCGAGATAAGGAAATGGGCTCTATATATTTTTAATCGGTCATCCTCTAGTTGATTATCAATAGGTCAGCCTCCCACCACAGTTCAACTTCAGGATCACTATCTGAGGTAGTAGAGGACGACCAGTCGCTCTCCCCCTCAACATCTACCATATTATGATTAACAGAATTACGCCCTAGCTCACGACCTTGACCAAAAAAGTTTTGATAAAACTCGTTCACCTCTCTACGGTTCGTCGCAGGATCCTTGTTCTTTGTCGACTGGGTTTGATGATTTGGTTCCCCTCGTAGCATTATCACAGTTTTAATTCTAGCCATCTGCACAATTAAAGAGGAGTCGTTAGTCATTAAATCAAGTCTATGAAAGAAGGGAAGAAATGAGAGAAAAGAACTGCCAAGGGACTACATTGAAAACTTTTTAAAATAGCCCTTGAAAAATACTTTTTCGCACTTGAAAAATATCAAGTTAGTCCTTGACCAAAAATATATAGCTGGTCCTTGATTAAAAAAAAAAAGGTCAACAAGTTCAAAAATTTTAGAGGGGATGTGCAAGTTTTAGGATTTTGCAAAATGACCCCTACTTATAGTTTTCGAAACTGGCAGAAAGACCCTACCTGTTCATAGTTTTCGAAACTTGCAGAATGACCCCTGTTCATAGTTTTCGAAACTTGCAAAATGACCCCTACTTATTCATAGTTTTCAAAACTTGCAGAAAGGCCCTACTTGTTCATAGTTTTCAAAACTTACAGAAAGGCCCCTGCAACTGAAAATGACGAAGAAGCGAGAATAAGATTTCTCACGTAGCTCTCCTTTCGCGTGCAGTTCGCCCCTTGCGAGCTCGCCTTCACATATTCACCCTTGTGGGCTCACCTCTTACCGCCTGCATACTCACCCTTGCCTGCATACTCACCCTTTGCACGTTATTCGGCCCTGTCTCCTTACTGCCTGCCCACCTGTCTTTTCTTCTCACCTCCCTCACGAAGCACTCACGCTTTCAACACTCCCCTCACTTTCCTCATGCAGTAAGCCATCACGTTCCAGGAGCCTTCCCACTCATTGATCACTCACCCACCCTCCATCACGTTCCCAAGTATGCCTAAGCACTACTATGAACACCCCTAACTTCACTCAGTCATTGAAGCATGACAACTCACTCTAGTCCTCAAGCTTCATGTGTCAAATTCCTTTATATTTCACATACGCCTATGTATTTCGTTGTTCAGTTTCTAGCCTGGTTTTGAGGTGTTAGTGGCTTCATAAGTTTATCACATACTGGAATTTATGTGGCATATATCAGTTTATTTTAAGCAGTTCAGTAAGTTTTCTCGCTAGTATCAGCTTGTTCGACAATGATTTATAATGCTTAGCACAGTGTTCTGCCATGCTTTGCATTCTTACCATTTTAATATATGTTAAACACTCCTACTACGTTTGACTACTTCAATATAGCAATCTAAATATTTGAATTGTTACACTTTATTCGCTTTCGATAGGTTTGGCAATTTAGCATGTGTATTGCTATTATGTTTTGCATGTTCCAGTTACGATTCCGCTTTTACTTCATAAATTCATGGTAGCCTCACTAAGTTTTGTAGCCGACACTAAGCCTTCCTGCACACTACAGTTTGCCTAATGGAATTGTCTTATGCTTGTATGCCTAATGCCATCAAGATCTAGCATATTTGATTAAATGTTGTTTGTCATCCACTTCCAGCATACGGGACCATGCACTCATGATATGTTTTTAACTTTTATTTTTATGCCATTTGTTTTATGGGACACAACCTTTATATCCCCTTATATTATATTCTACTTTATAGCATAATATATGATTACATGCTACATGCTACGTGCTTGCATGTTTGATAAATTTTCAAACTTGTATAAGTATATTTCCAGTGCTTTGGATTATATAGTTAGCTGCCACCTTATTTCTATAATGGCCACATGAATAAAAAAATTTTTCAAGCTTTTAAACCTACAGGCTATGTGTCTCGCAATCATGTATCCTACCTTTGTGGACCATGCATGCATATTCAAAACTTTTCGAAAAAGCATATTGAGCAAATCACGCATTTAGTCTTCGCAATCATTCTTCTCAAAGCTGTAATCTTTGAATAATATTCATTAAATAGAGAAGGGAGAAGGAAATTTTACCTCCTACTTTGTTTATCTGGAACACCTCACGCGGTAGCCTTCCAAACTTGCCTCTTCCAAGACGCAATTTGTTCCTTGTTACGACTGTCTTATCGCCTCCCAACTTTGACTTCTTGCTTTACGTCGACACGCTAGGGATTCTAAGACGAGCGGCAAGGATAGTGGAAAAATTAAAAGAGATTTTATATGTATAGATGGAAAGTATGCATCAACATTTGTCAATTATATAATTTTCATATTTGTGATGCCCACCTAGGGTTCAAGTCACGTTAGACTTATATGTATGATAAAACTCACCCTTTGGGCCTTCTACTAATATTTAATTTATAGCCCTGAATAACTTAATCGTCTCTATATCGACGCGTTAGTCGACTTGGGTCTGGGGGGACTACTGTTATGGCCATAACAGAATTGGGTCCTAATTAAATCTAATACAGTAAGCCCATTACTGAAGCCCGTTATTTAGGCCTATTATCTGGGTCCCACAATGACTCCTCCTAATGTCTATATAAACCCTCCAAATTTTTACTTAAGGTATGCACACTTTTTTAAACTCTTTTTCTCTCTAAATTTCCTTTGCTTTTGAGAGCTTCTCTCTCTGGGAAATTCTCCTAGAAAATTCTGGTATGCCGGAAACTGACTTGGGCATCGGAGGGTTTTCGCTGGCACCACCGCTGGCACCCCTGACTATTTTTCTTTGTTCTCAGGATTGGATCTGACGTACAATTCAAGCTTCAACCTACTTTCCGGCCGCTTGGAAATCGTGCATCAACAGTCTCTATACAAAAGTGAAAAAGACTTTTTTTTCCATAATAACAAGTCAAATGGTGGGGTTAGTTTGTGAAATTTTTCCATTGCTGTATGGTGTTCTCCATAGGCCAGTATGCAACAAAGACTTGCCAAAGAATCCGTTAAGCACAGAGTGTCACTCACTCACTCACTCACAGTGACTCAAGTGGGAACAAATGGTGCCCTATAGTGCCCTATTGAAGTAGATCAGATAGCGGATTTCTATTTGTCCAAGTTCAAGAAGCAAAAGAAATAGTTTTTGGTAATATTTATGCAATTAGTCTTCTAGAGATCATAACTTTCATATAAGATGTCCGCTTTGAGGTGTATAATATACGTTTCAAAGCTTTCGGAATTCTGTACTTATAATTTATTGCATTGCAATAAAGGGTCCCTTACGCACAGCTCTTATGCGTCCACTACAAGAAAAAATACCATATTTGGCGGTCTTTGACCGTCAAATATGTATATATTTGGCGGTCTTAAAAACGCCACCAATGGCACCGCCAAATATAGTCAATTTAGCATATTTGGCGGTCATAGGACCGCCAAATATGCACACGACTATACTTGACGGTTTTTGACTGCCAAGTATAAATAATTTTAAAAAATTAAAAAAATATATATTTGACACTAACCGCCAAATATGCACCTAACTATACTTGGCGGTTTTTGACCGCCAAATATAATAGGTTTAAAAATTAAAAAATATATACCTGGCGGTTTTTGACCGCCAAGTATGATAATTTCAAAAATTAAAAAAAATATATACTTGGCAGTTTTTAGCCGCCAAGTAATTAAAAAAATTAATATATATATAAAATAGGTATCATTGTTAAATAATACAATTTTATAACATTCTTTGTCCATACACTAATCTCATTGCAGTAAGTAGAAATTACAAGTTGAATGAAATCTATGTACCACTCCCACCTTTAATTCATATTATGTTGAAGACCACGAGAATAAGACATTCATTCCAATAAAGCATATCCCTTTTCCTTCAACCTTCCTCCTAGTCAATATCATCCTCATCCTCTCCAAAAGCCTCGGCCTTAACATTCAAGTCATTGACCTTGAAACTTTCACTTGTGTTGCCTGTAGCAATGCAAAGGGAAATGGTTGATGAATAATGACTAACAAACTAGTGTTAAATAGTAAGATCTAGGAACAACAAAATCCAATGTAAAAGTACTAGAAATATAATCCATTGTATAATGGCCATATATAAATGTTTGAAAAAGACAAACAAACACCTGCATGCAAATTCTTTAAGCATATTACTTTGTGTAAGTAACAAATACACAAATATGATGTCTACACAACACACTATAGATTAATTTAACTCTATAGCATTCCTTTATGACTTGACATTTTCTGGGTAAAAAGACCTCCATAAATAAGCTTGAATTGACAATAAGATTTCTTTTCCACCAAAATGACAACAAAAAAGCCCAACAAAATTCACATATAATGTACGATCCCAAATGAAAAAGTCTCACAAACTACGGACATTTTCTTTATGTTGAATTTCCAGAATCTAGAAATTTAATAGTGTAATTAGCAACCCATAACATTATAGTAACACATTATCATACTAAATTAAACTGACATTTAAAACAGGTTACTTGCCAGTGGAGCCTCTTCCCAATCGACATCATCATCTCCCTCATCTTCTTCACGTTTAGATTTCATGCCCACTTGACAATTAGAAGACATTCCATAGAGACCATCAGGAATGGCTATGTTTGAAAGTTCAGGTTGTTTCTTAGCAGCTTCTAGTTCCTATTGTTTCTTAAGCAGAGCAGCATAATAAGGTGTAATATACTCATCCTGCAACATGAGTAAATATGTTATACATTGAGCAAATGAGATGAAGAAAGAAGAAATCCAAATTCCAAATTGCATGTCTGATTAAACAATCAAAATTCCAGAGAGACATTCATGTTCATATCCCCATACTATGAAGTCCAAGAACTGTGGTAAAAAGTGCTCATTTATTGCATTTTTAGGATTTGTCTTAACTCTGCAAACAAAATCACAAGGTTAGAATTCAAAATCTGAAACAATATTTCTTGTGCACTTGCACTCATACACCTGTTCTGGCGGAGCACCAAAATGTTGAATCAGTCTGATACTTGACACCCTTCTTGAGCTTCAGGCCGCATCCATTGTACAGCATGCGGTGTCTGAGGAACCAAAGATAAAACCATTTCATAAGCACCTTAATTTAGGATTAGAAGCTTCAAAGCAGATAATCTTTACACACTACCTGAAACATTCTATTGAGCAGTTCATCTCTAATGTTACCAAGACCATAAAGAGCAACAGCTGTTGAGCCCTACAACATAAGCCACCACTCCAGCAGGATCATCATGGTTTCCATGAATGCTCAACACTGGCAAACCAACATTGAAGTGAGGATCTTCATAATTTACATGACCAAATCTGTTAAGATTGACATGCTGTTATGAACAAAAAATATTATCTAAAATTGGAAAAATGATATTCTGGTGAGTGATGCATTTTTCCATGTATGACTGCTTAAGTCTGTATGTGTGCACACACCAGATGCAACCATTATGAACTTAAATTTATGGTTTCAGCCAAAGTGTTTCCAGGAATTTTAATATTGAACAAGGAAAGGAAAGGAAAAGAAAAGATAATGCAATATAACCATGTTTTATATTCAGAAATGAAACTGAAAAAGAAAACACATAAAAGCATAAGTTTAATGGTTTCACAAAATAGCGTAAGATTACTGGAAACCTCAACTCATCGGTGCAATCAAAATCAAATTTATTACTTGAGCCATGAGCAAGAAATTAGACATGCACTAGCATAGCTAAGTCATACATAATACATCAATATTTCCAACCTTAAAAAAGAGAAAGATTTTGTAATTTTCTAGAAAAAGAAGAAGGCTTAGATGCATAATAAGTCATTATGTATTTTGAAAGTTTACAGTCTGGTCGCTAACAACTTGGAACTGCACAGGTCAATCATTTAGGCAGTGGCGACGGAGAATCTCAATTGCCTTAACTAGTGTTGACCTTGATGGCTTATTTTCATGGAACAGATCACCACCAAGGAGCAAGAAGTCTACCTGCATTGGGTAGAAGTTAGCACCCATTGAATGTCAAGAAAAATTTAATGAAACCCAAAACATTAATTATAATTGAAATTCCTTGGACCAGTCTTATCACCACCAAACACTAGAAAGAAACGCATTCATTTTTGCAAAGCAACTTTCAAGTTTCCCTGTGAATTACACAAAGGAAAGAATCAATTACAGGAGGAAGTTGGCAGCAGAGAGAAGTGTACAGTAGTCAAACTGAATAGATGATTCTTCTTTTTAAAACATACAATAAAGCTACTAAGAGAATTTCAAGAAACTACTGTAAAAAATGCAAATAGTATCTATACAAAACAAACTGCAAAAATATAGATATGCCAAAACATTTATCAACAAGTAGGTCAACATAAAAACTTTAGCTTTACCTTAAGAACAATTGCAGTAATAGATTTAGAAGTTAATATCTTTGCCCCAACAGAAATTCCATTTCCTGATCACAAACTCATAAAAATGATGATTCACTTTCACTGTCCAGCAGGAGCTAGCAAAGGCTTAAGCCAAATCCAGTATAAGATCATATATTGCACTAAAAAAGACCATTCCAAGTAAGTAGGAAGTCATTCTAAGCTGACTTATAGAAAGTTTCTATTTTCATCTCATAGTCACAGCAAACTAACTAATGTATCATGAATCAGCATAAAATCCATACTTTCAAGCTAAGAAAGAGGTGGCAACAAAAGATCAAAGTTTTAATTTCTAGCTTCATGTTATGCATGTATACCAAGTGTTAAAGTAGTCACAAAGGCAAAAACCAAAGAAAGTAGTAGAGTGCTAAAGTTTCTAGCTGCCTGGATACAATTAACATCATCAAAAATTAAGAGGAAGACCCTGGGTAAATCAATTCAATGTGAAAAGCCACAATTTGAGGCTGGAAAAAGAAAAAAATCACTATTTTCCATATTCTTACAGTGAAATTACTTACAAAGATGAATTTCAGTTGATAATTTACAAGTTGCCACTCAAGAACAAGATTCTGCTGACTACTCCATGACTGCTCCAATAAGAAAAAGGATAACATTATTTAGTAATCATGTAGAGTGAAAAAACAAGAGAAGATGAATTTTAGTTGATATTGCTATTCTATACTGATGTATATAACAAGCCTTCGGACTCCTTATGTGAGATATTCATCTTTGATTTCTCATTTTTTGCTGATTTCTTCATTTCTTGCTTAAGATACTTGCAGTTTTCGTCATGGGCTTCGTTAAACATTTTCACAAAGTTGAGCAGAGTTGAAACCACTGCAGCAGTGAGAAAAGAAATAAAACAGCAATCAATATTTTAAAAACTAAGCTTGGTCACTCTTAATCAAGCAATTTTAATTGCTCGCATAGGTAAGTGCAGTGAATTGGCCAACTATAGATTCACAACAAAATGAGACTCTTGGAAGGCAGAAACTTTGTTGAGTCCACTTATGAGAGCATTATAGCTATCTATATCAGGAAAACTCCAAATTTGTTCATAATATTAAACAGATCAAAGGCCTTCTCCAAGTCACCATTCTTACAACACTCTATTATAAGCACACTGAATGTAAACTGATCAACTATATTACCCTCTATTATCATCTTTTTCAAGAATTTATTGCCAACATCCAACATACCAGTCTCACAAAATCCAAAAATGAGGGAATGACATGTGAACTTGTCAGGCAAACTACCAGCTTTTGTCATGATACTGTGTAACACGGGGCACATCAATAAATCTTTTTCTTTAAATAACCATGCAAAAGAATATTATATGTGGCCAAACTAGGGAGGATTTTGCAATATAAATCATAGAATCAGTATTACCTTGCAGCAGCTGCTTTCTCATTTGAACTGGGAATGGTAACACTTTGCCAATTCCCCTTGATTCGGGGCAACCTGTTGGCAACAACAGAAGAAAATCAGAAACAATAATCACATCAAGAACATCACTACGAGCCATATGTTTAAACTTCACATACCAGTGACAGGGCCAACTGAATCACAAAATTATTAACTGCTGCCCCTTGTTGTTTCTTACACACACAGTCTAAAAGATGCATGGGCAAGTTGGAAAGCATCCCATGTATGGCTACAGGAATTGCAATGTACACAAGAGTCTAGAACATTATCTTCATTATTTCACTAAAGAGCCATTATAACTAGCTGTACAATAAAAAAAAATACATGCAACATATAGAAAAAAAATAAACCTCAAGTGGTGTCCATTAAATAAGGGTAAGGAGATGTTGCCTCCAGTCTAAAGATAAATAATTGCATCAAATATAACACTGAATACCTTACTACTACTATTATGCCATTAAAGATCTACTATTATTTTAAGGCATCAATCACAAAGGAAAAAAATAGCACTTACACACAGGGGCAAAATATCCTCCTATAAAAATTTATTAATTAAAAAAAAAGAAAGTAAACAAACCTCTGCACCACTGATAACAGTGCTTGATGAAAATGACAAGCGGCATAGCATGAAAATGAGTGTTTCCAATATATAACATAAGGAACTCCATGCAAAAATGGAACACCAGAGTGAATAACTTTGGCATAAAAGAGCATTCAAACATTTGTAGATTTCCAACTTTCAAATGCCAACAGAGATTCCTAGATTAACAACAATATCCAAATATCTGTTTAGCTAGAAAATGAAAATTTAAGATCGCCACAATCTATGACCTTTGAATGAAGCACCTCTGCCAATTTTTCACCATATGGAATCTCTAAATAAACCTGCACAAACATTCGAGAGTAGATTATATAAAGAAACTAAAAAAAGGGTCAAACCATAAAAAATAGATGCAAACACTGAAGGCAGCCCTATGCATCCAATAAATGGAAATGAACTGATAATTATGTAGTGCTAATAACTTATGTAACACAATGTCAACATCCAAAATTACACCTATCTACAATAGCTTCTCAGATCTCAGAAAAACAGATTATTAAGAATTCTAGCAAAAACTTGTGTGAGATCATGAACTGAAAAATGAGCTTCCAAGGCTTATACTGCATGCTAATGATTTAGATCCAGAAACTAACCCCAACCAGCATGGTTTTTGTCTCATATAACTCTTGAAACTTCCCTCATTTGATAACATAATCTCTCTCTTTTGCTACGTTCTCTTAGTCTGTAAATTCACTATATATCACAACTTCACCAAACGGAGAAGTTCAACCCACTTCTAATAAAAGCCCAACCACGAACACACATTACAAATGACATGCATAAACGAGGAGTTACTCACAGTGGTAGGCAATGTGGAACCAAAAAGCCCACATAAGGCTTCTGGAGTGGACAAGTCGACATCTCCCCAAAACAGAGACCCAATCTATTCCCTATCATCAACCTGCTCCCCTTGCAAATACACAATATTAGGCTCAGATGAGTCAAGAACTCACAGGAACTCATCAGTGCTAGGATTATTCAAAACATGAACCTACATTTAATCATAAAATGAATATTATTAAGCCCTTATGAAGCCACAAAAAAGCAGTCACAAAAATTAGAAACTTAGAACCAAAGAAGAATAATTAGTACACCTCTAGCCAACCCATAGAAGAGAGTTCTGGAAACGGATACTTGCGCTTATCATCAGAAGCTGCTTGTTTCTACTTATTATCTACAGACTTTCTGCTTAGAACTGTAAGCAGACTACAATGATTCCTTGAAGAACCTTGTGCATGAAACATCATGCATACATAACCACAACCAACCCAAGTAAAATAGATGATAATTGTAAATATAAAACAAAGCTCAAGCTTCCCAGCACCAAAAACGAAGACAAAAACTATGAAAACAAATCACAACCCTAAAAATTTGCTAGAAATCTGGGAGCCCCAGTCCCTCATATCCAGAGAAACGACTCTCTGGAATAAGCATTCGAAATAAAATCAACAAGCTCTCCTCTCACCAAATTGTTACAAATCCCTGAAACCAAGACCCTTAAACACAAAAAAAAAAAAATTGAAGAAATCCCACCGACCCAGATGAGAGAAGCAGGAAATCTAGCGACCCAAATGCGCAAAATCACCAAAATCGACAATGAGAGAAGAGTCAATTTAAAGGATGACCAAACCCTAACATTGTATAAACTAGAAATTAAAAAAACCCAAAAAAATTAAGAAAAAAGAACCTGGTAGTGTTCGTTGAGCATCTGCAAATTGTGGTGTTTATCAGCCCTCAACTCCTGGACGGCGCTAGAATTCTGCAAGAAGGAGACAAAGAGGCAGTGGCCTCCTCTAAGGCCTTCAATCTGGCAACAACCTCAGCCCTCTGGTCGATCATCTCCTGAGGGATGTTGTCGGTGCGATGCGCTGGGTAGAGCTGGCACTTCTGGAGGAACTCGAGGAGAGGGAAGACTAAGTGGTGGTCGAGGTTGGGAGCGATGCGCTACGTCAAGTCATAGCTCGGCATGGTTAGGGCTCTATCGGCTACTGAAGAGTGCAAGACAACTAATAACTATCTCTTCTAAGAGGCGGGGCTGCTGGAGGCGAGGGCTGCTGGAGTCGGCGAGTCGCAGAGGAGGTGCTGCGGCGCCGCTGGAGAGAACGAGAGAGAGAGAGGGCTTAGGTTAGGTTTTAGGTAATTAGGGTTTTGGAAATTATTTGGTTTATATGGTTTAGTAAAATTACGTAAATTTTTAATATATTATAATTTATCATAATCACCCCTAAAAATTACTTTTAAGTTTAAATATTTTATTTGTTTATATATATATCCTAATTACTTGTTAATTATTTGTCACTATCTAAAAATGTGAGAAATATGTAATATAATTAAAACAACAAGTGACAAGTATGAAAAAAATATGGGTTTGACTTCCTAATCAATATTATATTTCTCACTTTTAAAAAAAAAAGTCAAATAAAAAAAATACAAAGTGACAAGTATGTGAAAATGTCTTGTAGTGGTCGTTCATAGGAGTCAAATTCAAGTTTCAGTTTTTGCATGTTTTTGGCTTGCTCATAGAATTTTATTGTGGAAAGGACATATCTTGATTGGAAACGGCCAAAAAAATTGTCATTATGGGTCTCACACCATTTTTGCCAAATTCAATCATTTAGGTCCTCAAAATGATATTTTTATAATTGCGTTTTACGTTAATTTTCTTTCCTAGTTTGTTTTTGTTAGGGTTTAGGTATTTAAACATAATATTTCATTGAGACAGAAGCTTTTCATTAATATTGCATGAGAATTTCTCTTATTTTCCATAGTTCTCTGTGGCTTATGTGAGATTACATAACTGTGAAGCCTAATAATCAGGTAATCATGCGACATTCTACAGAATATTGATAGGTTGTAATCAAAGTGTTTAGACCTCGTTCACATAATGCTTCACTGCATCACATGTGCTTGACTATCAAGATATATATCATTGGTTGCAGACCGCCCTTAATGATCCTATTTACGTACCCTCAAAGGTCTCAGCTCTTTTCCCTTATCTTTGATAATATAAATCTAGCTATACCTTGGAAAGGAACTACAATTAGTTGTCATTGTCAATGATCACCTGAAGAGATTTAAGTAGACTTATATAATATGGGATATATATGCCAAAACTAATTTAATAACTTTTTGAAAGGTTTATCTTTTGTGAGAAAATTTATAGCTTAGGCTATTGTATCTGATTTCATTTTAACCTTTAAACATATGGTTAAACATTAATTTTAATATTAATATATGTTTCACATAAAAACCTAACAAAAATGATTTCACTCATGATACTATTTCATAGACTCTTACAGTTCAATGATAGTGGGAAAGGAATTGTATATTACTTTGTATATAATTAAACCTTAGATCAAATTATAATAAATGAATTGCCATAAATTAGTGTTAAAACTTTAAGTCACAATGAACTTACCCTTATTATTTATCATCATCATCATTTTATTTTATTAATCTTTTTTTATCTTACCTTGTACACGTGAGGATGGGAAGAAAGATCCAACAAAGAAGATTCTAACATTTAATTTCTATATACACAATCTTTATCTCTTGTTTTGTTTGCTATACCAACAATAATTTATCGGTTTGACTGACTTGGACAAACAAATTGTTATTAGAGTATTATTCTTCAGTCTACTTTAATTAAGTTGTAGAAAGGAAAATCAAACAGCCCGGCTGTCAATGGCCTCGAGATATTATTAACTGTTAATTTCCCACTTCAAACTTCAAGTTGGAAATTTCTCTGGCTAATTCATCCAGAGCCTTGTAAGAGCTCCCACCTTCTTTGATAGCCTTTGAAGCTTTCTCACATAGTTTAAACAATGATTTTCTTTCAGGCAGATTCTCACTGACAGATTCAGTTAAGATTTGAGCAAGATTTGTTGAGTTAGGAACCGTGGTCAATCCCTCACAAACTTGAATAGCTACACAGAGTTCATCCACAAGCAGTTTTGTGTTAAAGAAGTGATCGGCTTGCATTGGCCATGCAAGCAACAAAACCTCACCTAATAGCGCCTCAAGAACCGAGCCCCAACCACAATGAGTCAAGTAGGAACCAATTGCCCTGTGCTTGAGTATCACTGCTTGAGGAGCCCAGCCTCTAATCACAAATCCTCTCCCAGCCACCCGATCTTCAAATCCACGTGGAACAACACTCTGATCCCTTTCATCTTGCGGTCCTTTCACTGGATCTTTGACAACCCAGATAAATTTCACTCCACTTTTCTCCAATGCATCAGCTAATGCTTCCATTTGTCGTTTGTTTAATGTGATTTGACTTCCAAATCCTACGTAGACTACCGATTTGTTAACCTTGCATGAATCAAGCCATGCCATCACTTCATCTGATGGGATTGAAGTAGCCCCACCTCTTTCTTCGCCAGCTTTGATAGGCAACAAGGGCCCTACACCCCAAACACGGTCATGTTTCATGAACTTTTTGACATTGTCAAATTTCTCACTTTCTAGCTCAGTACATGAATTGATAATCATTCCCCAGCTCTCCTTGTTTCTGATGTGTGTTTCTGCAAAAAATTCTATATTTTTATCAACATCATTTTCCCAAAAGGAAGCTGAAGAGTTTGCGTTAACTGCACTAAATCCAATAAGTTTAATTCCAAGAGCTGAGCATAATTTTTGTGTCCAAAAACTTAGAAGAGTATCACCAATGATGGCAACAGGTGGAGAAGGGTGAGATCGGAACCATTGAGTTATAGAGTCACATAGTTCACTCAAGGCAGTGGCAAGTTCGGGAATGTACTCTATAGTAACATCTTGAAGGTTCTCAACGCCAACAGGAATGGAACGGTGAGAAGGGAAAGGAAGAATTAGGGTTTGGATGGTTTGGTGCAGAGATAGAAGTGGGTTTAGATAATGAAGGTTCTTGGGTGTGACCAATATGGTGATTGCTAGCCCTCGAATGGCTAGCTGGTGAGTGAGGTCTAGATGGGGCAGAATGTGCCCAGAGGCTGGGAAAGGGATCATCAGTACATGTGCATTGCTCTTGTTGCTGGAACACGACAACATTACCTTGGTTTAATTGTGAATTCAAAATTCTAGAGAAAGAGAATTATAACTGAATTTCTTCTGAAACGATTGAGTATAAATTAAAATGTGTACATGCAAAGCTGAATGTCACAACTTATATACGAGTTACTACTAGGTTAATAACACACTAATTGCATGACTCACAATTGTAAGACTAACTTGGCTAACATGAAAATACTACCAATGCTGTAACCTGAAAACAAAACTAACTTAACATTAACTGTTTCCTCAAACTATGCTGGAATAAATTAAATCACATATAGTTTGTGATTGGAACAACCTTAAGATAGTTCCTGTAAAACTTACTCTTATTGAAACAAAAAGCAACCATCAATTAATCTTCTATCTCTTCCACCAAAACAAATAAATCATGCCTCCTCATAGTTATAATATAATTCATCCCATTAACTTAAAAATACTTTGGTGAGGAGAACTAATAATTATCCAACAAAAATCCAAATATATATTCACTGCAACTCAGTTTCTAAAAAATCCGTAAAAAATTTTTAGTGAAAATAAAAATTAGAATTCTCCTTTGCACCAAGGCATGGCCAACCATGGAACGTCAATTGATTCCTTTTGTACTGATTGAACCATGCCCACTATATTACTTGTTACATAAATTCAAACCACTTAAAATATCATATGACTTGGAAAGTTAGTGCAACTCAAAACATTAAGTAATATAAATTAGAGAGACCATTTTAAATTTGAGGGCCTTCTTAATGATTATCACAATCCAAAAAAAAAAAAAATTATGTATAAATTACTATGCATGCTTCGTATGACAGTCCAAAAAATCATGTGATTTGAATAGCCCTGATTATCACCGTGATAATTAGTTTTAAGAGCTGACACACACACACACACACACACACACA
Source organism: Boswellia sacra (assembly GCA_013180625.2). Taxonomy (NCBI): domain Eukaryota; kingdom Viridiplantae; phylum Streptophyta; class Magnoliopsida; order Sapindales; family Burseraceae; genus Boswellia; species Boswellia sacra. Next base: position 314,620 of record SNVD02012892.1, read on the forward strand.
TATATATATATATATATATATATATATGAAGGCAATTTATGACCTTTCATAAATTGGACACCAATAATTGTGAGAGAGAATTTATGAGGTGTTAATATCAGCTCATAATCTATTCGATTATACAGATTCAATGAATCCATATAGCGTGTATCAAATTACAATTTAAGTTACCATGATCTAACCCTTAATTTTTTTTGTCATCATCATTCCCTTTTCATTTAACCTTGCTAGCAAAGATACAGATGATGAAGATCCAGGAGAAAACTAATAATAATAATATAAAACTTTTTCTATACAACCTTTAGTTCCATCTGCAGTACAGATGTTTCACCCGTGCAACAACTTTTTGGTAATTTTTTTTGTCTGTATATAAAATAAAAAATTATAAAAAATGGCAAAATCCACAACTTTTACATTTTGTTTTTTTGGTTGTAACAGCAATAATTCTAGCAGTTTGACTCACTTAAAACTTCAGTTTTTGTTGGCTTTACCCTTGCCAATTGTGGCTCCCCGTAAAACTAGTATTAATTGCAATAGCCATTGCAGACCATGACTAAATGAGACTCGAAATTGAGGATCATAGTTAGTTTGCCTGGCGTGGGGCATCGTTTGCCATAATATCATTGATCAGTTTTCCAGCAGGATACGCATGTCACATTATGAGTAATACTTCAATTCAATAAAATATTATGTATATTTGTTTTTTGTCCAATCTTATTAATTATCACCATGCTAATTAACTTCAATATTATAATTTTATAAAAATATTTGCGCGACACAGACATATCACATTATTATGTTGAGATGATATGTCTGACTATTAATACATAACCTCATATTCATAATAGTTGAATAAAAACTTGAGTTATCCCAATTTTATTTTTATTTATTTTCTCAATAACCTATATATATGGAAATGAACACTTGATAAGATAAAGACATAGCTGATAAGATTAAGAAATAGATGATGTAGCCCGTAATTTTAAATCAAATTTACGGGACCGACACATACGTCATTCTCGTTCATGCCACGCGCGAGGTTGAAAAAGCCCGAAAGCCATTTCTGCAAACTACTTATGCTACATGTGCTTGATCACGACTGAAAGACAAATCGGAAGTCTAAGAGTAATAGAAAGAAGCCTGGCTAACTGCATTACCAACACATTCTTTACTTTATTGTGATTGCAAAAATATCATCCGCACACATATTTATACGTATAGTATATTGCAAATATATGTATGCAACATACACTCTTCTACTTCAAACCCAAGTTGGAAACTTCTCTGGCTAAGTCATCTAGAGCCTTGTAGGAACTCCCGCCTTCTTTGATAGCATTTGTAGCTTTCTCACATAGTTTCAACAATAATATTCTTTCAGGTTGGTTCTCACTGATTGATTCGGTTAAGATTTGAGCAAGATTTGTCGAGTCAGGGACTGTAGTCAAACCCTCGCAAACTCGAATAGCTACACCGAGTTCATCCACAAGCAGTTTTGTGTTAAAGAAGTGATCGGCTTGCATTGGCCATGCAAGCAACAAAACCTCACCTAAGAGGGCCTCAAGCACTGAGCCCCATCCACAGTGAGTCAAGTAGGAACCAACTGCCCTGTGCTTGAGTATCATTGCTTGCGGAGCCCAACCTCTAATCACAACTCCTCTGTCAGCCACACGATCTTCAAATCCAATAGGAACAACACTCTGATCATCATTTTTATCTTGTACTCCTTCCACCGGCTCTTTGACAGCCCAGATAAATTTCACTCCACTCTTCTCCAAGGCATCGGCTAATGCTTCCATTTGTAGCTTGTTCATCGTGATCTGACTCCCAAACCCCGCATAGACAACCGATTTGTCAACCCGGCATGAATCAAGCCATGCTATCACCTCATCTGTTGGCATTGAAGTAGGCCCACCTCTTTCTTCTCCCGCTTTTATAGGCAGCAAGGGCCCTACACCCCAAACGCGATCATGTTTCATGAACTCTTTAACTGTATCAAACTTCTCATTCTCCAGCTCAGTAAATGAGTTGATAACCATGCCCCAGTTTTCAATGTTTTTGAGGTGTGTCTCCTTGAAGAACTCTTTTTTATTTCTAATGTCATTGACCCAAAAGGAAGACAAAGAATTCGCATTGACTGGATTAAATCCGATAAGTTTGACACCTAAAGTGGGAACCAAACGATGAGTCCAAGAATTGAGTAGAGCATCACAGAGGATGGCTACAGGTGGAGAAGGGTGAGTGTCAAACCATTGAATTATAGAATCACAAAGTTCACTCAACGCGGCAGCAATTTTAGGTATGTACTTTACGGTAACATCTTGAAGGTTCTCAACGCCAACAGGAATGGAAGGGTGAGAAGGGAAAGGGAGAACAAGGGTTTGGATGGTTGGATGCAGAGATAGGAGAGGGTTCAGGTAATGAAGGTTCTTGGGTGTGACCAATATGGTGATGGTAAGGCCTCGAAGGGCTAGCTGGTGAGTGAGGTCTAGATGAGGCAAAATGTGCCCAGAGGCTGGAAATGGGAGCACAAGTACATGGGCACTCTTGTTGCTGGAACTTGACATCTCTATCTAGCGTTCTGGCTTTGCTTGTTTGTGGCGGCTTATGCATAGAATGAAGAACTTAAATGATTCGTTTATAAAGAAAACAAAAAAAGTTTGCACTCAAACCATAGTATCCAAAATTCATAAAGTGAAATTTGACTGGTGGATATTAATTGTGATCACATGTGCTTGCATGACTACTCGTTAGGAATTTACGATAGGATCGATGTCACCTATATCTCCTACGTCTTGATCACTTCATTAATAACAATTGCATAACATCCACACGTATTGATTTCGCTCATTTTCATAGAAACTTTCAGTGAACGATTTTCTTTTTTTTTTTTCCTCAAATGGAAAATGTTTTCGTGTATCACGTGAGTTTTAAAAGTCTTATGATCAAGTTCGTGATAGTCAAATCAAAAAGCGTCTTTTAAGAGTACATATGTCCATTCCTATGATTTGTAATACCTTTATAATCTCTTGATTAATTAAGAAAAAACTTCTATCAATTCTATCATTACAAATACAGGCCAATAATCCAAGAAAATCATAAATTGCATCAAGAAATTATATATTTTAATTCTGGAAAACAGTCAACTACAATCTACAAGAACTAAAGACAAGACGGTAGATGTAATCAGCTTTTGTTTTGTGCTTATATCTCTCCTTATTATTTTCATTATCATGTTTAGTAAATTAACTATATTAAAAACAAGATCTAAGAAGATTTCTGCGAAATTTTAATTTTTTTAATCAGTCGATAAAATTTCAGGCTAAAACAATGGTCATATATCTAGGAGGGTCCTTATTAATTTTTTTTTTCTATTTTATTTTTAAGTGACAAACCGCTCCTGGAGAACTAGATAAATCGTGCGTGTTGGTCTCTATGGGCTAGCAATCAATCCTTAAATGTCTTTTTCTATTTATAGACTTTAAAATAAACTAATATAAGTTCAAATATATCAATTTCAATAGCAAACATTTTTTTACATTTTTCATAGGGAGGCTTCTAGTAAAAGATTTTTGTTTTTATTCGGCGAGAAAGAGTAGATGAAACTTTACTTTTACTTTATTGCTTCAACTGAGTGTTAAAATGTTAGTGATGATGGCTCAAAATAAAGATTCCATAAATTGTTGTAGTGATTATCAAGTTTCTTTAAACAATATAATGGTGATATAATAATGTCATGTTATAATATAACTACCATAAACTTGCCCATATTATTACAGATCTACCAACAATATTTATAAAAACTTTGAATTAATTACAACCGTAAACGTTGAGTTGAGCAAAGAAAAAAGTTACAAAGATCACATATTTTTTTTCTCTTTTAATTAGTATTTTTGTGATATTTTAACTTTCTCGTCAATATATATTGCATTCTCTCACATGCTATGGGTACATAATGCAGTGCATTACTCTATATATCCAGAGCGATCGTAATTTAGCAGGGAAAAATACTTCTATAGATCACAGTGAAGAAGAGTCTTCCATTGAGAATTAACATGGAAAAAGTGCAAATCCAACCACAATACACTAGCTAAATCTTTTCCAAGAAATTTATAAATCCATCAATTCCAACTCCTAATACCCTTCACAATTCGAAAATATCATCCCTTGATCAGTTTTTACCGCCAGTGTATCTATTATTCCTTTTCTTCTATCCACCCACTGAAATAGGTCAAAAGGCTTCCAAAACTGATGAACGGATTGAGCAGTTGGAGAAATCACTTTCAGAATTTTTAACCCTCTTTTACCCTTTAGCAGGAATATATGTTAAAGACAATCTCTCAATTGGTTGTAATGATCAAGGGATTGAATTTATAGGAACTAAAGTAAGTGGCCAGCTTGCTTCACTACTTGGCAGAGGCGTCGATAGCAGGAAACTAAGTCATTTGGTTCCTAGTCATCAACTGGAATCGCCCACAATTCCTTTGATTGCTGTTCAATGCAACATGTTTGAGTGTGGTGGACTAGCAATCGGTTAATGCAATTCACACGGGATACTTGATGGATTCTGGCTCACCAAATTCCTTGATGGATGGGCTACTACATGCCTAGAAGGTCTTCATAAGGTATATGGTCCAAGCTTTTACTTGGCTACGCTTTTGCCCACAAGAGAGTGTCGGAAATAAACTTTATTTGTCTTAGGATTTAAGTTTTGTTTAGAAACTGAAATTGAGTTCAAGTAGAATTAAGATTTATATTCATAGAAGAAATAGAATTATCATAAGTGCTATATAAATAGAGTGTTTTTTCTTATTTGTATAAGTGTGTGGAATTCAAAAATTCAAGAAATAAAGAAACAGGGAGTGAGTTTTCAAAATTCTTGTGTATTAATATCCAATAAAGTGGTATCAAAGCCACAAGAAGGTGGAGAAAGAAGGAAGCCCACGCCATCAATAGCTTGAAAATATCGTCCGAAAGCTGCTGGAAAGTCACCGGAAGTCGCTGAAAAGTCGTCGAAAGATTGTCGACCGGTAAGTGAAATCTCACCTCCACTGTGATCCAATAGATCAGACAACGATCTACAAGTTTCCCTTCTTAGCCAATGTCAAATTCCAGCTAGAATAGGGATGGCAAAACCCCGGGTCGGGGCCAGAGCTGACAGTCCCCGGCCACGGCCTTGGTCCCGAAAAATTCTTCGAAATTTTTTTTCCGGGGCTGGGGTCGGGGTACCCCGGGCGGAGTCGGGTTTTCCAATAACCCAGGATTAAAACCCGGGTTGAATAATTTTTTTTGAAATTCTGATTCTTTTCGGTTATGGTTATATATATGTTGCATGCATTTTTTGCTCCAAAGTGGGTTGTAGCCCAGCAGTGCACTATCTTATGGTTTAAAATAGGGACTCGGGTTCGAATCCCTTGTAATGCAAATATTTAGAACTCATTTAATTTATTTAAACGAATAAGATTTGCTATACTGCTTCTTTAATTACAAGTGGCCCGTAGCCTAGCGGTAGTGTGTGTTAACCTTGTTTATTGAAGGAATAAGTTCGAATCTCCCTTGTTGCATTCTCTTAAAACTTATTTAATTTAAAAAAAAAGGTGGGTCGGGCTTGGGCTTGGGCCGAAGTTGTTAGACTTTTTATGAGTTATTTTAGTAAAATGGCTTATGGGCTTAAGGGGTTATATTTAAGAATTGAAAATTAATGGATTAAATTGATATAGTTTTTAATTTTAACTGTATACCCTGGGTTCAATCCAGGGTCCCCTCGACACCTCCACCCCAGCCAGGCCGGGTAGAAAAATCATATCCCGGACCTGGTCAATTACCCCGATTTTTTAGGTAATTCCCGAGCCCCGGATGACTGGGTTTTCTAGGTCCCCGCAGGGTTGTTTTGCCATTCCTAAGCTAGAATACATAGGAAACGCAAAAATAAGTTGTGAAAAATGTTTTTACCCTAAAAGTCGCTAGAAACCGGCAAGTGAATTGACACTATCCATCTAGTTCGACTCAGAATTAGCCGATCTACAATCCCCAAGAAGAGTGATCGTGCTTGGACGCGGGAAAACAGCCCGAACGTAACTTGGATGGAAACTATCAATCGACCCCCTAAAACGTAAAATATCCATTGATCCCCTGTTCAAAAAATATCCACTGGCCCCCTGATACAGAAAATATCAGTCTGCCCTCCAGACTTGACACATATCGGCAAGCCCCCCAAAGCTGAAAATACTCAATTTTAACCCTTTGTGTGCAGAATTTCAGTTTGGTCCAAATAGATTTTGTTTGTGATAGATTGACTCCTATAATAGCATTAGCAATATGACTTCAATTACAATTCCAAAATTGAAAGAAAATAGATATGAAATATGGCATATTAAGATGAAATCAATCATTGGAACGAATGATGTTTGGGAAATTATTGAAAAAGGCTTTGATAAGCCACAAAATATTGAAGCATTGTCTCAACAACAAAAGAGTGATTGTGAAAAAACATATCAACAAAATGAGAAGGCTGAATACTTCATTCAAGAAGCATTAGAAAATGTTGAAATTAAAAAATATGGAGATATGGAATCTACTAAAGAATTATGGGAAAAGCTTGAAAAATCACATGGAGGACAAGAAAAAGTCAAAAGGGTGCGTCTACAAACTTTAAGAGGTGAGTTTGAATTGTTACATATGAAAGAAATTGAGTCTATCTCTGATTACTTTTCAAGAGTTTTGACTGTTTCAAATCAATTGAGAAGAAATGGTGAGAAATTAGAAGATACAAGAATTATAGAAAAGATACTTCGCTATTTGGATTCATTATTTAATACCATAGTTTAAATTCTTGAACAAGCTGACAAATTGGAAGGAATGACAATTGACGAACTTGAAGGTACATTACAAGCACATGAAGAGAAATACAAAAAACAAAATGTTTCAGAACAACTCCTTAAAGCACAAATTAAGGAGAAGGAAGAAAGTCATGAAACAAGTTAACATGGTCGAGGTCGAGGTCAAAATCGAGGTCGAGGCCAAGGACAAGGACAAGGTATGAATCAAGGTCGTGAACAAGGTGAGAATAACAATTCCACTACCAACAACAATAATGATCAAGGAGAAAATTCTACAAAAGGAGGTGGAAGAGGGAACTCAAATTCAAGATATGGGAGATCACAAGTCTATGTTATACTTGTCAGAAGTTTGGACATTATACGGGTGAATGTAATGCTCACATTTAATGCTTTAATTGCCAAAAACATGGACATTATGCATCTGAATGTAGAGCACCTAAAAAAGTTGAAGAAAAAACAAATTATGTGGAAGAAAAAACTGAAGAAAGTGGTACCTTACTACTGGTTCGTAAAGACAAAGATGAAAGCCAAGAAAATACATGGTATCTTGACACTAGAGCTAGCAACCACATGTGTGAAAAAAGAAATTTGTTTGTAGATTTGGATGAATCTATTAGTGGGAATGTCTCATTTGGTGATGATTCAAAAATTTCAGTAAAGGGCAAAGGTAACATTCTTATCTGCATGAAGAATGGAAAACATCAATTTATATCCAATGTTTATTATGTGCCAAACATGAAGAACAATATCTTAAGTTTGGGGCAACATTTGGAAAAGGGATATGACATCCACATGAAAGAAAATAGTATCTCCATAAGAGACAAGAAATTTTATAGCCAAAGTTCCTATGTCTGAAAATAGGATGTTCTTGCTTAATATCCAATATGATGTTGCAAAATGTCTCAAAGCATGCTATAGGGATAAGTCATGGCTTTGGCATCTTCGATTTGGGCATCTTAATTTTGAAGGATTGAAATTATTGTCAAAGAAGTACATGGTAAGAGGATTACCTTACATCAATCACCTAAATCAACTATGTGAAGGTTGCTTACTTGGAAAACAATTTAGAAAACATTTTCCAAAGGAGTCATACTCAAGAGCTCAAAAGCCACTTAAGCTTATACATGCAGATGTGTGCAATCGAATCAAGCCAAGTCTCTTGGTAATAGCAACTATTTTCTCTTTTTCATAGATGACTTTTCAAGGAAGACATAAGTGTACTTTCTAAAGCAAAAGTCAGAAGTTTTTACGGTTTTCAAGAAATTCAAAGCAATAGTTGAAAAAGAAAGTGGTCATCAAATTAAGGCCATGAGAACTGATCGAGGAAAAGAATTTACATCTAAAGGATTCCATGAATATTGTGAGACAAATGGAATTCGACGATTCCTAACTGTTCCTAGATCACCCTAACAAAATGGAGTTGTAGAGAGAAAGAATAAAACAATTCTTGACAATGCACTAAACATGTTTAAGAGTAAAGGAATGTCAAAAGAGTTTTGGGAAAAAGCTGTAGCATGTGTGGTGTATCTATCTAATAGTTCACCAACAAAAAGTGTGCAAGGAAAAACACCTCAAGAAGCTTGGAGTAAGAGAAAGCCTGGAATTGCTCATTTGCGAGTATTTGGAAGTGTGGTATATGTGCATGCACCAAATGAGAGGAGAACTAAGCTAGATGACAAGAGTGAGAAATTAATTTTTATCGGATATGAATCTAGTTGTAAAGGTTACAAGTTATACAATCCAAAGACAAAAAGATCGTGATAATCAAGTTGTGCAATTTGATGACGAAATCACTTGAGATTGGAATATACCTAATGAAGATATAGTTTTCTTCCTCATATTGATGAGGAAGATGAAGAACGAGTCATGGAGATAGAACAAGAGAGTGACACATTCCCCACTTCACCAAATTCACATGGAGAATCTATATCATCTTCATCTAGTGGAAGCTCAAGTAATGGAAATCCACATACAAGAAATCTACAAGAAATCTATGAGGTAACCGAGAGAATTAATAATCTAACTCTCTTTTGTCTTTTTGCTGATTGTGAGCCAGTGAAATTTGAAGAAGCAACACAAGATAAGAAGTGGAGAAAGGCAATGGATGAAGAAATAAAATCCATTGAAAAGAATAACACGTGGGAACTTGTTTCACTACCACAAGGGCACAAAGCAATTGGTATCAAATGGGTATACAAGACAAAGAAGAATGCTATTGGAGAGATTGAACATTACAAAGCAAGATTAGTCGCAAAAGGCTATAGTCAAAAGGAATTAATTATGATGAAGTGTTTGCTCCCGTTGCTCATTTGGAAACAATAAGCTTGATTATCTCAATGGCAGCTCAAAATAAATGGAAGATTTTTCAAATGGATGTGAAATCCGCCTTTTTAAATGGAATTCTTGAAGAGGAAGTTCATATTTAACAACTATTGGGTTATGCAGTTAAAGGTCAAGAAGACAAAATTTTGAAATTGAAGAAAGCTCTTTATGGGTTAAAGCAAGCGCTAAAAGCATGGAATAGCCGAATTGACAAATACTTTCAAGAAATGGGCTTTACTAAATGTCCCTATGAACAGGCTCTTGACATCATTATCAAAGATGGAAATATCTTGATTGTGTGTTTATACGTGGATGATTTGATTTTTACTGGGAATAATGTCAATATGTTCCAAGAATTCAAAAAGGCAATGGCAAAAGAGTTTGAGATGACTGATATTGGGCTTATGACATACTATCTTGGGATTGAAGTTAAACAACAACAAGATGGTATCTTTATTTCTCAAAAAGGCTATACAATAAAGATCTTGAAGAATTTCAAGATGGATGATAACAATCCTGTGAATACACTAGTAGCATGTGGAATTAAACTATCCAAGAATAGAGAAGGAGAAAGCATTGATCGAACACTATTTAAGAGCTTAGTTGGAAGCTTGGGGTATTTGACATGTACGAGACCAGATATTCCTATATAGTTGGTCTAGAAAGTCGCTTCATGGAGAATCCAACTACTACACATTTCAAAACCGCTAAAAGAATCCTTTGCTATCTTAAGGGTACTATTGATTTCGATTTGTATTATTTAGTCTTTGATAATTACAAACTTATTGGATATTGTGATAGCGATTGGGTTGGAGATACTGATGATAGAAAGAGTACTATTGGTTGTGTTTTCTTCATGGGAGATACTTCGTTTACTTAGGTGTTGTCAACTTGTGAAGCCGAGAATGTTGCTGCTACTACATGTGCGTGTCACATAATTTGGTTGAGGGGTTTGTTGAAGGAGAAGAATACTTCACAAGAAGAGTTAACGAAGATTTGTGTTGATAACAAGTCAGCAATAGCACTAGCAAAGAGTCCAGTGTTCCATGATCGAAGCAAGCACATTGATACTCATTACCATTATATACGAGATTGCATCACAAGAGAGAAGTGAAAGTGGAGTACGTAAAGTCACAAGATCAAGTTGCAAATATATTCACTAAGCCACTCAAGCATGAAGACTTTATTAGAATTAGAGATTCACTTGGTGTAACAAATCAAGTTTAAGGGAGGGTGTCGTATTGGAAATAAACTTTATTTGTCTTAGGATTTAAGCTTTGTTTAGGAATTAAAATTGAGTTCAAGTAGAATTAGAATTTATATTCATAGAAGAAATAGAATTATCATGTGTGCTATATAAATAGAGTGTTTTTTCTTATTTGTGTAAGTGTGTGGAATTTAAAAAGTCAAGAAATAAAGAAATAAAGAGTGATTTTTAAAATTCTTGTGTACTAATATCCAACAGAGAGGTAATGCCTGAGATGAAGATTGTGCCTCGATTTATACTTGGATTGAAGTTCGTATCAAAGACATTTGTTTTTGATGCTCCAGCAATAACAAATCTCAAAGAGATTGCTAGTGGCGGTTTCAGTGGTTCAGAATTTCTGAATCATCAACCTTCACGGGTGCAGCCGGTGACAACAGTTATGTGGAAAGCTCTCATAAGTGTGGCTAAGACTAAACATGGCCAATTGAGGCCTTCCGTTATAAGCCACACAATGAACATGCGGGGAAGGACAATTCTACCAATATCAGATTGCTTTGGAAAGCTGTTTAGGCCTACAATAGTGCAATTTACACCAAAGAGCAAGAACAACAAAGTGGAGTTTACGACTTGGTTAGTGTAATTGGTGAAGCAATAACAAATGCTATGATTTAGGACATATTAGAAATAAATTAGGGATTTTAATTTTGATTTTAGGAATTTTAATTAATTAGGGATTTTGACTATTATTAGGAATTTTAACTTCCTAAATTATGAGTAATCCTAATTTGAGTTATTTTCCTAATAAATAGTTTACTATTCTATCTAAGATTTAATTATAAGATTTTCTTATTTAGTTGGAATTAGATTATATTTCTTAATTGATTCTATTTCCTAGTCAAGTTATGATTGTTGGCACTACAAATAAGTGCCTTTAATTATTTTATTTCTTAGGTTGTTGAATATGAATTTTTGATCTTTTAGTAAAAAGATTATTTTTCTCCCTCAATTTCTTCTATTATTTCTTACATTTCCTCTGCCTACATCTCTCTCCCTTTCTTTTAATTTGAGGAACCTCGTTCCTCATCAATTGGTTTGAGAGCCTAACATCAATTCTATAGTTACTGTTCATCAATGAAACAGTTCACGCTAGAATCACTGTTCACTATTCATCAATGAAACTGTTCACGCTAGAATCACTGTTCACGAATGCGTACTACTCACAACGGAGTTACTGTTCACAGTTGAGTACTGTTCATGCCAGATCACTGTTTACAAGTTTTGGACTTCATCCTCTGGTTTTAGAATTTTCACTTTAATCCATTAGTTTAGACCCTATGGCCAACCATCTACATCCTCCCCTTAGTTTGGATTATATGGCTAATCATATCGATAATAGACTTGATAGATTGGAGAAAAAATTTGATAGAATTGAAGGCCAATTTGATGAAATCATTACAATTTTTATTGAAACATTTAACTTTAATCCTGCTCGCTTTTCCTCAAGAAGTTGTGAACAAAAACAAATTATCACGGATGAACATATGATTACATTAAGTGAGTATGAGCATGAATGTGATGATTCTAATAAAAGTGATGAAACAAGTGAGATTGATCTTGAAGATGGGCATGAATCTAAAAGTGCTATTGAAATCAAGAGCGAGATGAATTTGAAGGATGATGTGGAGCCTACATGTGAAGTTGACTCCACGTGTGAAAAAGAATCTCACGAGATAATTCAAGATATTGATTTCATAGGTTGTGATTCATATTTGGGTTCATCTAATTTTATATTTGGGTCAACATCTTTGGTGAAGTCTTTCATGGTGGATATCATTGCTTCCTTGTGAAAGGATATTGACACATCATCTAAATTTCAGTCATGTATGCCTATACCATTGAACTATGAAGAGAAGATTTGGGTTGACATCCCTTTAGTGCTTTTGCAAGACAAGGCGTGGTGTTTCCTTGTATATTGGCAACTTCCTCCTTGACAGCTCGCTAGGAATCGAGTTCTTTCAAGCGGGGGAGAATTCATGTAGGACATATTAGGAATAAATTAGGGATTCTAATTTTGATTTTAGGGATTTTAATTACTTAAGGATTTCGACTATTACTAGGGATTTTGACTTCCTAAATTATGAGTAATCCTACTTTGAGTTATTTTCCTAATAAATAGTTTAATATTTTATTTAGGAATTAATTTTAGTAGTTTCTTATTTAATTGGAATTAGATTCTATTTCCTAGTCAAGTTATGATTGTTGGTACTATAAATAAGTACTTTCGTTATTTTATTTCTTAGGTTGTTGAATATGGATTTTTCATATTTTAGTAAAAATATTAATTTTCTTCCTCAATTTCACTCTAGTTCTATCTCAATTTCTTCTATTATTTCTCTCCTTTCCTCTGTCTACATCTTCCTCCCTTTCTTTTAATTTGAGGAACCTTGTTCCTCATCATGCAATCATTTATTGTGAAAAAACTCAAAACACTGATGATTTCTACCCGATGTTGACTGATGCCTAGAAAGAGTTTCATGAAGTATTCGACAAGGATGATATAGATTGCTTTTCATCTACTAGCTTGTGTCGAATGCCACTGAATCTAGATTTTGGTTGGGGAAATGCAACTAGAGTGACCAGTGTACAATCTCTTATTGAATTGGTCATGCTAATGGATACTAGAGATAGTGATGGAATTGAGGCTTTAATATCAATGGAGAAAAGTGATATGAACCTTTTCCAACATGATCTAGATATTATAGCTTTCACTTCCCTGGTGGAATAGATAAAAATGTATTGTTAAGAATAGTATTAATCTTGTAAATTTTATGTCATTGGATCCTAACCACTCCAATTCGCTTGAGTATCTCAATTTATTTTCAAGTTGTTGAATTGTAACAAATGTGTGTGCAAACTTATGTGTATGATGATGTGTTGTCAGTATTGAATTGTACATGTTTTCTTCATTCTCTGTTTCATTAGAAATCAACATTAATACATTTGATAAGTTAACTCTAAGTACATATGAGACCACTACTAACGTGCCTTTCATTTTTATTTATGCGACTTTGTACGTTGTAAAGGCACAAAAGACTTGATTAAATTTTTTTAGTACAAAATCCTATTCACTATTGCACTTCACAGTTTGGAGTTATTCTATAGTACATTTCACGTATCAGTAGATTTTTGTAAAAATTTGTATAAAATTTATAAATGAGTATATAAAAATTACAAATAAATCTTTTTAGAATATTTATAACTTTTTGTTTTATCTAAAACTTTTATATACTTATTTATATTAACAAAATATATCAGTACATTTCATTTACTGCAGACATTTTCTACATTTCGACCTATTTTATTTACAATCGTTACAAGTTATTGACTGTTGACAGAAGTACGACTCTGATTTTTAGCTCATGAGATTTAGTTTCAAATTGAAGTGATTAGTAAAATTATAATAAAATATCATAAAGCACTACAAGAAAAATGGGCTACGGCAACGCGCATTTCGTGTTGCTAAAACGCTTTCGCAACGCGCAGACGCGTGTTGCCGTTTTTGCTGCTGCGAAAAGTCTTTCACTTTTAGCAACACGCGCATGCATGTTGCGAAAAGCGATTTTGCATGTTGCGAGAAATCTTTTGGCAACGCGCATTGCGTGTTGCTAAAAGACAAACTAAAAGAGTTTTCAGCAACACGCAATGCGTGTTGCCGTAGACATCGATGGCAACGCGCAATGCGTGTTGCCGTAGACATCGATGGCAACGCGCAATGCGTGTTGCCGTAGACATCTATGGCAACGCGCAATGCGTGTTGCCGTAGACATCGATGGCAACACGCAATGCGTGTTGCTATATACCTCAATGGCAACGCATATTGCGCGTTGCGAAAAGATATAAAATAACATAGTTTCAGCAACATGCAATGCGTGTTGCTATAGATTTCTGGAAGTTTGTTTTGGCAACATGCGCATGTTGCCATTTGTTTGATATAGAAATATATTGTATTTATAATTAAATACCGTTTTTATTAATACGTAAGACCTGCTCATTTTTAATTATACAAATTGGTATATAAATAATCGCAGAATACATAATATAAAATAAATGTAGAAATTTGTATTATGTTAATATTATCACAAATATTATGAAAAATACAAGTACTTGTAATTAATATGTAATACAATCCTAAATGAGTACTTGAGGAAAATGAAATCAAGTAAAATATACTTAAGCACAAATTCGTACATAAGCAGCAAAATCATCAACTTCTTTTAGCATCTTGATTGATGAACTTTCCTTAAAAGTGACAACATAAAAGGCAACCTCCGCCTAAAAATAAGGATAATAAAAATGCAGTTAACATCCTTAGAACATATTGCAAAAATTAAATGATATAATCTTCAAAATACAAACTTATAGAAATTTAGTCAATGAGAAAGTATTACCTTTATGATATCAACTTGATGCAACTTTTTGGCCAAGCAATAGCACTTCCTACGGCCTGATCAATGTTTTGAGCTTCGTCAGTTGATCTATACAGTTCAACATCATTCCTAATAGCATGAGTAACCCAAACTTTCCAACAGTCCCTTCCTAAAGGCTTGTGATGTACTAGAACTTTAGGATCTACACTTGCAATCTTTCCTTCAGCCACAATTTCATCTGGGTCATCTGAGTACCAATGCAGTAATAGCCATCTTGCATTTTCACTTGGTATAATTTGATGAATTGGAGCACTTCCTTGTTGAGACTACAATTAATAGAATTAGTTTAATTATTACTTTAAATAATCGTATACTTTAACTCATATAGTATTATAAATACAACAAAATGTGTTAGTTTCTTACTCGAGGGGTACATGCATAAGAGCTCATCATTTCGTCAACACTCTGATTCTGTACAATTTCAAGGTATGAAATCCATTATATATAATAACATATGTTATAGATCATTTTTAAGTAATAAAAATCTACTCACCTGGGTCATTTTCATTAACAATGCATTCACTTTATCCATCTGGTCTTCTAATAGTAAAAGTCTCTGCTTATTAAGCTGCAGTTCATTTTCAAGTACTTTAACTTTTCCACTAGATTGCAGCTGTGCATCTACTTTAGAAGGATTGACACCAAATCCTTTTCCACGCACTCTACCACGTTGTTCACCTCCATATACAATCACAAGAGGGTCATTTTGTATATTGGACATGTCCACATCCTCACTTGACTTTTGAATATCTTCAATTTGTTTCTATGAACAACCAAGTAATATGTGAAAAAATAGATAGTGTGAATAATAACTCTCATGTAAGCCATGTGTTTGTAAGGCAATTTATTTTTTTATTATAGAAATTCCTACCATTTTTTGTCCAATTGATTCATTTGCAGGCTGCCCTTGCTTATTTAGATGCGCTTGAATCCAAACATCAACTCTAGTAATTGATGTTTCACCTGAGCTCTGTTTTTTCTTCAAATGAAGAAACATAATGATAGAAATAAGTTAAGACCTAAATTGAAAAATCATGTGAATATAATCAAAATGCAAGGATGTTGAATTTTTACCATTTCATATTCCTTGCGAGCATAACCTAGTCGACCCATTGTGTGTACATCCTCTTGGTTTTTTCGCAAAATTTTCATCCTCTCGCTGATTACCTATTAATCAAGTATAAAACAAATGAATAAATTCTACATTATTATATATATGCGTGTGTGTTTGTGTGTGACTAGATATGTCTAATTACTTGAAATTCTGGAGACAATCTCTCTTTGACAAATGTTTCCCAGTCCTTATCAGATTCTATGTTGCCAGGCCTTAACAGGGACAAAGCCCGTACTCTATTTTGTTGTTGGTCAACCTTTCTTATCTTTGAAGTTATTTCTGATTTGAACTGTCTCCAACGATCACCAATTTTTCGAAGTGTCCAATGTTTATGGGATTCATCTACAACAAATCGTTGCTAGACAAAAAGAATATTAGAAACAATAAGTATAAATAACCAATATAAATTAAATCTAGACATACCTTGACCAATGTCCAAAGGTCATCTTTATCTTTTGATTCAACTAGAGTCCAATCTTTGATGTTAACTGGCACATGCGTTCGTGCCAAAACTCCAAGATAAGATGTATACTTATCAGAATTTGGTCCCACTGGTACACCCACATCACTGAACTCAACATTTAAACGTGTTACATGACTTTTTAACATGCCTAAAGTAGTTGGCCCTCTCTTCCTTTTCAATTCTTTATTATTTGATTCAGTCATTTGTTCATCATCATCTCTCTCAATTCTGATGCCTTTATTGTGATCCCGTATAGCATCAGCTGTTAGTGCTCCACGTTGTTTTTGCAACCTTTTTTTTGCTTTCCTTGAAGACTATAAAAACATTTAGTGCTAAATCAAGAATAATTCTATAGGTGAAATTTAAAATGAAACTTACCTCTGCACCACTCATCTTCTTCCACTAGTATGCACTCAATTTATAGATAGTGCTTAACCTCTGCATAACACAACATCACAACACTTTTAAGTCACATAAATGATTGAAATAATTTTGCATATAACATAATATGCCATCATTAAAATGCAAGCATACACTTACTACTAGAAATATGGGAAATCTACCTATCACAAAATATGCCATCAACATCGCTTCTTATGCAAGGTTCATCCTCACTAGTATTTTGGGTTTTAAGCCTACTTATGTTAATTGGTGTGGATGGTGTACAATCACTTTCTTCATAGAGTTGAAGGTCATAGAAACCTCTTTGTGGTGCTCGCAAAACAACATGCCATTGTGATGCTTTATTTTCTTGAGAATAGAATACTTGTTTAGCTTGTGAAGCCAAAATGAAGGGATCTCTTTCATATTGGTTTTGTCCTTCATGTAGCTTAGCCAAAGTGAAACCATCATCAACTTTGACACCATTTGTAATGTTCACCCAATCACACTTAAAAAGAGGGATGTGAAATTTATTATAATCAAGTACTATGATATTTCTCAGAACCCCATAGTAAGAAACTTTCCCGATCACTTGAGAATTATCTCGTGCACTAGCTCTACAAAGAGCTGTTGCTTCAACTAGAACTCCACTATTTTGTCGAGCCTTTTCTGCTTCTTTAGTCTGGAAGCGAATACCATTTATAACAAATCCAGAATATGACATTGATATGTCTCTTGGTCCTTTTGCAAGCCATACTAAAGTATCTGACAAGTCAGATTTCTTCCTATCAAAGTTTATCTGTTCAAGATAATAATTTCAACCAAGTAAATCATATTAATATATTAGATTTAGACACAGAAATTACGAATCAGAAGCTTATTACCTTATTTGCAAACCACGCCCTAAAAGTCTTTAAATGTTCAATTTGTAATAATGTTTCGTTTCTTAAAAATTGCATATCTTCTTTTCTCAAAGCTTCCAAGTGTTGCCTACAAGAAAAGTGGAATTGAAGGATCAGTTTATATATATATATATATATATATATATATATATATATATAAAATCTAGATACTTTTAGTTAAGGCATCAGTAAGACTCATTACTCTATATAAGGTTGAACCTCTGAACTATTTAACAAAACATAACGATGAGCAATCTCGTACATCTCTTTAGAGAGATGTACAACTTTTCCACCTGATACTGGACGCCCTTCAACTAAAAACTTATCTTCAAACTCTTCATTGCGTCTATATCGAGTGCCGATTCCACATGCCTTTTTAAAATATTTACCACAAAATATCACATATTCTTCAGCAACATATCGCTCAGCTATACAACCCTCTGCTCGAGAACGATTTCTAACATATCCCTTTAATACTTTCATGTACCTAATATAATTGAACAAAGTTAATTCATATTTATTTGAAGGCATGGATGACTAATAAAAATATAGAGTAGATAAATACCTTTCAATTGGGTACATCCAACGATATTGTACAGGACCACATAAACGAGCTTCACGTCCTAGATGAACTGTTAAATGAATCATAATATCAAAGAATGAAGGTGGAAAGAATCTCTCCAACATACATAATGTCTCCACCACATCTTCCTCCATTTCTTCTAATCTATTTCTATCTAACATCTTATTGCATAATTCATTAAAGAATGAACACAAACGAAAAATTGCATTTCGTGGACCTTTAGGTAAAAGTCCTCTCAAGGCTACCGGTAGAATTTGTTGCATTAGCATGTGACAGTCATGAGACTTAAGACCAATTATCTTGCTTTCCTCCAATTTGACACAATTGGCAATATTCGAACCATAGTCATCCGGTAATGTCAAACTAGCAAGTCTTTTGCAAAAAATTTGCTTTTCTTCCTTTGATAGAGTATGTGAAGCAGCTGGTAAGTAGAAGGTATTACCCCTACTTTGCGGGTGCAATTCATTTCTAATAGACATTGTTTCCAAATCTAAGCGTGAATTTAATCCATCTTTGGATTTGCCTTTTATATTCAAAAGAGTACCAACTATGCTATCACATATGTTCTTCTCAATATGCATCACATCCAAGTTATGACGCATAATCAAATTCTGCAATGATAAGTTATTGAATTAGGAAAATATTATATCTTTAAGGCATTATAATAAAATAGTTATGTAAGGAAGAAAGAAATATACCTTCCAATAAGGCAGTTGGAATAAGATTGATTTCTTTTTCCATAATTGAGAAGAAGTTAAGTCTCTCTTCCTTTTTATCCCAACTTTGCCCCAATTATCCACAAGGTTCTCAACTTCTTTATAAATTTCTTCACTAGTAAATATCTTAGGTCTTCCACGTTCTTCAATTTTCCCATCAAACCATGTTCTTTTATGTCGATATGGGTGATTAGGAGCAAGAAATCGCCTATGACCCATGTAAGAGAATTTCCTACTATGTGGTAGCCATTCTGAACATGTGTTTTGTCGGCATATTGGACAAGCACATTTTCCCTTGGTGGACCATCCAGACATGTTGGCATATGCAGGAAAATCATTAATTGTCCACATCAAAATTGCTTTCAAAGTGAATAGAGAGTCACTATAAGCATCATACAATTCAACACCATTTATCCACAAATCTTTTAAATCTTCCACCAATGGTGCCAAATAGATATCTATGTCATTACCTGGTTGCTTTGGGCCTGGGATCAGCAGAGATAACATTAAACTTTCTTTAGTCATGCATAACCATGGGGTTAGATTGTAGATAACCATAATTACAGGCCAACAACTATAACTTGTACTGAGATCTTGAAAAGGATTAAAACCATCGGTAGCAAGACCAAATCTAATGTTTCGAGGATCTGTTGAAAATGATGGCCATTTCTTATCAATAATGTCCCATGCCACTGAATCAACTGGATGTCTCATTTTACCATCTTGGCTTTTATGATTTTGGTGCCATCTAAGTTGTTCTGCAATTGTAGGTACACTAAACATCCTTCTAAGTCTTGGTATTATTGGAAAATAACGCAAGACTTTTGCAGGGTTTCCTTCTTTGATCTTCTTACTTCGTTCAGTAACTTTCCAACGGGAAGCACCACATTTGGGACAATTATGTGCTCGTTCCAACTCTTTTCTAAATAGGCAACAATCATTTATACATGCATGTATTTTATCATAACCAAGATCAAATGACTTAAGTACCTTCTTAGTTAAATAAAGTGAATCTGGAAGTTTGTTTTCAGGTGGTAACATATCATGGATAAGTTGAAGCAACTCATCAAAACAAGTATCAGAAATACCATGTGTGACTTTAAGCTTGAATAATGCAACAACAGCTGACATTTTTGAGTAGTTTATGCATCCAGGCCATAAAGGGGTTTCGGCATCTTTAACTAAGTTTATGATTTCCTCTTCGTTTGTTTCAGTAGGATTATTAGGAAAGTTTTCTTCTTCAAACTCCATTTGATCCCTAAAACCCATTTGCTCCTTATACATCCTAAAGGTTTCCATGTTCTCTATATTTTGATATTGGTTTGAGGCAGTGGAACTCTCTCCATGAAGGACCCATGTAGTATAAGTAGGATCTATTCCATTGATAACTAAATGTTCATACACTACCTCGTGATGATGACGTTGTACATTTTTACAACGTAAGCAAGGACATACTATAATCTCAAGGTTTCTACAATTTGCACGAGCCATGTTGATAAAAGTATATGCCCCTTTCCTATAATCCTCTGAAGCTCTACAAATAATAAGTAAACTAAGTTAAGCAAGTTTAATTAACTTAACTAACTTTAACCAATATTGTTAATAAGAAAAAAAAACCTTGGTAAACGAACCCATGCTTTATCCATCTTGAGCAATTATCTACCAAAACCTGGGTATAAGTACAAATAATATATCTTCAAACTCTACATAAAAATATTATATGTACAACCATAACTATCTTTTAACAATCAAAAAAATAGAGATGGCTAAACATTACTAAACAACACCACATGAATGAATTTACAATTATAGAGGGCTAATATAAATCTTTATTAGCCCAAACAAAATAATTAGAAAGATTACATTAATTATTTATATAAAAATTGACAAATGTGAACAATTTGATGCATGAGTTGCATGTGTATGTGCATGGACTAAGAACAACATGAGTTGCATGTGCATGAGCTAAGCCTTGTGTATTCAATAACCTACATATGTATATTCAATTGAACCGTGAGCTACATGTGCACATGCTGGTGCATGATGTGGTCTACATGGCCTTACATGAATTGCATGTGCTTAGCTATGCTACGATGTTGCAAGGATGAAGCTACACTACACTATGACCTTGCATGAATTGCATGTGTTAGTTCATGATCATATGACACTTAGCAACATGATCCTAGTCAAATTAAAGTGCCTTGTAGCATAGTTAGCAATGTGGGAACAAGAAGATGGCATTCACGTGGTTTAATAATTAGAAAATAAAAGAACTAATGTAAAGCAAAAGCAATGACCCCACCTGGTTGAAGATGGCAAAAGCAATGATGAAGCAACAGAGAGCAGCAACGGCAACAAGACTTGGTCGATGCTCTAGCAGTCTAAAATCTGCACAAGTTTAGTTTTAATCTAATGAGTATATATATGCTGCAGGAGAAACTTCTTCGATTTGATGATGCAATATTAAAATCTAATGCTCCCTCAAATGAAGCTAATAAATCAAGAATGAATACAAATTATCAAGAAAGATTTGAATCATAAGCTACATGAAGCATGGGAGAGCAAAGCTATTTGGCAATATGGAAAGAAATTCTGAAAATCAAATTATAATATTTCTTTAACAGTAACATATGTGACTTTATTCTTATATATATATATAAAGTGTCCCCAAGCCAGCCAACAAAATTCCGCAAAAATCATCGCTACACACCCACATGGCCTTGCATGAGTTGCATGTGGTTAGGCTATGCTATAGTGGAGCAAGGGTGAAGCTACACTACAATATGGCCTACATGGCATTGCATGAGTTGCATGTGGTTAGGCTATGCTAAAGTGTAGCAAGGGTGAAGCTACACTACAATATGGCCATCGTTCTCCATCCCTAGCCCGGCTACACCGCATGAATGACTCTTGCCAAACCTTTGTCAAGTGCAGCAGCTTGGAAGAGATTATGAATCCCCATGCAGTAAGGAAAATCACGCTCAAGCTTCTTTATTACATTTGTGCCTCGAGCGTGAAGGCATTGCAACAACTTGCATGTGTGAATGGTAAGAAGAGAACACAAATTGAGGCTTTCTCAGCCTACGTATGGAAGATCCTGGCCATAACCATTGATGATCAAAAACACGAAAAGTGCAAGATAGGTTGGTTAGTTGATGGACGCAGCAGAATTCATGGAAGTCAAAGCTGCATGTCAGTAAAACACAAACATCTTTCTCCTCCCTAACTAGCTAAATCAGGTCCTCGGGTATTTTAGGAGCAAGACCATGGGCTTTAAGTATCCTTAAAATCTTGCTTCCAGTAACACTCTTCACCTGCCAAAGCCTGAAAATGAAATGATTGCTTTGCTCCACCATGCCATCAACAGTGGCGTCACTTTTTTTGACACTGCCGAGTCCTATGGCCCTTACACTAATGAACTCCTTCTTGGCAAGGCTTTGAAGGGATGGATGAGAGAAAGAGTTGAAGTGGCAACAAAATTTGGTTTCAACTTTATGGGTGGCAAGACGGAAGTACGTGGTGATACGGCTTATGTAAGAGCTGCCTGTGAGGGGAGCTTGAAGCGCCTAGATGTTGATTGTATTTACCTTTATTACCAACATCGGATTGACACTAAAGTTCCCATTGAAGTCACGATGGGGGAGCTGAAGAAACTAGTTGAAGAGGGTAAAATAAAGTACATAGGTCTATCAGAAGCTTCAGCTTCAACAATTAGAAGAGCTCATGCTGTTCATCCAATAACAGCTGTGCAGTTGGAATGGTCCTTATGGCAACGTGATGTGGAGGAGGAGATAGTTCCTACTTGCAGGGAACTTGGCATTGGAATTGTTGTCTACAGTCCCCTAGGACGAGGATTCCTTGCAGCAGGGCCCAAGTTGCTTCAAAACTTGCCCAAGAATGATTTTAGACAGACTCTACCAAGGTTTCAACCTGAAAATGCAGAGCATAATATAAAAGTATTTGAACGTTTCAATGAAATAGCAGCGAAGATGGGGTGTACCACATCACAGCTTGCACTAGCCTGGCTTCATCACCAGGGAGATGATGTATGCCCCATTCCTGGAACCACCAAGATTGAAAACTTCAACCAAAATGTTAGAGCTTTGTCCGTGAAACTATCTCCAGAGGAAATGGCTGAACTTGAATCTATTGTGTCAGCAGATACCGTAAAGGGTGAGTGGTATGACAGCAGCTGTGTGTTTACTTACAAGTTCTCTGAAACTCCATCTCTGTCTACATGGAAAGCTACTTAAAAGGTTGCATTTGGCCTTGGCTATTCTAGTATCTTCATGAACTTAATGCAAGTTTACAAGTGTTATGCAATTACATTTTGTTGCTTGACTATGTTGTGATGAACTTTTTAATGGAAAATTGTTTTGTTTTGATTTCAAAAAAAAAACACTCTTCACCTGACCGCAAAAACCCCAAAGCTGCATGTCAGGTACAAGCTGAATATACAAGTGAGAATATGCATGTCAGCTAAGCGAGGAGTAAGCGGGTAAAGAAATTTTCTACAGCGAGTTGAAACAAATGGCTCTGCAGCTAGCGTGGGGCAAGCTTGTAAAATAAAGATACACTTTCCTTTGCAGTGGGGTAGGGGAGAACTATTCACCTGTACAGTCTCGTAAATGGCTCTGCAGCGATGGAAGAAATGCAGCTTTTTTTCCCCCAATAAAGCGGTATCTCACTTCTTATACACTCCTATCAATCATGACAACAATGCTCTCTACTCCTTCCTTTGTTTGCTTGTTCCCGAACAGAGGGAGTGACACATAAGAGCTAAGCTACGATTACAGATGGTCGAAGCTGTGGAGGGTGGGCTGGGTTGCCAGAGCTGTGGAGGCCAATTGGCTGCCAGAGGTGCTGCAAGTAAGGATGGCCGAAGACTATCAAGAGGCCACTCAGGCGGAATGTTGCTGAGTGATGACAGTGAAGATGGTGGAGACAAGGCGACTTAGGGATCTTAGGATTTACGGGATTTTTGGTTCAATAGCTATTTTTTTTTCTTTATATACAGTAGTAAATTTCCAGGAGTTCCAATTATATTAAACTTTATCGTTATCACCCCTATAAATTTTATAAGTTCAAAGTTTTAATTTTTTCTATAAACACCCTTTTAGACATTTCGCAACGCGCAGGATGTGAATGTTGTTAAATTTAATAGTTTTAGCAACGTGCATTTTTTGCGCGTTGCTAAATGATAAATTTCGCAACGTGCATTTTTTGCACGTTGCTAAAAGTGTAGTTCAACAATCTTTCGCAACACACACAAATTGCGCGTTGCGAAAAACAACATTCAGCAACGTGCATATGTGCACGTTGCGAAAACCTTGTTGTCATTGCCTCTTTTTCTTGTAGTGAAGAAAGATTACTGACACTTAGTAATAGAGCAATTCCACATTGAAAGTCTCTTATTTTCTAGCTTAATTTAACAATAATTTTACTAACTTCCCCTAACCTTCATAAACTAGAGGCGTAGTAGTCTAATAATTAATCAATAAAAAGTGAAGGATAAATAGATCCAAGTATTCTAAATTTTTTATTAATTTATTTATGGTATATCTTATGATGTGCATAAATTATAAAGTACATTGAAATATTTTGATCAAAAACTAAAATAATTGGACTCAAAATTACATTATTTTGTGTTATATATATTAAAAACACACGTACATACACACAACCATCACTAGTTAATTAATTTGCATATATAGTTTATTTATTTGTGGCACCTTAGGTTGTAGTTATAAACTATGAAATTTTGTTTTCCATTATATATGCTTTTAACACCCTTTTCAACTAATTTGTTAAGCAAATTAAGTATGGAAATGACAAAAAAATTTAAGTATCAATTTTTTTTATATATTTATGTATATTGCAATTTCAAATGTACCTTTTTTATTACTTAACAATTTAATTAATTAGCTAACAGATTATCACTTGAGCCAAACATTTTTCATCATTCATCCCCCCTTGCTTTAAAACATCACTAAGGATGGCTACAGTTGGACAAGGGTGAGCTTGAACCATTGAATTATAGCATCAAAAATTTAATAAATTAGGATATAGCTAGGTGTGGTTTGTCTTTTTATGGCACTAGATTTGGTTTCAAATTGAAGTGAGGTAAAATTATTAAAAAAAAATAAATAAAGATGCTTAGTAATTGAATAAGTACACTTCGAAAACTACTGTATTCGAACTTGATTTTGCAAATGTCCCCTAAGCTTTGCCTCAACGTAGAATACAACCCCTTCCGTTTTCGAAATATTATTGAGATACAACTTAACTTTAGTATCCTATATGTTGAAATTTTTATTAATTTCTAGACTTGTATTTCAGTACCTTAAATCAAAGTATATAAGAAATTCTTGTATTTTTTTACTAGCTAGCTTGCGAAGTGTGAATGAGCATGTAGGTGTGAGTGTTAAAATAACTCATTGTTTAAAGCTCCACAAGGATCCACACAACAAGGTTGATTTGGTAACACAAAAGTAATGCCGGAAGGATATGGGTGACCTTTAATCATTGTGAGGTGAAGCTAGGAATCCTAACACGGTGACACTTGACTTGCACCACCTCATACTTTACAAATATTTAAAAAAATAAGAAATAGATAAGTGTTTTTTTTTTTTAATTTTTACAATCAATTTTAAGACAACTGCTTTCATTGTTGTGATTGTAGTAGTGTGGAAGCTCCATCTCCACTTACCTTTCGCTCTATCACTGACCTCCTACTTAAATTCTACAACTCAAAAGATGCATGACAAAGTGAAGACACACAAGTCCGTAGCTGCCGAACCAAAACCAATTCTATGTATAGCAACTCAAATTCAATTATGTATAGTGCTTCATGATTGGCTCTAGCTAGGCAGCGTTTGTTGGAAGTTTAAACAAGCTTAAGAGTTTATTTAAAATTTAAAGTCTAAGTTAAAATAGGATTAGAGTCCTAATAAGATTAGAAGGCATGTTATTGGAGAATTAATAATCCTAGTTAATTATGGATAAGGATTAGTTATTTAGTTACTTTAGAATTATTAGTATTCATGGTTTGAGTAATATTAGGATTGAGTCTACTATATAAGTCTTTGTAACTTATCAATTTCAAAAAAAAAAAAAAAAGAAGAAGAAGAAGAAGAAGAAATAAAGAAGTGTTCAAGAGTCGAATTTTCTTCTTCATTATATTCTTGTGTTGCTTGATTTGTTGAGTGATTTTTCTCCCACAAAGTGGTATCAGAGTAAGTCAAATTCCAACAAAGTGGTATCAAAGCTAGGTTGGAAGTGTCTAAGAGGAGCGATCTCATAGCTAGGTTGGAAAAGTCATGGGAAGAGCAATCTTAGAGCTAGACACAATGTAAAGATCCAAGGAAGACCTGTGAGAGAAGCTGACATAAAGAAAGAGCTAGATAGAGTCGAGCCAAGAAGGTCTCAGAGTCTATCAGAGCAAAGTTGGTAGAGCTTAGAAAAGTCTACCAAAGTTGACAGAGCCAGTTAGAGCCGATCAGAGTTGTCAGGAAGGCAAAGTCAAGGAAACAAATTAAGATGGAAAAAGAATTTCCCAGATTTGATGAAAACAAGCACAACTTCTTGGAAAACTCAAATGCAAGCCAAGTTTGAGTATAGAGGCATGTGGGAGGTTGTAAATCAAGGTTTTGAAGTACCAACAAATCAAGCAATGTTAACACAAGAACAAAAGAAAATTCTTAAACACAAGCAAAGAAATGATAAAATAGCACGTGCCTTTTTGGGTAGATATTTAGGATTTTCTATTATAGATTCAATATGTGAGAAATTTGGTTTTATAATGGATATGAAAAGGCCAACTAAAAAGTTTTGGGATTATTTAATGAAAAATTATAGTGATACTAAAGAAGAAAATATTGATAGAGAAAAAGATGAATTCCTTATAGATAAAGAAGAACAATAAGCGATTTTTGAAGAAAATAGTAGAGAGAATTACCAAGACAAAGAAGAAAATGAAAACTATGAAAAATTAGAAAAATTAACAAGAAATTTAGCGTTACAAGAGAGTGGAGGAGGAAGAAAGTCTAACACCATCAACAGTCAAGATTCGTCGGAAAGTCACCGAAAAATTGTCAACCGGGAAGTTAATTCTCACCTCCACCACCATTGGATAGATCGAGATGTGTTGAACAAACTTTTCTTCTTCGTTGACATCAAATTCCAGCTGACGTGAAAACAAGCTTCGAAAAATCATGTTTGTCGTGAAATTTATCAGCAAACGACATGTGAATATACACATCCACCATCAAACAACTCAGAATCATCAGATCTATGAAGCCCAAGAAGAAAATCGGAGTTTAAATGCTGGAAAAGTGTGCATTAATGGTCATTATGAAAAATTACAGCCGGCCATCTACAGTGGTAACTATTAGTCAGATCCCTAGGATGAAAAATATCAATCTAGTCCAGTTTTACAGAGAATATTGTTTTACCCCCACCCGATTTAGTTCATCATAAATAAGTCCCTATAGAATTTAAAGTTGGTTCTTTTGTTTCCAAATTGTCATTATAAATCCCCAACGAAAAAATATGTCAAAAAAGAGAAGAATTGTGATGTTTTGTGGAATCATTTAAAGAAAAAAAAAAGAGAAATTGCTTAGATTGGATAAGAAAACAAAGAAGTTTAAAGAGAAAGAGAAGGATTGGAAAGCAAAAGTGAAGAGTTTTAAGGATGTTGGTAAAGGAAAGCCTAGTGCATAAAGTTACGTCAGTACTAGAAAGGGTCATGTTAAATTCAAAATAAAGATTTTGTTTATGAAGGCTTATGGAGTCAAATTTTTGCATAAAGATAAAATAAAGTTTGGGTATAATCATTGAGACATATGTGAAGAAAAGAAAGAAAACAAACAATTATGGTCATGGTTGATAAATTATGCAAGAAAACCATATGAGGATGTATGGGAAAACATGAAGGTAAGGTTGATTGGAAAGTTACTGTATAGTCTTTTTGAAGATCTTGTGTTTACTTGGTTAATTAGAGAACATAATAATTATAAAGTTATTCAAGAGGTATATCAAGATGCTCATGAAGACAAGAAAGGTTTGTCAAGCGATCAAAAATGTTCAAGAAGAAGTTTGAAGTCATTGTTTGATTAAGCTTAGTTTAAGGAGGGGTGTTGGAAGTTTAAACAATGCTTAAGAGTTTATTTAAAATTTAAAATCTAAGTTAAAATAGGATTAGAGTCCTAATAAGATTAGAAGATCATGTTATGGGAGAATTAATAATCCTAGTTAGTTATGGATAATAATTAATTATTTAGTTATTTTAGAATTATTAATATTCATGGTTTGAGTAGGATTAAGATTGAGTCTACTATGTAAGTCTTTGTAATTTATCAATTTCAAAAAAAAAAAAAAAAAGAAGAAGAAGAAGAAATAAGAAGTGTTCAAGGGTCGAATTTTCTTCTTCATTATATTCCTTTGTTGCTTGATTCGTTGAATTATTGTTCTCTAACAAAGTAGTATTAGAGTAAGCCAAATTCCAACAGCGTTGTCGCTAATAAGATAGTATTCTAATAATAACTAGTCTAATTAACTAGTTCTTTGATTAAAAAATTCTTCAACTTAAGAAGCTTGTTCTTGTATAACCATAAGTGATGCATTACCCTTAAAATCTGAAGAAGCTAATAAATCACCAACCACGCCCAACTCCTCAATCTCTACCCATTCTGCTAGCCCAAACAATATTGGTGATCGGACATCATGTCTTCTTCCAACCAATATGAGATCAAAATCATTGCTTATAGAATGAAGAATCTTTGCTGTGTCAGATGCTGCTGTCACACTCTGCTCCATATACTTAAAATTTTTGTTCTCAGTGTTGCTAATTTTGAAATCATTGATCTTGTTCAAGTCATTATTTTCTTCTTCCAAATCTATGATACAATGATTTAGAACAACGAATCTGATGACAGTTACACTAATTTTGGTATTTTTCGCCATTCGCTTACCATATGCTAGAGCTTCACGATCATCAGGCCCCCCTAGAAATAGTACACACACGTTTACCATTAGTTGGCGTGATAAAATGGGTCTAAAATCTAGAAACATCCCATGATCATACATGATCCCGACAGAGCAAGGAGCCATTTTGAGAACATTTTTTATAATTTTTTTAATGAATGGACTATTTGTTTTTTGGAATGGAATAACTATTAAGAAAGCTCTTTTTTCATAAGCCATCGAGCAAATATCATCATGCATTGACGCATAAGGAGCAATAGATGTGTAGCATTGCACCGAGATAAAGCCTATATTTTGCTTCTCGTAATGGTGAAAGGCATTAATGATGGGATCAACTTTGGCAGGCTTGAAAGATGCTACTTTTTCTAATTTATGAGGGATGACTAAGGGTAAGGATCGTCCAATGTACTCTTCCAAGTTCATAACATAGACTCCTGCAAAATATTGTGGGGGAAGGGAGATTTGTAAGTTGTTAATAATGGTTGGGATGTTATCAGCTTCATGAATACATGCAAGAATGCGAAACTCAGCATGGAGTGCACAATGTTGGATCTTAAGTTTATTGTAGGCTGCATAATTTTTCGAATTGTTGCACATAACTCTCATCAATGGTGTTAAAAGAATAGAATAGAATGTTGTTGTCATGGCCATAATACTAAATCCTTCTTTTGATAATTCCTACAAAAGATGTACAAGCAATAAATTAGAAACGCACATATATTGAACAACACGGAATAAGGAAACAGAATCAATTTTTTGGACATTATCACGTTTTGCTCATATTTAATTAGTTCTAGTTGAGTAGTATACCTTGACTTCCATTGTACGATGAAAGTATTGTATATCATAGATGCCTCGGCAATTTAGAATTAGGCTAAGTGAAAGAGTATCCATAAATGGAATTTGGCAGTAGAGTGATGGAATGATTATGGAAAAAAGTTTCACCAACTTACAAACTAATGAAAAGACGTTAACAGCCAATAAAGCGTGAAATCTTATTCCGTACAGGTCGATACGTCTACCCATATTTATCATAAAACAAGGCATAAACACTGCCCAAACAAAGTATTGAATTTTTTCTAGAAAGTGAGGTCCCATGGGTGATGTTGTAGGGGTGAAGATTCCCAAGACTATAGGTCCATATAAATGATCAATTCCTAAGAAACTCCCCCAAAAAGCAATTCCAAGAATCATCATATTGATAGCCAAAACATGTCCATGCCTCAGGGATTTTCCTTCCGAGGTTTGCTTCATCATCCAAAGCATTATTGGTCGTAGAACAAAAGCAGTGACTAATGGAAAGATTACTAAGGCGAGGGATTGGAATAGATTCGCATGTTTGTGTGGAACTTTTTGTGTATCTCGAGGTGGTAATTCTAATCCACCCAAAACGTAAACAACGGTCGGAGAAAGCCAACTTATTATGTTGCCTATAAGTGAAGAAGAGAGAGCAATACGACCTATCTCGGAGTTAAGAAGTTTGAGATCTGCCAAAATGGAGAAAACTACAGGAAAGGAAACTGATGATTCTAGTGCTGCAACTAACGGGAGGTATTTTGCAAAATCTTTCTCAAATCGATCAAACCTTTGCCTCATATAAAAGCCCATTGGTAAAGTTACTATCAACGGAAATATGGAAGATCCAAGGCCTATAACAATTGCCAATCGGCTAGATTTTGTTATAATCTTTTTATCCATTCGTGCGGTAACGGAAAAAAACATGAAAATGAACCCTAGTTGTTCAAACACATGAAGCAACATATCCGTTTTTTCTGGGAAAATGTTCTTGTGAAATCTTGTATCTTTCCCGAGAAATGAGGGGCCTAAGGCAATGCCGGCCTGTTGACCTAAACATTGTTAGTAAACGTATATATTCAGGCACATATATGTGTACAAAAATTAAACATGTATAAGACAAACAATGAACTTACAAGCATCTGTGAAGCAAAAGTGACTTGTCCAATAGGGATCAAAAGAAATTGAAAAACTATTGTCAGAAAACCAAATATTGCAAGTGGCGATAACACAACAAGAGGGAAAAATATCCCTCGACCTCCATCTATTCCGTATGATCCTGACATGAACTTTCTGAATGATTCGCAACATGTAGTCATATTCTTTAATTTACCACCTGAACTGGACACCTTTAATTTTCTTGGAAGAAGAAATGACGAAGATTTAAGTTTTGAATAAATAATAAAGCAATGGTTTCCAGGACAAAGATGAAGAAAAGGCAAGAGAAATATGTGAACAATGTGTAGACTTTGATCTTTTTGACAAATATTGTGTAGTATGAGTGGCATTGATTTTATTAACCGTTGCATAAAACTTGTTTTATTAAGCAAAATTGAAGCCGAGAATACTGGTCTAATTGAATTGCTTGGAATCCACGCACGCATGCCCAACATGAAAATTCTCTATTTTTCTACTTTATTTGAATTAGTACTGACTTCTAAATTAGAGCATGAAGATTGATCGATTGAGCATAAATATAACAACTCAGACAAACTAGGTTGTTGTGAAAATTGTATAAGGATTTCAGCGGCTCAGATTAAGAAACTAAACTTGAAACTTACAGGAAATTAAAGTTTGAAAGCCTTATCTCATCAGAGTTGGATACTCAATCTATGAATTTTATTTTGTATTTTGTATAAAGGGCCTACAAAATTATATTTGATTTTATTTGTCTCACGAATAGTGGAGAGCCACTTAGTGACCAATTGGATTGGCTCCATTCAATTATAAACTTCCATTAAGTTCACTTAAATGTCTATACACCATTTATAAAGTTTACTTAATTTCCATCCATAAAATTAATTCTTTCTTAAATAAACCAACTCCAAACTCACTATTCTTGATTAAATCCAATTAAATAAACTCCTTGTTTCATAAATTTTCTTTTAACCACATTAAAATAATATTAATAATAATAATAAAAGGAACTCTCAACTCTCCATTTTAATTTCTATTTTACTCCATTTTAATATGATCTGCTTTCCACCAACATATGTAATTAGACTTAATTATATGTGCAGAAAATTAGTTTTTTTTTTAGAGCAATTAATCATAGGACTATTACTCATCAACAATTTCTAAATATGAAAATACTCCATAAAAAAGGTACATCTATTTAATAGAAATATATAAGTCAATATGTGCTACAATTCTCATAATTATTACTATTTGAATTTTTATTAATAATTAATCAAAATTTCCCCTCTAGTTCAATTTTCTAGCCTAATATTTAGGCCTGGCAAATTCTATATGACCCATTAACACGACATGAACCCATTTAATATTATCGGATCGGGTCGTTAGCGGGTTAACACGGTAAAACCCGTTTGATATCGAACCGTGTTTGGGTTTATCATGTAAAAAACCGTTTCATCCATTTAACCCGTTAATATTAAGGATAATAAAGTAAATTTATTTACAATAAATAAAAAAAATATAATAACATATAGCAAATACTAATTTATAACTATGTTTAACCTAATTACAATTATTCTAAAACAATTATGTCATCTTTTTCTTAAGTGTGTATGAGTAACGGGATTTTGATGGGGAATATAAAGAAGAAACTTATAAAATGTCATATTTTATTTTTAGAAATCATTTAATAATAGAACATTACCGATTATTTATCTTAAATATGCTTCAGATGGATCTTTAAATGATATTGGATACAAATTTTTTTATATTTTCGTATTATATTAAATTTGGATATTTTAATAAATTTCAAAATATTTGTTGGATTTTAAATTTATAAACTATTGGTTGTATTAAATGTTTAGAACTTATACAAATCTTGTTGCACATATTATTGTCTAACTTGAAAATAAAAAACGAGTTAAATGGATTGGATTCGGGTAACACGTTAGGTTAACAGTCGGGTTTGAGTTTTAAGATTTAGACCCAATAAATTAATAGGTCGGATTTGGATTAATATAATTTAACACGATACGAATACGAAACGACACGAAACCACTGTAACACGACTTGTTGCCAGCTCTACTGATATTGTCTAAGAGCTATAACAATTTAATGAAATAAATAGAATATGCTATCCATGACAAATATGTATACGAAACTAACGTATTAACATGTTTGGAAATACATAAATCTGTAAAAAAGAAAAAAGATTGCTAATGAAACTGAAACTTGAAATACCCAGTGGAAAAACAAAAAAGAAAAAAACAAGGATGAAGACTCAATTAGTGGATATAATTTTATAAAATAAAACCATTAATTTCTTTTCTTTACAAAAACCTGTTTTCTAAATAAATCTTATTTTTGCAAACTAACATAACAAACTCATTTCTCAAATTAACTTATATGCTTTTCTTTCCTTGAAATATATAAATAAATCTATCTTTTCTCAAAACATGTAAGTAACCTTATCTTCTCTCTCTCTCTCTCTCTATATATATATATATAATAGTAATAATAATAATTTATTTTCTCAAACGTACATAGAATTAATTTGAGCTCCTTACAATTAGGGTTGGCAAAAAAACCCGATACCCGGATTTTACCCGAAAAATCCGGGTGAAAAAAACCCGGATTTTGCAGGTTTTAAATCTGGGTGCGGGGATTGTTTTAAAAAAAATCCGGGTGCGGTGCGGGTGCGGTATTATCAATAAACCCCGCACCCGCATAATTCTTAAAAAAAATAAGAAAAAAGTAGAAAAAAGTATGAAAAAATCTGGGTTTTTTCCGGGTTCGGTGCGGGTGCGGTATGTAATATCCTAAAACCCGGAAAAACCCGGACGCGGAAAAACTCGGAAAAATCCGGAGATTTTCCGAGGTCCGGGGAAATTTTTTTTAGTCCGGTCCGGGTGCGGAATGGCCAAACCCGCACCCGCACTGGACTTTTGCCATCCCTACTTACAATGAAAGACATTTCATAGAAATCCTTGAAAAGCTTAGTATTACAATCCAAAATAATGTTAACAACTTACTATCTTTTTCTTCTATATATAACTCTTATATAAAGCTTAAGTTAATTGATACATAATCGCTGTATACAAAGTTTGCTTCTTAACAATGTATATGTTAATTCAATTCCATATAATGATTACAACTAATATAAATAACACACATGATGATCTTAAATAAAACACTTATAAAAATCGCTAACTCGATCGGCTACCATAAACTAACTCATATCCCAATCTTGGTAATGGTGGATGGTTTTACAATTTTGTCATCTACATCCGATGGATAAGGGGTTACACAACTATCCAACAACAAGAACCGCTTAAGACTCAATCTGACACGAGAAAGAAGATCAAGAAAGCTGAATTTTTCTTTTCACATTCTAGACTTTTTCACAACCTCCAAGACTCCTCTAGTTTGAAATTATTTTTTAATTTGTCTTGATTGAGATTGTTGGAAAATCACTTTTTGCTTTTCCTTTGCTGTGCTGGTTTCTTAGGTTATAGTTTGGGCTTTGGACTACCATTTAGGCTCACAGGTGTTCCATGAAGTGAAAGCTACAACGTCTGTATCTTGTTGGAAAAGACAAAATTTATTTTCCTCTAAAGATATCCATGCCCCAATTCCCTCACTACCTCCAGTACTATCTGTTAGCATGATCGGTTCACAAGAAAAGATTGCACGTCGTTACTGTAGTTGCCTTTCCCCAACCAAAATATGAATAAAGTGGCATTCGACATGAGCTTGACGTTTCAGCACTTTTGCATCACAAAAACCACCTCTAACAATCTATTAGAGATTCGTTATTGCATGCCGGCGCATAAAAAACAAACATCTTTGATCTAACCTTCAACCTAGTAATAAACCGAAGCATCTTAATCTTAATATCAAGCAACGCATCTCTTGTGGGTAAAAGCGTAGCCAAGTTAAAGCTCGGACGATATACCTTATGAAGCCCATCTTCTTGGGTAAAGGAGTACAGCAAGCTCACCACTTACTTGAGTTTCTATAAATTCACCGCGATGGTCATCACAACCAACCAAGAGATTGTCTTATACTATATCTTCCAGCTAAAGGGAAGAAGAGGTTAAAACTTCTGAAAGCGATTCTTCTAACTGCTTTATCCTTACTTCGTTTTCGGCAGCTATTTGATGTATGGCAATGGATCGATAGAAGAAAACGCAGGGTAGATACACGGAAGGTGAAAGCTGGTCAACCGATGATATTTACTCGTCCCTGTTTCTCCCCCTCAACGTTTCTAGTTTAGTTGTTAGAGGTGGGTAGTTTCAAGATCGATGGGTTTCATTGATTTGATTAATTGGCTTTATAATTTCCTTTTCTGTTTGTCCCCATCTTTAAATAATTGCCTTGATGTTATTGTTGCATTGATGTTTTCGTGCAGTTAGATTCAAGAGAAGTGATATGCACTTGTAAATATACATCTCTAGCCTCCCTTCATATTTTCATGAGTAACTTAGACCTTCTAAGTCTGAAACATTGGTAAAAACTTTCTCCTTGGCTAATCAGTAATAGCATTTGAGTATGATTTTTTCTCAAAGAAAATTAATAATAATTGTTAATTGATCACCTAGTAAATCAATGAAAACTAACATATTCTATTAAATTGGAAATGAGTGATGAATTTCTAAAAATGTTTTGAGTCATGCCAACAAAAATTTTAATTGAGCATAAAGATCGATTTTAAGATTAGTTAGTATTATTCTTACAATAGATACTAATCTACATGGGAAATGAAAGCTATAATGTCTGGATCATGCTGGAAAAGGTGCATTACATTTTCTTTCAGTGATATGCATGCCTCAATTCCATCACCATCTCTAGTATACATTACCTCGAGCTTTTCAACAAGAGAGTGTACGTGGGTCACTCTAACTGCCTTTCCCCTATAAAGGGTTAAGTGGCATTCTATACACGCTAGAAAACGGATAAGAATCTACATTATCTTTTGTCAAATTCTTCACGATCGTCTCTCAACGCATTAATCACCATCCAAAAAGCTAGTTGATCACTCTGAATAGTGTAACGGATGGCAAATGTACCCTTAAAATGTGAGAGAAAATTATATGTTAACGAGAAAGTCTAGAGTACGTACAAATTTAATAAAGGGAAAAAATGATCTTTGTAACTTCGTTTAAGCCTATAATTAGTATAAAGTTCCTGTATTGTTTGTAAATCTTTGGTAATTTTTTATGAAACACATGATGACTTTCAGAATTCCTACCGTTCATAAGCTTGTCATCTAAAACGCGCGTAAATTAATATTGCGACCACATGCCTATATCCTACGGTAAAGTGACAATATTCACCATATATAGTACTATTGAATTCTATTCACATCATAGATCTAGTAAAATAAAGCAATTTGAATTCAATGCCGTTTAACATAATTTATAAGCACGCAGTTTATTTCTCTAAGTCCAAAAACTTATCCCAAAATCATGCATTCCAAATTAAATGGTATAAAATTAAAACTATCATATTACACCATATCATTCATTACATCATCACACTACAAGAATTTTTTAAATATTTGTCACTTTACAAATTTTTTATTTGGCGATTTTTTAAATAAGTGAGAAATATTATCTGATCTGGAAAGTCAACCCAGTTTTTTGATATTATTTATCACTTTCAATAACTTCGTTTATCACTTTTAAAATAAGTGACATGTATGTACGTTAGAAAAAAAAAATCTTTATATTTTCCCTCTTCCCCTTTTTTATTTCCCCCTATCTGTTAACATTTGTTTGCTCCTTCTTTTGCCCTAGCCGCCATCATCTATTTTCTTACCCACTCATCATCTGCTCACATCACCTACCTCTTTCAGTTCCTCTTCTTTGAAGCTGTTACTGGACATGCATGGCATCGCCTTCCTCTAACTCCGTGATCGAGATCTCATATGACCTGGCATTTCTCATTCGACTTCCTCTCTTTCATTCGGCTTCCTCTTTTTCATCCTGTTGAAAGTCTAGAATTTAACCTCAACTTGCTAATTCCTCACAATCTCACTCCTCCAGATGTGGACGATACTGCTGTTTGTTCCCAACTATTATCAAAAGAACTGAATGCCAAGAACATTAGAGATGTGCCACTTGAAGTGAGGAGTATTCAAGTTTCCGGGACAGAGTGTAGGCTAGATGGGTTTATGGTACACACTTGTACAGGTTTTACTCTTGAACCAGGGGAGTGAACAAAGCTCCTGATCTCTTATCAGGCCGATTTTGCTGCTGCAATGGTGCATAGGGATCTTGAACTGGCCTTGGCATCTGATATTCTCGTGATACCCATGAAGGCAAGGATTATTTTAGAAAAAGCACTAAACTTGGCAGGAGATTCGACTTCTTCATTCTCCTTCCTATCAAACAAACGTAGCCTTACTCCCATGTTGCCTTATCTTGGAATGTACCTTTACATATCACTCCTGCTTGGTTTTTGTTTGCTAGTTTAGTTGTTCTCTTTGATTACCATGCTCAGTTTCCATTTGTGTTAAGAAAATCAGATCTTTGTAAGAATTTTTTGCAATCAATATATAACACAAGAAGTTGTATATAATCGATCAAGAATTATGTATGCAGGACTGGTCATGAAGCAGAACTTGCTCCAGTTGCAATAGGTTCTCACATTGATACTATTCCATACTCTAGCAAGTATGATGGAGTTGTCGGTGTGTTGGGTGCAATAGAAGCCAATAATGTGCTAAGAAGGTCCGCAATTTAGTCTTTTATAAAGTCTAAGAGAAATTGATGTTAATTTTCATCATATGCTACTACTTTATTGGCGGGTTTTCATGCCTGAGTTCTTACTGGGAATCATTCCCTTCACAAAATTTTGGTACTAAATATGAGTGGCATACATAATTTATGCGTGGATGAATATAATCTTGAAGCATTTCTTTGATTTTCTCACCAGTCTCAAGCAACACAGCCAGAGATTGGTAACTTAAATGATTTATTTAAATACACCCTCTTGCCCTCTTAAGAATTAGGCCACACCAACATGTACATCATGGATATCAATAAGTATGTGTCTTCTTTGTCCTATCTAGAGTAATGCTTTGTGTTTCCTATTGAACCCATTCACAGTTCTTTAGATTATTTTTAAATGAAGGGTTTGAATGATTTGAGATGTCATCTAATGTTCTAAACTATAGGAAATGCCATGGCTTTAAAAGACTAATTGCTTGTTAATTACATCTTATTTTCTGTTTGTTAAACTTATTGGGATTCTAACAGGTCTGGCTTCAAGCCTAGAAGGTCACTGGAGGTTATCATGTTCACCTCATAAGAGCCTATGCGCTTTGGAATCAGTTGTTTGGGAAGGTTAGTCACTGGCAAATAGTTAGAAATTCAGTACTTGAACAAACCACTTTCTTATTATCTATTTGCTTGGATTCTTTCTTAATTTTTACCCATTAAACTTCAACAGAATATGTTATGAGGTTGTTGATGGCAATTGGGCTTCAAAATCGTAGTTTATAGCATGATATTCCTTACATGTTATTTTCATTATGCAGCCGCTTATTGGCAGGGAGTGAAGCACTTGCAAAAGATCTGATATCAATAGTTGATAGTCAAAATGTATCATTTTTAGATGCTGCAAGATCTGCTGGATATGCCAAAGAAGATGACTTATCCAGTGTATCTATGAAGAAAGGAAGTTATTCTGCTTTTGTTGAATCGCATATAGAGCAGGGACCCATTCTGGAGGAGGAAAGTTTGTCCCTTTTTACTGCTTATTCTACATTCCTGGCCTTTGTTCTAAGTGCCTATTAATTCACAAAATTTTCCAATTCAGGTACATCTATTGGTGTAGTTACTGCCATTGCAGCACCTGCAAGTATAATAGTAGATTTTGAAGGCACTAGGGGCCATGCAGGTGCAGTCTTAATGCCAAAGAGGTAAATAAGACCTGTATGCAAATGATCGTCACCCAACTCAAATAACATGTACATCGAATATACACCTAAATTGACTACTTTCTAATAATATGTAGTTATATTTTATATATCTTTCTTTATGTTCCTGCATCATTGCAATTGCTTGAACTAACATGTTTAAGTAAACACGCTAGCTTTGAGGACCTTGCTTTGCTTTCAATTTTCTTTGCATTATTTTGACTATATCTGGTTGATCTTAAAATTTAGAATTTGACAATCTCATAAGCTATTTTATTCTACTTTGAAACAATTCAAGATTCCTAAGATGACTAATTCTAACCAAATGAAATATCATCTAAAAAGTAAATCTTTTTTATGCTGAGTACTTAAATTCCTGTTGTCAAATTTAGAAGCCATTTAAAGTGAGATCATTTCACATGGTACTTACCGCAATAGTTGATTGTATAGTTTAAAAAGTATCATTAACCTAGGTTCCTGGCGAACTTTAGTATTTTCAAGGAATGTTTCCAATAAATTTTGAAACCAAAGGATTGGATTAATACTAATGCCATATGCTTGGGGATGTCAGCAATACTTATTGAATTTCTTATTCTTTCATGCTTGTTCAATCCCATTGCCTCACTTGAACAAAAATGACGCTGGACTGGCAGCTGTAGAATTAGCATTAGCTATTGAGAAACATGTATTAGAGTCTGGATCTGTTGATACTGTTGGTACAGTCTGTGAGTCAAGATCCCTTTATAACTAAACATAGAATTTATGGAATCTGGAAGTCTGTCTTGCATCATGAATGTTTAACTTTATTTTGGCGCTTTTCATAGAACTCTGGAGTAAGTTAATAATTCCTATTTTCTAAGGCATTCTCGAGCTACATCCTGGTGTAATCAACACCATCTCAAGCAAATCACACCTAGAAATTGGTATGTTTCCTGTCAATAGTTCAATTCTTTTAGGATAAAGTGTATAACAAATATACTGACAAATGTTTCTACAGGTTGATTGTCAAATTTTCTAAAGTTTGTTTGATTTTCTGAAAGTTTTCTTTGCTATTTGTTGAACTTTTTCCCTCGTTTCACAGACACACGAGATAGCAAATGGGGTCAAGGCATTAGCATTGACCCTCGCCAAGTTATCCCTGCAATGATCTTCATTTGTAATTCTTATTAACAGTTAATAAACTTTGGGCAAAAATGTGGTGATGATTGTTGACAAATGAATAACAAATCATACATGGTTACGCATGCTTATTTTCTTTATCCTTTTTCAGTCGGACTTGCTATATTAAGTTGAGTGGATGATTTAATGTGAGCCTTGATCCATAATGTGTGAATTTGAAAGATAATTGTGTTGGGTTTTCCATGTTCCTCTTGAGATGGAATGATAATTTCATTACCCTTAATTAATCTAACTGTGGGCATCAAATTTATTCTTGAAATTTTCTTGCCTTTTCCTGTTAATAAATTGATCCAGGTTGTAGAGACAAAAAGAGAAGGAGATTGTAGTTGTCACTCACAGTGACTTCTTATGTCAACTCCTTAGTGCCTTTGGAAATGATTGTCATCCATCTATTAAGGATGAACATTTCTATGTGGTCGAGTGTCATGCTTGATATTCAACTTGGAGCTTCTTGGTTGCTTTGACACCACTATACTTCTGGTCCCCTCTTTAATGCATTTTGAATTTACCATTTTGAAACAGTCAAATGCCTTTGGCTTATAATATGTCAACCCCTGCAGTTATAGCTTCCATGATATGGATTTACTTATGTTCTGTGTGTATGTGTTTATTAAAATTTAACTGTGTGCCTTCTGTCTATGTGCCTTCTGTTATGACTTCTTCATGTGTTGTATGGTTACAGGTTGAATTTGAGTACCTCCCTTTCTACAACAACTATGGGCTAGGTCTCACAACAGGGAGTCCACTTGCTTCTAGAGTGCTCACTAGAAAATACAATAAGGGAATTATACCACCTGACAATCGGTTTGCATTGGAAAATTACGAAGTAATTAGATTGGATTTGATACACTTCAGTTGCTATAATCCACTGTTATTCTTTGCTCTTATTGGTGTAAATTATTGACTACATGAATTACAAAGTTACTAATTACTTGATATTGTGTAGTATGCTTACTTGTTTGTTATATGGATTTTTGATATATGATAGAGTGTGATTGATTCGAGGATTGATGCTTATTTTATGATAAATTTGTTTAATATGACAAATGATACAGATTATGAATTTCTGAAATTTTTTAAAATACCAATTATATATACTTGGCAGTTAATAATCAGCCAAGTATTATATATATATATATATATATATATATATGTATATGTATATGTATATATTAAATACTTGACGGCTAAAAACTGGCAAGTATATATATTTTTTTAATTTTTAAAACTATTTATACTTGGCGGTTTTTTAAACTTGGCGGCCAAAAACCGCCAAGTATAGTCAGGTGCATACTTGGCGGCTAAAAACTGTCAAGTATATATATTTTTTTAATTTTTAAAACTATTTATACTTGGCAGCCAAAAACCACCAACTATAGTCAGGTACATATTTGGCAGGTTAACCGACCGTCAAATTGACCATATTTGGCGGTACCATTGGTGGCGCTTTCAAGACCGCCAAATATATACTTACTTGGCGGCCAAAAACCGCCAAATATGAGCATTTTTTTTATAGTGTTCATATCATCCACTTGGTAAGCCTACAGTAAATACATATCATTTAAAATGCAGTTTGAAAAAAATATCATTATTCTTTATAACTATTAATTTCATATTACCATCAAAATATTAGCTTTATCTTAGTTGTATTTGGAGGATAGATGCATGTTTAGTGATTTAAAAATTTTGATTTTCATGCTATTCAAGGACCTATCACGTGATTATTTATACTATATACCTGATTTCAAAATAAATAATATTCATATATACTAGCCAACATAAAATATTTCCATTATCTATAAACTATAAATTATTTTGAGAATCAAATCATATCACATCTATATAGAAATATTACGACGTATATAATCTTATAAAAATAGATTTCACATTGGGATTGATATCTTTATTTCATTTAATAATAAGGCCTGTTTGGCGTTTTATATACTTAATTATTTGCTATCACTGACAACTGCTTCTATATGAAATTAACTTATTAATTAATCAATGCATATAATCAGTGACATATATATTAATTAAAAGTCTTTAATATCATAAAATTCAACAATTTAAGAAACTTAATTAGAGATTAACTTACCAAAGTGGATCAATTAGAATCTAACTATACATAAAGTTTATAAGATTATAGATATTATTGTAGAATTACTCCATTCTATCTCAGATGCGAAAGTTATATATCTGGATCATGTGGGAAAAGATGCATAACATTTTCTTCCAATGATATCCGTGCCTCAAATCCACCTTTATCTCTACCATATCCATTAGAATGGCCATTTGAACATGAGAATATATAGGGGTGGTCACTCTAGCTGCCTTTCCCCAACCAAAATTTGGACTAAGTGTTATTCTACACAAGCTAGAAAAATGATAAGAATAAACATTATTTTAATCAAATTCTTTCCAAACCTGTTTCCATGCATTGCTCACTACGAAGAATGAATCATCCCCCTTTTGAGGTTTTACACAACCAATAACTTATTGTTATTGCATCAACAATGAGGCCGACCAACTCGTGATACTCAACTTTGTTATTCTTGTTCTCTGGTCTAAATTGCGCCATTGTGGG
Organism: Boswellia sacra; assembly: GCA_013180625.2. NCBI lineage: Eukaryota > Viridiplantae > Streptophyta > Magnoliopsida > Sapindales > Burseraceae > Boswellia > Boswellia sacra. Next base: position 357,231 of record SNVD02012892.1, read on the forward strand.
CATGACCAAGTTCCTGCAGCAGCCTGATATTAATAGCCCAAGAACTCCCCACAAAAAGCAAAAACCATCATATATTAATGGCCAAGACAAGTCCACACTTCAAGGACTCTCCTTTTGAGGTTCACCTTATCATCCAAAGCATTATTGGTCATAGAACAAAGGCAACAACTAATGGAAAAAATAAAATGGCAAGGTTTTGGAAAGAAAGCCATGTTTGTATTTGAAAACTTTTAGAGTTGGTTTTTCTTTCCCCCAATTGACGGACAAACATTGGAGACACCCAACTAATTATGCTGTTTATGATTGAAGAAGAGATAGCAGATATCTAGGAGTTAAGAATTTAAAATCTGTCAAAATGGAGAAAACTATAGGAAAGTAAACTGATGATTCTAATGTAGCAATTATTGGGAGGCTTTTGCAAAAATCTTCATCTAATTAATCAAACTTTTGGATCATAACTATGCCCACAACTGTAGTTTCTAGCATTGGAAGTATGGTAGATCACAGACCCATAAGAGCTACCAATATTCCCCATTCTGTTATAATTGTCTTTTTCCATCCGTACATTAATTGAAAAGAACATGAAAATGAGCTCTCACGCTTCAAGCACATTAAGCAGAATATAGGTTTTTACTCCGAAAATATTCCTGTCAAATCTTGAAATTTTTTTTTCCTTAGGAAATGAGGGCCCTATGGCAATGCCAACCTGTTGACCTAAGTTATATAAATATCATGATAGTTTTAACTTATGTCTTAAGGAAACATATTAAGTTGTTGAAGGTTGTACGAATTCATTTAAAATTTATGTATTTAATGATTTTTTACACTTTTTTTAGAAAACTTATAATTTTTTTAGAGAATATACACGACCTTCAAAAAAATTTACACAATTTATGAGAGTTTAGGGCATCTGTTAGCTATTCAAATATAAAAGCATGTTAGAGATAGCATGACGGAAGGAAAGATATACATATAGAAGAGATATTTTGACACAAAGTTTTAACATAATTTATTAACACAATTTTTTCCAGTTTTTTATCTCACCAAATCTAATGATTAAGATTGAAATTTAAAAACTTGTATTTAATGCTAATAACTCATCAATCATCTCAAACTTAGATTTTATAAATTAATGATTAGAAAAATGATCTAATTTTGTATCAAAAGATATAATATATATATATATATATATATATATATATATATATATATATATATATAATACATATGAAAGAGAATGATCTTCAAAGCATTTATGAAACAAAAGTAACCTGTTCAATAGGGATCAAAAGAAATTGAAAAATTATTGTCAGAATTGTAAATATAACAATTGGAGATAGCACGATCAAAGGAAAAGATATTCCTTGAACTTCATCTATCCAATATGATACAGACCTAAACTTTATAAATGATTTGCATTATGTAGTCATTATTTGCTTAATCTCGCAAAGTAGACATATTTAATTTGTTTTGGAAAGAATGATGAAAAATTAAGCTTCGAATAAATAAGATGAAGATCAATAAATATTTATTGTTTCTAGGATATGGATCAAAAGGAGAGAAGAGAAAATATATGAGTAATTGATAGACATGAGTTTCTTTGACAAATATTATTTGGCATCGGAGTTGGTTATAAATGATTATAGGTAGAGTATAATTTTAGATACAACTTGTCAAATTAAGCAAAATCAGAGTCGACAATATTGGTTTATTAATCAACCATCATATCTAAAAACGTCTTGGTTCCTTGAACAAATAATTCTAAAAAACCAAAATACGCAAGAAAATTAGGGCTCCCAACCTCCTAATAATAGTATTTCAACATCTCAAAACTAATCAATAAAAAATAATTATTTGTTATTAAATTCACGCAGAATTAGTAAATAGAAAACATGAAAAAGAAGCCTAAATAGTAATTAAATAAATAAGAGTAATCCTCAATAGTTTTTAAACATAATCTGAATGAAAAAGTAGAGTAATAAAAATTTAAATATTTTCGTCTATGTAGCTGACCTCAAAGTTGTTAACTATGAGCTTATTGAACCTACAATATTCTGAAGCGGAGTTTTTTATTTAATTTGTTTCAATTCTAATAATTAAAAATCAAACTACTTTTAAAGAGCGATTATTATATTGAAATCTTTTTAAAGAACTTCATGTGATAGTGCTTACTCATTAAAATAAATACCATCTAATTTTTCACAAGACTTTCAAACATATTTTAGCTACTAAGTAAACATCATCTATCAAACATTTCTACTAGTTACCAACCATTAAAATCAATAACATAATTTTGTTAATCATCCACAAATATGCTAACTCATAAGAAATATACTAAAAACATTTAAGTACCCTAATCAAGTATCCTAGAAAATTAGGTGGTTATAACCCTTTGAAGATTCCACATACGCAGAAAGAATATCAATTAAGTTGGTCAAAACTTAGTAGAACTAGAATTGCACATTCATAGTAATATATAAAGTTAACCATTGGCATTAACAGAGCTACCTCCAAGAGGCTTAGGACCCAATAAAAATACGGGGTAAAGCCTACATGTGTATTTAATGTTTGAGCAATTTTGGATGAATTAAATAGTATTACTAATTAAGCAAGGGCAAAGCTCAAACAGATTACTGGAGGTGGTTTGGGTGATGCAAAATTGCTAAAACATTCAAAACACATGTTTACAATTTTGCTGGCCAAGTGACAAGTATCCCAGTATACTATTTATTCAATGAAAACAAACCTAGGCTTGTTTTTTTGGATAGAGTTTGGGCTTTGGGTTGGCAATTACATTCACAACTAGGGTGTGCACGGGTCGGGTCGGATCGGGTTTCATCGAATCCGACACAACCCGATATGTCATCGGGTTTGAAAAATTGAACCCGTCGTCGGGTTTTTATAACTGTTGACCCGATATTAACCCGCCTCCTTCGGGCCGGATCGGGTTCATCAGGTTGTCGAGTTAGTTTCTCCCTCTTTTTTTTAATTAAATAAATCTAATGCCACATACATAGTTTACATGTAGTTTACGACTATTTTTCAATTGTAGTGAAAAATTGTTTGGTTATAATTTTTGTTTTATTATTATGCTTTGAAAATTAACAAGTAATTTTTGTTTTCAATACTACTGATGATCAAGATACTATATATATATGATATCAAACATAAATATTAGAATTACCAACCAAGCCCTGGAAGGCCTAACAAAGTTTCCGAAGAAATAATATGATGTTGTCCTTCACCACATGTTCACCATATGGTTTATCATGGAAGGCCTCAATTGGCCATATGTAATCTATGACACTCTAACGAGAGCCTTCCAAATAACTGCTGTAACCAGCTGCAACTGTGAGGTTGATGATTCAACAATTTTGCATGACCCAAACCACCTCCAGTAATCTGTTTGAGCTTTGTCCTTGCTTAATTAGTAATATTATTTAATTCATCCAAAAAGGGGAGATAAATTTAAATTTGAACAACAATAGGAGAGATAATTGTAGGGTTTTATTTATATATCAAAAAAAAAATTATTCATCTGGACAAGTGACATTTTTTATTGCTTTTGAAAATTCAAGGAGAGTCATTGTGTGAGGGAATCAAACCAATAGGCCACCTTTAGTCGCACATCCAAGTCTAATGTCTATGTGGTTTTTCTTTCTTAATTAATTAAGAATAACCCTGTGTCAACTCTGTTCGAAATTTATACAAAGCTTAAAAGTTTATTTAGAATTTAAAGTTCAAGTTAAAACAATATTAGTGTTTATTATTTCTAATTAGATTAGAAGTCATGTTAAGAAGAAGAATTGATATTTATATTTATTTTTTTATTGGGATTAATTATTTGGTTTATTTTAAAAATAATGGTATTCATGGTTTAAATAGGGTTAAGATTGAGTATATTATATAAGTTTTTATAATTTATCAATTTTATTAACAAGAAATAAGAAGTAATAAAAGATTAAGTAGAGTTCAAGAGCTAATATCTTCTTCTTCATTATATTTTGTATTGTTTGATTTGTATTCATTGAGTAATTATTCTCTAACACGGTGGCACTAGAGTAAGGCAAATTCCTACAAACTCTATATAACTACAAATATAAGTCAATAATCCTAAAAATAGAAAAAAAATCATGAGATATATAAAGAGAGACACACTCTAATAAGCTTTGCGGGTAGTCAAACTCAGTGCCTAAAAACTAGGGTACAAGTGGCTGTGACAAGTAGAAAACACGGAGATCAGTAATGTATTATTCTGCTCTCCAACACTTGATTGGAGCCATATTTTGGGTGAACCATATAATAATGTGATTCTTACATTTACTGGTTCATCAAGTCCATCATATAACAGCAAGATTTTGACAAATGTGTCTCTTGCAGATTGTAGAATTGTTATTTATTAATTATTTGAAAAAAATTAATAATATAATAGGAATATCATGCCATGATTCCCTATGCCACAGTTGAAAGATGCACCATAAATTTTCTCATATATGATTAAAGATTTACCAACAACAGAAACTTTTAAATTAATTACAACCGTAAACATTGAATTGTACTATGAACAAAAGTTACTGAGATAACCTTTTTTTTTAAATAGTATTCTTGTGATATTTTAACTTTCTTGTGGATTTATTACTTTCCCTTCTGTAATAGAGTATGTGATCCTAGTTTCGCAGGAAAACACTTCTATAGAGGCGGTGAGCAAAAACTCTTCCGTTGAGACTTAAACATGGAAGAAGTACAAATCGAACCCTAATGTCCCCTCAAAATAATTTTTGAAAAATTCATGACTCTATCGCTTCCAACTCCTATGTTCCCTTTGCAATTCGAAAATATCATCCCTTGATTAGTTTTTATGTCTAGTGTACCTGTCCTTCCTCTTTCTATCCATCCGCTGAAATTGATCAAAAACCTTCCAAAAATGAAGAAAATATTAAACAGCCAAAGAAATCGCTTTCGGAAGTTTTAACCCCCTCTTTTACCGTTTAGCAGGAAGATAAGGAAGATATATTAAATACAATCTCTTAATTGATTGCAACGACCAAGAAGTTGAATTTATAGAAACTCAAGTGGCAAAGGCGTTGACAGCGGGAGGCTAAGCCATTTGGGTCGTAGTCATCAATTGGAATTGCCCACAAGTCCTTTGATTGTAGTTCAATGCAACGTGTTTGAGTATGTAGTGGACTAGCAGTCAGTTTTTGCACTTCACACAAGATACTTGATGATTCTCGCTCATCAAAATCCTTGATGGATGGGTTACTACATGCTAAGAAGGGCTCTATAATGTAGATCGTCCAAGCCTTGACTTGGTTATGCTTTTTTGTCCACGAGAGAGGTGATGCCTTGTATCAAAATTGTGCCTTATCAATATATTCCCGGACTGAAAGGTCGTATCAAAGACATTTGCTTTTGATGCTTCAGCAATAACAAATCTCGAAGAGATAGTGCGACATTCCAAATCGTTCAAAAGATCATAACCTTAATATGTTACAATATCTATATTATTGTCTTTGTGTGTATGCCCAAGAGGATGCAAGGAATTAAATTATTGGAGGGTCTGAATTGAAATTGTGTATGCATATTTATCTATTTATATGGGTAGTCTCTAGAAAAACCCATTTTGCCTCCCCTCTTTCTCTAAAACATCCAATCCTCCCTCTCTCATTTCTCTCCATCAAATTTGCAAGGAATTTAGTAGGGAGAAGAAGAAGAAGGAAGGAAAGAGGTACAATTCAATCTTCCCTTCAGTAATCTTATATTATTTCTTGTATAATTGAATCTTGGTATAATTATGTTATGCATATTCTGAAATCTATTAGAAAACATGACTTTATATGAGTTGTCGAAGATCTGAAAAGATTGGATGGTGGTAGGAGGTTAGAATTGATGACGGAGTTTAAGTTCTACAGAATTTCTATATTGAGCAGTATAAGGTACGAAAATTCTCATAAATTATATGGTTGTTTGCTGACTTTAAAATTTTTATATGGTAAACTTGACATATCATGGATTTTATAGCATTTTGAATCACTTAAAAATTTGTGGTGTGTAAATTATAGTGGATTTTTTAAGTTGCTAAACCGGAATTAGAATTCCCCTATTTTAGAACAGAGCATGAGGAATGAATTTTAATTGAGAGACTAAATCTTCATAAAAATCTATGATTTTTGGTATGCAAGACCTTGAAGATGTCTTATCATAGAATGGAAATTTTCAAGGTTTTTGTTTTTAAAGCTTTGTACGAATTATTGGGCTTTTTCAAAGTTGGGATTATGAAACCAAGAAATTTAAATTACAAAACAAAGTAAGTCATATAAATTGCCTTTGGCTGACTTAAACTCATTAGAAACACTACGGAAAAATTGACTTTTTGCGACGAAATTTTTCGTCGCAAAAAGTTAAAATTTCGTCGCAATAAGTTTTTGCGACAAAAATAAATTCGTCGCGCTCCAGTCGCAATATGTGAGTCGCAATAGGTTTTTTTGCGACGATTCTGGAATTCCTCGCAAAAAGTCTTTTTGCGACAAAATTTTTCTCGCAAAAAGTGGTATTTTGCGACAAATATTTCGTCACAAAAAAAATCACAAAACGTCAACTTTTTGCGACAAAATAAAAATTGTCGCAAAAGAGTATATTTTGCGATGAATTCCAATATTGTCGCAAATTGTTAGAAAACAACTCATTTTTTAATAAAATTATTTTAGTTAAAAAAGTTTATTGCGACCAATTTTTTCTCGCTAAATACTACCTTTAGCGACAAAAAATTCGTCGCAATAAATTTTTTACATGAAAATTGATTATTTTTTAAGAATTTACAGATTTTATTTTTTAATTAGTTATAAATTTTAGAATAAATGACATGTCTCATTACACAACTTAATTCTTTATATTAATAATTTCATTAATTAACAACAAATTACAAAAAATTTATCACACTATATTTTTACAATATATCAACCTTTGTACATAGCAAAATTAAAAAAAAAATACAAAAAAAGAGAAAGAAAAATACAAAACTTCATCCTCCAAAAATTCTTTTGTTGTTGACTTTGTATGAATCCTCAAATCTTCAAGTACAACCCATCTTCAAAAATACCTATTAAAAACAAAAAAATAAAAATAAAATGTTAAGTAATAATTAAAGTATAAAAAATGAGTTTATGAAAAAAACAATGTTGAAGAAGCAAAGAATTTGAGAATGTTGAGAATGTTGAGTTGCATTCCATCTTCAAAAATACCTATCAAACAAAAGACAATAATATCAATCAAATATTAAAATAAATAAAAATATATAAAACTAATAAAGAAAATATATTACAACACAAAAGTAAAAGAAAGAGTAAAAGTATTTACCAAATGTTGGGAAAAGGAAAGGAGTAGAGAATTGGAAGTGATAGAAGAAAATGAAACAATCCAAAAAATTAACCCATGTATATATAAAAAAGTTGGATATTTTGCGACGAAATTTTAACCTTTAGCGACGAAAATTTTGTTGCGAAATAGTTTTTAAAATTATGAAAAAAATCAAAGCGGGAAAAAGTTCGCCAAAAATTTTTTTTTTGCGACAAAATTTTGATATTTTGCGTCGAGAAAGAGTTTCAAAATTTTGAAATTTCAAGAGCGGGAAAAAGTCCGCCCAAATTTCATTTTGCGACAAAAATTTTGATCTTTAGCGACAACTTTTTCGTCGCTAAAGAACTTAAAATTTTCAAAATTCTCAAGCGGGAATAAGTCCGCCTAAATTTTATTTCTTGCGACGAATATAAATTCGTATTTCGTCGTAAAAAACCTCATTTTGCGATGAAATTAAATCATCGCAAAACATCATATATTGCGACAAACTATTAATCTTTTTGCGACGAAAATTTCCTCACTAAAAATCTTTAAAAAAATGTTAAAAACTCTTTTATTTGTTATAAAAAGTATACAAATGTGAAAATTATAATAAAAAACTAAGAAGATTTTGAAATTAATCATACGTGGACTTTGATAATTATAAATTTATTTAGTAATTAAATAAATTTAACCAACATAATTAAATTTATTTAATATTAGGTTAAAATTAAATAATTTAATGTCAATTAATTAATCATGTATTAACCACATACATTAGATATATAAAATTATTGCATGGTATTTAGTTAGTTTTAATTTAATTGAGGATAAAAGTGTTAACAAAATACATACAAGTCAACAATCATTAACAAATGTAAAATAGTTAGACATCTATACATATGGCATAACTATCATGTGCGAGCTATTGAAAAAAGTTTTTGTCGCTAAAGGTGTAAAAAATTTGAAATTTAATAGGCAAGAAAAAGTCCGCCTAAAATTTAGTTTTTGCGACGAATTTAAATTTAAATTTTCCTCACAAAAGACCCCATTTTGCGAGGAATTTTAAAGTGGTCACTAAAAGTCTAAAATGCTAATCTTTAGCGACAAAATGCTAATCTTTTGTGACAAAATTTTTGTCACTATAAGTCTTTAAAAAAATATTAAAATTAAAATCTAAATCTAAAATTAAAAATATTTAAATAAACCATACTTAGACTTGGATAATTATAAGTTTATTTATTAATTAAATTTTCATCCATAATTAAATTTATATAATATTGGATTGGTATTAAATAATTTGATGACAAATTAATAAATAATATAACAACCATATACAATAGAAATATAAAACATTATATGGTATTTAATTATTTTTTATTGAGCATTAAAATGTTAATAAAATAGGTACAACAACTCAAAAATTATTTAACAAATGTAAACAATAGTTAGATATTTATACATATGTCATAGTTGTTATATGAGGAATTACAAAAAAAAAATTTCTTTAGTGATCAATAAATAATTAGTTATTGATATTATAATCATATATGTAACAAAAAGATTCTATTCATTTTAGCTATAATTTATTTTAATTATCTATTTCTTTTAAAAACACTAAAAATATGTTTTACAAATTTAAAAAATTAATTTGTGATGGAGATAATTTAATTATTAACATATAAACGTATGTCATAATTGTCATATGTATTAAAGTGTTAATAAAATACACACAAGTCAACTATCATTAATAAATGCATAATGCTTAAACATCTATACATATGACATAATTGTCATGTGCGAGTTATTGAAAATAAGTTTTTAATACTTTAATAAATAAATGATCAAATATTCATATTATAATTATTATGTAACAAATGCATTTACTTTTAGTGAATATTTTTTTATTATTTATTCATTTTACAAATGCTAACAATTAATATTTAAAATATCTTGACAAATGCAAACCATAAGTTTGTAATAGTTGTAATTTAATAATTAGATATCTATATATGTCATATTTGTTATTATAAGAAATTGAAAATAAGCTTTTCTAATTTGATTAGTAAATGATTACTTATTCATATTATAATTATATAAAAATGTAACAAAATTGCATTTATTTTCAAGTATAGAATGCCTTTAAATTAATTATCCATTTTTTTATAAAAATAACAATTATTAAAAATATTTTTTACAATTATAAAAAATATTTTTTTCATATAAGTAATTTAATTATTAGACATATATACATATACATATGTTACAAGTATCATATGTATTACGAATTGAAAATTAGTTTTTGCCATGTATTTATTTTTTGTTATAGAGTTCATTTTAATTATTTATCTCCCTTAAAATAAACTCTAACAATTGTTTAAAATATCTCAACAATTTACTCAAAGCTATACGATAAAAATTAAAAGTCTAAGAGAAATATATTGTCTAAATTAATACACTTTATAACAAAAAAATAAAAAACATAATTATAGGCAACATTACATGATTATTAATTATTTATTTATTTATGTTTATTTGACATATAATTAAACGTTGAAAAATAAATTAGATTTTTAGAAGTTAGATTTTTTTTCCAATCTCGTTTTCATCAATTAAAAATTAGTCATGGTAATAAGTTTATCATAATTGTAATTTAGCAGGTAGACATATATAAATCACACATAAATTAGATTATATATAAATAATTAGCAATAAATTTTATGCTTGATTATTAGGTTATTAACGATTCATATCACACACACATGCACACACACGCGCGCGCGCGCGCACACACACACACACACACACATATGCATATAGTTTATTTTAATTATTTATCTCTTTTACAAACACTAAATTTAGAATATCTTAATAGTTTTTCACATTTAAAAGCATGAATGGAATCACAAAGGGTCTTTTTTTTAATAAAAATTTGTATGAATATCCAAATGACCCTACTATATTTAAAAATTGTCAATTTATATAAAATCAAATTAGATTTTTAATACTTTCTTTATTCTTTTTTTTGTCATTTTTAAACAAAGACTTATATATTAGACGGACCACAAACAAAGAGAAGAAAACAAAAGAGGAAAGTTATTAAGTTTTAATTTTAAAAAAAATAACTTTTTGCGAGGAATTTTTTCTCGCAAAAGGTCATATTTTGCGAGGAATATATATTTTCGTCGCAAAATGTCCAGTATTGTCACGTGTTCATAATAAGTTAGACGGGCTTTTCGCGAGAAATTTTTTCTTGCAAAAGGTTGACTTTTTTGCGAGGAATTTATTGTCGCAAAAGGTCACATTTCGCGACGAATCAATTTTTCATCGCAAAATATCCAATATTGTCAAGTGTGCATGGTAAATTAGAATGGCTTTTCGCAAGGAATTTTTTGTCGCAAAATGTGACTTTTTGCGAGAAAATTTTCCTCGCTAAAAGTCACATTTTGTGAGAAAATTTTCCTCGCAAAAAGTCGTATTTTGCGAGGAATCACGTTTTTGTCGCAAAACGTCAATTATTGCCACGTGTGCATGGTAAAATAAAATGGCTTTTCGCGAGGAATTTTTTGTCGCAAAAAATATACCTTTTGCGACAAAAAATTCTTCGCAAAAGGTAGCATTTTGCGAGGAATCACGTTTTTGTCGCAAAATATCCGGTATTGCCACGTGTACATGGTAAATTAAAAAAGCTATTCGCGATGAATTTTTTGTCGCAAAAAATTGACTTTTTGCGACAAAAAATTTCTCACAAAAGGTCACATTTTGCGAGGAATCACGTTTTTATCGCAAAATGTCCCATATTACCACGTGTCTATGGTAAATTAAAATAGCTTTTCGCAAGGAATTTTTTGTCGCAAAAAATCTATTTTTTGTGAGGAAATTTTCCTCGCAAAAGGTCACATTTTGCGAGGAATTATTTTTTCGTCGCAAAATGTCAAGTATTGCCATATATGCATGGTAAATTAGAATGCCTTTAGTGATGAATTTTTTGTCGCAAAAGGTCTTTTTTTCGCGAGAAACATAATTTTGTCGCAAAAAATGTTCATGTTGCTATAAAATTTTTGTGGCTTTGTGTAATACATTTTGCGACAAAAAGTTTGTCGCAATAGGTTTTATCTCGTCGCAAAAAATGCTTTCCTAATTAGTCACTCGAGTTTTTAGCGAGGAAATGAATATTCGTCGCTAAAGGTTTTATTTTGCGACGAAAAATTCCTCGCAAAATATCTTTTTTTTTTAAATGCTAACTTTTGTGACGAAATAATAATTTTGTCGCAAAAGGCCGCTTTTTGCGACGAATTTTATTTCGTCGCAAAAAATTTTGTCACAAAAAACTGTTTTTCTTGTAGTGAAAGTCATGATGTTTGATGAAATAACTCATATATGTGTTTATTATTAGACTAAAAATTTTGCTAGAGATTTGATTATTGTAGAATTTTATAAAATTATTCAAAGTTGCACTACTCAGTTGAGAGGTCTGTAGATAGAATTTATATGTGAATGAAATTTAAGGATTTTAAGGGGCATATGGGCTCATTTTAATCTAATAAAATTCATGGGATATAATATATGTATTTACATGACTCTCATGAAATTTGGTAATGATTGGGATAATTATTCCCTTGCTACAATTGTCAAACCAACTATGTGTATAGCATTGAATTGTTAGTGTAGTTGGGGGTTGGTTGAAATGGTTGCTAATTTATATAAGATTTAATGATTTCTAGGTAGAAATCATAATCAAGAGGCGACATTAATCAGGTAAGTAGTCAGACCCCTTTCTAAGGACACAACAGACGATTTAATTACAATAAGACGTGTTATTTCCTTGTGTTTATGGATGGGTATGAGTTACAATTGGTTATACTACTATGAATGTGACTTAAACAACAATATGGATGTGGCCACGTGCATTTGAATTTTAGTGTGAAATGGCATGACTAATGAATGCCTATGAAGTACTATATGTATTAGAATGCCATGAATGTGTATGAGTGGAAAGTGACTGAGATCAATTACACATGGACATTGATGTGCAATGACATGATTAGAATACATGGAAGAGTCATGAGATGTGATGGCTTTGCACGCTCATGTGTGTATGTGAGAAAATGTTGATTTAAAATGCCATGAATGTGAAATTTTGGGAAATAGGAATGTGACTATGTGATTTATTGTGATGAATGAGAAGCTTAAATTAGAGCTTCATTTATGTGACTGAAATATGAATTGTGATACATGATTGGCATGCCAAACCTTAGGACCCTAAGCTCTCATAACTTGAGAGGAGGTTTAGACTATGTGCTTCCTTGTATGGGATTTGATAGCATAGGCTGATATAACCCGATTGTCAAACTAGCCTTAAGTTATTTCGAGGGTAGGCATATATGTGTATATGTTCTGTATAGCAGGATAGGGTTAGGTGGGACTATTGTGAGTATCATCTTCGGTGATGGCGTATTCGCTCATGTGAGAGATGTTTGCTCAGGCGACGCCTTGCCCACAGGTGCCACCGATGAGTGGTTATACAGGCCCATTTATGTGATATGAGTGTGATATTAAAAGTCATACCTTGATTAGAAAGCACAGTTCCTAAATGTATGTTTGATAATTACCGTGGAAGCTTCCGATTTATGTGAAATGAATGAGACATATGCGTCACATGTGTGATACCACGAAATGTGAGTCTTTAAGACTTCATTGAGATGAAATAAGCATGTAAGTGTGAATAATATGAATTACTTGAGAAAGGCATAAGTACTTAGTGAAACATGTACTCATGAACATTTATGAGGATGTAAATGGCATGCGAAAAGCATGTTTAAAGTAAGTTATTTGTGTACAAGTGTGTGTGCAAAGAATGTGAATGGCCTGAAAAAGGCATATATGAAATGAATCCAGTACATGTGTGTATGTGTGTGACCAGGATGACCTGAAAAAGGCATTTGTGAAATGGGACAAGTATATGTGTGAGTGTATGGATGGGAAAAAATGAGAATGAGCAAAGAATGATAGGCAAAATCAGTGACTAGCGCAGGCACGCAAGTGTAGTGGCACTTGAATGCAGTCCTCGAAAATTGGTGCACGCGAGCAATTTAAGTGGTGCAGGAGCACCGTTCTGGTATATTGTAAGGGGCACCAATCCGAGACTTAGCGTAGGTGCCATTTTCCTTGCGCAGAAGCGCAACATGTGAATAGTAAATACTTTTTTTTTGTAAATTATAATTTAAGGAACTATTACTTGTGAGGCAAGAAATGAATAGTAACGATATTTTGGAAATGGTTATCGTCATTAATTGATTACTATAGCGCTTTAATTCAATTTAAGCAAATGAGTTAGATTTCTTGTATTGCGCCAACCTTTAAGTGGTAAACAGTTGGAAACCGAGAGCGCAATCCCTATCCATTAGGCATTGTTCCCATGACTTGAGAGCTAAACATTAATTCCTAGCTTGAAAAGAAATTAATGTGCATCTATGTTATATTGATTTATTTTGCATGGTACCCGGATATATCTTAGTTCTAGCTACTTATTGAGTTTTCTATTCACTAGTATATTGCATACCTCAGGTAATTGACAGGTTAAAGATAAGGGAAGGATTTTGACATAGCGACAACCGTGTCCCCTTGGCAATCTCTGATCCGTTGCAACATTACCATTTCCGTTGCTAATCAATAGGTTGGTTTCTTTTGGGTTGTATTAATGTGTGGTATTTGTACTATAGTTGAACAACATAGGAACTCCAGATTTTTGAAATATTATTAATGAAATAGCCCTCGTTTCCTCTAACATCACCCCGAATGAATGTTGTAGTCGCATTCTGAACATTTTTGGGGGCGAGGTATGCTAGATAGCTAGGGGTAGTTTGGGTGATTCAGACTTGCTGAAACGTCAACCTCCACGGGTGCAGCCGGTGATATCAATGGAGGAAGGTGATATGAGCCTTTTCCAACATGATCTAGACATTATAGCTTTCACTTCGCTGGTGGAATAGATAAAAGTGTGTAGTTAAGAATAGTATTAATCTTGAAAATTTTATTTAATTAGAACCTAATTACTCAAATTCCCCTGAGCATCGCCATTTATTTTGAAGTTTTTGAATTGTAACAAATGTGTATACAAACTTATATGTATGATAATAAGTTCAGTATTTAATTGTTCTCTTCATTTTCTATTTCATTAGAAATCCACAATAATATATTTGATAAGATAACCCAAAATGTATCTAAGACCAGTAGTAACATACATTTCGATGTCATTTCTGCTGTGAATTGTAGGTTGTAAAGGTACAAAAGAAAACTTGATTAATTTTTTTTAGTACAGAATCCATTCACTCAATGCAACTTTACATTTTGTGGTCATTTTATGATACATTTCATGTACTGTTATAATTTGTAAAAATTTATATAAAAGTTTTAAATAAATCTTATTAAAATATTTACAATTTTTGTTTAGTTTACAACTTTCATATAATCACTTATAATTTTATATAAACTTTCAAAAAATGTAAGAGAACATTTCCTACACCACAGACATTTCCTATATTTGGAGCTAACTTTATTTATAAATGTAATACCCATTGGGCTGTGAAGAAGGCCCGGCCCAGCCCAAAATTTTAATTATAAATAAGAGAGGGTGAATAGAAAATGGGGGAGAATTCTGAAATTTTGTTTAGGAAATCCGTTTTTTACTGTTCATCACCGGATACTGTTTACCGCCGCATTTGAGTAGCGATTCCGGTCGATTTTCGGTGAGTCTTCAGCCCTACATTATATCATTTTGAAGCTTGTAATGTCCTGTTTCCATCCATATATGTGTTGTCCTTGGGTTCTTCACCGTTTTTGCGGATCGAAGCGTGGAAGCCGACGACTTCCTATGCGTTTTCCGGTCAAAATCCGGTGAGTTACCGGTAAATCTTTATATTAAATTAAAGCTTGTTCCATGCTCTTTCTAACCATACCAATTTTGTTACATGTTGATATATGAATTTTACAAATCGGAGAGAAATGAAATTCGGTCACTATTCACTCACCGACGACGACTTTCCGGCGATATTTCCGGTTATGCTTTTCGGCCATTAAATAATTCTTATAACATTATTCATCCATAAAGGAGCTTCAATTCAGTGAGTGGATTATATTTTGATAATTTTATTTTATATTAAAGCGTATTAAATTTATGGTTTTTTTATATGATTTACGTTATTAGATTAATTAATTGAATTATATTAAAATGTTTTTAGAATCTATAATTATGAATTTTGTATTTCGGAAATAAGCGTATGTAAAGTATTTAATTTTGGATAAAATAGATGGTTATGGTTGATGCTAGTCAATTAATTTTTGAATATATAGTAAGCGTTGTTTTGATAAGTTTGAATACAATAAAAAATGAAATTAAAGTGAAAGATGTAGAATGAATGTATATTATATGTCAATAGAAAGTAGAAAGTTTTTTTTTATGATTGGAAAAGAGACAATTACAATTAAATAAATTTGTATAGAAAATTGAAGTATTTAGTTATCTCCTTTAAATAAATACACATGTTGAAGAAAGGATGTTTTTGATTTACAAAATGATGAGTGATTTTATATTCAAAATAATAGCAAATTAAAAAGAAAAGTTTTGGAAATTAGAATTTAATTCTGCAGGGGTGATAATGTCAAATTCTAAAACTGCCTAGCAGTAGGGGCTGAATTACAAAATTTGGAAAAATGTTTCAAAATTTGCAGGGACCTGAATGCAGAATTCTAAAAATTTTAGGATAATCAAAATGATTTCAGTTAAAGCATGATATTTAAGATTTTGGAAATCTTCGAAATTCTGAACTAATATTTTTGGAAATTAGTTAAATTTCGAAGTATAATTATATGAAAGAATGTTGTATAAAATATTATACCGAAAGTATGAGATTTTGAGATAGCTTATAGCGAGATGAAAAGTATTTTATTTTATGAATATTTTAGAAAGTTTTGGAAAGAGTAGAAGATTTATTTTTTCTGGATAATTAGAAATATGTTTTATTATTTACTTAGTCATGTTTATTTAGCATTTTATAGAATTTCTAAGAATCTTAGCGAATTTAGAAGAATTCAAGTTAGTTCTTTTGTATTTCTCGTGGGTGGATAGATCTATTTGTTATGTTTACTTTCAATTATTAAGATGTTTCAAAGCTAGCTTTCAAAATAGTTGTAGACAAAAATTTTAGTTTCAAAAAAAAATTAAAAAAATTAAAAAAATTAGTTTTGAATAAAGATATAGCACTTTGAAAGAAAAATTCATATATGAATTGTTTTCTATATTATTACGGATGCATATTTTACCATTTTATGGAAAGTGTAAAAGCAGAACAATTATGATCATATTTTTTTATAGAAATTTGATTTCAAAGATTTCTCAAAGTATTTGTAATTATTCTTTTAAATATTTATCATGGATTTTCAAGGATTCAGATATTATGAGTTTTAGCTTATATAAGTTTTACAAATTTTGATAAATCTGCTTGAGAAGCAATGGTTTAGCAGATAAAGCAAATTTCGAAAAGAAATCAGTTTTAGCGAAAAGAAGAAAGTTTAATTATATTATACTAAGCTAGTACTCAGCTCACTTAGACAGTGAGACAGCAGATTTCAGATAGAAAGATAGAGGCCTTTGGGGCCCGTTCAGACACACATAGAGGCTTTAGCCCTTTGGGGGCAGTTCTACGCATGCGTATGATCAGATAATAGGCCTGTGCAATGTTAGATCTCGCCAGGTACAGACAGCTCTGCCTGCGTGATGTAGATCTCACCAGGTAAGAGGAGATTCAAATAGTAAGCCTGTGCAATGTTAGATCTCGTCAGGTATAAACAGCTCTGCCTGCGTGATGTAGATCTCGCCAGGTAAGAGAAAATTCAGATAGCTCTGCCTGTGCGATGTTAGATCTCGCCAGGCAGGATCAGATAGTTTCAGGGTACTTGTTTAGTATAATAAAAAGAGTTTTGAATATGTTTATATGATTTAGTTTGAGCAAGAAGCAAGATTCACAAAGTTTCTTTTGAAAAAAGATTTTTTTAGAAAATTATATTTTGTATATTACATAACTGAAGCGATGATTTTAGCATATCATCATGAGTTTTATTTTATAAGATTGAGGAAATATGCATTCTTTTCATTGTTTTTAAAGAATATAGAATCAAGTAATTGGATTTGAAGATTTTTAATCAAAAGTTATTAGTTTTCAAAATTCTATCAGAGATTTGATGATATTTCACTACAAGAAAAATGACATATTTGACGGTCTTTGACCGTCAAATGTGATCATATTTGGTGGTCTTAAAAGCGTCACCAATGGCACCGCCAAATATAGTCAATTTGACTATATTTGGCGGTCGGTCAAAGTGCCAAATATTCATCTGACTATACTTGGCGTTTTTTGACCGCCAAATATAGTAGGTTTAAAAATTAAAAAAAAAATACTTGGCAGTTTTCGGCCGCCAAGTATGCACCTAACTATAAAAAAAAAATATAAACTTGACGGTTTTTGACCGCCAAGTATAATTAGTTATAAAAATAAAAAAATATATATGATAGTTTTTTACGGTCAAGTATTTAATATATATATATATATATATATATATATATATATATATATTAAATACTTGACCGATTACTAACTGTCAAGTATATATAATAGGTATTTTAAATTTCAGAAATTCATAATCTGTATCATTTGTTACATTAAACAAATTTCTCATAAAACAAGTATCAATCCTCAAATCAATCACACTTTATCATATATCAAAAATCCATATAACAAACAAGTAAGCATACTACACATGAGAGCATTATTATTTCTCATGACAGAATAACTAATTTTTCTCAGAACTGCAAACATAAAAAAGTACTGGTATGTGTGAAGTCCACAGAAGATCAGCAAAAGATAAAAAATTACACCAAATAGTTCACATAAATTTTATAACAAAACCAATGCAATTATCAATCTAAAAGAAGTTAAACCAAATTCACTCCTTATTCCTGATCACATTTCTATATCTAATCTAGGAAGGATTATCATGAATCTCTGTATTGCGTTGTAAAAGCTTATCCGAACATGATTCTTACTTCTATAATTCTGTGCATAGGGGAAGAAGCTATAAATGGCTTCAAATAACAATGAAAATAGTTTTCCAAGCACAAAATGATGAAAAACTGAGGTAAACATAACTCTAACAGATATGCTACCTCTTCCTCAAGCAATTTTTTCTGAGATTCATCTTCCTTTGAACGAAAAGTCTTAGATTCTTCAAATATTTAGCTTCTTTTTCTCTGTCAGCTATCAAAGATGCCAAATACTCATCATCCTACAAGCAAAATAAGAGAATAAAGTCATAGACAGCACAAAATCAGACATGTAATTGATACTGAGAAGTTTCTACCAGCTGTTGTCATAATAACATCTGCGCCACTACAGAAGATGATGACTGATAGGAAACTGGGAGGGAATTTGAACCCACATTTCTGTCTGTACTACTTTGTAGAACAGGTAAGGCGATGTGAAGTACCTTGTGGAATTTCACCAAAAAGAGCTTCTTCAAGCCTAACTGCCTCATCAAGCTCTTTGGAAGAAATGCCACCCCACTTGAAAGTTCAGAGAAGGATGGAATCAAATTAATTAATAATAGTAGTAATCCAGTTATCCATTCATAGGAGAGCAAACTAACTTTCCTGTTAAGAAATTACAATACCTCGTTATAAGGAAAATCATTTTTAGTTTGGTGAGGAGGATCAATAGTATCACATTCAGACATGAAACTAACAGGGGTTCTTTTTTGTGGTCGCACATCTTCAGCACGCTCTAGGACTGATGAATTTCCTGCCTGGAACAAATAGAATAAATGTTGTTAGAAGAAGTCATACAGATATATAACAATGCTGGAAGCTACCATCAGATAGAGGATATCAACAGGCAAGGACATCAATATGATTTGACAAGCAAGAAAGAGCTCATACCTCCCTGCTGCCATTGTTAGTATTCTCGACCCCTATACCAAAAACATAAACTGCCATGGCTTTCTCTTGCTCTAGCGACAACTAACAAATAAATGAAGATAGCGACAACTAACAAATAAAACACAAAAGTAGTATGCATTGATCAAAATGAGAAATCACAAGCACCATAACATTATCTCTAAATCTAAAATCAGATATCAATATGAAGAATTTAAATGGCTTCAGCATAAAAATGTAAGAGATAATTCAGTTACTAGATAATCTTCAGAGAAATTGAACATGTAAGCCTTTGAGCTTCATAAACTTGTTCCAGCAACAGTCTAAATTATTACAAATTAAACTACAATAGAAAAAGGATACGTGATTTCCTAAGAAACGGATTGAGAATTTGTTTTGTGTTGGCTAGCACAACTTCAACTTTTTCCACCTGACCATTAGAATAGATATGAAATCTCTGTCAATTCACTACCAGTAATATTCTATTCAGACCACTCCAAAACATGAAATTATAATTTAGGAACAATACAATTCCTACCCAAAATTAATTACAACACCTGAATCATTAATTACAACCAAGGAAAGGTGCTATTGCCAAAGAAATCCACTTAGCTCATCTCATTCATGTTAATATATTCAAGTGGTAAATTTCCAACGGAGTTAACAGGGCATGGCAAACCAAAAAGTGCTGACTGGCAGAAAAGTTAATCAGCATATCAAACATGTGATTAGGCTCAGAACAACAATTATAAAAGACAAATATAAGCACAACCATAAGTGGTGCAATATCAGCTTGATTGACGTCCACCCTTTTAATGCCATCGAGGCCCTATTCTTTAGGTATTGGTGTGTCATGTGCATGTTCATCAATAAAATGAAAACCACAATCAGAATTATTTTTTTTTCAGAGATTGGCTTGGGATGGTTAACAACTGCTCCCCAAACAACAAGAGGGGTATCAGTATTCGTAGGATGACCATCTCCATGGCTACCTGTCAGAAAAACAGTATCAATTTCAGCACCCTTATTTTTTATTTCTTCAGATAGGAAACAGAAGGATATTGGTATTAAACTAACAAACTTTCCAATGAAGGTGAAAAGGCAGTCCAGACCACTATGATAATTGTTTTCTCTTGAATGCAATAAAGTAAGAAAAATTCTTAGTTGAAAATAATATAGAAAAAAATTATTTTGACCTTTGTCATGCATCCCATGATCAGCAGCGAAAATGTATGCTGTACGATTGTCCTTGAAATAATCTTCAAGAAGAAAATACATTCGCTTGGCAATATGGTCAACAAGTTTCACATTATTGAGATAGATGGATGAATAAGGCCGATGTGCATGTCCATTTGAATCACAACCAAGTAGATGTAGAAATATAACAAGATTATCCTGTTGCAGTAGCTCCTTCAACTTTGGGTCTTCATTGGACCTATTAAGAAGGCTCTTAAATTGATCAAAAGACCACTCATCCAAAAATGAAGCATCTGCAGTAACACTATCAAATTGATAAAGCACTAAACAAAAAAAAAAATAACAACAAAAGCTAATATTTTAATAATAAAATCTTTGGGCCCCGTGAGCCAATGATAGTGGGTCACACAAGCCAGTTTGGACCAAGATAATGATAGATAGTTACTTCACCTATGATTGTAGCCAAACAAACTCAAATATTGACAACAAACTGGCATTGTATCAATCAAGTAATTGCAAAGGCAAAATTAGGAAAGAAAGAAAACACTGAAGAGAAGTTTACTCCATAGAAAATACAGTTTAGCAAAAAGTTAATGGATGAGATTTTTACCACAATTTTCAGTCCCAAGTTAGCGTATGAAAAAAGAAAAAAGAAATAGAAAAGATAAGAAGTATATTGATATTAATCAATCAGTTTAATTATATATAACCAGAAAAAGAAATAATTAAATATATAGGGGAAGAAACTTCATAATAAATCTTTACAAAGCTTCTTTTTGCTTCTAGCTTTCAGGTGATAACCACAAGAACACTAATAAAATTTATGCCAAGAGATTGTGACAGAACGAACCAGTTGCAAAGTCTTCAAATTCATGAGGATAAGTACTCTAGGTGCTGTGTTGCAAGGCTCCACAAAATATCGGAACAATATCGGGGCTACCATAAGAGATAGTGTACCGGCTTTGATTAAAAACCGAGTCAAATTCAACCGGATTAGCTTTCCAGATTTGACATAGGATAAACAATTTATACCAAATTTGACATATAATAGACTCTACTGATACACACTACACAACAATGTATAGGAAGCTAAAAGTGTCATAGCCCAAAAGAATATCACAAGGCACACCACATGCGCATTGCATATGAGAGAGAGAAATAGCTATCATTTCAGAAGGTGCCCTGACTTAAACTTACTAGATCAACTTGGATGGATTGCATGCAGTTTGGGCTCATGCCTTGTACTCAAAAAAGAGCTATCTGTTTTTCATTGTAGGTTTCATCTACAATACCTTGTGCTGCAATAGACTGCTTGTACCATGTATTTAAACATCCCTACAAGAAAAGGCAAAAGATTAAAGGAAAAAGAAAAAAAAATCTCATGATTGACTGAATTTTTTAAAAAAAATACAAAAATAACTTGTAGTGTACAAACCTTAAAAACAATTAATGTTTGGAAGATGAAGACAAATTGAACTGGCTCCATATCCTGAATAACTTGAGCCTGAAATCAAAGGTTCATGAGTTACATTTGTCATGCGAATTACAGTCATTAAATCCATCCAGCTGAGCAATGCAGCAAGTGCAAGTCTATAATATAAGTCCTCAAAAGTCCAAACCTGAGACTTACAAAGCCATCAGCCATCCCCACATCACACCATCATTTCAAATTTTCTCTCTCAGCCATCAAAACACAAGTATTTAGCAGTCAGTTCATTCTAACAAACTAAACAAATATCTCCAAGCAAATAACGCTCAGAAATGGAAACAAAAACACTAAATTCCAATATAATCCGTCATTGATTGCAATCTCAATCATGCAAATCCATGAAAAAGAACCCATTATTAAATCATAAAACCTGTAAAAACTAAACAGAAATGAAAATATTGTACCAAAGATTTAAGAGCTTGAAGAAGACTGCTGCAGACCGATTACGTGCCCCGCCGTCCATGCGCTAGCGATCAATGCTTTATATGTGGCCGTGAATCACATATCACATATGCCATATTCAGAACCGGAATGAACGGGGCCACGTCTACCCATACGAGCATCACACACCCAACATAGCATATGCTTTAGCTTTAGCGTTGATCACCACTGGTACCCGAAAATATTTCTGCACTGTCATCCCTTATATGTTACACGTTGTAAGGAGACGTAGGGCTCCTGAGTCCAACCTCATTCGTCTTCTCGTATGCATCCGATGTAGACCTTCTTCAGAATCGAAAAGATTCTTTGTTACCAGAGAAGGGAGATACCGAAGGAGCAGAGCCGGCGGGAGAGAGGTAACCATTCTGGGAACCCGGTGGCTTTACTCTCATGATGCTGTGCATAACTTTCATCCACTCTAACGGCGATTCATCAGCATTTGATCTCACATTCCCACCCTTGCCGAAGCTTGCTCGAAAACTGAAGGTGGAGTGCTTTCAGAGCTTGCCGAGCCCGAACTCGGGCCGAGGCCAAGGACGGTGGCATAGGATAGTAGAGTGGAGGTTGGAGGAAGGTTTAGGAATTAGGGATTTAGAGCGGCTAGGGTTGTCTCATTTTCTGTATATAGTATTACAAAATTCCAAAAAATCCATATCTATTAAAAATTTTCAAATTCATCCTCCAATTCAGTCCCTATATTTTAAATTTTTTTATTTACACCATTAGATTAATTTTTTATAATTTTTAGAGTACTAAATGTTTTAATTTAATTTTTAAAATAAATTATAATAACGTTTTGCATATTTAAAATGTTATATTATTATAAAATAATTTTTTTGATATTTTTAATTGCTTAATTTTCATCAAAGCAGTTAAATAATGTGATTTTTATCACTTTGAAATTAAAAAATAATTTTATTTATTTCATAAAATTTTCACATCTAAAAATTTATTTTTTTAAAATTTAATATGTAAAAATTTATTCTTTCATACATATAATAATTTTATCTTTAATTTAAAGATTTTTAAAATTTTTTTATTTTAGATTAAAAATAAAATTATATTGTTTAATTATATTTACATAAATTTATTGAAATTTTAAATATTATATTCACATATTTAAAAGAAAAAATAAAAAGAAAGAGAAAATTTTGATAGGGAAAAGAAAAAATTACATTTTCACATACTTGTCAAACTTTTATAAAAATGTGATATATATGTGATTGAATAAAGACAAAAAGTGACAAATAAGATGAATTGATAGGTTTGACTTTTAAGACATGGTTAAATTTCTCACTTGTTTAAAAAACTGTCAAATAAAAAAATTGTGAAGTGACAAATATGTAAAAAATTCTTGTAGTGTTTTGACAAGTACGATAAAATTTTCTTAAGTATAAATATGAGATGAGATATTCTAGTCAGAAATGTATTATATGATTTTATTATGAGATAGTCATAGTCATACAATCTATGAGTTGTTTAGAAAATAAAGTCAATAATTGATTTCGTATATGATGAGAGGAATATTATTTGGAAGTTCTATATTAGTTGATTTCTTCTGGCTCGTGTTTATACATTTTTTATATATAGAAAAGAAAGAGACATAGTGATACATTTTGCACTGTGTACGATATTAAGTACGGGTTCAAGGTAAAGGTACGTAAGTGAATTGCTTATATAATTGAAGAATATTAAGCTATTTTGGTAAGTAAGTTGAGGAATTATATAAAGTATTTTCTTTACAAAGGGTTAGTAAAATTTTTTTACAGTTGTTTTATAAGAATGAAGTTTAAAAGAAAGTTAGGAAGAAGTAGTAGTTTATACGTTATTTTGAAAAGAAAAGTTTAGTGGTTCTCTTTTAAATATTAATTAAACCTTGTAATTTTCTTTTAAGAAAATGAGATTTTTGAATAAAGCTTTATTCAAGAAATGAGTTATAGGAAAGAAAGAAAGCAATAGTTTATTTAAATAAAATTTGTCCACTCACTGAGCCTTTAGCTCATTCTTTTCCTATTCTTCTTCCCAACCAGGTGCTAAGCTGTCTCTGATGCAAAGGAAGGCCACATGATGCATAATAATTATTCATGTATTTAAAGTATTCTATTTTTATGTATCTGTATAAATTTTTAAATATTAAGTATGTTGAGTATGATTTATTTATCTTTTAGGATATTGTGGTTGATAAGGACGAAAGTCCCAAAGGAAGTTGGGATGAGAAATATTTTAGAAGTGTAAAAATATGTGTTTTTGCAGGAGGCTTTCTTCAAATTATAGGGGAAACTCTGCCGGTTTTTCATTAAAAATTTTCTGAGTTTTTTTTTAGTATGTTACATAAAAGACTTGAACTAAAAATAATTTTTTTATGAATAGTTTTATCATAGTGGCAGAGTAAAAAGTGTAGGAAGATAGTTAATTGAAAGACTGTTCTCTTGGTGAACAGTTTTAGGCACAACTTGCCTGTGTAGCTAGGGGCGGGTCGTGTCAATAAATGTTATAAATTATTGACTGTTGATTGAAGTACAACTCCGCTTTCTAGTTTCTGAGATTTAGTTTCAAATTGGCTGGTAAAATTGTAATGACATAAACAGAGAGTACCGGTACTTAGTAATTGAGTATTTACGCTGTGAAAAAACTCTTATTTTCAAGCTTAATTTAACAATTTGCTAATTTCCCCCAACCCTTGCCTAAAAAGCCGAAAAACCCTCTTTGGCTTCCAAAATTATTGACTTATTTTGACACCCTTGGAACTTTTACTAGTTTAAAGACTTCAGTTTTACCTTAGATCCAAAAATACAAGAATCCAAGTTTTCCAAATGTAACTTAAGACCTTCTGAGTTTGAAAATGCGCAAACCTCTGCTGTCGTTAATTAATAACACTATTATATTCATCCAAAAAGTGAGATAGATTTGAGTTTTAAAAGACATTAGAGGAGATACGTGTAGTTTTGAAATCACAATTACCAGATTACAAGATTAACAGACTATAAGATTAATCTTGTTATTTATTTATATTTCTTTTTTGGATGGTTTTCATTATACTTAGAAGGATAAATCCTCTAAAATTATCGTTCCTTCGTGAACTTGAAGTGTGGTCTAGTAATTGAAGGAATAAAAAGTGAGAGATAAATCGATCCACTCTAAATTTTTCATGTTACACTGAAATTTGATAAAAAACTAACATAACTGAACTAGAGAATCACGTTATTTTATGTTATATCAATTTAAAGAAAAAAGCATGCGCGCGCACACAACCACTACTAGTTGATTAATATGCATGGTTTATTTTTATGGCGTCATAGGTAATAGTTATAAACTATGAAATTTTGTTTTTCATTATATATACTTCTAAACAACTTTAAACTAATTTATTAAGCAAATTTAGAATTGGAAATTATTAAAATTTAAGTTCGAAAAATTAATTTATATTACATATTTATGTATATAGCAATCTCAAATGTACACAGGAACACTTGAGCCAAGCATTTTCATCATTCATCCCCCATCACTGAGTAGGGCTACAGGTGGAGAAGGAAGCTTGAAACCATCGAATTATAGCATCAAAAAGTTCATAAATTAGGACACAGCTAGGCGTGGAGTGCCTTTTTTATGACAGCAATTTGGTTTCAAACTGAAATGAGGTAAAATCATAATAAAACAACATAAATAAACATGCTTGGTAATTGAATGAGTACACTTAGCAAACTCTTAACATAACCTTTGCCTTAACATAAAATGACACCCCCTTCCATTTTCAAAATATTATTGAGATGGAAAATTTTATTAATCTCAAGAATTGTTTTTCACCTTAATTTAAAGAATCTAAGAAATTCTTGTAATTTTTTCCAGCTTGTGAAGTGCGCATGAGCTTGTAGGTAGGAGTGTTAAAATAACTCATGGGTCTGGAGCTCCACAATTATCGACACGACAAGGTGGATTTGGTAATAAAAAAAGTGATATGGGAAGGATATAGGTTTAAATTTTGTAACCCACAATCACTGTGAGGTGAAGTGGGAATCCTAGATCTTGACTTGCACCACCTCATAGTTTACATTTCTTTCTTTCTTTCTTTCTTTCTTTCTTTTTTTCCATCACTTGTAGACAAAAATGTTTTCATTGTTGTGATTCGAGTAGTGTGGATCCACTCACCTTTTGCTCTGCCATTCACCTCCTACTCAAATTCCACAACTCAAAAGACACATGACAGTGAAGACGCACAAGTCTATAGCTGCCGAGCTGAAACCAATCCTGCATTTTCCAAAATTCAATTAACTATAGTGCTTCATGATTGGCTCCAGGTTGGCGGTGTTGTTAGTGTGATATGCCTATAAAAATGCACTAGCATCATTTGTAATGGTAACCCAATTTGGAGCTTTCAAAGCTTAATAAAACTTCATTACTGCCTCGCTTCTTTGCCTCTATATGTTTGAGTTATTGTAAATTTACCCGTCATCTTATTTTCTATTAGTTATATAATATTCATGAATTTGTGATAATTTTTTTAAATTTCTTTATATTTATTCTTACAAGTTTTACATTATTGGTCACTAAAGTGCGCTTTGTGAATACAACCAAACCTTTTGAAAACAAAAAAAGAAAAAAAGAGAGTTTAATTAATTAAGAAGAGGTAGGCGTGCTTGATAATTGTTGTAATTTCAATCAACATATTAAGCAAGTAGTTTTTTAAGGTTCAATCATTGAATAGAGAGACTATTGGTCTTTAAAGAGAAGACGAAGCCTTTGAAATTAAGAGGTTTTTGGAAATTGTATGGTGCAAAAATCATTGGAAAATTTTAAGTAAAAATATATCATCCCTATGTATGTATTCTAAGTCAATTAGTTATCATTGAACATAAATTAAGTTTATCTATGGATCTTACTTACAAGCAATTACAACTACAGATCAGCCGAAGGACTTGTAGTCTAGCCTAGATAATCTAGTTAGACCTATGAGTGGATTGTATTTTAAATTTTTTTATCACAAACATTTTATCTGGTAAAATAGTTTTAAAGTTGGCATGAATGACTTTAAATGAAAATGATTTTTCTTGTAAGTGATATGTTATTATTATTTTGCTGAATTTAGTTTATATCATATGAATTAAGTTTTCCAAATGGGTAATTTTCAAGTCAATCATTCAGTTATTGGAGAAGTTGTCTTATAATTGCTAGCCTATTTTGATGGAAAGCAAGAACTAAAATTAGATTGAGAAATTCGTCCCTATAAATCTAGTAATTTAGCATAGATCAAGGTATGCACAAAATTAAATATTTTAGTTTATTTTTATTTAATTTTATATTTCAAATAATGTCCAAATAATTATTGAGCATCTAACACTCGATCATTTCTCAAATATATTTAACAATAATATTATGAAATGAAATATCACTTGTGTAAATTAACTTGACACTAATAGCTCAAAAATATATATCTTGAGAATCATTCATGTATCTAATAATTATACGAACTAAATTGATACCATGCGTTACCATAAATTACATGTAAGATAGTATTCTAATAATAACTAGTCTAATTAACTAGTTAATTAAAAAATTCTTCAACCTAGCAAGCTTGATGTTGAATAACCATCCGTGATGCATTACCCTTAAAATCTGAAGAAGCTAATAAATCACCAACCACGCCCAACTCCTCAATCTCTACCCATTCTGCTAGCCCAAACAATATTGGTGATCGGACATCATGTCTTCTTCCAACCAATATAAGATCAAAATCATTGCTTATAGAATGAAGAATCTTTGCTGTGTCAGATGCTTCTGTCACACTGTGCTCTATATACTTAACATTTTTGTTCTCAGTATTGCTAATTTTGAAATCATTGATCTTGTTCAAGTCATTATTTTCTTCTTCCAAATCTATAATACAATGATTTAGAACCATGAATCTGATGATAGTTACTTTAATTTTGGGATTTTTGACCATTCGCTCACCATATGCTAGAGCTTCACGATCATCAGGCCCCCCAAGAAAAAGTACACACACATTTACCATCAGTTGGCGTGATGAAATGGGTCTAAAATTTACGAACATCCCATGATCATACATGATCCCGACAGAGCAAGAAGCCATTTTAAGAACATTTTTTATAATTTTTCTAATGAATGGACGATTTGTTTTTTGGAATGGAGTAACTATTAAAAAAACACTTTTTTCATAAGCCATAAAGCAAATATCATCATGCATTGAAGCATAAGGAGCAATAGCTGTGTAGCATTGGACCGAGATGAAGCCTATATTTTGCTTCTCGTAATGGTGAAAGGCATTAATTATGGGGTCAATTTTTGCAGGCTTGAAAGATGCTACTTGTTCTAATTTATGACGGATGACTAAAGGTAAGGATCGTCCAATGTACTCTTCCAAGTTCATAATATAGACTCCTGCAAAACATTGTGGGGGATTGGAGATTTGTAAGTTGTTAAGAATGGTTGGGATGTTATCAGCTTCATGAATACATGCAAGGATGCGAAACTCAGCATGTAGTCACAATGTTGGATCTTGAGTTTATTGTAGGCCGCATGCTTTTTCGAATTGTTGAAAACAAGTCTCAACAATGGTACTAAAAGAATAGAATACCATGTTGTTGTTATGACCATAATACTAAAGCTTTCTTCTGTTAATGCCTACAAAATATGTACAAGCAATTAATTAGAAACACACATATATTGAATTACACGAAATAAGGAAGTAGAATCAATTTTTTTGGTTCTAGTTGAGTAGTATACCTTGAGTTCCATTGCACGATTAAAAAGTTGAATATCATAGATGCCTCGAGAATTTAGAATTAGGCTAAGTGAAAGAGTATCCATAAAAGGAATTTGGTAGTAGAGTGATGGAATTATTATGGAAAAAAGTTTCACCAACTTACAGACCAATGCAAAGACGTTAACAGCCAATAAAGCATGAAATCTTATTCTATACAAGTCAATACGTCTACCCATATTTATCATAAAACAAGGCATAAACACTGCCCAAACAAAGTATTGAATTTTTTCTAGTAACTGAGGTCCCACGGGTGATGTAACAGGGGTAAAGAATCCCAAGACTAAAGGTCCATATAAATGACCAACTCCCAAGAAATCCCCACAAAAAGCAATTCCAAGGACCATCATATTGATAACCAAAACATGTCCATGCTTCAGGGATTTTCCTTCTTCGGTTTGCTTCATCATCTAAAACATTATTGGTCGTAGAACAAAAGCAGTGACTAATGGAAAGATTGCAAAGGCAAGGTTTTTGAATAGAGTTGCATGTTTGTGTGGAACTTTTCGATGTGGTAATTCCAATCCGCCCAAGAGGAAAACAACGATCGGAGAAATAAGCCAACTTATTATGTTGCCTATAACTGAAGAAGAGAGAGCAATACGACCTATCTCTGAGTTAAGAAGTTTGAGATCTGCCAAAATGGAGAAAACTAGAGGAAAGGAAATCGATGATTCTAGTGCTGCAATTGATGGGAGGTATTTTTCAAAATCTTTCTCAAATCGATCAAACCTTTGCCTTATATAAAAGCCCATTGGTAACGTTACTAGCAAAGGAAGTATGGAAGAACCAAGGCCTATGACAATGGCCAATCTGCCAGATTTTTTTATAATTGTTTTATCCATTCGTGCAGTAATGGAAAAACACATGAAAATGAGCCCTAGTTTTTCAAACACATGAAGCACCATATCAGTTTTTTCTGAGAACACAATCTCGTCAAATCTTGTATCTTTCCCAAGAAATGAGGGGCCTAAGGCAATGCCAGCCTGTTGACCTAAACATTGTTAGTAAATGTATATATTCAAGCACATACATATACGCACATACATACATTGACACACACAAACATACATACAGTTATATATATATATATATATATATATATATATATATGTATAATTAAAAATGTATAAGACAAACAATGAACTTACAAGCAATCTGTGAAGCAAAAGTAACTTGCCCGACAGGGATCAAAAGAAATCGAAAAATTATAGCCAGAAAAGTAAATATAGCAATTGGGAATAACGTAACAGGAGGGAAATATATCGCTTGATATTCATCTGTTCTGTATGATCCTGACATGAACTTTGTGAATGATTCGCAGTGTGTAGTCATAGTCTTTTGTTTACAACCCAAACTCAACACCTTCACTTTTCTTGCAAGGAGAAATGTCGAAGAATTAAGTTTTGAATAAATAAATAAATAAAATAGTTTCTAGGACAAAGATGGAGACGAGAGAAGAGAAATATGTAAACGAAAGGTAGACTTTGATCTCTTTGAAAAATATTGTGTAGTATGAGTGGCATTGATTTTATTAACCGTTACATAAAACTTGTTTTATTAAGCAAGATTGAAGCCGAGAATACTGGTCTAACATGTGAATTGCTTGGGATCCACGTATGCATGGCCATCATGAAAATTCTTGCATTTTTTTACTTTATTTTAATTAGTATTGATTTATAAATTTGAGTATGAAGATTGATTGAGCATTTGTATACAACATTACAGACAAACTAGGTGGTTGTGAAACTTGTATAAGGATTTTAAAGGCTCAAATTAAGAAATTAAACTTGAAACTTAATGGAAAAAGTTTGAAAGCCTCATCTCATCAAATTAGAGCAGGGACCATCCCCATGGATGGTCCCCCGCACATCCCAAACCCGTTTGGGCCCAGGACAGAGAGCTAGAAGTAAAGAATGAGGTGGGACTTGCATATTACCTCAGCAGCTGCCACCCTTTATATCAATAGAGATAAAATTGTAATTTATCAATTTCTAACTAATTACGAGATTTTAATGATTCTAGTATAATGAAATCTTCATCTTTTTATTTATATAGTTATTGAAACTTTTATACATCCATTAAACATTAATCCAAAAAGAATTAGGTGTAACGACAATTACATAAATCGATAAAAAATCCTGCTAATAATTTCTATTTTATCTTATTTGTAAAACTTAAGAAAATAAATTCAGTGATTAACAGTAATGGAGCATGACAGCAGATCCCAAACCCGTTTGGGCCCAGGACAGAGAGCTAGAAGTAAAGAATGAGGTGGGACTTGCATATTACCTCAGCAGCTGCCACCCTTTATATCAATAGAGATAAAATTGTAATTTATCAATTTCTAACTAATTACGAGATTTTAATGATTCTAGTATAATGAAATCTTCATCTTTTTATTTATATAGTTATTGAAACTTTTATACATCCATTAAACATTAATCCAAAAAGAATTAGGTGTAACGACAATTACATAAATCGATAAAAAATCCTGCTAATAATTTCTATTTTATCTTATTTGTAAAACTTAAGAAAATAAATTCAGTGATTAACAGTAATGGAGCATGACAGCAGAGACATAAAAATAATCTTATTTGCTGTAACTCATAAGTCCTATCTTAAGAAAATAAGCTCAATGATTAATAGAATGATAAAACTATTAAACATTCAATTTTTATGTGTTTAAATTATGTGTATTTATTGAAGAGGCTTTTTCTTTTAACCATTTTTAAGACATGGTATAAATCTAAATTAGCCTTCTCCTAGGTTTTGTTGTAAATCAGCTACGCACATGAAAAGAATATGATTTTACTAACTTTTCAAAGATTCAAGAAAGTTATAATTTTAAAAATAAAACCATTAATTTCTTTTCTTTAAAAAAAAACCCGTTTTCTAAATAAATCTTATTTTGCCGAACTTATATTAAAAAAAAAAAAACTCTTTTCTCAAATTAACTTATATGCTTTTCTTTCCTCGAAATATGTAAATAAATCTATCTTTTCTCAAAAAAATGTAAATAACTCAATCTCTTCTCAATATATATATATATATATATATATCAAACAAACATACAGTTAATTGAACTCCTTATAATGAATGACATTTTATAGAAATTCTTTAAGAGCTTAGTATAACAATCTAAAATAATATAAACAGCTTAATATCTTTTTTCTTGTATAACTCTTACATAAAACTTTAAGTCATTGGCATATAATCGCTGCATACAAAGATTGCTTCTCAACAATAAATGTGTTAATACAACTCCATATAATGATTACAATTAACATAAATAGCCCATGATGATCTTAAATAGACACTTACAAAAATCTCTAGCTCGATCTACTACCATAAACCAATTACTCATGCCACAATCTTGGTAATGGTGGATGGGTTTACAATTTTGTCGCTGTAAATCCAATGGATAAAGTTTACACAACTATCAAACGACAAGAACACACTTTAGGACTCAAATCTGTCGCACGAAAGAATATCAAGAAAGCTGAAATTTTCTTTTCACTTTCTAGACTTTTAAAACCTCTAAGATTTCTCTAGTTTGAAATTTCTTTTTAATTTTTCTTAATGGAGATTTTTAGAAAATGACTTCTTTCTTTTCTTTTGCCGCGCTAGTTTATTAGGTTAGAGTTCGGGCTTTGATACTTTGGAGCTAAATTTATGTTAAAATATCAAAATCTAGAGGTGGTCGCCAGCATTAATTATTTTTCATTTTAGTAATAAATAGCCCCACTCGTCCTTGTTTCGCCCCATCAACATTTCTAGCTTCAGGTATTGGTTGTTAGTGGTGGATAGTGGCAAGTTTGATGGGTTTCACTAACTTGTACGTGTTTCACGAACTATATCATTATTGGCTTTATGATTTCTCTTTCGATTTGTCTCCATCTTTACATAGTTGCATTGATTTTATTGTTGCCGTCTATTCTGTTGGTGTTGGCAGATACGCGGGTCATGAGAAGTGCTGTGTATTATGACAAAATCGAAACAATTAAATTGTCAATTATTTACGGAGGGCAAATATCTCTAGTCTCCCTTGAGATTTTCAAAAGTACTTAGACTCTATTATCTTTAAAAATTGTTAGAAACCTTCCCTTTTGTTAATTAGTAATGCTATCAAATTCATCCAGAAAGGAGAGATAAATTTAATTTCAAAAAACACCATATAACAGGGGAGATAAGTATAGGTTTTGAATTTGATTACCCATCTGCTAATTGAATTCTATAATTTACTAGATGTTAGGGTTTGATAGATTAAGAATAATCTTTTTTATTTTTATTTATTGGAGTATGAGTTTTATCATAGTTATAAGAAGGATAAACTCTCTAAATTATAAATTGTGCCTTACTAAAATAAATGTGAAGTCTAATTATAAATAAAATGTGAGGCATGAAATGAAAAAACTAATAATTCTAAGTTTTTCATTATTTTATGAATGGTCTATCTAATGATACGTATACATTATAAATTAATTATAGTAAAATTTGACTAAAATTAATATATTAGTACTACTTTACGTTAGATAACTTTCTTTTTTTCTAAAAAAAAAATTACTACTCAATTTGTATGGTTTATTTATTAAAGAACAATGCTACACCTATAATCTAATTCTAGCTTACAACCAATGCCTTGCAACCTATTGGCAAAAATTCACTGGAGGAGGAAAAAAAAAATGAATAAGTGAAGTTATATTGCATAACATGGTAATTATATCTCTAGTATGATTTTACCAACTCAAGTTACAAACAGAATTAGTTGTACATGGCTGATAGGCATAGTATTATGCTTTAATAAGACTTTGTGGCTCTCATTTTCACTATTCAACTTGACTTCTTTTAAAAAGTAGGAGAAGTAGATTGAATAAGAAGTCGGACTTATACAAGGAGAAGGAGTTCTACTCCTCTGTATTAGGGATAGAAGAACACTACATGTACCTTTAAATATATAGTTTGTCAATCAAATATTAAACATTTAAGGGATAAACTAGATGTAGATTGACTCCTTTATAAAGATGTCTGGAGAGTTGGGAAATAGTTATGCACCAATCTTAGGTGGAGAAATGGGGATTGAGTTTTGGGCTACGATAGGCATTGGGTTTAATACCTTTAGATTTTGGTGTAACCCCCGACCCACTATCGGATATTGTCCGTTTTGGACATACAATCCATCATGATTTTGTTTTCGAGCTTTGCGACCCAAAAGACCTCCCACATCTTAAAGAGCACATAGTTATATTAAGCTCTTTCATATATCATCTCCAAATAATGTGGAATGTAACATCATGTAAGTAATAAAGCATGTATAAAGTATGCAAATGCAAAGTAACAAAATATAAGTGAAAATTCTGTTCTGAAGCCACTGACTTAGTTACATAAAATAAAACTAACACAGTTATAACAAATGTAACATATGTAAATAAAAATTGCACAAAGAAATTTTTACATGGTTTGACTTAACCAGCCTATATCCACGGATAGCCAAGCTACAATCCACTAAGTCGTTTAGGCTTACAAATACTTGGATTTATAAAATGAAACCCCTTTCTCTCACTCACCTTTCTTTGTAACCTAAGCTCCCTCGAAGAACTTCAACTCTAGTAAACTAACTTCCTAAACCTTACTGCACTTCACTACCCAACAGTTCAACTCCGACTTGATTGTTAAACAACTTATCTAAATAACTCAAGTAACAAAGATAAAACTCAACAAAGTTATCTATACTTTATCAGTCACGACTATCTTAACTACATTAATAGTTTAGAAAGACACTACACTCACACCAGTTATAGACTCTGTATAACAAATACATGTAAACACTTAACCCTTAAGCCTTACACTATCTATGACACACAAAAGAGGCTTAATCTCTCATAAACATGATAAAGATGCATTAAAACTTGATTTCTCTTGTTCTCCTTCATTGTCGTGAATGCAACTAGACTTGAGAAACAAGACTCCTTTATATACTATATGTCCAGCAAGTTTCCTTGTTACATAAGAATTTCTCTTTCCTACACATGACTAGAAACTAGGAAATATAACCTGAGTAGGATAAAACATAATAGGATATATTATGAACATTCTTCCTAAACCATTAGGAGTCTTTAAACAAATCCTATCTGAGTTAAAAGATTATCTTTCCAAAATCTAGAAATAAAAATCTGTTTCCTGATAAGTCACAACTTTCCTAATTGAAGCAGTAAAATTGGAAAATAACAAAAGCAGGAAATCAAATATTTAACTTGCTTATTTTTCTCCAAAATTACCAACACAATAGTGACACATAGCATGACCAATCCTGGACCCAACAGTAAGGGCGAAAGACAACGAAGCTAAGAGCTTTTATAAAGCTCTTAGAAAGCTTCAAATTAAACGTACAAAACAAATGTTGCCTGTGCCTTGATATAGGCATTTGACGCCAACATGGCCAACCTTGATAGCCAATAGAATTTAGGCACACAAAAGTAAATTTTACTTTCACACAGCACTCTTAGGTTGTGTTCATTTTTGAATTATGTTTTTTTGTTTCCAAAATGATTTGAAAAATGAATTTCTGTAATTGAGAAAAAATAGTTTAACTGAAGGATATGCGTTTGGAAATGAATTCTAAAAATGAAATTTGAAAATGATTTTAAGAATATATGTTTGGAAATGAATCCTGGAGTTGAAATTTTGAAAACAAAAATAAGATGTGTTTGAAAATGAATCATTGGTATCAAATTTTGAAAACAAAAACATAAAATACGATTGGAAATGATTCCGAAAAATATGTTCTTACAAATTATATAAATAAAGGATTATTAACAAATAAAATTTTAAACTAAATTCATGTTCTCATTACACATATTGTTAACAAATAACAAATAGTTAATTATACAAACTAAATTTCATTTTGATTCCTATGATATTTCTTGTTATCTGATTTCTGCAACTTGTATGTGCTCCAATGTAGCACGACAAGAGTGCTGCTACACGTGTCTTCTCTTCTAACTTTCCAAAATCAAACTGTCAAATAAGAAACTGCAAGCCACCAAGAGAGATACGGTGCTTGGTATAGGTTATTCAATCCTTACCGCTAAAAGTAGTAAGAAGAAGCTCTAATATAAATATTGCCATTTCATCCTGCTTTGTCAGCCTATATTCACTTGATTCAACAAGGTTCTTTTTTACAAGAATGATCTTTCATTAATTATCTACAGAAGAAACAATCACTCAATATATGAGGATCAAGGAAGTGAGATAGCGGTTCTCATCCAGTGGAATTTATCATTAATGAGGCATTCATTACAAAGACTAGCTAATCACTATGAAGCACTACATAATGACATTTATGTGCAAATACTTAACCTTATCAAATCAGCATCTCAAAGTCTTGTAAAACAACAGCCGCAACTATATTTACAATCTCCCATTTCAATAACACAATCAGTTTACAACTAACAAGTGATCATTTAGTCCTACAAATATACCACAGAGCACAACGTCATAATTAACTACACATCAAGTTAAAAACATTCAAAACCTTTGAAGAAGAACTTGAATAGTAGTTCAACTTCATCCTTATAGAGCGATAATTCACTAGGATCTGGCCTCCAAAGCTGCAAAATAGCCTTGTGAACCAAGCCTTCCAATTTTCTGTCTTGAGCGAGTGCGACTTCATAAAACTAAACTGTAATTTGATGGTGGCTAAATGGGTAATCACCTCTGGCTTCACTAACAATAGCCCGCCTATAAAAAAAAAAAAAAAGGTAATGTACCAATTTTTTTAAAGTTCTATGACAAATTTGAGGAGGGCAGCATCGTTTTGAAGAAATGAAATCAGGGAAATTCTTAGCTAATCTAACTTGTGTAAAAACATTTCAACAGAAATATCTAAATATGCCCCGGTAAGAAATCCCTATAATAAGCTTAGTAAGGAACTGATAAAAAGAGGGACCAGAGAGAATATGGTGGACACTCCTCAATCTGCTGCATATCAATCATCTTCCCACTCAGCAAGGCCTCAAATCCTCCTAAATCCTTAAAATAAACCCACCTTCTACACAAAATTTGAGAAATAAAACATTTCCAGCTCCAAGTTTCAATAAATCAAATAAAAATTGAAGAAATTGATTGCTGGACCTTGCCAAAGAATTAAGGGAAAAAAAGGAATCGAGTATTCACAGCGAGATGAAGCAATTCTTTGGGAAGAGTCTCTCTATCTCCTCGCCATATGTAGCCGTAGCTCCCTAAACGGCTTGTTGGACCATTGCTATGCAACAAAAATTTACAATGATTACACTATTACCCCCCGACAAGAAGAAGAAGAATACAAGAAGCTTAAGCAACTAAAGAGATTACAGCATATTTAAAAGAGAACTATTACCGGTTTTAGCGAGCCTAGTGCACAAATGAGAAATTCACACTGATCCTTTCAATTTTGATAGGAAAATCTTAGATGGAATCGATTATTGCACGATTGGTGAAGTGATCCCGAAGATCTTCAAAGGAAAATTGAGAGGTCTTGATGGATCGGGTTAGGGTTTACAAAAAACAATGTTAGATGGCGTCTCGCTCTATTGAGAAGTCTTGATCGCTAATATTTCAGAATCAATGGCGTCTCTCTATGAAGCAATTAGGAGAAGTGAGTCGATTGTGCAGATCGATTTCTAGGGTTAGATTGAGAGAGATTGGTAATTGATTGAGAAAGGGGAGATGGATGGTTTAATCAATTTCTAGGATAAAATGGAAAGAGATTGGGAATCGATTGGTAATCAGTTCAATTAATTGCATCAGCAAGGGTTACTGATGCAAGTGAGGGACAAGTGTCGTATGTCAACTCATTTACAACCGCATCTTAGTGTTGCAGTAAATGGGAAGACGTAAATGAATGAATTTTTTGTATTGTTACGTGAACATCATAATCTTGATTCAATTCAACAACTTCAAAATTAGAAAAGTAAAAGAAGATCCATGGCGTTCTTGGCAAGAAAGGGTAGCCAACAAACAATAAAGGCTACGAAAAGAAAAAAAGATTACTGCGATAAAGCATCTTGCCTAACACAATAATGATCTTTATAAGGTGAACGTCATCGTCTGATCAATGAAGGAAGAGATCAAGCAGGGGAAGAATGAGATCTGACCCAGTTGATTAGTGGAAAGACGCCCTCTACGCGTAGAAAAGGGAGAGAAAGAAGCGGATCTGACCCAGGCTACTGTATATATATCCAAGCTAAATTTAGGGGTAAAAATGATATTTTTTTTGTTTTATGGAAATGAAAATGAAAAACAAAAACGAACACAAATCTCATGAATTCCAATAAATTGAAAACGGAAACGGTGGGTGCAGGACAAAAACGAACAAAGCCTTATTTTGCTCAACTCAATTTCTTCCTAGCTTTCAATTCTCTCTGGTTTCCGCACCTGATTTACCCTTCAAGCTTTGCTTTCCCTTTCTCAAATTCCATAGCACATGAAACCTACTTGGCTTGGACAGAACTCGGCTTGTGTAGCTTGAGTAGATAAGTTGTGCTACTTGAGTAGTATGTGGTGGAGCTTCACTCTTCATTTTATTCACAACAATATTCTATATTTATATATAAAATAGCAATTTCAAATGTACCATTTTATCACTTAAACAATATATTTAATTAGCCGGTAGAGTACTTAGCAAGCAATATTCATAAAAAATTCATCCACACATATATTTATACCTATATATATTGCAAATATATGCATATAACATCCACTCTTCTACTTCAAACCAAAGTTGGAAACTTGTCTGGCTAAGTCATCTAGACCCTTGTAAGAACTCCCACCTTCTTCTATAGCATTTGTAGCTTTCCCACATAGTTTCAAGAATGATATTCTTTCAGGCTGATTCTCACTGATTGACTCCTTTAAGATTCGAACAAGATTTGTCGAGTTAGGAACTGTAGTCAAACCCTCACAAACTCGAATAGCTACACAGAGTTTATCCACAAGCAGCTTTGTGTTAAAGAAGTGATCAGCTTGCATCGGCCATGAAAGCAATAAAACTTCACCTAAGATTGCCTCAAGTACTGAACCTCAGCCACAAAGAGTCAAGTAGGAGCCAACTGCCTTGAGCTGGAGTATCATTGCTTGCGGAGCCCAGCCTTTAAACACAAATCGTCTCTCAGCCACACGATCTTCAAATCCAGTTGGAACAATGCTATGATCATTCTCATCCTGTGCTCCGTTCACTGGATCTTTGACAACCCAGATAAATTTCAATCCACTCTTCTCCAATGCATCAACTAATGCTTCCATTAATTTGTAGCTTGTTCAACGTATCTGACTTCCAAAGCCCACATAGACAACCGATTTGTCAACCTTGCACGGGTCAAGCCATGCGACCGCTTCTTCTGTTGGTATCGAAGTAGTCCCACCTGTTTCTGCTCCAGCTTTAATAGGCAGCAAAGGCCCTACACCCCAAACGCCGTCACGTTTCATGAACTGATGTTTTAGAAACTCAAATTTCTCATTCTCTAGCTCCCTGAATGAATTGGTAATGACTCCCCAGCTTTCCTTATTTTTAAGTTTTGTTTCTGTGAAAAACTCTTCCCTCCTTTTAGCACGTCCGCCCAAAAAGAAGATAGAGAATTTGCGTTAACTGCAGCAAATGCGATAAATTTAACTCCAAGAGTTGAAACCAATCGATGAGTTCAAGAACTTAGAAGAACATCGATGATGATGGCTACAGGTGGAGAAGGGTGAGTTTGAAAATAGAATCACACAGCTCACTCAAGGCAATTTTGGGTATTTACTTTACAGTAACATCTTGAAGGTTCTCAACGCCAGGAGGGATGGACGGCTGAGACGGGAAAGGGAGAACTAGGGTTTGAATAGTGGGGTGTAAAGATAGAAGAGGCTTTAGATAATGAAGGTTCTTGGCTGTGACCAATATGGTAATGCTAAGGCCTCGAATGGCTAGCTGGTGAGCTAGGTCTAAATGGGGCAGAATTTGCCCAGAGGCTGGAAATGGAATCATCGGTATATGTTCATTACTGTTTTCGCTGCAACTCGACATCTCTTTCTTTCTCGTTAGCTTATGGGAGGATTTAAATTCTTAATTTATAAAACCAGAAAATTTGTTGTCAAAACATATTGCCAAAAAGGAAAGAAAGCAAATTGACTGGTAGCCTGGTATTATCTCATGAATTAGTGGCTAACATTTGGGATGTCAACAGTCCTTTGAATGATTACAGATAAAAGATCCTTTTATAGCGGACTTTTAGATTTTAATAATTTTCTTTGAGACTTCTAATGAACGATTGTAGGCCAAGGTGGTGCAATTATCGATCGAGATGTGTGGATGAAGATGGATAGGAGACCAATCACAATCCCATCGCATATTGTACCTCCCCATTTGTCAAAGAATAATAATGGCTTTGATGTTCTAAAGACCTTCATTGATACATATTTAAATATTAGAAGCCATAAGAATAGAAATTGAATGATGTGGCTCTTAAAATTTCATCCAAAAACGTTTTGCTATACCTTTGTAATCAAATGTTATATATAGAGAAAAATCCACCTTAATAGAGAAGTATATATATAAATAGTGGATCAATATCATAAAAACAAAGAGTACCAATAAATTATTACTAAGAAATTAAAAAATCAGTGATTTGTCTATTCTTACTTCTGCACTTTGAGAAAATGTAACCACATATTAATCACTTGGGAATTAACTGACTTTGGACAACAAAATATATCAATAATCAAATTACCGTCACCTTGTGCTGCTTGTCAAATTGGAGTTTACATTCTATCGAACCATATAAAGTACAAAAACTTAAAAGAAAGGTTTGAATGTTAGTTTCATCATGTAAGGCTGTTTGTTGCATAAATGGCGTGTGGTTGAATCCCACTATAGTTTGGATTGTACATGATCATGAATTCCGATACAGTCCCCAGCATTGCTAGATTTTTAATAATTTTCGTATAGAGCTCTTAAAATGAAAAACTTTTCCGTAGAAAAGGAAAAGTAGAGGAAGTTTTTTTTTTCTTAATTTCTATGCGCATTGTTGCGTGAAATTAACAAGTTTTAGAGGTGTTTGAAAACTTCTCATTAGGATTTATATAGTATTTGTGTATTTCACAAGTGCATCGGCACGATCTAACCCAATTATCACTGTTCATAGAATTTCGGCCTTCTATGAAAATGATAATTGAGAAGAGTCTTGTCAAAATTAAACTTGAACAAAAAACTAACTTTATTAAAAATATTTTTAAACAAAAGAAATCATGTCAAAATCTTTAATAAGATATTTATGATATACTTTCTATGTAAATAAGTAAAAATATTTAGTGAAATTTTCAGCAGAGTTTCCTCTCTTTTTTAAATCTATCACAAACTACAATTTATCATAAAAACATTTCTAATATTTCAAACAAAATCTTAAACTGCTTTATGAAATCCTCACCACAAAATAAATGGGTTAAGCACACAGACCCCCCCTAGGCTTTGGATTAATTTCGTCTATATTCACTATTTACCACTTTTCATCATCGGGTACTC
The DNA here is from genome assembly GCA_013180625.2 of Boswellia sacra. Lineage (NCBI taxonomy): Eukaryota > Viridiplantae > Streptophyta > Magnoliopsida > Sapindales > Burseraceae > Boswellia > Boswellia sacra. Next base: position 398,989 of record SNVD02012892.1, read on the forward strand.
CTCACATTTTCGAAATTCATCATAGAGACCCCTTCCGTCAGATTTTCTATTAAATGATGTCATATTTCATCCAATATTACTTATTTTACCTAAATGTCCCTCCATCCAATATGAAAATTTTTACTAAGAGCCCACCTTGGCCCACTGGTTACTTGACAACCCATTTCAAAACTCATTACAAGATATATCATACATGAGATGATGGTTTGGTATGTCAGCAAAACTCTTATCTTTTCAATCTTGTTTTCTTTCATTTTCTCTCTATCCAAACAATTCCGAAGTCAAAGACAAACTACAAGAAATTGAGATAAGATATCAATTAGACGATTAACACGTTTTGAAAAAAAAAAAAACTGAATGTCATCACTTTTCCTAATCAGTACATTAGCAGGTTATGGTAATAGATGAGCTTACTAAGCTTGATAGTGGCTGATATTAATGTCATTATAAAATGCAAGCAATTGTGGAAGATCCTTTGTAGTTGAGAAAATTGAGGAGAATTTTGCGGTTGCAGAAATGGAGACACGGCTATCTAATAGGCTTTTTAGCATACAAATCCAGCATACATCGTGAAGAGAAAAACACTGAATAGGAAAAGAATGTTTACAAATCAAATTGTGATTCCTAGCATTAGCAATAGAAAACTAACCCTGGAAGCTTACAAACATCCTCTTCACTATCACGGTCATTTATTAGTTTCCATTCTAAATGGCTCCCATAATGGAGTCTTTTTGCTAAAAAACCTTCCTACCACTTTTGAATCCAATAGCTTTATATATGGCTTCCTCAGATTTGATGCATCTAGGTGTTTTGTATTAGTTAACAAAAGATCCCTGAGATACATAAAAATCCATGAGTGCATCAAATGTTCCATGTCTCACCACCCTTATCTCTAATGGTCCAATGGACTTATCCTTTTTCCTGCATCTCCTATACACAAAATCCAGTGATTCTTCCATTGTGGAGCAGCATTGCTCCATTATATCTTTATCAAGCGTTGCATTTCAAATGTGCCAAGAAAACAAAGTAACATTACCTTCAGAAACAGAGTAAGCCTCGGCACAGCAGAGTAAGGCTTCAAGAAGACAACTTAAGGCAGTAGAGCAAGAAACAAAGTCAAATATTTCAGCTACAAAACCCATTCAATAAACAAAACGAATAAGAAAGTAAATGAATCCATTTCAAGAATCAAAACCTTAAAAAATAAACACATGAGAGATACCCAAAAGGAAACGCAAACAGCTAAGGGTGAAACAGAGAAGGGTCAACTGAGGCAGCCTTGACAGAGGAGAATGGAGAATGGAGACCGCCGTCAACGATTGAGCATGAGAGACGTTGGACACATGAAGGAGCACTGAGAAGCGCTGAAGTGGAGCTGGAGGCGGCTGGAAGCGAAGCTTGCGATGCCGCGGCGGTGGGTGGAACCATGGAGGAGAGACTACCCAAGAAGCGGAGTCGGAGGCGGCTTGGGTTCCTTGAACGGTCGAAAGAGAAGTAGATTTAGGGTTCTCAATTTTCAAAATTACTGTGCATTATGAAATGACTATTATGTCTCTCAATATTCAATATAATTATAAATACTTAACGAAAAATCTAACGAAAGAGGTCTCCATAATAAATTTTAAAAATGTCAGGAGTACCCGATGATGAAAAGTGATAAACATTGAATATGGACGAAACTAAGCCAAAACATAGAGGGGTCTGTGTGATTAACCCCAAAATAAATTCAATCACAACATATTTTTATAATATAATCTTAGTTGGATCTCAAACCCTCTTTCAAGCACAATCAAAATATAGAAATCGAAAAGGAAATTAGTTGGCTTATATTAACAAAACAAATATGTAAGATCTAAAAATAACTACATACATGTGAGCAAAAGGTCAAAAATGACTGTAGTCGTGCAGCGCATCCTGTGCACAAGAAAAAGCTCAGCACCAAAACCAGCAACAACCTGGATGGGGGAAAAATTGAAAAAGAAAGAAAATGAGTAAGCAAATTTGCCTAATGAGTCGAACCTTTTTAGTAAATTTATAAATATTTTGAAATCATTTAAAACATAATAAATTTATGAATATTTATATAAAAATATAAAATTATTAATTTCGATTGAAATATCATGAAACCAATAAAAATGCTTTCTCTCAAGAAATTTTTCATATTTTCAAAAATATCAATAAATAACTAGTTTTCAATTGAAATAATAATAATAATAATAATAATAATAATAACAATAGTTTTAACTCGAGAACAATTCCATGTTTCAAATAAAATCCACACTAAATAAGTACTCAGTGGAGATACGTCATACCTGGTGCACACAAGTAGAAGAGAATAATCTCATAATGTATCATACTGCCAAAATGCTTATCATCCAAACAACATCACATATATCATGATACCATCATACGCATGCGTATGGTTTAATCCATATCTTATATATCATATTATCATACACATGCATATGGATTGCCATGGGAAGGGGAAAATCTCTTATACCTGACGACACACTCATCTAGACAAAGGGGGACGATCCAACACACAGGGGAATGATACTTATATGGCAGTTTCTTTTCTCCAAAGTAATTAATTTTACTCGATTCCATAATCAATAATAATTCTCACATCATATAAATTTTTTCATAATTTCTAAAATTAATTCAAAAATTAGTAAATCATAGAAATCATATAATTCTTCTCAAATTCACATTTTTTTCATATACTTTTACTCAAATAATATAATTGAATTTTCTGCTCTTTAAATTTAACCAATTATCATAAAAATAAATTTTGTTCCTAAAATCATTAGTAAATTAAATTTATCTTACTGAAACATAAAACAAATAAAAATAAAGAATTTACTTTAAAGTTAAGTAATTTTAAATAAAGCTTGCACTCAAAAAATTGGAATCAATCTTTGGTTAGCCCCTTCTAACTAACTAATCTCTAATTGAATTTCTTTGTATAATATAAATCAAATACCCTATTAAAAATATTAAATTAAACAAAACTAGCCACCAATATTTCCTACTTAAAAACCACTTCTCATAAAGCTGCATTCCTCCTCTTTTTTCCTTCCCCTTCTCCTCTTTCGTTTTTCTCTCCTCCATATTCCCTCCCTTCTTTTGTTTTTCTCTTAATTTGGATGCCCTTCTCTTTTCTTTTGCTGTTTTATCCTTTGCTTTTACCTTTATCCTTCTTCCTTGTTAAATACTAGACCACAAACCTTCTTTGTCGTCCCCTCAATTTGGCTAACTCTCTATCTCTACCTCCTAAATTGATTTTCCTTCCTTTTTCTTAGTATTTTTCAAACACCACTCCAGCATAACTCTCTCGGTTTTTCTCTCCATTGGAGGTAACAATATTAAACTAAATTTATAAATGTGTTCTTTTATGAATTCAATATTTTTATTTTTAATTAAATTTAAAAATATATTATTAATTTTGAATTATTTTAAATTTTAGAAAAGATATATAATCGAGATTAAATATAAATTATATTAAAAAATATATAGTACAAAAAATAAAATTTAAATTCATAAAAAAAACATAGCCTATATTCCCCACTCTCTCTCGTCACGGCTCATTCTCTGTTTGTCCAACATTTTCTTTCCCACGATCAGTACCTTTCCCCTCTTCCATAGATATATATATACACGCTTCGCTTGTCACTCTTTTCCTTCTCTAGAAAACTGATCTCGTTTAAAGTCAACGAAGAAAAAAATATCAATCTTATTTTATTAGTTTCCCAAAGTTTAAACTATCGTACAAATAAATCTTAGAGAAAATTGAGAAAATAGATAAAATTAGGGGTCTCATTGAAAAATAGACATATCCTAAAAAATTTTCATACCATAGACACTTTCTTGACAAAAAGACTCAAATACCCTTTGAAAGTAATTACTTGTATCAGACACAACTCTTTTCGGGGATGAAATTATTAAATTACTATATATCGCGCGAAGACTTGCGCACACTCGACACTCGACACAACTCGACACTCGACACTCGACAAATATCTGACACTCGACACTACACATTTCACCACTCGACACACGACATTTCACCACTCGACAAACACTCGACACTCGACATTTCACCACTCGACAAACACTCGACACTCGACATTCATCACTCGACAAACACTCGACACTCGACATTCACCACTCGACAACACTCGACACTCGATATTACATAACTCGACAAGACTCGACAGGTTATTTTCGAGTGTCGAGTGTCCTCTTCGGTCGTCTGAAGAGAGAAAAATAAGGCTTTAGAAAAAATTGAATACATAAAGGATAATTGGGTCTTTTTGTCAAGAAAGTGTCTATGACATAAAAATTTTTCAGGATGTATCTATTTTTCATCAAGGGCCCCTAATTTTGTCTATTTTCTCAATTTTCCCTAAATCTTATCTCCTTCATTTTCTAAGCCTAGCCACGTGCATCCTCGTTCTTTCTGTTGTCTAGATTCTTCTTTCTCTACTTGGTTACAAAGAAAGGATAAGATTTTGGACCACTCTTAATTTTTTTAGTTAATATCATACGAAATGATTGTTTATAAATTTTATTCTTATTTCTTTAAAAATTATCACAAAACACTCTTTTGTTAGTTTATCATTAATTTAAGTCATTTTTCATTTATTTTATCTATAATTATTAAAATACTTTTAATTTTTCATCGATTTTAACATCAATTATCAAAAAAGTAACTAACATTATAGTCTTGATATTTGAATAAAGTAACAATCGTCCTCCAATATTCGATAAAATAATATAAAAATCTCTAATTCTCAAATACCATCAGCCTATCCATTAAATATATAAAAAATAATTTTACGTAATATTTTTTATTTATTTCTCTTTTTAAAGGAAAAAATATTTAAAACATCCAACACCACCACGACTTGAACTCAGCACAACATGGTAGAGATATAACAACCACCAAGCTAAACTCTCGTTGCAAATGACGGGCTTTGAGTTAACTTTATTAAATGTGAAAAAGTCTCTAACTATATGTGTGAGAAATAATGAACAACACTAGTTAAAAATTGTAATATCATTACTAAAGAAAAATTATTTAGCATAAATTTTAAAAATAAAATTCTAAAAAAGAAGATGATGGTTTAAATAATTTTTTAATTTTATTTAATTTTAAAATTTTAAAATACTATATATTTTAATTTGAATTTAAAAAAATAAAGATAGAAAGCAAACCATTTAGACTACTATTTTCATTTATTTATAAACCACTTTATTTTTAACTTTTATTTAAAAAAAAATTTTACAAACCATCTATATAAATCATTTTCTATAAAAATTAAAATCATTTTTTAAAAATCATTTTTTAATTATTGCTTATTATTTCTCACAAGTACTATTTGAGATGTATGCATTTGTTGACATTAATTAGGTTATCATTGATTTAAGGGTTTAGCTTGACGGTTATTGCAATTTCCTACACTATATTGTGTTGAGTTTGAGTCCTAGTGGCGTTGGAGTTTTTAAAATTTTGCTCCTTCATAAAGAGAAATAAATAAATAAATCTTATAATATAAATAAAAGTAAAATTGTCTTTTCATGTGTTTAACGGATTGACTAACGGTATTTGAAAATTAGGATCTTCATATTACTTTATCGAAGGGGGGGCGGGTGTGCCGCCGGTGATCCATGATAATTTCTCAAAGATAAGTGTATGCAGTAATAAAATTTGCAAAACAATGAATCCATTTCATATTAAGCCAAATGCTAGGGTGATACGTGAATTATCCTGACAGATTTTTGTTTTACAACTATATTTTATATTATTACTAAAAGTGTAATAAAATTACTATTATAACCCTTCAAATTTAAATTATTTACAAAAATTTAATGGTCAAACTAAAAGAATGGTGGTCCATGATGATTTCTATAAAGATAGAGGTATGTAATAATAAAAACTGTATGTGTGAGAAATAATGAACAATAATAATTAAAATTTGTAATATCATTGTTAAAGAAACATTATTTAGCATAACTTTTAAAACTAAAAATTCTACAAAAGAAAATGATGGTTTAAATAATTTTTTAATTTTATTTAATTTTAAAATTTTAAAATAATATTTATTTTAATTTAAATTTTTTTAAAAATAAAAAATAGAAAGCAAACCATTTAGACTACCAATTTCATTCATTTACAAACCACTTTCTTTTTTAAGTTTTATTTTAAAATATTTTGACAAACCATTTATATAAACCATTTTATATAAAAATTAAAATCATTTTTAATTACTGTTTATTATTTCTCACAAGTATTATTTCAAATGTGAAATTAATTAGCTTATCATTGATTTAAGGGTTCAACTTGACGGTTATTACACTTTTCCTCCACTATATTATGTTGAGTTCGAGTCTTGGTGGTGTTGGAGTTTTTAAAATTTTGCTCCTTCGTAAAGAAAAATAAATAAAGAAATATTATAATATAAATGAGGGCAAAATTATCTTTTCATATGTTTAACAGATGAACTAACGGTAGTTAAAAATTAGAGGTCTTTATATTACTTCGCCGAAAGTGGGGAAGAGAGTGTTAATATGTCGAAACGTTGGGAGTGACAAATCAATTTCTCATTGCCAAAATACCCTTAGAGGAGGGGTGGTCCATGATGATTTCTCAAAAGACAAGTGTAGGTGGTAATAAAATTTGCAAAACCACATGATATTAAGCCAAATGATAGAGGTGGTCCATAAATTATCTTGAGAGATTTTTGTTTGAAAATTATAGTTTATATTATTACTAAAATGTGTAACAAAATATATGACCATTATAATCATTTAATTTTAAATTATTTACGAAAATTTAACAGCCAAAGTAACAGAATAGTGGTTTATGATGATTTCTATAAAGATATAGGTATGTAATGATAAAATTTTTAAATAGTAAAACTGCGTGGCATTAAGTTAAAGATTAGGGGTGGTCTGTGACATTTGCTCAAATAAAAAAATTAAGTGTATTATATTGGTTTTCTAAGTACTTCCTATATTTTAATGTCTTTCCCTGCCGCTTCCATGTTTAAAAAAAAAAAAGTCTCATTCACACATTTACAATTTACCACTCCAAGAGATTATAATTTCAATTAATTTAATTTTACAAGTAATCAAATTATATCCCACAGCATTGCATCAAGCTAGACTTAAAATTAAATAAGTGTATTGGACCAAATGATCTGATCCAACTTTAAAAAAAGAAATTAGCCCAAGACAAAATTCATCAAATGAAATATTAATCCGAAAAAATTGATCCATGGTCATTACATGCATTATAGAGAATAAATTACTAAATATTTTCATCTTTTAGTAATCTTGAATTTAAAAGCTTTGTGTCTACATAATGGTATCGTGCTAATAAAAAAAATATATATTTTGAGTAAAAATTTAAAAATGTCATTAAAATTTTTTGAAAATCTTCCTTTCTATGATGGTTTACTGATACCTAAAATTGGCGTTGCTTTCGTAATCTCCTTATATCCTTTTTTTAAAATAATTGAATCAGTTCTGTCGTTCTAGTAACTAATTATTTGCCTTGCAATCATATGCAATGGTGAGACAAACACGTACATAAATACTATGATTTTTTTTAGCAGACATATAAATATATAATATAGAGTAGTTTATATTACATTTTCATCATCCATATTTTATTTTCATTTCTATTACTTTTATTTATCACATAATATCAGCTACTTTTTGAATCCTTGAGGCCCACATTTATAGGCACTCAATATGAGAAGGAGGCTCCCGAACTAAGGTATTTCCCGATACAAGCGCTCTCTCAGCCCTCCTGGCCCTTTTAGCGCATCAACGAGGGAACTCTTATGTCTTCGAGAATCAACTTCAGAACAGGATCATAATCATAACAACGAGGTGAAATGGGCTGTGTATAGAGAACACCACAGGTTTTTAGGGATAGTAATGAGAAGGATGAAATGAAAACTCCCTTTCATCTCCTGCTTAGGGAGGAGTTGAAATGTTTATTTATAGTAAGAGAGGGCTGGGTACCTCTCAAGCTTACAGGAGACTTGTACACACTTTCATTGGGCACACCTTTTTACAAGATAAAAGAGATAAGATTCTTATCTCTTTGGACACATGGATATACTTTCCATAGACACTTTTTCCTAGAAGATAAGCATCACTTTTTTCAAGATAAGATACTTATCTTTTACAAAAGCACACCTAATAGGACGAAAACTTAAAGCTACTTTTACATAAAGCTATTTTACAAGTGTAGCCTTATCTTTGTCTTCTGAAGATCATCTTTATTACTTAGGAGAAGTAGTGATGTTTGAAATTCTTAGATACTCATCTGAATCATAATCACTATCTGGGTCCCATCATGTCAACATGTCAAATTGTGGAATATCATCTTCTTTGTCTTTTGCTTGAGTTGGCGAAGACGCTTTTTTCAAAAGATTCTGAAGATAAGGTTCATCTAAGCTGTAAGGATCTTGCAAATCTTGAAAGTATGATGGACAAGACTGATTATGATCTTCTTGGGTTTGCTGAGATCGAGAACTTTCTCCTTTTTCTGCATGCTTGCATTTAGAATAATACACCTGTCTATATTTTCTGAGCTGGTAGGAATATTCTGAAGAATATTGTTCCCAAGGTGCATCATCTTCAATGGATGGCTAAATCTGAGGAGGGATTCTTGAATTAATTTTTGAAATTCTTCTTTGAAATTCTCTGAATTCTTGAGGATAAGATTCCCATTGCTGTGCAAGGCTGTATGGAGTTAAGCTATATTCCTGCACATGAGAAAAGAACTGTAAATTGTTGTGAGTGGTAATGCTTGTTCTTTTAAAGATGTAGATCATGTGATGTGATGCTCTTTGTCCCCGGAGATTGAAACTTTTCTGTCTTTGATAGTCAAATTGAGTTTTCCACCATGAAAGAGGATGAAACCATTCAAGAAAAATGTGGAAACATCCCGAAGGAGTGTTGAGGGTTTTGTGATTATTTGAAAGACTGGTGTGAGCCATTTTGTTCAGCATGTAGTTCAGGTTGAACTCAATTCCAATTGAAAATTGTTGCATGAGATGCCAGAGAAACCATAAGACTTCTGGATTGAAGTCTTTCTCAACATTTCTGACTTGATAAATCTTCATTTAAGGAAAATCTGGATGGATTTCTACACTCCCAAGAGGGAATGGACCATATTGAGTGAGGATCTTTGCCTGATATTGCATCATTTGTTGATGATGAGACTGTTTTAGACATTGGTTTGTCATCAAAATTGGAACTTCAGGAGGAAGGAATTCCATTTGATTTGTTGAAGAAGTAGCTGGATGCATCATGTGAATTATTGGAATGATCTGAAGAGATTTGACTTGACTGGCTTTTTGTTGAGGTCGAGATAACATATCTGCAAGAACATTGTTAGTTCCTTTGATATGTTTGACATCAAAGTTAAACTGTGAGAACCATGTCGACCATCTGAGTAACTGAGGATGTGGTATTTGCTTTTGCTTGAGCTGCAACATCCTTGGAAATGAACTCATATCCATTTCTACTAGAAAATAATGGCTAATAAGATGAAACTGGAATTTTTCAATTCCCTTTTTGACTGCAAGAATCTCTTTGAAGGTTGAATGATAATGGATCTCCGAATCAGAGAATGAACCACTTTTGTATCCACAAACATTTCTTTTTCCATTCTTTTCTTCGAGAAGAATAGCTGCCCAATAGAGATCACTGGCATCAGTTTGCAGAATTCTTTTCCCAGTAGAGAGAATTTGCAGAGGCGGAAGATCTTGAGCAATCTTCTTAATTTGAGATATCGCCCTCAGCCTCATATTGGAAAGCAACTGGTAGACTTTCCTGATGAAAATCTTTCCAAACAACAGATTCAACAAGTACTTGGTATCATCAACTTTATGGCAGAGTTCATTCCTAAACTCTCAACAGTACTTCGTCCTCTTCAGCTCATTGTCACGCCTCGCGTGATATGCGCATGATTTTGCGCCAACCTTGCACCGAAGCACACGAAGGATTGGGATTTTGGGGCAAGTGTTATAGTAAGTTTGGATCCTCGTCTCGAGAGGAATTCAATGGCGCATGAATTGGGCGTGACGTTTCGGAAGTTTCTAGAAGGTTCCAGGACGTTCCAGAATGTTCCGGACACTTCTAGAATACTCTGGAAGGTTCTAGAAACCTCCGAAAACGTGTAGAAGACATGAGAAGGCCCTATAAGATCCTAGAAGACTCTGGAAGGTTCTGGAAGGTGATGGAAGAGCGTGGAAGACTTCGGAAGCTTCTAGAAGACCGTAGAGTTCTCTAGTGTCTAGGGTTCTCTAAAAACATCTAGAGCCTAGTAGATATTTCTAGGTAGATATTTCTAAGCCTTGTAAAATATCTAAGGATGTTTCTAGAGAATAAATGAGGTGAAGACAAGTGGCGTATTCTTAGCTACATGTTGAGGAGGTGCTCCTCTATAAATAGGGGTGAGCCCTCATTTGTAGGCAACAAGTCCTCTCCTTGAGAGTTTCACCAACACACTTCCTGGTAACACCTCTTTTGTACAATTGCCTTATAAAGCAATAATAATTATACATTCCATAACTCTCTCTTGCTTCCTTTGATCTTGCTTAGCATTGTCAAGGGTTCGAAGGCTTACTTAGGTGCAAGTTTGGGTCATTGAGCGCCTAAGGCCGCACGGTCTCCGCTTGTGAAATAATAAGGCCGTGACAGTTGGTATCAGAGCCAAGGTTTGCTAAGCCAAGTTCTTGTGTGATCAAGAGCAAGAAGGGTCAAAGGTATGGCATCAGAGGTGACGGTGACTGAGGAGTCACGTGGGCGTGAAACCGCCCCCACCGCCGGCAAGAAACCTCGTGGCCAAGAGAAATCTCGTGATGTGGTGAGCGCTTTAGAGACTCGGATAGTCAAGGTGGAGCTAGCCATGGCCGATACGCTAAAGAGGCTAGATAGGCTAGAACAAGGCGTGGAGCAAAGCGTGGAGGAGCTCAATGGCAAGGTGGAAAGCCAAGGTAATGAGCTCAAGGAATTCATGCGAAATTCCGAGGCCGCCACCGAAGTACTACGTCAGGAGGTTCATGCTTTCCAAGCAAGGGTGCTGGAAGTCTTGGCCAAGGTCCAAACTCAGGTAGAAGAACTGAGTACGAGATTAGGTGAGACAAAGGCTGAGGTAGCCATGCTCAAGAGGTTGGTAGCGAGTGGCGCTGCAGTAGCAACACCCACACTTGCTATTCCGCGGATTGAGGCACCCAAACCCAAAGAGTATAGTGGCAAAAGGGATGCCAAGGAATTAGATAACTTCTTTTGGCACATGGAGAGATATTTCGACGCATTGGGGATCCTAGATGAAAGGGTCAAGGTAAACACCGCAACCCTTTATCTCACGGATCTTGCAGCTAGTTGGTGGCATCGAAAGTATAGAGAGGTTAAGAATGGCGTGTGCATCATAGACACATGGGCAGATCTACAAAAGGAGTTGAAACATCAATTCTATCCGGAGAACGTGTCATTTGATGCAAGGAAACGCATGAGGGAGTTGAGGCATAGGCGTTCGATTTGCGAATACGTGGAAGAATTTTCTAGGTTGATGCTCCAAATCAATCACATGAGTGAGGCAGATCTTCTCTTCAACTTCATGGACGGCTTGCAACCATGGGCGTACCAAGAGTTGCAAAGGAGGGGAGTGAAGGACGTCACTACTGCACTCACGGTTGCAGAAACTCTTGTCGACTACCATAGAGGTGAGTCTTCAAGACACATTGAAACTCCCTATGACCATGATAGTAGTAAAGAGGAGGATAGACGTGATGACCATCGTAGGAGGAACAACAAGAAGGAGTTATCACCCAACTTGAAGTGCTTCTTGTGTGATGGTCCACATTGGGCGCGGGATTGCCCAAAGAGACACAAATTGAATGCCATGCTCCAAGAATGTGAGGAGGCACAGGAGCCAGCATGCATGGGTGCTATGCAAGTTCTCAATTCCTTGACGCAAACCTCCACACCTCCCAAGCAACTAGATCGATCATTGATGCACTTGGAGGCACGCATCAATGGCAAGACCACAAAGGTGTTGGTCGACACGGGTGCCACGCATAACTTCATTGGTACTAGCGAGGCCAAGAGGTTAGGCCTTTGACTCGAGAAGGGGCGAGCATGGATCAAGGCGGCAAATGTGGAAGCCATGCCCCTTGATGGAGACGCTCGTGGGGTTGAGCTGCAATTGGGTCCTTGGAGAGGTAAGGCCAATCTCTCCGCAGCTCCCTTGAATACTTCATATGTGGTGTTAGGCATGGACTTTTTGAGGTGCTATGATGTGATGATATGGCCTCGATGCAACTCGGTTTGTATCTCGGAGGGTGGTCCATGCATGCTTTCCCCTGTAGCCACGCCAAGCTCCAACACCATGCATCTAGGGGTAATGCAATTACAAGAGGATGGTAAAGGAGTACGCATAGAGGAAGGCTACATGGAGGGAGGCAAGATGGCGAATGGAGTTGCCAAGTACATGGGTACACAGGCGAAGGCAACCAAAAGGCAACGTGAGCATGCGAGGAGGAAGCGGCGACAAGGAGGACAGATCGCTTGCTCGCAACCGATGGTGCATCCTCGAAGACGCGACGAGGGCGTCGCGAAATCAGGTGGGGGAGGATGTCACGCCCCGCGTGATATGCGCATGATTTTGCGCCAACCTTGCACCGAAGCACACGAAGGATTGGGATTTTGGGGCAAGTGTTATAGTAAGTTTGGATCCTCGTCTCGAGAGGAATTCAATGGCGCATGAATTGGGCGTGACGTTCCGGAAGTTTCTAGAAGGTTCCAGGACGTTCCAAAATGTTCCAGACACTTCTGGAATACTCCGGAAGGTTCTAGAAACCTCCGAAAACGTGTAGAAGACATGAGAAGGCCCTAGAAGATCCTAGAAGACTCTGGAAGGTTCTGGAAGGTGATGGAAGAGCGTGGAAGACTTCGGAAGCTTCTAGAAGACTGTAGAGCTCTCTAGTGTCTAGGGTTCTCTAGAAATATCTGGAGCCTAGTAGATATTTCTAGGTAGATATTTCTAAGCCTTGTAAAATATCTAAGGATGTTTCTAGAGAATAAATGAGGTGAAGACAAGTGGCGTATTCTTAGCTACATGTTGAGGAGGTGCTCCTCTATAAATAGGGGTGAGCCCTCATTTGTAGGCAACAAGTCCTCTCCTTGAGAGTTTCACCAACACACTTCCTGGTAACACCTCTCTTGTACAATTGCCTTATAAAGCAATAATAATTATACATTCCATAACTCTCTCTTGCTTCCTTTGATCTTGCTTGGCATTGTCAAGGGTTCGAAGGCTTACTTAGGTGCAAGTTTGGGTCATTGAGCGCCTAAGGCCGCACGGTCTCCGCTTGTGAAACAATAAGGCCGTGACATCATGCTTAAGAAAAATGCTCCTCCTTGGGGACCAGAACAGTCTGGGTACCCACAGGACCGCGGGTTAGGTACTCGGATTTCCAACCCACATAGGTTTGGTGGGTTAAAGCCCAACCCGTTATCTTGTAAGCTAAGATTGAGTGGTAAATATATTTAGAGTTGTTCTATTCGGTCTTTATTTTTTATCTCATCAGCCTCCATCTCAATATTAAATAAAGACATAATTGTAATAAAAATATAATATAGAAAATAATTAATATTGAGTTAATGAATTAAACAAAAACTATTAATTCTTCCTTATATTTACTATTTTTTCCTATTTTCTGTCCAACACAATCAATGACCAACCTTATCCTATCTCTCTCACACAAGCCATCCATCTCTCTCTCTCTTTCATTTTTATATTTTTCCTTCTCAAATTTATTAAAATTCATTCATTTTTCTTTCTTTTGAAATTTCAATCAATGATTTAAATGATTTAATGCATATCAAATCATCCATTTTTATTTCTCTCTCTCTAAGAAATATTTGGTTGATTATGTTTTTTATATGAGCTTGAAGAATTTAATAATATATGATAAAAAGTTTATTAATATTAAGACCATCACTTTTTCTTTTTTATGTATCATTACTAGGAAACAAAGATTAAAAAAATTAAAGACTATTAAAATTAAATAATAATTTAACTAGAATTTAAATGATAATTTAATCAACATTGTCTCAAATAAGAAGTTTAGATGATATAAAGAAAAGAAGTTAATTGAAGATTAAATGAGAATTTAATTAAACTTACTATAAATATATTTAAGTTGATAATAAATTGTTTAAATTATAATTTTACCCTTACTAAATAAGAGGTGGTGACTAATGAGATAAAAATGGGAGCAGAATTGAACTGCTCATATATTTATTTATTCATATTCATATATATTGGATTAAGCTGAATTAAGTTGGATTGCTGGTATCCACAATTTATCTATTAAAATAATAATTAATAAAGTGGAAGTTTTTGTACCAAAATAATTGCTCTGAGCACTCAATATATGGAAAAAAAAAATTATTAGTACAACATCCCTAAATTAATTTACTAAAAAGGCCAATGATATTTTTAAGCAAATATAATTATTATATAAACCCCTTAAAACAAACCCATCTTAATATTAAAAATAATTTATTTTCTTTTATGATTATGTAATACGTCGGCTGCTTGTTGATTCGAGTAGAGAAGAGAACGATGTAGAAGAAGAAAAGAAAAATATGGAGCAGATATGACCAGCGGATGATCCAAGAGGTTTTTGGAAAGAAGCGGCAGTAGTCAACATAACAAACAAAAAAAATATATTACAATATTGTTTTATGGAAGTACATAAACAAATTATGTTGAATCAATTAGAAGAAAAATCATTACAGAGAAAACGATCGAGAACCAATATCATGGATGTACAGAGCAAATTAATTAGTGAAAAAAGGTTAACTTGAAGGGTTTTAATATTGGTAAAATTGGGTGTTGCCGTGAAGGGAATAATTGGGTGTACAGAAAAAAATATTCAAAACGTTTGTACTACCACAAACCAGAAAAATGAAAGTACAACATTGTCCTTATTTAGTGATTTTTTAAAAATTATATCTTATTAATTATAAAATAATTATTTTATAATTTTGATAATTAATGCTACTTTTAAAAAATTTCAAAAATGCATTAGAGGTGTCGCCGGAAGGCAGTCGACCACCAGTGACTGGCGACTCTCGCCGAAGTGGATCCAGTAAAAACTCTTTCACCAAATAGATCAGAATCAACAGATGTACGTAGTGGTGGAGAGATTTTTGGCCTTTGACATGGTGTTTTGCGACAAATGATGATCGAAGCTACAGTTGGATCTTTCACCGTCCGCTACATCCAAATGCCACCTCAAACACCAAAAAAAAACCTCCAGAAAAATGTAGATCGGCTCATGACGATCAATTTGGTGGGAGAGGTGTTATCGGATGCAGCTCGGTGACAGTAGCCGACGACTGGTGGCCAGCTGCGTTCAGCAGCTCTTCTGGTGAATTTTTAATTTTTTTCAGATATTAATAATAATAAATTTAAATAAAAACTATTTATTTAATATAATTTTATTTTTTATATCACATTAAAAAATAATTTTAAAATTTGATATAATAATTTTTTATATGAATTAGGCAATAATATTAAATTTACAACCCATATACAATCTAAAGTCTAAAACATGATGTGATAATCTACGTAAAAAAATTTATTAAAAGGCAAAATAAAAGAACGAGAAATATATATCTCTGATAAAATTTTTTCATGTAAACTGTCCAATTATATTATAGAGTTTGGTTTGTATATAGGTTGTAAGTCTAACATTACTGTTAATCAGATAAAAATTTAATTTAGAGAATATTACATCTACAATTATCTTTTTATAATCTGAAATAACAAAAATTTGTTAAATAAGAAAAACTAAAAAAATAATATATAATATATAACATCTCTAATAAAATTTTACTAAGGGTATGTTTGTTTTAACCACTTAAATTTGAATTTAAATAAATTTTAGTGGTTTAAAAATATTTTTTTGTTTATTTTAGTGTCTAATCACTTATTTTAAGTGATATTTATCCAATTAGAAAAGTAAAAAATTATCACTTTTTTCTATTATGTATAAAATATCAAAAATACCCTCATATATAAACACGTTACAATTTTTTCTTCCTCTTTCTCGCCTCTCTTTCTCGCCTGGCTGCGTTTTCAGTTTCCATCCACTCTCCATGTGAACCTTACTTCTCAAATCCGGTCATTTCTCCGCTTCCGGCGCTGAAGCTAACTTTCCGGCGACCGAATCTGGTAATATATGTCTATTTTTCGTTTGTTTCTATTTTTAAGCAATTAGATCGTGTCTATTAGAGATTTTTTGGCCTTTTTTTTTTTTTGCCTCTGGATCTGCTTCTGTCTCTGTTTAAGCAATTGGATCTGCCTCTGTTTTTTCTTTGTGGATCTGCAAATAGACGGAATCTATTTTGCTTGTCTGTTTTGCTATTCTGCAATTGTTGAAAACTTGCTTATATGTGAAGAAGACAGCTATTCTCTAGTATGTTTCCCTAAGCTGTAATGTTGGTGAATTGGGTTCTGCCTCTCCCCAGTTCAGGCAATGGAGAATGTTTATCAAATAAAAGATTTTGATGTTAGCTTCTTCGATATTAGACAGTTTTTGCAAAATCTATTTCAACCCAAATCTGTCTAATCGGGTTCTCTATTAGACAGCTATTCTCTAATAGAGGAGGGTTTAATATGTTTTGTGTCTCTTACCCAACTTGTGTCATTCTGCTCGTTAGGAACCAGATTTTGATGTTAGCTTCTTTGATGTGTAATTGAGTTTAACCCAAGTGTTCCCATGATGAAATTCGTTGTAGTAAATTTCTCAATTCATGTTAGTGAAAAGTTTTTGCAAAATCTATTTCAACCCAAATCTTGACCTCTTTCATTTATGGTCAATATTTCAATGAATTTTTCACATTATGATCTGTTTTAATACCGAATACGGATAAAAGTGATGGCCTAACTACCATATTGAAGTCTGCTGCAAAGTCCATAACTTCTTCTCCTGGAGTTATAATAAATATATGTTATTATTTACAGAAAAGTTCAGAGGGATATCATATACATGTTTTTACAATTGTCATGCAAGATACTCTGTACTTGCATTATGGAAAACAGTATCTGAAAGATTGCTATATTGAAGGAAGTGTTGATTTCATTTTCGGGAATAGTACAGCTCTTCTTGAGCATTGCCATATTCACTGCAAGGGGCCGGGCTTTATAACTGCACAAAGCAGGAAATCTTCTCATGAGACAACTGGTTATGTGTTTTTGAGGCTTGTTGTTGATCCTTTTTGCTTATATTAACCTGTGAGAGACTTTTACAGCTTTTGCAACCTGAATTTAACTTTTTATTATCTTAATGGAATACATGATCATTGTTATTTTCATTGTCTATACCATTTCATCTGTAAGCTGTCAAATTTGATTGAAAAGTACCAAATCATTTGTTTAGGTTAGCCCTTTTAAATGAGCTTGGGCTGTTTAAAATTTTCATTCTCTGTTAGTTATCAAGCTTGTTTTCATGTAGCTGGTTATGATAAGTTGCATTAATGGCTTTAACTTATCTGAGTACATAGAACAATATGCAATTGGAGACTGCAAAACTCTGTTTTGTTAGATAGTTATGTTACATGGGCTTTCGATTACAGATATAGACTTCTCAAAGCGACAATTACTATGTTCATGTTGGGATTAAAACATATTGTCTATGATTTACCTTCTACATTGTTGATGCTTGCTATTTCTTTTAGCCAAAATTAATTCTTCAACCTGATTATTGATACTCATCAAAATTTCAAACAGACTGGACAGGCCTAGGGAGAGATTATTTTTATATATTAAAAATTTGAAAGACTCCTTCCATGAATAATTCGTGCTTGGTGGATAGGGCCACATTATCCTTGTTGAACTTTGAGAGTATTTTTATATATATTAAAATGGACACGTACAAAAATATCCTCACATGTAATAAGACAAGTATAATTTAATAAAATAATATTAGTTCATACAAGTTGGTGATATATAAAATAAAATGATGATTGCACTAAACAAAGATTTAATTAAAAAAATGAAAATACATGACAGTTGACCATATATGGATGACCTCTCTCATTAATAATTTTATTTTTATATCATTAATATGGGAATGATTTTTTTTGACTTGTATGCTTATTTAATACACAAAGGCATAGTGGTAGCATGTTTCGGATTACATAATTTTTTTCGAAAGATGTCAATTGCAGATGTATTATTTTCTAAATTTGATGATGAAGAAGTTCAACTAGAGGATGGGGAAGCATATCAAAATCAAATACCAACCACAAGTCAATCCGATAGAGCGTCAGGGCAAGCTTTTATGCACCAACTTCGGGACCAAATTGCTAATCAATTATTTCAGGCTTATAATTAATTTTTTATGGTCTTGCTATAATGAAAAATTTTAATAATTATGGTGTTGAGATCGGTTTATCTATTACTTATATTGTTTTGTTATTTTTATTAAGGTAGTTTAGTTAAAATAATTAATTTAAAGAAAACTTGGTTAGTAATTGATAAGAATAAATTTAAAAAAATATATAATCAATTAGAAATTAAAAAAATTATTAATTAAAATATAATTAATAAATATTAAATTTATAATTATTTATAATTTTGATTTAATTTTATTAAATATTTAATTTTTAAAAGATTGTAAGAAATATAATATTAATTATGTAAATAAAAATATTTTATTTTATTTTATTTAATATTTATTTTTTAAAGATTTGTAATAAATATAATATTAATTATTTAAATGAAAAAGAATTTTGGTTTAATTTTATTAACTATTTAATTTTTAAAGAATTATATAAATATAATATAAACATGTAACATTTTAATAAGGGTAAAAAAGTCACATTAAAGAAAAAATATTCTTTTGCCACTTTTTTTAAGTAGTATCTAAAAGAGAAAACAAACATCCTATTAAGTGGTGTGAATTAAGTCCTAAAAAGTGTTTAGATCTAAAAAGTATTAAGTGGTTAAAATAAACACAACCTAACTTAAAGATTTATTATAAATGAGAGTTAGTCAGTCAGTCGTAGTTATAATATTATTCTTTAATTTTTACGCTCTGTTTATATATATACATAGATACACACACGTACTTGCACCCATATAATTGGTGAGTACATATAATTACTCAGTGCACCTCTTATCAGATTTTGAAAATCTTATTTCACTCTATAAACCCTTTTATATTCCCATATTAACCCTAATGAAATTATTTAACTATATCTTAATTTTTTTGAATTTTTTTCTCTTTCCATCTTTTACTTTAAGTATGTTTGATGCGCTGTATAACATTGTATAGGATAGCATAAATTTACTTGGATTGGATTGGATTGAATAGTATAGGATAAGATTAGATAAAATATAATATTATATTATGTTTGATAGAATATTGTTGTATTAGATAAAACCCAAAAAAATTATATGTGAAACATTTAATTTAAATATAAAATAAATTTAAATAATAATTAAAATTATTTTTAAAATAAAAATTTAATTATTAAATTATTTATTTATTTAAATAATTAATTTTTATTTAAATATTTAATAAACTATTTATTAATTATATAAATATATAAATATTTAATTTATATGATTTTTTTTGGATTTATTAGTGAAAATTGAGAAAAAAAATAAGCTTATACGGTGTAATACCATGAGTAGGCTTGGTATAAAAACGTTTAACTTTTATGTAAACAGTACCCGCTACAGTGTCACTACAGTACCCGTGTTATACTATACAGTCCCATATCAAACGCAGTATAATTTCTTAATGTTATACAATACAACGCTATATAGCACATCAAACACACAAGAGCAATGTAATTTAAAATTGTAGTTTTTTAAAATATTCTTCCAATATTCATCGTTCTCACAGATTGAACAAAACTTCATAGACTTTTGATTGGCGTTTACGCAAAACAAAAAGGAGTCCTCCAAACAAATCAGTGAAGCTGCAAATCTTCAATAAAAAAATGGTGGTAACCGAGGATGTCCTCAGGATTCATTGATATTTCATTTTGTTCATAAACTGAGTGTAGGATTCGCTTATATTTCATCAATGTTTATTAGTTTCATCAATATTGCTTGTATGCAGAAATGAAGGTTAAAAATTTTATGGAGGGAAGATAAAAATTAGGGTTCATAGGAGATATAAAAATATAAAATAGTTTTATTAAAATTATTTTGTCTTAAACCGTAATTTCATCTAAGGATACTAAAGAAAATAAGAAAACAATGGGTGTAAAGAGTATTTATTTGGGTGCAAATAGACCTACTCAATAGATCATATTGTATTGATTAATGAGTTTAATTATGCAATATTAGTTTACATCAGAAGGTATTAATTTAATAAACCATATGCAACATTATCAGTTAATAATTTAATGTAATTATAGAGATAATTAATTAATCATTTATGATTTTTGGAATTAATTTTGTTAATGATAAATTTAGTATCATACTATTTTTGGAAGGAATTATCATACTATCATATTTACTGTTATTTAAAATTAAAATACTCAAATTAATAAATATTATTAGATGAAATCAATTTCTATATTAATGTAATACAATATTTGTCTTACTAAATTTAATTAAAAAAGAAATGTTCATTTGTATTTTAATTCGACTATTGAATCATCAATTTAGCATAATCTTATCTAGTCATCATCTTGCATTTTTAATTTGATTATTTATCATAAATTTACTCTAACTTTATAATATTATTATTTTGATATAATCATGACTTATATTAGGGAATTAATTAATACCTATAATTGAGATTGAGTGAAAACTTAACTAAATAGTGATAATTAAATGATACTAAGGAATAATACATGCATGTCTATTTTGATCACTTGAATATGATAAAAGCTACATTGATTACGATTAAATTAATTTAATAAATATAATTTTTTTACCATCGATGAAATTTAATATATACTTTTTACAAATTTTAATAGTACATAATTGATTGTTTTTAAATTTAAATATAAAATATGGATGGGTTATGGGTTGGGTATGGGTTACCCCCAACCACAAAAACCCAAACCACATTTTTGTCATCCCAAGCAGTAACCAACGAGTAACTTGGAAGCAAATTACTTTAAGCTTTCTGCTGCCAACGTCTCTCCCAATGGTAGTGAAGCAAGGTGGCCAATAACTTGAGTTTCTATAAATTCAACCCATTGTCATTACAATCAACTAAGAAAGGGTAACAGAGTGTTAAAACTTCTGAAAGTGAGTTCTCTACACTGCTTAATTCTTTTTAAATTTTTGGCAGCACTTTGGTTTATCTCAGTGGATGGATAGAAGAAGAGGAGGGACAGATATGCTGAAGGTAAAATCTGATCAAGAGATGATGTTTTCAAATTGCGAAGGGTATAATTAAGGAATTGGAATTGCTGGATTTATAAACTTCTTGGAAATTATTGGCAGGATTTTGAGCCGGCATTTGTGCTTCCCCTAAGTTGATTCTCAATCAAAAACCGATTCATGATCACTATCTTTATAAATATATTTGCAGCAAGCGACAAAACTAGCTCACTCTGAATTATGAATATGGCTCTTTAACAATTTAGGAGGCGTTTGGTATGGGGGTTTAATTTTATGGCAATGGGATTCAGATTACTGGGAAAGTGATTATGGGAATCTGATACCTGGGAAACTAATATTATTGTGTTTGGTTACTTATAGGAATCTTTTTTTTTATTACTACGGGAATCAGATGACTGTGTTTGGTTATACACAGGAATATGGATGTGTTAATTTTATTTATAATATATTAATAAATTTTATAATTAATTTTTTTCAATATTTTAAAAATATTTATTTTATTTTTATATTATAATATAAAATAACATAATTTAATACAAAATTATTTTTAATTTTTTTAATGTACTAATTTTGAAAATTTTTGCATTAATTTATTATGAATTCATTGTCAATTATAATAAATAAATTACATTTAATTTTTTTAATATGTTAATAAATTTATTATTAACTTATTAACTAATATAAATTATAAATTAAAAAAATTAAAAACTTTTTTTTACTCTTTTCTTCCCCCCCTCGTCACTTTCCGGTCAAAGCTTATTTTTCCCCTTTTCTTCCCTCTCTTCTTCTTCTTCTTCTTCTTCCTCCTCTCCTCTGTTTTCTCTTTTTTCTTCCCTGCCTAATCACGTCACCACCTTATCACTTTCTAGTCAAAGCTCCTTTCTCCCCTTTTCTTCCCTCTCTTCTTCTTCTTCTTCTTCCTCCTCCTCCTCTCCTCTATTTTCTCTTTTTTCTTCCCTACCTAATTACGTCGCCACCTCGTCTCTACCATCGTCGACAACAGCCATCCTTGACAGCCCCACTAACAAATCCAGTCGATGCCAACCATGGCCAACACCACCACAATCTATCATGGCTGCATAAATTCTCACCTTCACTTTTTTTAATTTATATTTTTTTATTCGATTTTTGATGGATTTTGAGTTTCCAATTTTGACATGTTGACGTTGAAATGGAATTTTGTGAGAGATGAGAAAAACGGTTTTTTTTTTTGTGTGTCTACAGTGCCGGTGGAGGGGGAGTTAGATTCCCGGTAATCTGAAACTCAAAGGATGAAAGGGTTTCAGATTATCCCATTTTGACAGTAATGTGATTACCAGGGAATCAAGATTCCTGGGTTTGAAAAATGAACTAGGCCAATTCAGTTTCCCAATCCCATGGGGAGAAAACTGCATAACAAACGGCCCCTTAATATTTGTCCACGGCTCTAATTAATATAAAGATGAAAGGTTCCTGTATTGCTTGTAAATCTTTAGTAATTTTGGAGGTCATTCTTCGTTAAATTTGAGGTAGTGGTGCATTTTGTAAAAATTTGTATAGAAATTATAAATAAAATTTTTTACAATATTTACAACTTTTATATAAATATTTATATTTTTTTACGCAATTTACAAAAATGCATTGTAAATCAAATGTACCACAGATATTTCCAATTAATTAATATTAATGAATCTTGTAATCACTTGCATATGTCCTAGGGTAAAGTGACGTTATTCACCATATACAGTAATATTGAATTCATAAGCACGTGATATATATAATAAAAATAAGTAAGCACTACACGGGAGGGGGGCATATAATGTGCCCTTCTGCGGCGGTTTCTAAAAACCGCCGCATACGTGTTTCGGAAACAAGGTTCTACGGCGGTTTTATAAACCGCCGTAGAAAGATTTTAAAATTTCCCAAATTAAACCCTAAATCCAATTGCTACTTTTCCTTCGATTTCCTCCCTCCCCATAGTTCTCTGCGGCGAAATCCCCCCCCCCCCCCCCTTTCGCGTGTCTCTCTTCAGCGAAATCGACGCCCTCCCCCCTGCCGCTGCTGTTCCGGCGATTTCCCCCGCTTGTAACGGCCGTAGAACCTGCGATTTCCTCTCGGTCTGCACCGCGCCTGGGTCTCCCAGTGCGATTTTCTCTGCCGCTGTCTCCCTCCGCGTATTTCCCCCGCCTGTAAGCGATTTCGCCGTGATTTCCTCTCGATCTCCCCCCCCCCTGCGTCTCGGTCTCCCTGCGCGAGTTTGTGTAGACCAAAATCGGCCCCCCACCCTGCCGCTGCTGCCTCCATTTCTCCTGCAGCTGGGAACGAAGCCGTCGTCTGTGTGATAGAGCCGGTTTTCCATCTCGGTCTCCATCCGTCTCTTTCTCTATCACCAAATTCACCATCCGTTGTCGCTTCTGTGTGGCAGATTCCCCTTCGCGTGACAGAGCGCCTGTGATAGGTAATGTGTTGTTTGGTATTGGAATTTTTGATTTGCTGAGCGATTTCTGGTGTGTTGTGCTGTAAGTTGTTGGATGATTTTTGTGATATTTTTGCCGATTGGAGATTGATTCTTTGGACTGTGGGTGTGGATTGGTTGTAGTGATGATTTGTAGCCGCATACGGCTATGTTAATGTCCGATTGGGTGTGGATTGGTTGTGCAATTGGGTGTGGAGTGGTTTGTAGTGATGAATTGGAGGAAGTCAGATAATAGTAACGAGATGTTTGTAGTGATGTATTCATTTCTTTTCTCAAACGTTTTTGTTTGGAATTTGTTTTTGTTTTGAATGAAATTGGAAATGAATGAACAGTTTAAACTAGTACCATTTAGATTCTGTTCAACTTTTGTATGTGTGTGTTTTTTCTCCATTTTTATTGAAATTGGAAATGAATGAACAGTTTCCATTTGAACTATTTTTATGTTGGATAATTTGGTACGAAGTATTAGTTTTGACTGGATTTGTGGTTCCATAAAACAGCATGATACAAGAGTTTAAATATAGATAATTTCCAACAGCATGTGAATTTTTGATGTAATTTTTGTTCTTATTATTATTTTTAATTGTTGATACTAGACAGGACTACACACTGATACCAGAGCTTACATAAAAATTTTGACTAAATTGCACTATTGTGTTACCTTATTAGTTTACGGCTTGATATACTTGCTCATAAATGTTTTCATGCTTGTTACAATCCTTTATGGCCTACATATGTTAGATTCTAGGTGAAAAAAGTACAAAATTACATGCACTCACATCCATAATTCAAACTGGAGATTGTAGCAACTCATGGTAAATTAAAGCTTTTATTTTTTCCTGTAAATAGAAAAAAAAATACAGTTTGTGAGGTTTTCTTTAACAAGTTATTGTGCTTTTGTGTTTTTGTGTGTGTGTGTGTGTGTGTGTGTGTGTGTGTGTGTGTGTGTGCATGCATATATAATTTAACTTAAATACTGAATCAATGAAATATAAATCCTTGAAAAGTTATTGAATGCTGTAAAGTTTCACACCTCGTGTTCAAAAGAATATATAATTATTTTTTCCCATCCAAACTAGGCTGATAATCATTTTTAACTTTCCAAGACTGATGCTATTTGAACTCCACCTCCAAACTAATTAGCCTCCATCCATCAATTTGACAAGGACAAAATTGTACTGTCATGCAAAACCTATTACTCATGTCATCTTCCTCCTGTCATGCACATTCCTTCAACTTTTATCATACGTTAATTTGACAACGGCCTTAGAATAAAATAATGCTACAGACATAATCCAATGAAAATAATTATAAATAAATTATTTGTATTTTAAATACTTAAAAAAAATTCTGTTATTTTTATTTCTCTGAAAATTCTGTTTGCTTTGTTTTCAATATTATTTGAGAAAAACAAACTTATTTTCTTTACAATGAAAACGATATAATAATTAATGATAAAGTGGTCTTTGGATGGACAACAATAATATGATCCTCAATCTTTAAGTGTGGTATTAAACTTACCTCTTTTCTTGTACTAAGTGCTCATTTCTGCACTAACCCTAACGCCACACAACAAATAGCATCTTTCATTCTCTGAACAAGCAAAGGTACTTCCATAGTCTATCTGCTGACTTGTTTCCATTTTCTTTTATTTTAGGATCTTTGGGACTCATTGGCATTGGATACACTCCTTCACGCATCTGGTATGCATTTCAAGGTTCACTGCATTTATACTGTAATTGTTATTAATTGGAGAAGTTGCTTTGCTTATTATTCTTTAGTCGTTAATAATTTTTTATGTTGGTGGAACATGTACCATTTTATTGTTTGTGTTTGTGTTTTGATCCAAAATCAGCCCACTTACCCATGACTAAATTAACCACAGCAGCTCACATTCCCATGAACAAAACCGGTCCAGCTCACTTGACCGAAAACAGAATTAGAGAAAAAAAAACCCAAGCAAGCCACTACACCTATATTAACTAAAGTAGCCCAGACCAAGCAAAGGAAACAAGAAAAAAAAAACCAACCCAATATACAAAGAAGTATCAAACCAGCCCACATTAAGAAAAGAAATTAAAGCAAACCAGCCTATTAATGTCCAAAAAAAGAAAAGAATAGAGAACCAGCCCGCTACACAAAGAAGAACCAAACCATCTCACACTAAGAAAAGAAATTAGCGCAAACCAGCCCACTAATGCCCAAAAAAAGAAAAGAATAGAGAACCAGTCCGCTACACTAAGAAGAACCAAACCATCCCACACTAAGAAAAGAAATTAAAGCAAACCATCCCACTAATGCCCAAAAAAACAAAAGAATAGAGAACTAGCCCGTTACACAAAGAAGAATCAAACAATCCCACACTAAGAAAAGAAATTAACGCAAACCAGCCAACTAATGCCCACAAAAAGAAAAGAATAGAGAACCAGCCCGCTACACAAAGAATTACCAAACCAGCCCACAGTAAGAAAAAAAATTAAAGCATTCAATCGGACTGGAATGAAGTGTGATGAGTTTGACTTCACAATGGTTAATTTTAATCATCTGTTATACAAAGATAACAGTATTGATGATGAACCTTTCATTTTAGCGGGTCAAGCGGAGCAAGTTTGCTATATTCAAGATCCTGTAGATGAAGATTGACATGTTGTTCTTAAAATGTCAACAAGAGATACCTTTGATCTCAATTCCAAAAATTCATCTATTGGGAACATGGCGCCAGAGGTTGAGCTATATGCACAACAACAACTAGATGAAAGAGGTTACTTTCGTGAAGAAGATGTGCAATGGGTTAGGCAAGGAGTTGAGGGTACAACAGTGACAATCAATCGTGAAGATAATGATGATCAGATGGATGATGTTGATTGATAGTACCTTTACTTAGTTGTTATTATTGATTATGTGATTCTTTATCTTGCTTGTATTTGGGGAACATTATTGTTTTCTCCATTTATGTGATTTCCTCTTGTCTTCGTGTAACTATTATTTTTTGAGAATGAAATATGTATTTTGTTCAGTTGAACTGGATGTTCAAACTATTTTTTTATTATATGCATACGGTAATTATTATGGAACTTAAGGAAAGATCTTAGAATTTTATGAATGTGAATGTTTTCCAAAAAGGTCACCATGCCGCCGAAAAGACCGAGGGACACCTCTATGGAGAGTATAATACAACGGGAAGCAGAATCTCGACGACAGTCGGCAGCGTCTTCCCACAGTCAATCGAATGATGGAGGTACATCAACGAGTTTAGTTTTACGTTAAATTCTTTTCAATTTAAAGTTGATTAAACATTTGTTATTATATCTTTTTATAGATACGGGTGGTACATCGGGTGTTGTCAAAGGACGTGGAGTAGCACGTACTGTTCGTGAGTGGGGTACAGGCCAGAGGTTGCACATTCAATTTAACTCTCAATGGCAACCAATAAACACAAACAAAGACAAATTGACCACCCAACTTGGAATCATAGCAAAAAATGGCAACATGGCTCCATTGACTTGTCCTCGGTGGCAAAATATGCCACCGCATCTTTTGGATGCCATCTGGAAAGAAGTGAAGGTAATTCATTTTTAATAAATTCATACTTTACATGTATATGTATTTGTATCTCCATTAATCTATTACAATTTGTTCTTGCAGGATAATACAGATGTTCCCGATGAGTATAGACCTCATTGTTTACAACATATTGGAAACCTTTGGCGAGATTGGAAAGCTTGTGTAAAGAGGGAGTACTACAAGAAATATGATACGGATGATGACCGGTTGCAATTCACTCCTCCTAGAGTTCAGCCAGATCAGTGGCCGATTCTTGTAGCTTATTGGGGAACAAAACAAGTCAAAGTATATGCCTAGCATAACTAAAAAAATGTAGATTTGTTTTTTTGTTTTGTTCATGTTGCAAGTCATATTACATATATGTTGTTAATATTGTTTATATTACAGGAAGCTGTAGAGAAGAATAAGGTAAATCGAGCACAACATGTTGCACTTCATCGAACAGGTCGCACGTCATTTGCCCAAAAACGAGAAGAGGTAAGTTACACTTGTTTGTTTACACGCTTTTTAATTGTTCGTTATCTACTTCTACTCTCTTTTAGTAGTTGTATTATTGTAGTTCTGATATTTTTTTGTTTAGATGATAAGAAATGGAGAGCAAACTGATCGCATTAGTGTCTTCGTGAAGACAAGAACAAAAAGTAATGGGGAAGTAGGTGATGATGAAAGTGCAGAAATAATTGTAAGTTCTTTGATCTTTTGAACTTAATTATTCATCCACTATTTAAAAATTAATTTTTGCTTAATACATTGTCATTATTAAGTTGTTATTTCTTTTCATTATGGTACAGAGCCAATTCAATGAAGGTTTGTCTCAGTTTCCACAAGACCAACAAACTCAACAACTAAGAGAAGAAGTATTTGGCAATGTAATGGGACCTGATCATCGTGGTTATGCTCAAACATATGGCTTTGGTCCATCTTCGACTGATGTTCAAGACACCAGCTCATCTGATATTCACTTGAGGGAAGAGTTGGGTAGTTTGCAGCAAGAACACAACAGCTTGAAGGAAGCACACAGAAACTTGAATGAAGCACACAACAACTTGAAGCAAGATCACAACAATATGAAAATGATGTATGATGAAGTCGTTTCCTTCCTGCAGGAGAGGTTTCCAGAATTTGCAGAGCGGCGAGCTACAAGACCGGTATTTACTTATCTTTCAAGTTGAAAATGTACTTTCAGTTGACTCATATTTTTAACTTATGTTTCATATTTTCTTTTTATAAATAGGTCCCAGATGCTTCAAGTGGACATCATACTCGTTTCCAGTATGATAGTCATGGAACAAACGATCTTGATTCAAACCACGGGAACGAATAGGTATATAAATAAAAATATACAATTTGTATTAAGATTCATAATGTTACTTAATGATTATAATCTTGGTTACAAATTATTCTTGCAGGTTGTTTGTCAAGTTTTACAGCTTACTTCTCAGATGTTGAGTTATGTCGAGGTTGTTGATGTATATAATTGAGTTGTTTGACATTATATTTTATTATATAATGATGGACTGTATGGATGATGATTGAGTTATGTTTGGTTTTCTTAAATTGTGATTAATCACTTTATGTGACAAAAATTGATATTTGATTTGAGATTGTTATATTGATAGAATGATGAAAGATACTTATCACAATATATATTTGTTTTGAGACAGGATGTTGAATCTGGAAACA
The DNA here is from genome assembly GCA_013180625.2 of Boswellia sacra. NCBI lineage: Eukaryota > Viridiplantae > Streptophyta > Magnoliopsida > Sapindales > Burseraceae > Boswellia > Boswellia sacra. The sequence continues at coordinate 428,106 of SNVD02012892.1, forward strand.
GGAAAGAACATAAAAAGAGAATCGGTTTTTTTTTTTCAAAAATCACCTTTTACGGCGGTTTCAACGTCCGCCGTAAAAACCTATGTTTAAAACTACATCGTTTTCCAGAGGTATTTTACGGCGGTTTATTGCACATTTACGGCGGTTTCAAAACCGCCGTAAATACACCTCAGCAAAACGGCGTCGTTTTATTTGCTACTTTTTACGATGGTTACTATTTATTTACGGCGGTTTCAAGTTCGACGCAAATTTACGGCGGTTTCATAACCGCCGTAAATGGTCCTCTTACACACACGTGGCATTTCGTCGTGCATTTTTACGTCGAACAGAAAAACCGCCGTAAAAGAACTTTTACTGCGGTTGTTTCTACGGCGGGCTTGAACCGCCGTAGAACCACAGTAAAAATGTTTTTACGGCGGTTTTGGCCCGCCGCAAAAGGTTTTGAATGTTGTAGTGAAGCAATTCGAATTCAATGTAGTTTAACATAATTTTTGAGCAAGCAAGCTGTCTCACCAAGGTTTGTAACTATTAGTTTCAGGAGTAATTCTAAGGGTACAACTAATCCAAACAATCAAATCTATACAACTTGATATGACACAAATTTATTAGATAAGTAAAAATATAAAATAAATAAATAAATAATTTTTAATAAATAAATTATGATCCACATATCCAGTAACTTTATGTAAAGTCATGCTATATGGATTTGGTTATACAAGATAGTTATATGGCTAGAATTATTTATGTTTATGATAAACTTGGAAACATCACCTTTATCTTAGCCGCATCTGGATGACAGATGTTTGGTGTTCAAAAAAAAAAAAGCTTAAAACTTTCGTACTATTGAAGAAGTTATCATGTGATCATTTATATCAGATATTTGATTTGGAAATCAGTAATATTTACATATACTAGCGGCCAACATAAAATATTTCCATTATCTGTACACTATAAAATTTTTTTAGAATCAAATCTAATCATATTTGTAAAGAAATATATGATTTTATAATGATTATATGAGATTGATACGTTTATTTCATTTAATATATAATAAAGTTTGTTTGGTGATCTATATACTTCCTCGCGATCTCTAAGAACTACTCCACCATGAAGTTATATTACTTTATTAATTAATCAATGCATATGATGAGTAAAATATCTTAACTAAAAGTCTTCAGTATCATAAATAAATGCATGATAGCAAGCTGTTGTTCTTTATAATAATGTACGTTTGACCTGTAAGTGCAAAAGGCTGTTGTTCTCTACAATAATGTACATTTGACTTGTAAGTGGGAAAGGCTGTTGTTCTTTACAATAATGTACATTCGACTTGCAAGTGGGAAAGGCCGTTGTTCTTTACAATAATGTACATTCGACTTGCAAGTGCAAAAGGCGCGCAATTGTTTTTGTCAGTGCAAATTAAGTGAAACTTATAAATTCATATAGAGCTTCAAGTCTCTTTTGTGATCCATTATTGCATACACAAAAAATTAATCACGAGCATTATTGAAGCAAACCCAATAACGGAGAGATCGATGTCGAGTTCCAGCAACAAGAGTAATGCACATATATTGATGATCCCATTCCCAGCCTCCAGGCACATTCTTCCCCATCTAGAACTAACCCACCAGCTAGCCATATCGAGGCATAACAATCACCATATTGGTCACACCCAAGAATGTTCAATGTCCAAACCCTAATTCTACCTTTCCCTTCTCACCCTTCCTTCCCTCATGGAGTTGAGAACCTTCAAGATGTTACTCTAGCCTACATTTCCAAAATGGGTACTGCCTTGAGCGAACTCTGTGATTCTATAATTGAGTGGTTTCAATCTCATCCTTCTCCACCTTTAGCCATCACGGGTGATGCTCTTTTAAGTTGTTGGACACATCGTTTGGCTTCAATTCTTGGAGTTATACTTATTGGATTTAGTGCAATTAACGCAAACTCCGCTGCTTCTTTTTGGGCAAATCATGTTGAAGAACCGGGAGTAGAATATCTCACAGAAACACACCGAAGAAACAAGGAAATCTGGGGAATGGTTATTAACTCCTTCGCTGAGCTAGAGAGTGATAAATTTGACGTTGTTGAAGAGATTGTTAAACAAGAGCAACTTTGGGATTTAGGGCCTTTGATGCCTGTCAAAGCCAGCATAGAAAGAGGTGGAGCTACTTCTATACCATCAGATGAAGTGATAGCATGGCTTAATTCAAGCAAGGTTGACAACTCAGCTGTAGATCTATGTGGGATTTGGAAGTCAGATCACATTAAACAAGCTACAAATGGAAGCATTAGCTGGTGCATTACAGAAGAGTGGAGTGAAATTTATCTGGGCTGTCAAAGATCCAGTGAAAGGAGCACAGGATGAAAATCATATATCAGAGCATTGTTCCAAGTGGATTTGAAGACCCTGTGGCTGGGAGATCAATGATACTCAAGCACAGGGCAGTTGGTTCCTACTAGACTCATTGTGGTTGGGGCTCAGTACTTGAGGCGCTATTAGGTGAGGTTCTATTACTGGCATGGCCACTGCAAGTGATCACTACTTTTAACACAAAACTGCTTGTGGATGAATGCGTGCAGCTATTAGAGTTTGTCAGGGAATGAGTCCAATTCCAAAGTCGACACATCGTGCTCAAATCTTGATCGAGTCAGTCAGTGAGAATCAACCCGAAAGCATTTCATTTATGAAGCTAAACGATAAAGCTTTGAATGCTACCAATGAAAGGATTAACGTTTAGTTTGTAAATTAGTTAGTAGTGGTTTCGTCAGTTAGTCCAGCTCATCTTAGTCAATGTGTATTATATATGTTCACTTTGTAAAGGAAAATAATGCTGCTGAAGATTCGAGAATAAAAGTTGCTTATTTTCTCTCTGTTTTCTTCATCTTCTCTGTTTCTACGTTTCTTCAATATTTCTAATTTGGAATCAAAGCTTGAAGCTTACGCATGGATCCTTAAACCATTCCATTCCCAAATACTCAACCAGTTTAGTTGATGGTTGGAATTCCAAATTCAACAGTTCCAATTGCTTCGAGAACTCCTGTTAATCCAAAATAACCAATGCCTGGAATCCCTAATTCAACAGCTCCAAATGCTTGAACAAATCCCTCTGATGGCGGCTCACAATCTTCACGACTTCCATCAAACTCAAGTGCGATTCAGATGGCAAATTCGTTAAATCAACTTATTACAGTCAAATTGGATGATGACAACTATCTTTCTTGGAAACAGCAAGTTCTTGATGCAATTAAAGAATTGGATTGGAAAATTTCATTCTTGATTCAAGCTTTGCTCCGTCTCAGTTAATTCAAGGAGATAGTGGTAGATTAAATGTGAATCCAACCTATGCAGTGTTTTAGTGTCAAGATCAACTTCTGGTATCTTGATTGTTGGCTTCTATGAGTCTAGGTTTCTTGCCTCAACTTGTTAGTTGTAAAACTGCTAAGATTTGGAGTACAGTAGAACACTTATTTGTTTCTCAAACAACAACTAAGGTAATGCAACATAAACTACAATTAGCTACTCAAAAGAAAGGAAATTTAACTATGAGAGAATATCTTACCAAAATGAAGACCATATGTGATGTCTTGGCAGCTCCAGGTCATCCTCTTTCTGAGGTTGATCAACTCTTAGCTATAATTTCTGGACTTGGTAGTGAATATGAGTCCATTATTGTTATTATTACATCTAAGGAAGAACCAATCACACTTAAAGCTGCATCATCACTTTTGCTTGCATCTGAAAATAGGATTCAACAGAGTTGTACTTTCTCAAATCCATAAATTGTTGCTAATCTTGATACCGGATCTTCGAGATATGGCTCTGATACCAATCTGATACCAGGCTGCTGGATTATAATAGATGAGGATAGGATCTTCAAGTTGATTATCAACTCAACCAATGGCTGGAACAAATAGAATGGAACCTAACAAACACTCTTTGAAAGGATAACAAGCTCACCACCAAAGTGAACACTAATGGGATACAGATAATTCACCACTCAAGGATGTAAACCAAGGATACAGGGCTTAAAGGGATAACAAGCTCACCACCAAAGTAAACACCAATGGAATACAGATAATTCACCACCCAAGGATGTAAACCAAGGATACAGGGCTTAAACTAACTCACCACTCTATGGAATCCACCAAGAGATACAGAGTTAAGGAGAAATCAGTATAAACACTGAAATTTCACTCAAATTCGAATTCAAAACTTCACTCCTTGAATACACAACTTTAGAACTTAAATAACTTGGAACAACCCTCCAAGCATAGGTAAAAGACAATAATTAAATGATTTCAACAATTACAGCTCAACTACTACATTGACAACTCATTTATTAACTAAGACTCATAAGTAAACTCATTAGGTAATAAAGCACAACCAACTAAGCTAGAAATTCAAATTCTAACCAACTAAGCAATAAAATTCAAATTCTAGAGTAGACTTTAATGCACCATTAATTATGAACCAGCTGTGAAGAGATAGTCATAGATTCCTGCAGACAACTCCAAATGACACATTGACAAATGTGTTAGAAAGCTGACTTCAAGATCTTTTATAGCCACAAATCTTGACATTTAATTCTCTGCACAGCAATACCAGTTCTTTTACGAAATTATCCCTCATTATGGTTCATGTGCACTCCTGACCATTGTAACAATTTGCACCCCTTGATGATCTATCATGAATCCCATGGATTGTAACACTCCTGTGTCAAGCTCCCCTGGTTGAGAAAGACTCGACCTCGAGTCTTGGTTGTTGTTTTCACCAAGATAAGGACTAAGGTCAGAGACATTGAATGTGTTGGAAACACCGTAATGCTCAGATAGCTCAACTTTGTAAGCATAAGCATTCTCTCCAATGCGTTACAAAACTTTGAATGGTCCATCAGCTCTAGGCTTCAACTTGACAGATTTGCCTGGAGGAAACCTTTCCTTTCTAAGGTGTATCCACACTAGATCTCCTTATTTGAACTCAGCATACTTCCGATGTTTATTTGCTGTAGCTTTATACTTCTCATTTTGCTTCAAAATCTTCTCTCGAACTTGTTCATGCAGCTTCTTGAGGTTCTTAGCCCTCTCCTCTGCATCACTGCTAAATTGAGTTTTGGAAGGAATAGGAGCTAAATCCAGAGGACTTATTGGATTCTTGCCATAAACAACCTCAAAAGGACTATGACCAGTGGTTTGACTTGATGATCTGTTGTAAGCAAACTCAACTTGGGTAACAAGACCCCATTGCCGTAAATTCTTACCAACATAACTCCTCAGAAGATTTCCCAAGCTTCTGTTGATAACTTCAATTTGTCCATCTGTTTGAGGATGATGAGATGAACTAAAGGTAAGTGTAGTCCCCAGCTTTTTCCAAAGCGTACGCCAAAAATGAGATAAGAACTTTGGATCACGATCTGAGACTATGGCCTTAGGAATGCCATGCAATTTCACAATCTCCTTGAAGTACAAATCGGCCACGTGAGTCGCATCATTTGTCTTGTTACAGGGGACAAAATGAGCCATTTTAGAAAATCGGTCAACCACCACCATGATTGAATCTTTGTTTCGCTGTGTTCTAGGCAATCCCACCACAAAATCCAAGCTAACATCTTCCCATGGATCATTAGGAACAGGTAATGGAGTGTACAACCAGTGTTCTGCCCACGACTTTTTGCCACATGACAAATTGTACACCTCTTCACGTGCTTCATCACATCCCTTTCCATCTTCGGCCAATAGAAGTTTTCCTTCACAATAGCAATAGTTTTGTCTCTTCCAAAATGACCGCTAATGCCACTGCCATGTGCTTCATTAATGATTAATTCTCTCAAGGAACATTGAGGAATACACAATTGGTTTGCCTTGAGTAGATAACCATCCCATTTAGCATGTCGAACATTAAGCTTCTGTTGGCTGTTGATGAACTTCAAAGCTTCATGATCAGAATATAGAACAAATGGTTTTAGCAAGAGATACTGACTCCAATGCTTCAAAGCTCGACAAATAGCATACAACTCTTTATCATAAGTTGAGTACTTTTTGCGAGATGCATTCAATTTTTCACTTAAGAAAGCAATTGATTTGCCTTCTTGGCTAATAACAGCACCAATAACAATATTGGAAGCATCACATTCAACTTCAAAAACCTTGCTGAGATGTGGAAGTGATAAGATAGAAGCTTCTATCATCTTCTTTTTAGGCACCAAAAGGGCTGGGACAACACAAGGACCCATGCTTTCCTCACTAACTCTTTAGTGATAAGCTCATTAACCTGCCATTGTAATTCTTCATGCTCTGTAGGACTCATTCGATAGGCTGATTTAATTGGCAACACAGCACCTGGAACAAGATCAATACAATGCTGTATGTCTCTCATTGGAGGAAGGCCTGGTGGTATCTCATTTGGTATAACATCATAGTATTCTTCAAGAAGATACTTCATCTTTGGAGGCGGTTCATTACTAACTTCATTTTCTTCTAACAACAAGAATACATAAATTTCACTTCCCTTCTCCAACTCTCTTCTACATTGTGTTTGGGTAAGCAAAGCATTTTCCTCCCCTTTAGTAGGTTTAGGAACACATTCTAACTTCGAAAGGACCCAAAATAACTTTGACCCCATCTTTAAAGAATGTATAAGTATTCCCATAGCTATCATGCATTACTTTCCTATCATACTGCCATGGTCTACCAAGAAGTAAATGACAAGCATCCATAGAAACAACATCACACCATATTTCATCTTTATACTTCTTGCCAATAGAAAATGAAACAAGGCAGTACTTGTTTACCTTGATCTCGTTATCTTTCCAAAGCCATGAAATCTTGTAAGGTTTATGATGCTTCTCTGTCTGAAGGCCAAGTTTATCAATCATCTCCGTAGACAGCACGTTTTCAAAGCTGCCACCATCAATAATAATGTTGCACACCTTGCCATGAGAAGAACATTTGGTATGGAAGATATTTCTGCGAAGCCAATCATCTTCTCGTTCTTGGGCAATACTCAAACTCCTTTGAATAATAAAGAGAGAATCACCTCGATTTGTATAAGTGATTTCCTCTTCATCAACAAATTCTGGATTATCAAAATTGATCAAGGCATCTGTCTCGATCTCTTCATCACTTTCGTAAAAGTCATCAAATATTGGTGGTTTTCCATGATCCTCAAAGAAGTCATGGTCTACTTCATCATTCTCCACCGATTCATCTTTATTAGCAGCATCATTATCATCATAATTGCCCAAAGGACTTTGATCTTCTACTTCTTCATGCATTCCACCTGCGAATTCTTTATTTTCCAGAATTACTAAATGTTGCTGGAGTTGTTGGAGCTGCCGCATAAGATCTTCAATGATCAAACGTTGCTGGACTTGCTGGAGTTGCCGCCTGAGATCTTCAATGATCAAATCTCGTTCATCTCTTTGAGAAGAGGCAATTGGGTAGTAGAAGTAGCCTTGTGAGTACGACCAGCCATTGAACCAAAAGCTCTGATACCAATCTGATACCGGATCTTCGAGATATGGCTCTGATACCGGGCTGCTGGATTATAATAGATGAGGATAGAATCTTCAAGTTGATTATCAACTCAACCAATGGCTGGAACAAATAGAATGGAACCTAACAAACACTCTTTGAAAGGATAACAAGCTCACCACCAAAGTGAACACTAATGGGATACAGATAATTCACCACTCAAGGATGTAAACCAAGGATACAGGGCTTAAAGGGATAACAAGCTCACCACCAAAGTAAACACCAATGGGATACAGATAATTCACCACCCAAGGATGTAAACCAAGGATACAGGGCTTAAACTAACTCACCACTCTATGGAATCCACCAAGAGATACAGAGTTAAGGAGAAATCAGTATAAACACTGAAATTTCACTCAAATTCGGATTCAAAACTTCACTCCCTTGAATACACAACTTTAGAACTTAAATAACTTGGAACAACCCTCCAAGCATAGGTAAAAGACAATAATTAAATGATTTCAACAATTACAACTCAACTACTACATTGACCACTCATTTATTAACTAAGACTCATAAGTAAACTCATTAGGTAATAAAGCACAACCAACTAAGCTAGAAATTCAAATTCCAACCAACTAAGCAATCAAATTCAAATTCTAGAGTAGACTTTAATGCACCATTAACTATGAACCAGCTGTGAAGAGATAGTCATAGATTCCTGCAGACAACTCCAAATGACACATTGACAAATGTGTTAGAAAGCTGACTTCAAGATCTTTTATAGCCACAAATCTTTACATTTAATTCTCTGCACAACAATACCAGTTCTTTTACGAAATTATCCCTCATTCTGGTTCATGTGCACTCTTGACCATTGTAATAATTTGCACCCCTTGATGATCTATCATGAATCCCATGGATTGTAACACTCCTGTGTCAAATCTTGCCACACAGAATAAAAAATATTGGCCTTCATAAGGCAATTCTCAGTCTCACGGTACTCAACAGTTTCATAGTGGAAGAAACTCTAATGGTAATTCTAATGGTAGTCTTGGGAAAGGTTGAAAACTTTGGGGGAATAATAGGCCACAATGTCAGCTTTGTGGTAAGCTAGGCCATACTGTGCATAAATGCTATTATAGATTTGATCCTACTTTTACAGCCTTGAACACCAATAATGGAAATTCTCCATCTGAACATAATTCTTCTCACACTGGCAACTATAGTGGAAGTGGCAATCTTAGTTCGTTCAATAATTTTGCAACTGGTAAACAAAATCAGTATAATCCTAATGCCTTTACTGGAAATATGACAGCGATGATTGCTACTCTAGACTTAGTTAATGATAACTGTTGGTATCCTGATTCTGGCGCAACTAATCACTTGACCAGTGACTCAAACGATCTTACCTCTGGTTCTAAATATAATGGTCTTAGAAGGGTTCACATGGGTAATGGAACAGGTCTACCTATTTCTCATATTAGGCAAATGACCTTTTCTCCACATACTTCATGTTTGATCTCTCGAAATCTTACTTTTCAAAATCTCCTACATGTTCATTTAATCACAAAAAATTTGATTTCAATCTCTCAATCTGCTAAAGATAATAATGTTTTCTTTGAGTTCCATCCTTCTTTCTGTCTTGTAAAGGACCAAATTATCAAATTAAGCAATCCTTCTCAAAGGAACAACTAGTGATGAACTGTACGAGTTTCACCTGTTGAAGAATAATAACACTACTCCTTGCTATAATGTCTCATTTGTTGTCTCAAATTCTAGTTCTTCTAATAAAAATCATGCGTTGTTGTCAGGTTCTTGTTCAAGTTCTCTTTCTTTAGATCTCTGGCATAAGAGGCTAGGTCATCCTGCTATACAGATTGTTACTTAAGTTTTAAATCAATGTAATATGCCTTTTTGGAATAATAAAATTCCTTCCATTTGTACTGCATGCTAGATGGGAAAGAGTCACAAACTTCCTTTTACTAGGTCTAATTCTATCTATTCTTCTCCTTTACAATTGATTAAATCTGATGTATGGAGACCATCACCTATTGTTGGCCAAAATGGTTTCAAATATTATGTATCATTTGTAGATGCATATTCTCAATATACTTGGATATATTTTCTAAAATCCAAATCTAAAGTTTATCAATCGTTTGTTCACTTTAAAACTCAAGCCAAATTTCAGTTTAATTGCAAGTTAAAGATTCTCCAAATTGATTCGGGTGGTGAGTTTAGGAAACTTAGTTCATTTCTACATTCATTTGGTATCATTTTTTGAAAATCTTGTCCTTACACATCTGAACAAAATGGACTTGTTGAACGTAAGTATTGACGTATTGTAGAGCTAGGACTCGCCTTAATTAATTGCTCAGGCTTCTATGCCACTCAAATTCTAGTCTAAGGCATTCTCAAGTGCAGTGTATCTTATTAACAAGTTACCAAGTGCAGTTCTTCATTTGAAGTCTCCTTTTGAGGTATTGTTCAATTATGTTCGTAATTATTATTTTCTTGAAGTCTTTGGTTGCTCGTGTTTCCTTATCTTCGTCCTTATAATGCTCATAAATTACAATGTAGATCTTGTCCATGTACTTTTCTTGGTTACAGTCCTAAACACAAGGGATATAAGTGTCTTTCCTCTGATGGACGGATTTATATTTCAAGGCATGTTATTTTTTATGAATATCAGTTTCTTTTTGCTATGAAATCACTTTCAACTCCATCTCCTGTTTGTTCTTCTCCTTGTGATCAAATTGGCTTACCATTAACAATTATCATAGCATATTCCAATGCTTCCTCTCCAATAAATTCTCCACCATCTCTTAATTCCCCATCAGCTGAATCTCTTAGTTCCCAATCAGATCAGTCTACTACTTCATCGTTTTTTCCTCCAGCTTCCAATTTCTCATATCAAAATTTTCCTAATTGTTCTTCATAACCTGCTACTAAACCCTGTCCTCCTACAAATATTCACCTAATGGTTACAAGATTAAAAGTTTGAATTTTTAAACCAAAAGCTTACCTAATTGACTTGTCTCAATATGAGCCATCTACTATCCAAGAGGCACTAGAGAATCCACTTTGGAAGGCTGCAATGCAAGAAGAGTATGAAGGTCTTTAAAATTAAAAGAAATCCTGATGGATCAATATCCAGATGCAAAGCTCGATTAGTAGCAAAAGGATACCTTCAAACTGTAGGATTTGATTTTACTGAAACTTTAAGTCCAATAACCAAGCCAACATCTATTAGAGTTGTTTTGTCGGTGGCCTTGTCAAAAGGATAAAATCTTAGGCAACTAGATGTCCATAATGCTTTTCTAAATGGCGTTCTCCAAGAAAAAGTTTCTATGCAATAGCCTCCTGGCTTTGAACAACTTGTTGTGTCTCAACATGCTAATCGATTGGTTTTAAAGCTTCATAAAGCTTTGTACGGACTTTAACAGGCTCCACGAGCTTGGTTTGACAAGTTGAAGCTATGTCCACATCAGTTGGGATTCATTTCTTCCAAAATAGATCAGTCTTTATTTCTCATATTCATTTTTGTCTCTTGCATTTATGTTTTGGTCTATGTAGATGATAATATAGTGACAAGAAGTACTGATCAAGAGATACAAGATTTGATTAATCATCTTGACTTGGCTTTCTTTAAAAGATTTGGGTTCTTTAAGCTCCTTTCTTGGAATTGAAGTTCAACCTGTTCCTCATGGATTCATCTTTCTAAGAGAAGATACATTATGGATTTGCTAAAAAGGGTTAAGATGGATAATGCTAACCCTCTGCCTACACCCATGATAAGTGGTTTAAAGCTTTCATCTCATCATGGCAGCCCTATCTGTAATGCAGCTGAGTACAGGAGTGTTGTTGGAGCTCTTCAATAAATAACCATCACAAGACTAGAAATTTCTTTTAGTGTGAATATAGTATGTTAGTTCATGCAAAATCCCTTGGATACTCACTGGAAACCAGTAAAAAGAATTCTAAGATATCTACGAGGTATACTTGATTTTGGTCTCACTTTTAGAAAGTCTAGTCATCTCTCTTTGACTGGATTTTTTTATGCTGATTGGGGGAATGATCATGATGACAGGAGGTACACCACAGGATTCTGCATTTTCTTAGGAGATAATATTGTATCTTGGTATTCAAAGAAACAACATTCTGTTTCTAGATCAAGCACAGAAGCTAAATATAGAAGTTTAGCCAATGCTGCAGCAGAAATTTTATGGTTGCAATCTTTGTTGCATGAGTTACAAATTTTTGTGATCAGAGAACCTGTTATATGGTGTGATAATCTAAGTGCTATCTCTTTATCTGCAAATCCAATCTTGCATTCCATAAACAAGCACATGGAACTAGATCTTTATTTTGTTAGAGAAAAAAATCTTGAATAGAAGCTGTTAGTTAATCATGTTCTTGTTTGTGATCAGACAGCTGATATTTTGACAAAACCACTTTCTACTACATATTTTACTAGGTTCAGAGATAGACTTACTGTATGTTCAGTCGAGAGCAGAGATCGAGCAACTACAGAAGGAGTTAGAAATATTAAACTTCAAGAAAGTTTAGTTTGCAAGGGAGAGTGAAAGGATTAACGTTTAGTTTGTTAATTAGTTAGTAGCGGTTTTGTCAGTTAGTCCAGCTTAGCTCAGTCAATGTGTATTATATATATTCACTTTGCAAAGGAAAATAATGCTGCTGAAGATTCAAGAATAAACGTTGCTTATTTTCTCTCTATTTTCTTCGTCTTCTCTATTTCTACATTTCTTCAAGATTTCTAATTCTACCAATGAAGGTGGGAGTTCTTACAAGGCTCTAGGTGCATTAGCCAGAGAAATTTCCAACTCGAGTTTGAACTAATATATTATATTAAAATTAACAATAATATATTATCCATCCCAAGGCACGTGACGGGCTGTTAATTTAAGCTTATTTTTCTACAACTTCTGCATGTATATCATCAATAGTTTTTAATAGGAAATTGTTTTTAAGCATTAATTGGACGTATAGTCATTACCTGCAGGTTGTGAATGGAGACTTTTTTTTTAATTTTTTTTTAACAATGTTGATGTTTCCATCAACACTATGAAGTAATATAAGAAGAATATTTGGACACTAAAATTTATCAATTGTCAAAGTAAAAATAAAACTACCATTGCAAATTAATTACTATAACACGATCACAAAATTAATATTTTCTGGTCTAAAAACTTTTACGTAGATATTTACTTAATGCTTATAACACTTCATAATCATCACACACTTCTATTTAACTAGAAAATCATATACCTATCTTCATAACTCTGCATAAATACATAATTTCTCATAGAATTAACCACTACATTAATACTAATAATACAAATTTCTAGAAAACTAGTCTATATATAATGGGGCCAAATATAAATGAATAGAGCCTATATCCAAAAGTGTCTACAATCAACCGCATTGCATTCAAGTGATTCAAGTCTCTATAGAATTAACATGCAACATGCTTGAGAAAAGCCCTATATATAATGTTAAAGAGTAGTTCTATTTGACAACTACATCTATTTTTATGGCTTTTGACAATTTTACCCCATAACAAAATTACAGACAACAAAAAAAAAAAATCTAAAAACATATCTATGTTATTCATTATGCTACAAGCCTTAATTCCCTCCAAACTTCAAATTTTAATTTATCTAGGTATTATTTAAAAATCTTGGATACTAAATTTGATGAAAAATATATATTACTTTTCACATGTATTTCAAACCCTGTGATATGAGAAGTCAGTGATGATAAACAAATAACATTTAACTAAATTGCCATTCTTTTATTAAATTCATAATATTGTGATTGATGTTGGTAAGTCTTGTTTATTGTTGATGATGAAAAATTGCACCAATAGTGACACAACACGTGCCCTGGAGGGAACACACGACGTGTTACAAGTTGTTGGGCAAACATCTAAGGATTTGGTTACAGAACTCCTTCTAGCTGCTCGCTTCTGAGGAGACTGCACTGATACTCCTTTGCTCTTTGTTTATCTTAGAACATTGAGCTGCGAGACAAGAAAAAGGGTAAGAGGGTGCCGGCGGAGCCTGGCGTGCCTTCTCCAATGCCTAAGTAAGATATGTTGACGGTCCAATATTCCAAACAGAGAATTAGAGGTATATTTAACAAACTACAGTGGAGTAAAAGATCAGGAACAAGGGAAAGGGTATTCGAGCGTCTCTGTGCGTAACATTGACTTTTTTGTATTTTCTTCTAGAATGAAGGAGGCAAATCACCTAAAGGACCTCTTGATTCCTCGTTCTTAGCGACTTAACCTCTAAGAGATTCCTAGGATATTCAAATGCTAGACCATTACTTATGTTTTGCACTTGTTCATTAATTTTGTTTGATATGATACAACTTTCCTTGTTTTATGTGTGCAATTAATGATATGTTTCTACCTAATTAGCATGATGATTCTGCGAGCCCATGTAAGTTCTTCTCAATCTAACAAGAATTACAGATTCTAGGTTATGATTTGGCATGGTTTTTCATGTCACACATATCAATTCTGGGTAAATAATAGAAGACCCTTGAGATATAAAGGCTAATCTAAAACAAATGAGATGACTTGCCCACGCTCCAAGAGTAATCAATGATTTTGCAATGTATACCCCCTCACACTTCTCGTACTAATTAATTTTTTATTTAATTGAAAATCATATTATGAAGTAGAATATCAAATGAAGCAATTAGATTATACTAGTCACATTATATTAATACTATTATTATAATATTTGTTTGCACACGTTTATAGAATTCAACAAATTAAGAAACTCAGAGATTAACTTCTCCAACTATATACATAACATTTATAAGATTATAAATTACATTGTACATTTAGTCTCTGTTCTATCTTGGACTTGAAAGTTTTAATATCAGGATCATGTTGGAAAAGACTCGTAACATTTTCTTCCAATGATATCCGTGCCTCAATTCCATCTCTAGCATCCATTAGCATGGCCATTTGGGTACAAGAATAGAGAGGGGTCGCTCTAGCTGTCTTTCCCCAACCAAAATCTGGATTAAGCGGCATTCTACACAAGCTAGAAAAATGATAGGAATCAACATTATCTTTGCTCCACGAACCTCTCTCCAGGCATTGCTCACTACGAGAATAGATCATCACCGTTTTGAAGTTTCGAACAAACAGTGACCGCACTTGTTATTGCATCAACAACTAGGCTGACCAACTCATGAACTCCATTTTGTTATTCTTGTTGCCTGGTCTAAATTGCGCCATAGTGGGCATAAACAGGTTCCCACAACAGTCTAATAGTGGTAGAGCTGTCCTTCCCCGCACGTTCATTGTACGGCTTATCATGAAAGGCCTCAATTGGCCATGTGTAATCTGGGACACTCTTATGAGAGCTTTCCATATAAGTGCTGTTACAAGCTGCACCCGTGAAGGTTGACGTTTAAGTACTTTGGCATCACCCAAACCATCTCTAGCAATCTCTTTGAGATTTGCTATTGCCGGAGCATCAAAAACAAAAGTCTTTGATGCGATGTTCAGTCCAGGAATATATCGAGGCACATCCTTGCTATCCTGTCATTGTTGGCCCGTCAAACCTTCGTTTTCGTCTAAAGAAGTTCGCTGTATAAGAAAATATCAATAAGATAAGAAGAGGTTCATAGTCTGATCTGGCCGATCAGGAATGAACCACCCGGATTCTACGCTTGCGCTTGGTCGACCAATCCTGGGATCCGAAAGCTGCTCTACCCCTATCCCTGTTGTACAAGTCTAGTTCGAAAACGATAGAGAAACTGGACGAAAGAACTGCCCGAGGCCCACCTATCTCTTAAGGGGCCGGCATCAACGAATGAAGGTACAATCTCTGGTTCCAAGTCCGAGTCACCTCTTCTCCAACCGGGAATACGCCTCGCTTCATAGAGCTGATGCCATGCCCTACCCTGCAGGCTCGCAGCCATTCATTCAAGTAGGGTAAAAACCGGAAACTCATCTTTCTTTCAAAAAGTATTGATCTTTCGGTGGGTTGAGTTCGATTCATACATGGTACCAAAGCGGAGTCTGACTTAGAAAACGGTCAATTACGACAAATACTTATAGACGTTGACAACCGTGTATCCGCGTTGATAAGGCGCTTTTTTTTTTCCCTCAACCAGGGCGAGTCCTATTCTTCTACGTATACAATAGATATTCCTATTCCTCTGGGGTAGAAGAAAGAAGAGGAAAATCCCACTTAGAGATCGCAACTATAGTCAGAGTAGGAGTTCCCATCCATCATCTCCCTCGTTTTACCTTCCAATTACGGTTGAAGAGTAGCCAAGTCAAAGCTCGGACGATCTACTCCATGAAGCCCTTCTCGGCATGCGGTAGCCAATCCATCGAGGAATCTGGTGAGTGCGAATCCATCAACTATCCTGTGTGTAATGGTGAAACCGACTGCTAATCCACCGCACTCGAACATGTTGCATTGAACCGCAACCAAAGGACAAGTGGGCGATTCCAAGCCATAACTAGGAAACAAATGACGTAGCCTTCTGCTATCAACATCTCTCCCAAGTAGTGGAGCAAGCTGCTTGATCACCACAATCAACTAAGAGATTGTCTTTAATATATCTTCCTGCTAAAGGGTAATAGAGGGTTAAATTTTCTGAACGTGATTTCTCTAACTGCTTTATCCTTTCTTCATTTTTTTTTCTGCTCTTTGATCTATTTCAGTGGATGGATAGAAAAAAGCGAAGGAGAGATACAATGGGGGGAAAATCTGAACAAGCGATGATATTTTCAAATTGCAAAGGGTAAAAGGGGTTGGAATTGCTGGATTTATCAACTTCTTGGAAATGATTTTGACAGAATTTTGGGGCTGGATTTGTTCGTCTGAAATGTTAATTTTCGATCAAAAACCTCTTTCCCACTATCGCTATTAATCTACTCTTGCAGCAATCTGAAGAACTACTTCACTCTTGCTAAAGGCTTGGACGGCATATTTTCCATTAATATGCATGTGAGAAAAGCAGATATAAATCTAGAATATTATAGGAGTACTACTAAATTAAAAATTAAACGAAAAGAAAAAAAATGGAGAAAAGGCCACGTTAATAACTTTGTTTTTTAGTATAATTTAATAATTGTTTACAGCTGTAATTAATTTAATCAAGTTGTTTGTGTTCTGGTTGTAAAGCTTGGATATCTAATGATTTTGATAAAATATATAGAAAACTTTCAGAATTAATTCAACCAGTCGATGTGCTTCCCAGGCAGAAACGTCTTAATAATTCTTGTAATCAAGTGCATATAGTCGAGTGATACCATAGAAAATCGGAAAAAAAAAAAAGGTGATGCGAATAACTTTGTCTTTTAGTAACGTTATATTTGTTTTAGTATTTAGAGTTTTTGTTTTTAAAATTGAAAAAGAATATGTAGTTGGTTTTAATTTTTTTTAATTTTAAAACAATATGTAATTGATATTGATTTAAATTCATTGAAAAGTGTATGTTTCCATAAAACAGTTTTTAGAAAATGTAAAAAAACACATCGTAATAATTATTTACCAAAATAATTATATCTATTTAATATAATTCTTATAATCATGTGATACACGGTTAAATTTTTTTTTTTTAATCTAACTAACCACATATATTGTCATATATGTGGTTAAATATTAAAGGAGATTTAGTACAATTCCCAACTCGACAAATCTTGCTTAAATCTTAAAGGAGTTAGATAGTGAGAATGGACCCGTTACAATGCTCTAGATGAAATTAGCCAGAGAAATTTCTGGCTTGAAGGTAGAAAAATATTAAATTTTATTATTTAGAAAGACTTCAAAATTTAAATTCATCAATACCTATTAATTCGTAATTGTTTTCAAGCATTAATTGAACATATATTCATTACCCGTAGGATGTGAAAATAGGGACTTTTTTTAAAATGATGATGTATTATAATGGAAACATATATATATATATATATATATATATTTCACTTTAGACATAATTTTATTTAAAAATATTATTTTCAAGCATATCCCAAGTTCTCTTGCCTAGCCTTTTCACGAGTAGAATTGCATGAAACACAGTAGTATATTTGAAAAAAATGATACATTAATCCAACACTCTTCAGTAGTAAACGAGTTTGGTGGAATAATAAATAGAACATCAAAAAGAAAATTGATTACTCATGATAATTATAAAAACCGTAAGAAGAATATTTAGACAATAATATTTGTCGATTATAAAAAAATTTTAAAAATATCATTTCTAATTAATCACTATAACATGGTCATGAAAGATAATATAATTAATTATACATCGAAATTAAAGACTATATACATAGTTTTCATCATTGGAAGATAAGAAATTTGGTGTAGATCACATGAGTGAAATTCATTTTTTTCATCAACAATTATTCCATATGTATTGAAAAAGATGATAAATAAAAAAAAAATTTTGAATATACAATGATTGATAATATTTAGTTATATTGTCAGTATAGGCATATTACTAGTGATAATTTTTTCAAATTACCTCTCTTCGTCCGCCCTAAAATAAATTTATAAGTATAGATTCACCGAATATTATTATTAATTTTTTTAACGAATTCGCTTGCCAAAACAAAATTTATAACAATGTTACTGGCGAATGGTTACTTACTAATAATAGAATGCTACGTTGTAATTTCTAGTGGCTGTCCGATAGATGACACTGCGGCTAATTCTGGAAATTAAAAAATCTAATATAATCCAAAATATAAATTTAAAATTATTTTAATAAATTTATATAATTTTTTTAATTTATATAATAAGAAATATAAGGTTATTTTAGTAATAAAACACAATTCAACATTAGGATGAAAAAAAATTGATAAATTTTTATTTTTTAAAATAAGTGATATACCAGTAAAGAAAATAAAAATTAACAAAAAAATAAAAATAATTCACTTGAATCTTAAGCCTAAATGAAATTAAGTGAAAAGTAAAAAAAAAAACAAAGAACCTCTTCATGAATTAGTGATTAAGGAAGTGTCCACTGGAAGTATAATGACTGTAGGAAGAGACGACTCGGTGACTAAAAATCACTGTATATAATGTAATGCCATTAGAGGTAGCTATGAGTCACAACTCTTTGAAAAAAAAAAAGTAACAGTTTAGGGGTGTGGTTACGGTACATCGATTGTATCGTATAATCGTTTTTCAATTTTTATAAACTTAATGTAAAAGTTATAAATCTTTGTATAAAAGTCGTAAATATAAAAAAAAATTGTAAATGAATAATTTTTTACATTTACAAATTTTATATAAGATTTACAACTTTTATACTATCTTTATAAATTTTGAAAATGGTTGTAAGGTACAATATTTGTACTGTAGTATGACCCAATAGTTTAGGAGTTATTGTCTAATATCTGAATGTGTTTGAATTGGATAGAAATCTGACTTGCATATGAATCTGAGTCAAATATGAATAGATCTAATATAGATATTTGAACGACATGTTTCTTTTTTTATTTTTCAAGATCTAATAATAATTATTAAGTTGTTTGTTTTTAATAACTAAAAAGAACCTGAAAACTAGTAATTTGATACATGTGCCCTTATTGAACATCATATATGTTCTATGCTTCATATGTTATAAGAACATTTGTAAATGTCAATTATGTAAAATTTGACTGAAGTTACTATACTACCATAAAAATTATACTGGTATTTAAGGTGTCTTTTTTACAATATTAAAAAAAATAACTATGTCATTAAAAAAAAAGAGTATTAAGAAAATTATTTTAACAATAAAATAATTAAAAAATAAAAAATTAATTGAATAATACAAAGTTGATGAAGAATTATGATCGAACTAAAGATTTGAGAATTGCAATTGGGAACATGAATTTGTTGGAGAGATGAGTTGCTTTAAAATAGTTTAGAAAAACACAGAAAACAAGTAAAAGGATTAATTCACAAGATTATAAAAAAAATTAAATTTAACAAAGATATTGTGAAACAATAAATTAAAAAATCCATTCGGATGTCTTGTCATTCAAATAAAAACTATAAATTTTAACTTTTTGTATTCAATAAAATTATCTTAGTGTTAGACTATAAACACATATAAATGTTTGAATCATTGAGAATCAGTTCGGATTCATACTTTAGATTCAAAAAAAAAAAATCATCACCTTAGTATTATTAAATATGATTCTTTGAGCTTAATTTAAATTATAATAATTGGATTAAGTAAGATAAATGATAGAATTTTATATATATGTCAAAATTTTATGCTAGACTATCCTAATCCTGTACAAGGTAATTGCTTTTAGTTTCAATTCACCAACTACACACCACTAGAGTGAATGAATGATTGCAAGGAAATGTTAAAAGTCAAGTAAAGTTTTAAGTAACAAGAACTAATACTAGTTTTATATAATTCAAATATTAATTCAGTAGAGTTCATATCCTTTTGAAGATTTTTTTTAATTGACTACCACTTTTTTTTATTTTAAAATACACTAATTAAGTTGAATATCAGACATAACATATAAATTGTTGAGAAAACATCTAACATTGTTTAACAATTTGACACTTTAATTACTAATTACTAAACAGTTGCCGTTTAGATTGGAAATAAAAGAGATGAGTTTTTAACCCAAAATAAAAAAGAATAAAAGAAGTACTCGGAATAAGATATTATTTTTTCGGTAACATTGCCGTCTTCGGTACCGAACGTGTTATACCCAAGGCAATAATCTTTCTTTCCTGGCTTAGGATACACAGTATCACTGATCACTTTATTCTGAAATCTCCGAAATACCTTGTTAAAAATAGACTTTATTATTTATTTGTTTATATTATTAATTTCTTGAATATTTTTTGAACTTACGCCAAATTTACTTTTAGAGCCAATCTCTCTCTCTCTCTCTCTCTCTCTCTCTCTTTCCTTCTCAAGTACGAGAGAAGATCGACGCTCCTCGTTTCTGATTCTTGACTACAGTAAGTCACTCCCTTTCAGGTGGCAAATTACCAATTGCCCATTGTGGTTTCTCTGTTTTTCTTTGACGTCCTTCATTCTCGTTGACTTGGGCTTTTCATTTATGGTGAATTTGGTTGGAGTCTTTTTGGATGGAAAACCGATTGGTTAGAGCAAAGAGAGCTAGAATTATAATGGGTTTGTTTTGTTTTGAGTTGTTTCGTTTTTGTTTTGATATTAGAAAGAGAGAAAGAGTGCGTTGTTTTAGTTGCTTATGAGAAGTTTAGTGTTTCAGAATTGCAGGCAATTTGAATGGTTCAAGTTGTGGTTTTCATTTGGGTTATGGTTTTATTTGTTCATTGGAATGGATTGAATTTGGGATAATTTGGTTTCGTGCCATTCTGTTTGCTTTTTATAAATTTATATTATGCTGGTTTTGAGACCACCTGTTTGATGAATTGCCTAATTGGGAATTGGAGTGATTGTTTGCTTTTATGATATTAACGTGTATATGTCTGCTCTCTGTTTAGTTGGAAAGGACCATTTAAAAAAAAAAAAGTTTATGCTTGAAATTTCAGAGTTTTTGCAAAGTTTTTGTATTTTTGTAACGTCATTGTTTTCATAAATGTTGTAGCTTTTTGTTCTTAGTATTTTATCTTCTAGTTCCTGGCAACATTGAATATAGTTTTGTAATGTCTTTCTTCTTTATGGGGACTTGAGAAAACCCTTTTCGGCCCTTTGAAGAGGTAAAGATGCTTCTTTGTTTCAAAATATTGTTGATTGTGAGAAGTAAATGGCTAATGGTGTTGTGTGGGCAGTGGATTCAGATGAGGGAGCTGAAGCCATAGAGAGTTCTGGTGGGCAACAGTTGGACGTGTTTGAAGGAGATTCGATTGTAGAACCGTGTGAGGGAATGGAGTTTGAGTCTGAAGATGCTGCAAAGATGTTCTATGATGAATATGCACGAAGAGTGGGATTTGTGATGCGAGTGATGTCTTGTCGTCGTTCAGAGAGGGATGGTAGGATTCTTGCTCGCAGACTTGGATGTAATAAAGAGGGTTATTGTGTTAGTATCAGGGGGAAATTTGGGCCTGTTCGAAAACCAAGGCCGAGCACAAGAGAGGGTTGTAAGGCAATGATTCATGTAAAGTTTGATAAGTCTGGCAAGTGGGTGATAACTAAATTTGTAAAGGACCATAATCATCCACTTGTGGTGGCCCCACGTGAAGCTCGCCAATCGATGGTGAGTTTTTCTGTTCCTATAACCAACTGTAATTTGGTTGAGTAGGCTATTTTTTAATGGATATTTATCTGTAGTGATAATTTCTCATTAAATTTTGAATTGTCCATATTCGTTAACTTTTAAGGTGTTTTTTTTTTTTTTCTGTTGGTGTAACAATAATATATGGCTTATGTTCTATATCAGTATATCCTGGATGTTTCATGTCTTATTCTTTGTTTCTCTTGTATCATTATTGTTGAAACATTTAGCATACTTCATAAGAAGAATGAAAAAACAAAGAAATGGAGTGCTTATATATATAAATAAATAGACAAAAACCATATGAAAATGAGAGTTGCTAAAATAAACTTAGTGAATATAACAAGGATGTTTGCATGAACTGGTAGATGGCTGCATTTTCATAGCTTATACTCAATTTGTAACATAAATTTTTAATGAGTTGGAATTGTTTTTAAACCTAAGACATTGAGTCTGTAGTTGATTTGGATATGACAGATCAACAAGTTGGCAGACCGTAAAGTTTTCTTTTACAGATTGCTGTTTTAACAATTAGATGCCGTATGGATTTGCTGAAAAATTCATAATGCATTAAATAAACAGCTGGTAATGTAATGTTTCTATGTAAACAGAGATAAAAGCATATATAGGAAAAAGGAATAATTATGACAAAAGGAGTAACTTCTAATCTGGGAGTATGCTTAATAAAATTCAAACACAGTTTGTTCTATTTAATCAGTGTTCAAGCCTTTGTGCAAGCTATAGGAGTTGAGTGATTGATTTCTTATTATGAGGATTTTATGTAAAAGTTAGCTTGTCTTGGAAGTTAGAAACTTTTTGCAGATTAGTGTTTTGATGCTATTAATAATGTAAATGTTGGTTAGCTGTGCATGTTATCTTCATTTTGGAGAATATATATATATGTGTGTGTGTGTGTATAAATCTTGACCTCTCAAATTCTATATACAACTACACAATTTTTTGATGACATGAAATGTTCTTATATGGTTGTCTGCTAGTATACTTTTAAAATGAGTGATTCATCAAAAAGGTCTACAAGAAGAATTTGTTAACTGGATTTGGGAAAACTGAAGACTTGTTTACCATATGAGCTTGTTGATCGAGCGCTTGATGATCAAATAGTTGGAAATTATTGTGTTAATCCTCTTTTTTTTTTATGGGTATATGATTGGCTTGGAAACTGTCTATTACTTCCAAATGAAGTCAGGTTGGAGATAAAACTCTCATGAGTCTAGATATTGGGGACTAAATATTATTGATATTCTCTAGATCACCATTAGGCCAAGCATCTCTTCTATGGATTTGCAAACTAACAGGACAGGATACATTCCTCCAAAAATGGTAAAAATTTAATGCTATGTAATTATAAGTCAAAGAAGTGGAAGAACTAATTCAAATTTGTGAATTTAGCATGTTTTAAGAAGAATTCATTTGTATAGCATATCAATGAATTGAAGGCTACATCAAAAGAAAATTATGTTCTTCATGAAGAAGTATCATCAGTGTAGAGTTTTATTTTCAAGGAAAAATTAAATGGATTGAAAGAGCCTTTGTTTCAAAAGAAGTTTAAAAATCAATCAAGTATTTGAGAAATAGAACTGAAGGCATGGTAAGTTATCACTGTATATTAGAATATTTGATGTATGCTCCTTTTGTTTCAAGGGTAATATGCTACGTGAATTTATTTGGTTCTAATCCTTGATTTTTTATTCCTTATGTTTAGTAATTACTTTTGTCAGTATCTTTTCCGCATGAATTTAATATTTATATTTTAGTCTCAATTTTAAAATTTCACATGTGCAAGACATGAGAAATTATGAAAGTTGGTTGAAAGTTGTAGTGTAAAGGCTAATCTAAAACTAGTCAAGTGAAAGCATTTTTTAAAGGGGCTATATGTTCGCCAAAACTAACTACAATAATATTCCAACAACTATCTATCGCCAATAATAACGAAATATCTATCTACTTGGTTAAATGCATTTCATATTGTTTGCCGTGTTGATAAATATATTTTATATCATTTGTCCTGCGTTTACATTTGTAGGATGAAAAGGATAAGAAAATTCAAGAATTGACAGCAGAGTTGAGAAATAAGAAGCGGCTATGTACAGCATATCAAGAACAGCTAACTGCATTTATGAAAGTAGTTGAAGAGCATAGTGATCAGCTATCAAAGAAAGTTCAGAATGTAGTCAACAATCTAAAAGAATTTGAATCTATAGAGAAGGAGCTTTTGCATCAAAGATAGCATTCAAGTTAGTACTTCGATACCATTCTTATAATGGTTGTTCAATTTTCTGTACTTTTTTCTTTTCTTCTGTACCACTAAAGTTTTACATTTGTTTGTATAATGCTCTTCTAGTAGAGATTTAGGGTTGTAGTTGGTTATACTAGACAATTTAATCCAAATGTACAATATAGTGAGCTACCATAATGATTTATATTGGCAATTGTTGGAATGATTTTTCTTTATGTTCCTTTTTATTTATATATTTTTCTTTTCACGGTGTTTGAAACATTTAGGGCCCTGCTGTGGTGCAATGTAAAGTGTTGGGATCTAGTGCTACCTCGTTCTAAATTCTTTAGTTTGGTAACATAGACAGTTGACCACATTCTTAAGAGCTACTTTACGTCGTTGATAGCACAATTGTCTTCAACGCAAGAGACCGGCATATTTTATGATGTGCTTATCTATTTATCTAAAGCCTAAGAGATCCAACTCTATACCAGCCAATTTGAGTTTGTGACATTTGGCAAAACTGCGAGTAAGCGGTCTTTGGGTGTTTTAATATTTACTTGAAAATTTCAACAAAGAGTTCTTTTAGTAGTAGTTCAGTTTTCCACTATCGTTCATATGCAGAAGTTAAGTGCTATAACTTCATCCTCGACATATGCTTGTAAGTTATATTCTTATCTTTTGCTTCCTCAATGCTTCAATGGTTGATAACGCCATATGACTTGGATCGCCAGAGGTTCTGTATTTGTGTTTTCACTTGGTTAGTAATCTGAGATGGTTGGTTGTTCCAGTTAAGAAGGTTCATCAGGAAGGAAGCATAAGAAACTTCTGAATTTTCCAAATTCGACAGTCCCGTATGGGCGTGTTTGATGCGTTGTATAACATTGTATAGGATAGCGTAAATTTATTTGGATTGGATTGGATTGAATAGTATAGGATAAGATAAGATAAAATATAATACTATACTATATTTGATAGAACATTGTTGTATTAGATAAAACCCAAAAAAATTATAATATGAAACATTTAATTTAAATATAAAATAAATTTAAATAATAATTAAAATTATTTCTAATATAAAAATTTAATTATTAAATTTTTTATTTATTTAAATATTTAATAAATTATTTATTAATTATATAAATATATAATATTTAATTTATATAATTTTTTTGTATTTATTAGTGAAGATTGAGACAAAAATAAGTTTATACGGTGTAATACCATGGGTAGACTTGGTATAAAAACACTCAACTTTTATGCAAACAGTACCGCTACAGTATCCGCTACAGTATCACTATAGTACACGCGTTATATTATACAGTTCTGCACCAAATGCAGTATAATTTCTTAATACTATACAATGCAGCGTTATACAGCACATCAAACACGCCCTATAAATTGAATTTTGTGTTGCATTTTGGGATCCACCGCTTAATACCAGATCGGAATACGTATAAGAGCTTTTTAGTTGTGTATAGACAAATGGAAATTAATGAAGTGACGCAGCTTTCATTTACAATAATAGACAATGAAAAACTAGTCTAATACTATAATTATGCCGAAATCTGAAAACTGCTTCCTAATTACAATTGGGCAAACTCTTTGATTTTAGATGTATTAACATAATCCTTAAAAGAAAAGAGACAAATGCACCCGTCTGTCTTTATTTCTCAGATATCACAACACTACTCCACTGAAGCCAGCTTCTCTTCATCTACCTCAAAGGCTTTTCTTGCTTGTTTCAGCTCCTCTTGCATAGACAGCAATTCAGTACAACGGTTAAGTTTTGGCAAGTCCTGCAGGGTCGATGAATAAAACTTCAGCCAAGTTACAAACTTAAGAAGCTAAAAGTACCAAAAAGTATGGTCCAATATGTGCCAAACATCAACACACAACCAAAGAAAGATGTGATTACATACAAGATTACAACCTCCCTATATCCAAACATCTTACAACAAAATCTTTTCACTAAAACTATTACTTCCAGTGTAGAAGAAAATAAGCATTGATGGCATAAGCCATAAACTGTTTTAGGCAAAAATTTGGAAATTGGAAAATGAACATTCAATAAAACAACTGGTGAACTTAAAAGGTTTCTCACAAAATATACCTTTCTGATTAGATATAGAAAATCTTCAACTGATAACTTTCCTCTCTTGGATCCAATATCTTGTGCTTTATGAGCCTGTAGGGAAACAGCATATAAAAATAATATAATGCCATCTTATGCAAGGAAAATAGATAAATACTGAACCAGAAAGACAACATACCAGATCTGTTACATACTCCACAACAATGTCTTCAACAAGCGCCACACTTTCTGGAAGTGGCTGAGAGCAGAAAAGAAGAAATTCATAAATATATCTACAAATACAAAACATCATACAGTTCCTCCATATGATGTAAAAGGGTAACAGTGCCTCAGAAACTGTATCTTAACCCTGCAATTAAGACATGGTCACTGAGGAGCCTTGATAATCAAGCTCTAGCATAAGGATGCATTATTATGATGACATGAATTTCTACTTCCAGATTTTCTCTTCCCAAATCGGTAAAATCCCCAAAATAAAGTCAATCAAATGAAAAGTAAACCACAGCAATCAAAGCAATATGGAAAATTTTTCATACACAAAGGAAAAATAAAAATAATAGTTGTACTCTCTGTGCCATTGCAAATTTGCTTGTGCGTGACACAAAAGCAACAAGTAGAGACAAGCACGCAAACAATTAATGGCCGGTATAAGAGCAAAAAATTCCATCCCAAGTTCACTAGACCCAATTTACTTTTTTTTTTTGCATTAACAGGTTTAACTGAAACTAAGCGGCGGTGTAATTTAAGAAGAAATCAGGGCACACAGAGAAAGTGAGCTAATTGTGATCTGTTGGATGCTAATAGATATAGCTTACAATATTATTTGTAATTTGGATAATCCAAAGAAAAAAAGACTCTATAAATAAGGAAAAGGAAGTTTGTATTCATATTTTAAAAAGACATTTGCATTCATGTCTTAATTCAGAAAGGGCATAACAGTGTCATAAAATCATCAAAAAAGAAAAGAAAATCACGGATAATCATCATACTTGATATATATACAAATTTTCCATGGTATAAAACAAAAGGTGAAAGACAAGATATTGCTACTTACATTAGGATCATCGCCAAAGCCATACATCATGTGCTGCACTGCATCATCAAACAAATAAGGGAATATCAATAACAAAACTCCGACAACACAGGAATCCAATATTACCAAAATAAAAAGAGAAGCGTTCACTCACAATCTTTCTGAAAGACTCCTCTCTTGCGCTTAAATGATGTTGGTTCATTTTGTTGTGAGGTTCCAGCTTTTGATTTTGAGGATTGCCCAGCAGAAGAATTGCTCATTTTCTATGCACAATGTCTTACCTAATTAAAGCCTCAAATTGAAGCCAATAAGAGAACCAAGGTGAAAAGAAGAAGTAAGACAATGCAGCAGCTAAAATATAAAAGTGGAATGTGTAAGACAATGCAGTAGCTAAAATATAAAAGTGGAATGTGTGCAGGTAAGGCAGGTTGCTATAAAGATAGGCACTAGTAGAGTCAAGTAGCTAATACAACAAGCTAAGAGTGAGTGTGCGCTAGTATACGTGATGCAAGGTAATAGACAAGTCGGGCGCATGGACAAGTGCGATTTGAATCTTGTAACAAAGGAGCAGAAGAGTCACTTAAACATTGAAGTCAAGTAGCTAGTGTCTTCATGAGATTTTCTTTGGTGTTCCACTCATAGAAAATGTGCTCAATTGTCTTGGTGTCTTCAGTGTATTAACTTTTACAACTCATCAACTACAGATTCAACAGCTTAAATACTCCAAATATTATAGAGGTCATGTATGGTATGAACATACAATATATTCAGCTGGATTTCAAATCACAATGACAATAGTGAGTAACTTTAAATAAGTAACCACAGATCATAATTTAGACGGTTAACCGTAACTGTAATCAAAGATAAACAAACATCTGTAAGACAATTACACTTGTAAAAGTGGGAGGGAAAAAAAAGAGAGCAACGTGAACTTCCCCCAACCCATATATTAAACTACCCAATCTATGGTGAAGTTTCAGTACTTACAGATTACGAAGATCTATTAGGCTGATATATAACAATCGAGTTGTCTCAACCTAAACTTCGAACCTAGTTTTAACCAAGAGAATTTCTCATATTTGAGGTAATTAAGGAGTTTGTGGAACGTTACACTGAAACGAAGTCGTTCTTGATTAGTACCCACATCATATGAGATGAATTCATAGAAAATACCAAACAAAAAAATTCAAAGTTGGGGCCTTGGGGCATGGCTGTGTCGGTGTCGAAGACAATGCTTTCAAGTTAAAACCCAGAAAAAAAAAATAACACAAGTGAAGTCTTACCTCCACAACAGAGATGGCGTGAACCAAAGGAGGTCAGCTGGTGAGTAAACGAACCAAATCCCGGTGGGAATGGAGAGTTCTTGCTGCTTTAGAAAATTATCACCGTTTTTGCACTGTGGCGACAATTAGGGGTAAAACTTAAAATACCAAAATTATGGGGGAATCTAACTATTCAGGGAAATGGTTTATTCGTAATTTTAAAAGATACAGAACAGCGTAGATATTTCACGTGACTGGCTGTCCAGTCAGTACTCGGTTCTCGGCAGGAGCGTCTGGATATGCATGTCAGGGTTGTGTCTGTGTAATATCAAATAAAAGGGCCTCATTGATATTTCAACTTGCTCAGGGTAAAGATGGAATCTAACGTCGAACGGTCGAAGTTTGGGGTATCTGGATATTGTACTGCTGTAAAGACAGGGCATGATATTTCCCACTAGAAACTTTGGGTGTGTTCTTTATTGTTTCTAGTGTTTTTGTTTCCAAAATGATTTGGAAAATGAATTTCATAGATTCGGAGAATGTATTTTAGGTAATGGATATGCGTTTGAAAATGTTTTCTGGAAATAGAATTTTGAAAACAGAAACAAGATATGCGTTTGGAAATGTTTTCTGGAAATGGAATTTCGAGAACAGAAATAAGATATGCGTTTAGAAATGTTTTCTGGAAATGGAATTTTGAGAACAAAAACAAGATATACGTTTGGAAATGTTTTATGGAATTGGAATTTTGAGAACAAAAACAAGATATGTATTTGGAAATGAATTCTGGAATTGTTCTCTGTTCTTTCTTGTTTTCAAATCCAGTTTTTTGTTCTGCACATTTTTCAATACAATTTCTATCCAATTTCTACCACATATATATTCTTTTCAAAATTCAAAAAAATTCAAAATCAACCACATATTCCTAAATTCAGTTGAAAACCAAAGTACTGGATTTATAAAAGAACATACCGGAAATTTTTAAAAGAAAAACAACATAATGAGTCATTGAAATAAATCTTCAAAACAAAAAGATAAAATGTGTTTAGAAATGAATCCAAAACACTTGTTCCATTAAACTGTATAAATAATAGGCTTGTTAACAGTTATTACTATTTCCTTACATACCCAAACACATTACAATAAAAAACAAATATATGATTATAAATATCTATCTCCCACGTTGAATATAATCCTGCCACATCCTTAAAGCTATGTTGTCCCTATACTGTCTCCATGATTCTGTTCGTTCAATTGACATGTTTAGTTCAACTATGGGCATATCTCCATGTTGCTCCTCCATAACTTCCATGTCATCTGCCTCGTATCTCGTGAACAATCGATCAGACCTACTGTTCAGTCGAATAAAATTATGTAACGTACAACATGCCACAGGAATAAGACGTTAGGTTTGGAGACTGAAATTAGGCATTGACTTGAGAATTGGAAATCTTTTCTTCAACACCCCGAAACACCTCTCAATTACGTTGCGTAATGACGCATGTCTTTTATTAAATAACTCTTCATGTCCAGTAGGTCATCTTCCTGCCCCTCTAAATTCACTTGCATGATACCGTTGGCCTCTATACGGAGCAAAGAATTCGTCCATGTTACTGTAGCCTGAATCAACCAAATAAAAACAACCTGCATACGATAGTTAGTGTCACATGCTCATGTATAGAGATTCATCAAAATTAGAAACATGTTGTAGTAGTTTATACATTATTTCTAAGTACTGTATACCTGTGTCTGGCATAGGAAACCCACTATTCTCGTTGTGAATTGCCTCTTGTAATATCCTTGAATCATTTGCACTGCCTTCCCACCCCGTTAGCACATAAGTAAATAACATATCGAATGAGCAAGCACACATTATGTTTTGGGTCACGTCACCATGCCGATTACGGTATGCCATTTGCTTATGCGCCGGAACTGATGCTGCAATATGGGTGCCATCGATCGCTCCAATGCATCCCTATATCAATAACTTCATTAGCATAGTTCTTGTCAAACAGAAATTAAGAAAAATTATCAACTTTATACCTGAAAATATGGGTAAAACTTGGGATTATGTCGTACTTCTGGAGGTGTTACACCTAAATTTCGTGGTTGCACAATTAGTGTCGCCATCCGAATTAATGCATTAAGCACTCGCTTAAATTGTCGGCCTATAGTATTGGTTGATCGATGAAATCGCTCGGCCGCAATGCGATAACGAACACTTTGTGATATTATATACAAGAAAATCGCAACTGCCTCAAGTACGCTCACTTGGTCATGCTCATCCTGCTCAATCAGATTATCTTCAACTAGCCTATCACACAAGTTGTGAAATATATTTGTCCATTCTAAAGTGAGCAAACATACTATTATCATTCCTTCTTAACATATCCAATATCCAATCCAGCCCTGTTAGTAATGGAACTTCGCGTTGTCTAAGTTGTTTGAAGGTCCTGAATTCGTTGTTGATGTTGTCTCTGTTGATATTCATGTGCTCCAACTACAATTGAACACCAATCTATTGTGTCTATAGAGTTGTCAGATTCACAGCTTGAGTTCTCATCTGCCATTGTATATACCCTATAGAAAATACTCAGTAAGAAATATTCAAAATACAGTCTGAAACATGTGATAATGCCATAATATCCTAACAAATTATCACACATTAAATTTTGCTATAATCGACCGTTACGAAAATTATCACACATTTAATTTGCTACAATCCAACATTACTGAAATTAGTATAATAAGATTAACTGATAGCTATGATATGACCAATAATAAAAGTTAAAAGCTTCAGCATTATGAAATAGTCAAATACTAGTTTATAGTAACATTGATACATAATGCCATGAAAATAACTGTAAAAGTTGACAAACAAAGACAGACATACAACAATAACAATAAAGTTTGCGCCTCAAGATGGCATCAACATAAGTGTTACAATCCAAAAAGCAACCGAACAAACACCTAAACTACTAGAAAGGACACCATAGTACATATCACTTCAAGGTTGCCAACCACTCCCTCCTTCTCTCATCTGAAAGACTCAGAAAAATAGTCCTCCAATCCGGTTTTTCTGCTATAATGTTCAAGAACTTTAAGAAGACATCTGTCTCAATACCACCTAAATTCTCGCATATGTCAATGCACTCTTGAATTTGATTCTTTTGAGGTGGTGCTCCCCCTAAATGACCACTCTTACTTCCTTGACTTAGCTTCTGACTCATAAGTTCACTGGCTACCCTGAGAAAGTTATCCATCTGGTCATTGTGTTGGGATGAACAACGATCCAGGTTCCTATTAGGTGCTCTACGTGTCCTTTTCCTCCTACTACTCTCGCCAATGGACCCTACAACTGGATCATCCTCCTCCTCATTTTCAACATCATGAACATCAACGTGAACTCCATAATTCATAAAATTGTCCTCCACTTCTCGATCCTCATCTGAGGTTGGGGGCATTTGTCTTGAAGAAAACCTCAAAGCACCAGTTGCAGTAGAGCTATTAAATATATCTCCCAACATGTCATAGTGCTCTAACCCCCTCCGCTTAAATTGTTTTGCAGATGAAACTTTCTGCAGGTAACATAACTTATTAGTGCTTCGAGTAAATGCATATAAACATGAGTAACTTTAAACACACAAATTTACCTTAAGGTACTCCTCCCATACATCCTCTGATACTGTCACTGTATTAGTATCGGGATTTCATCCGAAGCCAGTAGAAGCAATTAAATCAGAGAATTCACGATATTTTTTCCTAAATCGGTTGAACTTAAACTTAAGTTGAGCCACCGAATAACGATATTGGGTCTTATTGTATAATTCATCCGAAAGGGTATTCCATACCCTCTTTGAAAATGTTGAGGTTTGCAATTCACCTTTTAAAACATGCTCATGACACAAACGAATAAAAATATATTCTCTCCTAGAATTTCATTCAGCTTTATCATCATGTTCATTGGTATTTAACGTCATACCGTTACAACTAATACAACAAAATAAAACGGAAAATTAATGACACATAAGCGTTGACACCTAAAAGCAACTTTTTTTTTCTCATCTGGGTTCCTAAAAGCCCAAACTTTTCCCGATCCTTGAATTCTGTAAGCTGTTCCCATCTCGTCTCTCCTTTCTTGGTCTCTGTCACACTCGACACCTAAAAGCAACTTTTTTTTTTCTCATCTGGGTTTCGTTTACTCACTCATGAATGTGATGTTTCTCCAACAACGGACGCACACAGATGGACACCACAAGTGAAAGACTTGAAGAAGCTGAAGCTGTAGTTGAAGTTGGCGCAAACCAAGCAGAGCCTTATGAGGGCATGCAGTTCGAGTCAGAAGAAGGAGCCAAAACGTTCTATGATGAGTATGCAAGACGTGTTGGGTTCTTGACACGTGTCCTGTCTTCGAGGAGGTCAGAGCGTGATGGGTCTGTCATATCTCGGGGACTTGGATGCAGAGGGGGAGGTGGTGATAATCGGAGTAAAGGGCAGGCTCAGAAACGAGAGAGCTGTTCAGCTATGGTGTTGTTGAAGAAGGAGAAGCAAGGGAGATGGTTTGTGAGGAAGTTTGTTAGGGAGCATAACCATCCCTTGGCTGGTCAATTGCCAAAGTCAAGAAGGAAATTTGTAAGCTTTAGTTACTGCTTGGGCAATTGCTTGCTTAATTTGTTATAGTTTCAATTTCTGATCTGAGTTTATAAATGTTAAATAAGGAATAGATAGCTCAACAAGCATATAGCATTGCTACAAAGAGTGTTTAGCATTATTAGATGAACTGTTTAGTACTGTCGGATTATCTAGCAAATTAACTTGCCAAATTCGCTACTTTGCTCAAAAAAGCTCCCTTAACTTGGCTGTTTTAGCAATTAACTGGTCAGAAAATGTCTACTTCATGGAGTCTTGTAGAAGTTTATTAATTGGAAATCATAGTAATCAAGAAACTTGTAGGATATAGTTATATCTTAAGTAGAGAGCCCTAAAGGGTTTGAACTCTTGATCTGTTAATTGGAAATGAGGATCTTGATCACTCAAGCCAATCTTAGAGTATTTGAAGGTATTGATACCAGAAAAAATGTCAAACTTTATCATGACTTCTAATGGCGAACGTTAAACTTTGTTTTATTGAGTGTTGGACTTGTAACTACATAAGTGTAATATGGATTGGAATATTTGTAATTTGAGAAATGCAAGACTTGTAAAAAATTATAAATTGACTTATCATTTGGTTCCCATGCCTGCTAGTATTGTGGAATGACAGTGTCCAAAAGGTGTTCTATTTGGGCAGTATTGGGTGCACAATTTAGTTCGGATGAGATGGCATTATTTTAGAAGATTAGATCGGATATCCTTTGAGGGTTGTTTATTGGTTGAATTTGCATCTTAAAAATGTGCATGTAGTGTTTTGAGGTCATCATCATGTACCTTCATAATGTTGAAGTATGTTAGTTATGATTTGAATTCTCACTCTTGGTTTGAATACAATAAAGGATGTGATTGTAATAGGACTAACCAAATTAAGAAGAATGTAATTGTGCTGTGAATTGTTTAAAAAAAAATGATGGGGTGTGAATTATAGTTCTATTCGTCCACTTAGGGGTATCTATAGTTACTATTAAGAGAGGGAAAGCTCCCGGTTGACTGTTAGTTTGACTTGTGCTCATTTTGCATTTCACTTCTTTTTATTTTTTGAATTGGCACTCAATTAGCAATCTCTGAAATTGCTATTGATGTAAGATTGACATCAAATGGTTGCAATCCTGCTTAGAATGCCTTATAATTACATCTTTTCATTTGTTTTCTTTTAACCCGGCTGGAAATTGAACTTACATGTTAATTGATACTTTTGCTTTATTTCTCTGGTTCTTTTTAGTGTTGTTGTTGTCTTATAACTTGTTTGTCTATTCAACTTTTTCTAGGATGAAAAGGATAAAAAAATTCAGGAATTGACTGCAGAATTGCGGGTTAAGAAAAGGTTAAGTACAGCTTATAAAGAACAGCTAATTTCATTTATCAAAGATGTCGAAGACCATAATGGACACCTATCAGCAAAAGTACAATTAGTTTTTGACAACTTGAAGAAGCTTGAAGCTGAAAGGCAGGAACTTTTACACCGGAAATGATTTCCAAGTGCAGAGTTATACTGTCTCTGCTTAGATTTGTTAGGTAAGTTGCTTCATTCATCTTCAGTTATGTAGCTTCGAGTTTGATTCATGGTATCACTTTTGTTGCATGGAATGTCTCTCTTGGTTACATTGTTCTCTGCCTGAGTCTTGATATCCACTCTTCTCCACCTGCAACCCTAAATATTGACTTTGCTAACATGCCATTACCTTCATTCTAAGTGATCCCAGCCCAGGAATTACCTTTTGGGAAGCCGATCCCGCCCTTGCTTCACACATGGCCCAGTTGGTCTGCTGATGGTAGTTGGAACTAGGAACTCTCCTGTTTCCTGCTCAAAAACTTGGTTGGATACGGGATCTGGTCCAATTAAATGGATTTATGGGCTTTTACTTAATATTGGTGGTGACGAGAATGGAATATATGATATTCTACAAAATCATGGATGTCAAATCAGTTGAGGATTATATACAATGGTCCTTTACCATCACATATGATGATACCACTAGTTTCAAAAACATCTTATTGATATCCATGGACTTATTCAAAATTGTCATAATTGAAATTTCGTCTGGACACCTAAACATGCCTGTAACTGATTTAAAGTTATAGTTTTTGGCAGCATCAATTTTTCCCCCCTTTCCTTTTTGGCCTTTTACATCCTCTGCTTGGTAGTATAGTGGGTTTTATTAAAAGAATTTGAATGTTAGTTGTAGATATCTCTATCTTTTATGATGGAAGAATAGGACATTAATTCATTGAAATTTTAGCTTTCTTTTCTTCTTCTTGCCGTGACATCTACTATTTTTAGCTTTGTTCTTCTTTTGCAAAAACATAGCGAATCCAACTTGTAAAATTTCACAAGAAAGTTTTAAAATGACCTTCCTAACAAGTTTAATGCATCAACTGAAGTCTATTGAGTTTCATGAAAACAAGCTCCATTCATGGATTAATTCTCCTTAGTCTAATAGTGATGTTTTCTTTTGCTTTAGGTCTTTGTGGTAGATCCAGAAGTTTAACCTTGTTATCAGTAGCAAAATCAGAAGCACTGAAAAGGGAGCTAGATAGATAGCTGTTTGTTTACTACTGACTTGCTTGCTCATCAGTGGGACTGCTGTAAGTAAATAATGCTCTAGATGTCAGGGACAATAAAGCTTGTCGTGGCCGTTACAGATTCAAATTGCTTAGTAAATACAGCAGAGAAAGTAAGAAGGTCTGCAGAATGTATATTTCATGAGGAAAGATAATTTTGTATGGCTTTTGTAATTGCTTTTTAACTCCTTTCCTCCTAGTTAGTCGGTGTATTAGTACTTCACTCATAAAGCAATAGAAAACCCATTTGTTGTTTCTCGTTTTTTTTTTTTAATAAAATGAAAATAGGAAATCAAATTATTAAAAAAAATTATTAGTTTTATCGTGGACAATCATGTTTTAATAATGCACAAAAAATTATTAGCAATCTAAACATTTTACAAAAAGTCTGTTATACAATTTTGTTTTAAAAAAAGGGAAAAAAAAGTTAAATATATGATTGTTTTAACGAATATATAGGATGAGCTTTCATGTATAATAAGTTTAATCGAATGCACTCGGATAAGAAATATCAAAGGGATTTTATTAGATGACCTTAATAATGAATTTTTCAGCTTATTGATAACCTCACAAGCTATATTTTAAGTCAGTTTATCCCTTGTTTGAGTAAAATAAATACACGGCACCAAGAGGTGTTTTTCTTTAAGTAATGTTAGATTTACAATCTAAATACAATTAAAAATTTATAATATAATATAGTAGGTTAATTGATAAATTTTGTTGAAAATATAATTTTATTTATTTATTTATTTTCTTGTTTTAATTAATTTTTGTTATGTAAATTGTTATATTAAGTTGTAGATTTTGCATTTTAGATCTAGAATTATTGCTTTTCTCTTAATAACTTAGCACTTAACCAGAGAATCAGATAATTTTAGAACTCAGCTAACCTCACTGTCAGCCCTAAATTTTTTCTTATATTTTTTTCACAAAATAATAATTGCATTTCCGGTGGAGAGAAAAAATAAATAGAGTCATTGGTGGAGGGGTTTATAATCGTCCCAAAATATAAGGAGTTAAAAATACTCAAACAAATCTAAGGGGCCGATGGGAAATTAGACTTGTTCTAGAGGATTAAGAGGTTCAGCTCAAGCTCCTGAAAAGATGGATTGGATTCTCCTCAAGCAACCAAAACAAAGCCTCACTTCCACTGCAACAACTGACCACCACAAGCTCTGTCTTTCTCCAGCTACAAGTTTACAACTTTAATAATCAAATTCAACAATCAACAAATTATAAAAAATGTCAAGTAAGTCCCTTCCTCTTTCATTTCACTTTGTGCAAATTCTATATTTTTCATATCTAAATCCCAGTTTTTTTTTTCCCATAAAGAAAACTGAGTGTGGAATATAATAAAAAGCACAGATATGAATTCTGGGTTTTTTTTTTTTATTTTTTGGGTCAAATAAGCTCAGTTAATTATGTTAGGCTCAGTTCATTGCACGTTGTGTCATCTGTGCTTCTGTTTTGAACCCACTGTTTGATTCCCGGGAAGCTGACTGCGGGAAATAATAAAAAACAGAATAACGATTTCTGGGATTGAACTTCTTTTGTTTCATAAAGTGCTGTTACTTTTTTTATTATCTGTTCATTGAACGTTGAGTCATCTTGGCTTCTGTCCAGAGCCCTCTGTTTGGTTCTCGAGAAAGCTTTGAAATATTGAAAGACATGACAATTTTGAAACATGGGTTTTGATTTCTCTTTTCATTTTAGCTGAGTACTCGGTTTTCCCCGATTCGTTGCACGTTATGTAAGCTTAATTTGTGTTCCAAACCCACTGATTGGTTCCTGGAAAAACTTTGGAGTAGAAATAAAATTGAAATATAAATGGCAAACCTAATGATGAATTCTGGGTTTGAATTCTTTTCCTTGAACTAAGCTTAGATACTTGGTTTGGGTTTTATTTATTTATTTATTTATTTATTTTTCACTGTTAAGCTTGTTTGCTTGTGTTAGTCTCAGTTCACTGAATGTTATGACATCTTGTCTAAGGGGAGAGGAAACGATGAATTACCATCCTGGGCTTTAAGTTTAGTAATCTTTATCATTAGCGCGCGGTTTTCTTAGTAGCCAATGGAAGATGACATCTGATTTTGTAGTATATTTTGTCTTATTATTGGTGTATTGAAGAAAATCAAAATTGTTCACTTCTTCGAAGAGTTTTGAGTCGTGTTGAAGGGAAGAATGAGTTCAGAATTTTTTAACCATGTTTAGGATGGACTATGCTCCGTAGTAATCTTGAGCTTAGACTATTTTGTCAGGGTAATTAGAGGGTGTCAGTTAAAATCTATCTCCTTAATGAAAATCAACTTGAGATATTGAACTTTTAGAATCCAACATAAATAACTGATGAGGATGACCATAATGTGTTAAAAAAATTCAAATTTTGAAAGATAAACTTTGTTTTTAGTTTCTATAAGTTCTTTAATTCTCTAACTGGTTCTTTAATTCTCTGGTTGACGAATTCCCTACTCTTTAATTCTCTAACTGGTTGACGAGTTCCCTACTAAGTCAAAAACATGGTGTTTTGGTAATGTGGGAAAGTTAAACTCATACCTTGTGGGTTCCTTGTATTGGTAATCTAGAAATTCTTATATCACCCTCTAGATTACACTCCAAAATTTTATATATTTGAGTTAGATTACGTAACTAGCTTTGGGTTTTGGGTTATTTAATCAAAGAACCTGCAGCAGGTGTTAAGCCACTGTCATTCCTATTGGATAAGGTTCCATATGAGGTGATTTTGACACAATCCTGACCTTCTGTATTTTTCACATTAAGTAATCTGTGTTGAGAATGGAATGCATATTTTTGCTTTGCATTGTGAAATTCGTCTTTGTAGTTTTGAAAAGAAAATAATGCAACTGGTTTGTCGTGGTAGTTTTGAATGTAGATAAGATGGTGTGTACATTGTACTGTTATAAGTCTATGCACTTGCAACATTTAGGTAAATAAGTTTTTAGCTT
This sequence comes from Boswellia sacra, assembly GCA_013180625.2. Classification (NCBI taxonomy): domain Eukaryota; kingdom Viridiplantae; phylum Streptophyta; class Magnoliopsida; order Sapindales; family Burseraceae; genus Boswellia; species Boswellia sacra. Next base: position 466,610 of record SNVD02012892.1, read on the forward strand.
TAGATGTGGACTATGCTACTATTTTATGTATCTCTTTGTAGTTTGTTATGGGTGATATTAAGTCATCTTATTACTTTTCAGTGGATGTGGAAACTCTTATAGAAGACAAAACTGTCATAACAGAAAGTCCTACAGGAGGTGAATCTGGTGTTTGTGAAGTTGACACAAACCCCCAGGAACCACATGAAGGTATGGTGTTTGAGTCAGAAGAAGCTGCCAAAGCATTCTATGATGAATATGCTCGGCGATTAGGATTTTTGACACGGATTGTTTCGTCACGTAAGTCAGAGCGTGATGGATCAATAATCTCTCGCCGACTTGCATGTAATAAGGAGGGATTTAATGTCAACCGTCAAAAGTCAGGGAGGGTCCGAATTCGGAAGCGTGAGAGCATACGGGAAGGTTGCAAAGCAATGATACTGGTGAAGAGAGAAAAGCCAGGTGGATGGGTTGTCACGAAATTTGTGAGGGAGCATAATCATCCACTTGTAATTCCTGCAGAGAAAGGTCGACCAACTGCAGTAAGTAGCTTTCATAGTGGTTGAATCATTAATTTTGTTGATCTATTAATATATGCACCATGTTCTGACATTCATGGCTTTGCGCATCCTGAAAATAAGATATGTTTAATATACTCAAGAGCTATGAAAATTAGATATACTCTTTTCTCTCTTCTATGTAGGGTGTATACCATCTTGTGGAAAAATGAAAAACATTAGTGGCCAAAAGTGAGAGTAGTGATTGCCTGTTTTTTCCAACAAACCTTTTGATAAGGAGGCCCTTCTTTTAGATTCGACAATGGGGCAACCAACATCTTTAACTTAAATAAACTAATAGCATTTCCAAAGTATATAGATAATGCTGTCACTTCTGATTAGAAATAGCGAGAGACCTAGTATTTGATATTCAGAATATTCTATTAAAGAGGCTCCAAATAAGATTTTGTTAAGATTTTAATGTGATTGACAATTAAGTATTTTGATACTAGAATAATCGAAAACTACCATTTGGTTTAGAGCTTAAATTATATTATGATAAATTTCTAACTTTTTCAGATAAATATGGATTGATAGATAATAGTTGTTAGGGAGCCAGCAAAATGATTATCAAGTATTTCTGTAATGTAAAGAATTATAAAGAATGCCTTATGGCAATGATATTAAGCATCCTTAAAGTTTATAATATCTGGGGCGATTTGTAGAATCAACCATATATATCATCTTTTTCCATCGGGTCCACTGAGAGAGCATATTTTATCATAGTAAACCTATTTGGTTCAATCACTTTTTCCATTAAAGAAACTGTGACAACATGAATTCTCGATGTGTACTATATGACCTCCAAAACTATTGATAAAAGATAGTATAGGCATTATTCTTTATTATCAGTTATTTGGAGTTATTCTAAACATTAGTAAGTACATAATAATTAAAACTTGAGTTGAATAGTCTGCATTTTTTTTTTTAAATTTTCCATTGATCCCAATCATTGCATCTGTTAACAATTTGCATTTATCTAGTGATAGACCTGCAGATGCCTGATCACAAGGTTAAAGAATCTATAGAAACATGCAGACTTCGTGTTGTATAAGTCATCTATGTATTTTGATGTAGGATGAGAAAGATAGGAGAATCCGAGAGCTATCGTCAGAGTTGCATCGTGCAAATCAACAGTTAGCAGCATGTCGAGAGCAGCTGCGAATGGTCATGACATACATCGATGAGCATACCAGGTGCCTGTCAAAAACAGTTGAAGGGGCAGTTCACGACATGAAAGAAGTTGAATCTGCTAACCAGAGCCTCCATAGATAAGGCTCTACCAGATCTAGTATTTTCTGTACAGCTCTATATTCTTGTAAATATTTGAAGGGGTCAACTAAATCATTCCAAATGTATGATTGACCTCATTGTGAATTGTTTATAGTTGTATCTTGTATAGTCTATAAAGAAAGTGAAAGATTAATCTGAGTATCAGAGAGTTTAATAATATAATTATTTATTTATCTAGTAGTTTTGGCTTCTGGATGTATTAGTTATCAGTATGATACACAACACACTCTTTATATAATATCCGAGTAAAGTTTCACTATCCGATCTTATTTCTTGTTTTCTATATTTTTGAGTTTGGGTAGATTTATCATGTGCTTTAGGGATATATATTAATATCTCAAATGTTTTATAGTATTTTTAGAAGATCGTATTTAATTATTAAGAGTTTATTAAAATAAATAATTTTTCCATTAAAAACCACTTGATATTGTGATAAAACAATTTTATAGCGAAATCATGCAAAGAGTATTATATAATTTATAAAGTGTTAACATATCTTTAATGTATGTCTTAATTATCCAAATAAGCGTTATCCTAACATTATACACTCAAGACATGTGTTGAAAATCTAAAAATAGCAAACATTTATTTAATATTTAACCTACAAATATAATTAATATTACCAAATTACTATAATTTATTTACATATAAGTATTTCATACTTATTTTTTTAAATTTTAGAACAAATGTCAAGAAAACCTTAGATTTATTTGATGTATCCAGATACATAAATAAAGCACATCCATCCCTGCATGTGAGCCACTGCAACAGACATGATCAATGAAGTACGCCACATCAGCACGCGCGTGAAGATTACGCGCGTCCATATATGCCTCAGCAGGCGCACGCGCATCGAACAATCAAACCCACTTCTTCTCCGACACTTCAACACAGTGGTACATTTTGCTTCTGCTTTCTCCAGTCTCGTTCCACGGCTGGGACTCTTCACATAAGCACAAAAGCGAATCCAAAACATAACAAACAAAACAAAGCAAAAAACCTCCACAAATTTCTCCTGCTTTAGTTGGCTACAGACTCAGCTGAAGAGCCCAATATCGAGCTCACAATCTCCCAATGTGATATGGGTTTCAGCTTTCCCTTCTTGGGCTTTCCTTGAATTTGCCTTCTGGTATGAACTTAGACTTCTCATTTAATCATGTTCTTTTTCTTATTTGTGTTGTTTTTGCTTTTTGGGTTTTGTGTTTTTCTGGGAAATTTTTAATCTTCTTGAAGTGATGAATTGATTAAACTTTGTTAAGTGAACATTAGGAGAGTAGAGTAAACCCAGTTGAGGTTTCTTAAGATGAGTTGAAATAACTGTAAAGATTGAATTTTTAACCCAATTATGTGTCATTGAAGTGCTTGTCTTATCCAACTTGATAATGCAATCACTGGCACTGAATTTGACGTTGTTTGCCAATCACTTTGATGGTGAATGATTTATGTTGATTGCATAAAAAAGGGTTGAAACTTGGAATTTGTTGTGCTGAAAGTTTATTTCCATGCTAGATATGATTTTGCTTCATCTACTATGTAGAACCTGCAGCTCTGTTGTTTGATTATGCGTAAGGGTATATGTTTTTATTTGTAATTTTTTGAATTTTCTTACAGGTTTGTGATGGCAAGCACTTCTGGCCAAGATTTTGATTCAGGCCGGAATTTTAGACAGTGGTTAGCTGAAACTTTTGATGGTCATGAAACAGGAGATGATGAGCTGTCGAGTGGTAATTTGGATGGAAATGATGATTTCATTCAACCATCCAATTCAAATTTTCCTTTGATTTCCAAAACTATGGAACCATATATCGGGATGGAGTTTGAATCAGCAGAGGAGGCTAGGGAATTTTATGAGATATATGGAAGGCAAATGGGTTTCACAATACGGAATAATCGTACACGTCGGTCTCTTAAAGATAATTCGATAATTGGTCGAGAGTATGTTTGTTCTAAGGAAGGTTATCGTGCAGAAAAATATACATATAGGGAGAGTAGAGTTTTGCCATCACGGCCTGCTACAAGAGAGGGATGCAATGCCATGCTGAGGATAGCTGCAAAGGATGGTGGAAAGTGGGTTATCTATGGTTTCGTGAAAGAACATAATCATGAGCTGAATCCCAGCAAAATACCACCTCGACGATCACATAGACTTGCATTTTCTGAGGTATGGTTGGTGAATAGTTTTTCCTCTATGATTCCTTGTGTGCATGTTTTCTTATACTATTTCTTTATAAATGCACAATAAAGAAAACCTAAAAAAAAACTGCTGCTTCGAATGAGATGACATATTGAACCAAATATAAATATAATGGAACAGAAGACTGCATTTGAATTTTGGATCAATTTTTAGACCTTCATTTGTACATTTAATATCTATTATTTCTATTTATAGCATTTGTGCATAATGTAGTGACAATTTTCTTGTAGATATTTGGGAAAAGTTCCATGGGCAAATGACAAACCATAAAAGACATTTCCAGCTTTACGTTCACTAGCCCGTTTCCACTTTGGTCTTATTACGTTAGAGATGGTGTATCATTTACTCAAAACCAAGAAAAACTAGGGTCAAGGAACATGAAAATGGAATCCGTGTGTATCATGGAAATCCACTATTAAAAAGGATAAGATAGTAAAAAGTAACAGGATGATTTTATCCAGGAAAAAAAAAAGAGAAAAAAAAAACGGGTATTCTGTAAGGAATGATATACTTCGGAGGTTAGGAGCAGGAAGAGCTTGGATTGAAGTGGTGAGCAAATTCTTTTTGGTGTATGACTGGACAGACTCTGTGGCACTATATTAGGGAAAAGTGTAGCAAGAGTTGACTTCAGTTCCTAAGCATATTGAATCATCAAATTTGAAATGCTTGTGGTTCCGGTCTGATAAAAATTGAATCTGTCGTTCTGTTCGTATTTTCTCTTAGCTGGCTGCAAAAGAATAACATAGACCGAGTTATAGCATTAAAGGTAGCAGTAGCACACAAGGAGAGAGCAGTTCTAGAGGGGTAAAATAAGAAGTAGATTGGGCAGTTGTTCTTAGAATTTTCTGAAGTCGATACAATATAATTTAGTCACTGTACATCTGGGTCTTCATGCATAATCAACCATTTACTGACACTTAATATAACAGCAGTAATGCATACATGAATTTATGTACTTTTTATTTCTGTCAGCTTATGAACATTTTTGAGGAGTAAGTTTGACAATGCTCGTGAATGTTTGAAGTGAGGTTTAAGTAAAGAGTTTCAATTGTCACCTGTAAGTTCCTTTGATATGACTTATGATAAGATAAATCAAGAATTCTTTTGTAACTGAAAGTTTCTCAAATTTATGAGTCTATAGTTTTGTCAGAATATTAGAGGTTTCGAAAGAGGGATTCTACTTCTCTGCTTTTCTTCTCTTTGGGTGTTTCAGTTTTGCTTTTACTGATATCTGTTATATCCTTTGTGAAGTACGATGATATTGATTGCAAAGCCAGGCGCACCAAGGCATTTTATAGCTTGCTGGGGATATTAAGGGTGGATATGGGTTAGGTTTATCCTGAAAATATCTTTATTTCTATTTACTTTATATTACTCTTTTTTTATGGTGTAACATAAGATCAGGAAGATATTGGAATGCAATATCAATTCAATTAAAAAGCTCTATTGAGAAGTCAGAACTGAAAATTCTTCAACAATAGTAGTAGATTTATACTCGCTAGATATTTAAATTGCTATAACAGCATAAATCAGGCATATTGCAAAGTCACTAGTTACATCTCTGTTCTGTTTTGATCCAAATAATAAAAGCTATCCTACAGACTGCCATCGGATCCTAAGAAACCTATTAGAATTACCAGAATCATTCTCAATGGGTATATTCCCAAATTTAGGTGGAAGTTTTAAGTATCCCTCATGTAGCTTGTGTTGTATTTCAGAGCCTAGCAATTCCTATAACTTATACAAAAACTTGTTTTCTCCCTTTTGTATGCAGGATGAGAAGGATCTTAAAATTCGAGAATTGTCTACTGAGCTGCATCGCGAGAAAAAGAAATCGGCAGCTTATCAAGAACAACTGTGTCTGGTTTTAAAATTTATGGAGGAACATACTCAGCGGCTAGCTTTGAAAGCTAATGTAGTGGCTAATAATGTGAGAGAACTTGAATCTGAAGAACAGGAAAGTTCATACTCTGACTAGAGTGAGCATTATCTGAGCCATCTCTACACGTTCTGAAACTCAGCTGTTTAGTATATTTAACAAACTCAACATTGGCTTTAACCCTAATCTCTAGGGTAACTGAAAGATAATGACAATACGGTCAAAACTTAAAAGGTGAGAAGTTGTATAAAAATTTTGCAGTACAGTCTGTTTAATATTCAGAGAAATATGATGGTTTAATAACTATCATATTGAAATAGGTTAAAATAGATCATCCACAATATCAAGATAAATCTTGAAAGGCATTGATGGGACCATTAAGTCTCTTAGAGGGATTGATTTTTTCTTGGAAAAAAAAAATTAATATAAGATCTTTGATACCAATTTAGGATAGAATATTGGGACGTGTAGAATAACTTGACTAAAATAATTAGTCAAGTGATTAATAAATTGATGTTATATGAAGTTATGTGATAAACGCTTCAATTAAGAAAGCAGCTTTCAAATAGATTTTTTTTTTTTTTATTGATCTATAAGACCTATTTTGGACTTTTGGAGCTCGAGAAATAATCTAGATTTTCTATGAGAATAATTAAAATAAATTATAAGGTGTCTATAAAACATATTTAAAAATTACTGTAATTTTTAAAAGTAATGATCCTAAATTTAGTGAAATGAATTGTTGTAGTTATACGGAAATATGCAAATGACCAAATTCGGGAATAACTTTTGTGAAATTGTATTATCAAAAAGACAAATTTTGTATTTCACCATTTTTAACAAGGATAATATTGAAATTTTAAATGGCAAACGTATGTACGAAATAATTTGTTTTTCCTAAGATACAAAAACTTGATTTTGAAAATTTTAACAAATCTATTTGAGCAATGATATTTTTTCCAAATGTGATTCGAAATTTTAGATCCTAAATGATGCGGTAAGGATATGTGTATTGATACATAAATCATTGAAATTTAATGTATTCGTACATCATTCAATGAGTTGGTCTAGTGATTAATGTGGCATTACATGTGTAAGCAAAGAAATAATGATAATCACCTATTTCTCGAGCTACAGCAACTTCAAACTCACCCTTAGATTGATACGCGAAAAATTACTGCTGCTCATTAAAAAAAAAAAAAAAGATTATAGTTACTAGTTTAAGCTTACATATATGAGTCTGCTTGTAAGATTCAATCTTTAATATATGACGTCGTCTATGATTTATCTTTTTGGTACATTTGTTGCAACTCCATTATGGTTAATCCACCACATTTTTGAGTTACGAAAGGAGTGGGTTGTACTCGTACTATTATTAAAATTATACAAAAACTAAAAATACATAAATTAAGACCTTAATTTGTACATTCATGTTTAATTAAGGGAAAATAGAAGGTTATTAGATTTGATAAATTTGATGTAAACATCTAAAGATTTTAAATACTAATTAAATAATTATTCAAAATTATGAGAAGATCGTTATCTTCAACGCTATTGATTCCATAAAACATGACTTCTAAAAAGATATATATATATATATATATATATATATATATATATATATATATATATATATGTATGTATGTATGTATGTATGTATGTATGTTTGTATGTTTGTATATATGAACATATATCAAAGAGATTGTTCAACTACATCTATTATTTATTAGTTATTGCAGAGATGATCACAGATTAAAAATAACATAATGATATGTCTTATGGTCTTATATATTTTATATCAATTTAATGAATGTATAAAAAATCTGTGGGATAGCAAATAAGTTAGAGGATATTTTGGTCCTTATAGGATTTCGAAATATTAAAGCGAAATCTATCCTGAAAAACTTTTGAGTCAAATAGTTGTTTAATAATCCAACTTTATGTAAATACTAATTAAACATTCTATCGGATATCAAAATTTCTATTAAATTTAGAGAATTGTTTAAAATATTGCCAACCCTTGGAGGGCTATTTAAGAAATAGTGAACTTTTTTCCAAAATATAAATACCTTTACTAGACTCAATCTTATGTAATTAGTATAGATCAATAACTTGTTATGATACTAGAATATTTCTGCAAGCCTCGTATTATCGAACAAATATCAAATATTATTAAATAGTCAAACAAATCAATCCGTCAACTCAATATCGCGATAATTAGACATTTGTGTAGAAGCTAAAAAAAGAAATGAGGGTTTATTTTTTCAAAATAACTTTAGACATTTTCTTTTTCTTTTTTGGTGCTCATTAAATTTTGAACTTTTATGTCCATTTGAAACCTTTGAATCTTTTTAGTTAGTTCTATAGAACGTGGATAATTTCATAATTCTGTTCATGTTTTAACAAGATGAGAAAAAAGATTACATGTTTCTCGAGCATTGCCGGTTTGTTTCCACCACATCGTTCTCGTCGTCTCTAATTACATTTTTTTTTGGAAAAATTAAGAAAATAGACAAAATTAGGAACCTTTGTTAAAATTTAGACACATTCTAAAAAATTTTCATGACATAGACACTTTCTTGATAAAAAGACTCAATTACCCTTATTATTCAATTTTTTTCCAAAGTCTTATTTCTCTCTCTTCAGACAACCGAAACACATCTCCCTCTCTTCAGATTTGATATAATATCTAGGAAATTTGAATTCGAGATTTGAGCTTCCGAAGGATTTGTGAACTTATTTAAGGATAAATCGAGTGTTATAATGTGATTTTTGTAGGTTAATGCGTGTGAAAACCGATGAAACGAGTTATGAATCCAGTGTTACATCGAGAAGAAGAAGACACTCGACACTCGAAAGCAACCTGTCGAGTCGTGTCGAGTTATGTAATATTGAGTGTCGAGTGTTGTCGAGTGGTGAAATGTCGAGTGTCGAGTGTCGAGTATTGTCGAGTGGTGAAATGTCGAGTGTCGAGTGTTGTCGAGTGGTGAAATGTCGTGTGTCGAGTGGTGAAATGTGTAGTGTCGAGTGTCGAATATTTGTCGAGTGTCGAGTATCGAGTTCCTCGAAAGTAGACTGTTATCGAGAATCCGACACGACTCGACACGGCTCGACACATACATATCGAGTGTCGAGTTGTGTCGGATACAAGTAATATCGAGTGTCGAGTTGTGTCGAATGCAAGTAATCAGATGCAAATAATTTTAAAGGATATTTGAGTCTTTTTATCAAAAAAGTGACTATGACATAAAAATTTTTCAAGATGTGTCTATTTTTCAATGAGACTTCCTAATTTTGCCTTTTTTTTATTTTTTCTTTTTTTTTTTTTCGGGGTTTGGAGTCAAGGTGGCAGTCAAGGGTGAAGGCTCGTTAAATTAAAAATTGCGTTTATAATTTTTTAATCCCTCTTTTTTTAAAAGCAACAGTTGTACACAACTTTTTAGCCTTCTCTTTTGTAAAAGCCACAATTGGATCTATACTGCACCGCTGCTAGAAATAAAAATGCTTCATTTTTTATATCATAACTAAAATATATTTAATATGGTAAGATATCTTACAGAGTGTCAAAAATATAATATTAACATGTTAACTTAGTTTTATGCAAATATTTCCTTTATAATTTTTAAAACTCACTTTAATTTATAACAAAAAGTGGTAAGTGAAATTAATCCCCTATTATATTATTATTATTTGAGCTACCTAGTTTGCGTTAATTCTCTACAAACTGACACATTAACTCTGCTCAATTAATTAATTAAAGAGAAATAAGGATTAGAATATTATTTTATTTTAACCTTTGTTTCATCTACCAAATGTGTTTTCCTATTGTGCCTTTAACCTTTGAATTTATTATTATCCAAAAGTGATAAGACATTTTGGTAATCTATTTTACGTTGGGTTACTTGCATAATTTATTATTTAGAAAATTTTTTGCAGGTCTCCTTAATGTTCAATCAATTATTACGCTTCCGAGCCCATGAACAATAGAGTAAGTGAGATGATTATAAAAATTATGCAATAATTGTGAAAATAATATAAACAAAGACCTCGATCCTTTCTACACTCACAATTCAATATACTGAGAAAAAAAAAAATATTCTCGTTTCCTTGAGTAGTGGCGGACAGGGCATGGTGGTTTTCTTTGCTTTGCAAAAGTAAAGAAAAAGAGCCTGTAACGTGGATTCATAAAATAGCTTCTGAATTAAGTTAGGTTTATATTTCTCACCTCATGGGTCATCGGCTACGAATCCTGAGTAAAATAACGTTATCATTCTCAGATCAAATCTCAAACAAATCTATCCCTTGACCCACAGCTGACCGAAAATTAGTACTATTATTTTAAATAATAAAAGGCTAACTATGCTTAATAAATATTACTTTAAAATTATTGTTTTTATTATATTATTATTTTTTGAACCACTTAGTGTGTCTTAATTCTCTACAGATGGATACATTAGCTTCCACTCAATTAATTTATTAATTAAAGGGAAATTAGTATTAGAATATTATTTTATTTTAACCTTTGTTTGATCTACCTAATGTTTTTCAACAGACCTTTAACCTTTGAATTTAGTCTTATTCAAAGGTGATAGACATCTTGCAAGGAATCTAAACAACGAGCTGTCGACTTGCATTTCCAGAATAACTTCGATCTTCCCAAACGGCAAGTATTCTTTGTTGTGATCTCTCAACTTTAATATTTGCTTTTGCCATATGGCCTCAGTTTTCAATTTTTCTTTTATCAAAGAAAATTAGAAGATAATCAACTAACTCATAAGCTAGACCCTTTGGTAATTATTTTTTGATAGCTTTTTTTTTTTTTTAAATCTCTTAGTTTGTTACTTTTTACTTGCAGTACTCTCTTTTCTCTCATTTCACAAGAGTGAATTGTCGTTTGCACTTCATTTCATACTTTTTGTGAGGAAATCGTAAGGTGAAGTTCTCATCGATAGTTTACAAGGGGTTCATAATCTTACTTTGAAGGTATGAAAACTAATTCTGTGCTCTACATGTGATATAAATCTAAATATTATTAATACTTCAACCATATTACGTTGATTGATTTATATTGGAGTGTCTAACGTATTTTGGTGCTTTCTTTGCAGTTTCATGTATGTCTGGAAGCTCTTGTTAAGAAGTGCACTATGATGATTTCAAGATTTGTCTCCTTATAGAAGGTACGAGAAATTCATTTTAATTTCAATGATACGTTGTTTCATAAAAAAAAAATAATAGTATCAATGATAGAACCAATTTTTGAAATGATAAATAGACAAAAATCACTTACCATATCAACCAATTATTCACATAATAAATAACTTATAAAATAGACAAAATTTAGAAACAATAAATTGATATTTAATTTGTAATAAAAAGACAATAATAATATCAATCGAAGTTATTAGTATGCTAGAATGCTTTAGAGAAAAAAATTTATGTTTATATATTATAATTAATTTCACTCTTAAATAATGGAAAATTGAACTAATAAATTTCAAATTTTAATATAATATTTTCCTCTAGTGATGTATATTATTAGAGAGTAATATTATTTTTACAAGTTTTTTTAATATAAATTCATATAAATTAAATTTCATAATATAATTAGATAAATAATAATTAAATATAGTTATCCACTTGTTCCGATAACGGAAAGAAATTTTTTAGAGTTCCGTATTAACCTTTTCTGTTTCGGATTTGACGTTAAAATAAAAACGGCACGTTATAACATAATTTTTTAGTCCCTCCTCAATCCCCCAACTAATTGGTTAAAACAGGCAAGTACCCTTCTCGATTCGATACCCAAAATTTTAACGGCAACCGCTGTTAAAGATAACAGTCAAAGGGTATGATAGTCTTTTTGTTTTGTTCTCCTTTTCTGATTTTCTTCTCTCGCTTTTTCTATTTATAAGCTCTTGACCGTCACAACCACAAAGCCTTCACTTGCTACAGTTTGCTGCACCGAGCGTCTCATAAATCTTAACATGTCTTATAGCCACAAAACTCTTCCTTGTAGTTTGTAGCTTTACAGAAATCAATTTGGATACCATAAACACCAAGGACACCTTCATTTCTATTATCTATGAATCACAAAAATTAGCTTTAATGATCTCTCAACTTCAATGTTTGCTTTCGCTGTATACTCCTCAGTTTTCAATTTTCTTTTAATCTAAGGAAATCTAATCGATATGCTTTAAATTGTAGTCTCTAATGTATTTTGATGCTTTGAATGCAGCTACATATATATTTGAAAGGGCTTATCAGGAAGTACACTGTGGTGATTCCAAGATTTTTCCCCCTAATTGACGAAGGTACAAGAAACTAACTTAAATGCTTAATATGATATGCTGTTTTATAATAGAAAATAATAGCATCAATAATATTACAGAAATAAACTTTAGTGCAGATATCATCCATGAAGAATTACTTATGAAATTAAGTTGGTTAATCCCATCTTCTAGCTAGTTATTCCCTCAATTCTAACATCTTCTCTTATGTGTGAAGCTCATAACATTTGAGTTGATTAGGATTTTTTAATCACAATTTTAGTGTCATCATTTTTTTTTTTTTGGTCTTCAATTCTATTAGAATGAAGCCTAATTGTTTCCATAACGACCATTGGGGACTAAGATACTTTGTTACTGTTAACACGTCAGCCGGTGTCATAATTTTTTTTGTAGGTTCCCAATTATCTATGTGGCGTTTGCCTTCCATTAAAAAAAAAAATTGATTTTGTCAAGCAAATTAGTTGCGTGTTGTGGTGAAAGGTATCTCCTTACGTTGAGGTATGTGAAACTATTAATTTTTGTAAGTATAAATATACATACATGACATGCTATACATATTAATAATTTCAAGAACTAAAGATACAATTTGATGGGTTAAAATCCTTTCATTAGAGAATGAATATTTATGATCTTTGAAATTCATTATTCTTTAAAGTTAAGATTATAAGTTTAATTCTAAGTTTTGCAAGAGTACTAATAAAATGACTTGATATACATATATTGAATTAATATGATGAATTATTGAATTAATATGAATTTTATATATTTTTGCCCCTCTGGCCTACGAGGGGCAATTCTCAAATTTAAAATATATATATATATATATATATATATATATAATGAAAAATAATGGATAACAGAAACCCTATCTTTAAAATTTTGTGAATATCCCCAAATGTTAAAAGTTTTCAGCTAAAATACCTTTTTATGTTTATAATTTTACAAAAATGGCCTTAAATGTCTAAAGAATCATGAACTTATGTGATTATTTTAATGTTTATATTTGTGAAGAGTTTCAAACTTTACCATTGATTGAATTTGCCCCACTAAATTAAATTTCTAGCTACGTAATGTTTACTAACCCACGTCGTTTTGGATTATAATCTAAGAATTATGTATAACTGTTGACTGACTTAGTAATCTTATTATTGTTATCAATAAATAACTTATACAATCCTATTTTATTTATTGTTAATTTAATGTACAGTGTTTGAACAATTTAATTAAGAGCACAGACATTGTGTAATCATTTCATTTACATAGTGAAACTAATAGTTGTTTCCTTATATAGAGTAATTAAGAGTTTCAAGATGATTGTCATGTCATGTAACAAAATGCAAAAGAATCTGGCTTTACGAGGGTATGAAGTTTGATAACACAGGTGCTTCTAAAGCAAAAGGCTGGTCGTTTCCTTTTCTTTGAAAAAGCTCAGCTTGCAACTTGGATTCACAAAGTAGCTTTTGAATTAAATTAATTCGAACCCTGAGTAAAAATAACTTTATCATGCTCATCCCCATTCTCAGACAAATCTAATGCCTTGACGGACCCAAAGTTAATACCATCTTCTAAATTTAAAAAGCTCAATATATTTAATAAATATGATTATAAATCCCAAATTTTAACTCTAAACCTAAATTTTGCATCTCAAATAATATGATTTGATATAAAAAATTGAATATAGATAATTGAATTATTAATGTGATGAATAATGTAATTTCTTAAATTATTATGTCATTACGTGAAATACTAATAAACTTGAGATATAACTTGGAAAATATAATATTAGTCATGTTTAATATGTTTATATCATAGATTGTCAAAAAGATATTGTTCATACACATTAACTTAATTATATATAACAAAAAATTCACATATTTATTGTTTTTCATTTTTTTGTTGTGGTAAATTTGCCTCCTGAGGTTTTCCCCCCCCAAAAAAAAAAATCATCCTTAACTTTAAAATAATAAAAAAATTAGTCCTTATTAGTACACGCCGAAACCATTTTATCTGTTTTATGGTTTTAAAATTTTAAGTCTTTATATTGGGTTATTTTCATTGAACGCCCTTGTGTTCTATCATTATGCAAGGCAAGAAGTGATTTACCCAAAAAAAAAAAGCCAATACTAGTAAAGTCATTAATAAAGTTATTTTTAGCGACAGTTGAAAGGGGCAAGAAGAAATTGATGATTTTTTTAATCTTACTTTTTTACCTAATACTAAACCAAATAATGAAACTATTTGCATTCAAAATTTCACTCCCAACACTCATTTCTTAAGTACAACCCATAATTAATTATTTATATCTTTAATGAATACATTTTCATTACTCCAAGTATATTACCATGCAACTTACATATTATTTGGTAATTGATGATTTTTTGTAATTAAAAAACTGAAACTTAACCGAACGAAAGAATTACTAAAAAACTATTGAAAATTTCATAAACAATATGAGAGATTAATATAAATACATTTGGTAATTGATGATTTTTTGTAATTAAACTTTTGAAAAGATAATTGATCTTAATTGTATTTCTTACTAATTCAAAGATTGATTTATTTAATTATTTAATAGTTGTCCTCATTATTATAATCATGGAGACAGAACTGATGAAAAATTAAGTTTTAAAATTTTGAAAAGGTGAGGTTAGATTAATTGGTGTACAGAGAAACTTTTTGAGTACAAATAGCTCCCTAAGCCAAAGCATAAAGATATCAAGTAAAGTTAAACTTTTAATACTATTATTATGTGAACTACCTATTATGCCCCTAAAGTGAATTGCCTTTCTTTTTCATCATTCGTATTTTGCAAGTTATACATGTTCACGCGTCTTATTCATAGGCATTTTGCGAAGAATCTAAACATACATATAAGCCCATTTGCATTTTCTAGGACGACGTGACTTCGATCATTCCAAATTGTAATATTTTCTTAGTTGTGACCTCTCAACTTCAAAATTTGCTTTTGCTACACATTTTTTTCAATTTTCTTTTCTCCACAGAAATTAAAGTTAGAAGATATATATAATCAACAATTACTTATTGAGATAATGCTTTGATTATGTTTTGATCTGATACCTTTTGTTACATTTTATTTGTCCAGTAGTCACACTGCTTCACTGATCTGAAGATGTGTCTCTAACATGGGTTAATTTCTTTACAAGTACTTGTTGGATGCCATTTTATCCAGATTTTCAGTTTCTCGTCAGCCAAGTGCAGGTGCCTGATCTAGCTCTCTCTCCTGTCTGTGTCAACATCTCCTTTGCTCATTAATTTAATCTTATTCATGTTTTCTAGATCTCTTTTTCATTTATTTTGCTAATTAATGAAGATTTTTCTAATTGATGATTTTACTACACAAGCGTAGCAGGATCTAATGCTCTTGCTCTTGCATATCTATTTTGTTTACTAACTTTGACTACTGTTGCTTTATGTTTAGTAGAGTATCTTTATAGCTCTGAAAGTCAGTCTCTCATCATTGGATGTTCATGGCTTCTCAAGAAAAGTATGATGTTTTCCTTAGTTTTCGAGGGGAGGACACCCGCACAGGGTTCACCAGCCACCTCTATGAAGCTTTGGGTAATCGTAAAATGATTAAAACTTTCATTGATAAACAACTGTCCAAAGGGGAAGAGATTTCGTCCACTCTTTTAGATACAATTAAAGCATCAAAGATTTCGGTTGTTATTTTCTCTACAAATTATGCGGCATCTAGATGGTGCCTGCAAGAACTTGAAGCTATCCTTGATTGCAAGAAAACCAATAACCAGATTGTAATACCAGTTTTCTATCGAGTTGATCCGTCACATGTAAGGAATCATGATGGAGACTTCGGGGATGGCTTTGCAAAGCTCCAGGATCGTTTTAAAGAGAAATCAGACCAGCTCAACAGATGGAAGACTGCTTTATCTGAAACAGCCAATTTAGCTGGACACGTCGTAGATGACAAAAGGTAAGTTTTAATTCTCCTACCATTTTTTACGTTTTTATAGTGCTTTACTTTTCCAAATTTAATAAATTACAGGTAACTTTTATATATCGAAGAAAGTTTAATGTGTGTAGAGAGACGATGATGATAATGACGATGACAATAATGGCGATTAATGTTCAGATTTATTTTGGTATTACTGAGGGTGCATAGAATAAAGATTTTAATCTTAAATTTTACATATTGGTGTAAGAAGACAATCTTTGTTTTATTGATGGCAAGAATTTGAGAGAGAACAATCTAACAAAAGTATCGTTTTATTACATTGGGAGATTAAAAAAAAAAAACCCAGCAAGAGCATTTGATTAATCTTCTCTTTGATACAATAAGATATCATTAATTAATCATAACAAAATTGAATTATTGACAAATTAATGTGTGGAAGCAGAGAAATTTAACGTGACCTATTTCTTTCATAAAATATTAGTAATATTATTTATTATTTCGATTTTGTCTCGAAAACTATGTCGTCTTATTAATTTGTATCTCTTAATTATACTAACAATATTCACCCTGACGACTAGGGATGAAAGTGAATTTGTCAAGGATATTGTTGATGATATTTCAAGGAAGATCAAGGATCCAGGATTTTCAGCTCCTGAAGGTTTTGAGCTTTTTCAGTCTTCAAAAGTTGCTTTTGATCAAATTATTGAGGCACTAAGAAGTGATGAAACAAGTCTAGTTGGATTGTATGGAATGGGCGGGTCAGGAAAGACAACCTTGGCTAAAAAGTTGGGCATCGAAGTCAAAGAAAAGGGATTTTTGATGAGGTGGTGATGGAGGTTGTGTCCCAAAATCCAAACTTCAAAGATATTCAAAGAAAACTAGCACGCTCGTTAAGTATTGAACTAGAAGAGGAAGATGATGTGGATAAAAGAGCAGAGCAATTAAAAAAGATATTTACGATGTCCAATGCAGAGACTAAGGAGAAGAAACTTATAATTTTGGATGATGCTTGGAACAAGTTTGACTTGATTTCTAAAATAGGAGTTCCATGTGGCAAAGACATCAAGCATTGCAAAATTCTTCTAACTACCCGAAGAAAACAGTTATGCACTGATATAGGTTGTCAGCAGGAAATTTCACTAGATCTTCTAAAAGAAGATGAGGGATTGACTTTACTAAAAAGACATGTGGGTATAGATGATGGTTCCTCCACTCCGAAATTGAAGGCTTTAGCAGTTGAAGTTGCTAGAGAATGTAAGGGTCTACCGTTGGCCATTGTAACTGTTGGAAGCGCTTTGAAAGGAAAAGGTGTTGAAGAATGGAAACTAGTGTCTCAAAAGTTGAGAAAGTCTAAATTGGTTGATGTATATGATGTCATTGAAGTTGATCGGGACGTCTATGCTTGTCTCAAATTGAGTTATGATTATTTGAAGAATGCGGAAACCAAGCGTTGTTTCTTGTTGTGTTCACTATTTCCTGAGGATTATGAGATTTCTGTGGAAGAATTGATTGTTTATGTTGTAGGGCTAGGTTTATTTTCAGATGCTGACCTAATTGAAGATGCAAGGAGAGAATTGCGTTTAATATTGAAAAGCCTTACAGCTTCCTGTTTGTTGTTAGATGCAAATCGAGATCGTGTTAAAATGCATGACATGGTCCGTGATGTTGCCTTGTGGATAGCATCCAAGGGACAGAATGTATTCGTGACTAAGTCTCGCATGGGACTGACGGACTGGTCAAACGTGAAAGGCTGGGAACAATATACAGCAATCTCTTTGTGGTACAATGAAATAGAAGAGCTTCCTTTTGAATTGGTATGTCCAAAACTTGAAATTTTGATCTTGGGTGGTACGTATTACAAGAATTCGTTAAAAATCTCAGAGGAATGTTTCAAAGAGATGAAAGCTTTGAAAGTCTTAAGTCTAGAATATGTGGACTTATCACTAAAATCACTTGAATTCTTGACGAATCTCAAGACTCTAAAGCTGATTAGTTGCGCTTTGAGAGACATCTCTTACCTTGAAAAGCTTAACAAACTTGAGATTCTTTACCTCGAAGGTTCTTTTTCGGATGAATTGCCAAGAGAACTAGGTGAACCTCGTAAGTTAAGGTTGTTGGACTTCGATAAGTGCATGCCACAGATGAGAATTCCTTCCAATTTGATACGAATGTGTTCTCAACTAGAAGAATTATACATTCGTGATAAGTTTAAGCTATGGGAAGTCGACAGGCAAAGTGAAGAGATGAGTTGGCCTAGCCTTTTTGACTCGAATTCTTTACCCCGCTTGGTCAGTGTACATTTGAAAATAGATGCTAGAAGCCTTACGAAATGCTTTGGTTCCCCTAGATGGCAACGATATGATATTCGAGTGAACAAATGTGACCATTATATTAGATACGACAGATGTTTAGCAATCTCAAATATGGAAGCAACCTCATTGATTGCATTTAAAGCATTGTATGGGAGTGTGGAATATCTTTGTTTGAAGGAAACAACTGGTTTTCAAAACATCCTGCCAAACATAGATCATGATGGCTTTAACGAGTTGAAATCTCTTGATCTTGGACGCTGTAGTGATTTGACATGTGTCATAAACACGTCACTACAAGATGTTCCAGGTAATGCATTCACTAATTTGGTGGAATTATTTCTGTGTGGCTTGAGCCTTATTAGAGATATGTGCTATGGTCGGAGGATTCCAACGGGGTTTCTAGAAAAATTGGAGACCATAAATGTAACTTTATGCCCTGATATACGTAGCTTGTTTCCAACAGAGTTGGTTTTAAGACTCTACAATTTGAAGAAAGTGAAAATCTCGTCATGTGAAAAGCTACAAGAATTATTTCAGTTTGGAGCCGAAGGGTTGTCATACACAGTGTTACTCCCAAGTTTGACAAGTATAAACTTGGAATGGTTACCAAAATTGGAGTATATATGGAAGGGGCCCGCCCATCATGTAAATCTCCAAAGTCTTAAATCTCTCTATATATGGTCATGTGAGATATTGGAATATGTATTTCCAATCTCTATTGCAAGAGGTCTCAGGCAACTTGAACAACTTACTATCAAGGATGCTCATCAATTAAAGCAAGTCTTTTTTATGGACGATGGATATCAAGAAAGTGCAGCTGAAAAGGCTGGAAATGATATTATGCTCTCTAAAGTAAGAGAATTAAGACTTTGTTCACTAGCAAGCTTCACTAGTTTTATGCTAGAGAACTATCATTCGACTTGGCCAGCTTTCAATGTTATCACAATATCCAAATGTTCCAGTTTGAAGTCTCTCATTTTTGAAGTCAAAATTCAAGATCTAAAAGAGGTAAGTTTTTTGTTGCATTTCTCAAGAAGAATCCAAGGTTAGATTAATGTCACATTTATTTATTATTATTATTTTGTCAAAGAATTCAGTTTTCTTTTTCTTTTTCGATTATTGTCACTGTAAAAATAATTACATTATAACCATGGCATGAAAACATGCATATACAACTATAGGGAATTCAAGTTCTAAGGTTTTTGGTTTTTATTTGCAAAATGTGTTCATCATCATAAGATATAGCTTTACCACGGGGGTTTCCATAACTTTTTCCCTTTTAGCTTTTATTTCATTTTATTAGGTTTTCTCTAGGAATTGAAAACTTGCAAAATTGGGATTATAAAATAATTACGATGATTTTGAAGACAAATCTAAAATACATTCCTTGCCGTATCTGGAAACTAATCTCAAATTTGATTTACTTAATTGTTTTATTAAAAAAATAATTCTTAGTTCAGAACCTATGGCATCTCTAAACAAGTACTCGATATATTCACGTTGATTAAATTTTTAAATAGATACTAATGGAAAATTTCATTAATATATATTTCTTTTCTTTATGTTCTTCTAATTCATACTAAGTTGAATAATCATTTTTATCAATTAAATTATTGTATTTTAAAAATACTTTTTTTCTTTTTAGAAATTATTGCCACACAATAATTAATATGTGAAAAAAGAGAGAAAATGCAATTTTATTGCTAATTAGTTAATCCTTTGAAGTGCATAAAGTACTTTTACTCTCATTTTGTGGAAAATTTTCCCATTAGAAATTGAGTCATGAAACCCTGTAAATGTATTATTTGATCTTAAGTAGAATTCTAATTTAGATGTTGATTTCAGTGTATAGCATATATCACAAACTAGTTTAATATGTCCATTTCAAAGTCGAATGGGATTATAATTAATATATAAACTGAAAAAATTCATATTTAAAGTACAAAAAAAATTAAATTAAATTGACATATTAAATCTGTCACTCATTGATAAAGCCATTATTGTAATATGTTGTTGTTGTTTTATTTTATTTTACTTTTCCACTAAATCATTTTTAACTCAAATCATGGAGAGTTCCTAAATCACTTTTTGTTTGTTTTATGTAATGCAGATTGCTTCGGTTTAATTTATAAGTTGTGATCGTTATGGTTTAAAGCACGCTGTCTAAACCTAAAATTATATATAAAAGTCAATTATATTTTTAATGGATATATATATATTTATTAATGCCAGGAAATTGGCACACAAAGTTCATGTGGCTTCAGAGGCAGGGGAAGGAGTATTTGGTCATCTATAAATCTACAAAAATTAGATCGCTTTCGAGGGAGAAGTGGCTGGCAGTATACCGTGGGCAAAAATTCTACAATGTTCGAATTGGCAGACTTACCACAACTGAGGTATGTGTGGAGCAGAATCCAAGATGTGAATCTTCAAAATCTTACATCTCTCTCTATAGATTCATGTGAGAGATTGGAATATATGTTTCCAATCTCTATTGCAACAAAAGGTCTTGGACAACTTGAGGAACTAATCATCCAAAATGCTGATCAATTAAAGCAAGTCTTTTTTATGGATGATGGAAATCAAGAAAGTGTAGCAGAAAAGGTTGGAAATGACATCATGCTCCCTAAGGCAAGAGACTTAAGACTTTGTTCACTGGCAAGCTTCACCAGTTTCATGCCAGAGAACTATCATCCAATTTGGCCAGCTTTCAATGTTATCACAATATCCAAATGTTCCAGTTTGAAGTCTCTCATTCATGAAGTCGAAATTCAAGAAAAATCCAAGGTGAGATATTTGTCACTTTAAATATAATTACATTACAACTATGGCATGAAAATAATCAAAATTTAAAGAATATTTCAAGGTACCTGTTAGGCTTTCTTTGAATTAATGGTGCTTTCATTTAAAAAACATGCACATACAAATATGGGGAATTCAATTCTTAAAGTTTTTTGTTTTTATTTGCAAAATGTGTTTATAATCATCATAAGATGTGTGTGTGTGTATCAACCCTGAACCATGTAGCCAAAAGTCATGTCTTTATACTACACTCTTAGTCACCCTTTAGCACCACAAAAAGCTAACTTTTTTAATAAATTATTAAATTTAATAAGTAATTATTAATTTAAGGTCATTTTAGTTTGGAAAAAAATTGTAGAACCCCTCTAATAGGTTATGTTAATAATCAACAAAACCGCAACTGTCAACCGAAGTTGTTTAAACTTAACATTTTAAAGGGTTTCATTGTCTCTTCAGATAAATAAAAATAAGAAATGACTTTCCCTTTTTTTCTTTTATTCTTTACCTCTTTTCTTTCTTGTCACCCTTGTTCTCCACTTTCCTTACATTTGCTTCTCTCTCTCTCTCTCCCCTTTTGTTGGTAGCTTGCCTAGACACGACAAAGCTACATAGCTTAACGCAATTTGGACGCACAGATGCTAGCTTAAAATTCTTCCCAATCAATGCAAACCTTGAAACCATTAATTTGTTTTGTTAAAATTTTTATTAGATTTTGTTTGATAAAAGTGGACATGGAAGGACTAATAATCCATTACAAGGGATGTTTCGCTGATTGAAATAGGTATATTGGTGTTTCCAAAGGTTTGTTTCTGAAAAATCAATGGTCAAAGAAGGCGATGGATATTGTCTGGTTGTTTTGACGATATTACATTTGTTTTAACATATATTTTGTAATCTCATGCATGGTGGTCAGTATGGTTTGACAATATTACATTTGTTTTAAAATATATTGAGTTGGACTGTGCATGAAGAATTTATTCATATTAATTTTTTACTTTCTAATTTTTTTTTAGTTTTATTTTATTTTTGTTTTAAGTGGCCCATCAATTCTCCCACTTCGTTGGTTAAAAACTCGCTTCTACTAGAGGTCTTCGGTTTAAGCTATTTTTGGCAACTAATTCTTATGTTATATTATTAAGGGTAAACTTGTCATTTCCAATACAGGAAATTTTGTAACGAAGAGCCACTGCGGCAAGGGCTTTTTTGATTATTGACGAAACCTGTTGAGGGTGCCGTAATGTGGCCCTACCACACGGGCTTGATCCATAGCTTTTTTCCTTTTAGCTTTATTTTATTTCATTTTATTAGGTTTTCTCTTGGAATTGAAAACTTGCAAAATAGGGATTATAACATAATTAAGATGATTTTGAAAACAAATCTAAAATTTATTCCTTGCTGTATCTCGAAACTAATCTGAAATTTGACTTACTTAATTGTTTTATTAAAACAATAATCCTTAGTTCATAACCTATGGCATCCCTAAACAAGTACTCGATATGTTTGATGTTGATTAAATTTTCAAATAGATACTTATGGAAAATTTCAATGATATATCTTTCTTTTCTTTATGTTCTTCTAATTCATACTAAGTTGAATAATCATTTTTATCAATTAAATTATTGTATTTTAAAAATACATTTTTTCTTTTAGAAATTATTGCCACACAATAATTAAGATGTGAAAAAAGAGAGAAAATGCAATTTCATTACTAATTAGTCAATCCTTTGAAATGCATAAAGTACTTTCACTCTCATTTTGTGGAAAAAATTTTCCCATTAGAAATTGAGTCATGAAACCCTGTAAATGCATTATTTGATCATAAGTAGAATTTTAATTTGGAGGTTGATTTCAGTATATGGTATACATTACGAACTAGTTTAATATGTCCATTTCAAAGTCGAACGGGATTATAATTAATGCATAAGCTGAAAAAAATTCCATATTTGAAGTACAGAAAAGTTAAATTAAATTGACAAATAAAATCTTTAACTTATTGATAAAGCTATTATTGTAATATGTTGTCGTTGTTTTATTTTATTTTACTTTTCCACTCATTTTTTACTCAAATCATGAAGACTTCTTAAGCCACTTTTTGTTTGTTTTATGTAATGCAGATTGCTCCGGTTTAATTTACAAGTTGTGATTGCTATGGTTTAAAATATGCTGTCTAAAGCTTAAATTATATATGAAAGTCAATTCAATTTTTAATGGAGATATATTTATTTATTAATGCCAGGAAATTGGCACACAAAGTTCATGTGGCTTCAGAGGCAAGGAAAGGAAAATTGGGTCATCTGAACATCTACAACAATTAAATCACTTTCAAGGGAGTAGTGGTTGGCGGTATACGGAGGGCAAAAATTTTACAAAGTTGGAATTGGCAGACTTACCACAACTGAGGTATGTGTGGAGCAGAATCCAAGATGTGAATCTTCAAAATCTTACATCTCTCTCTATAGATTCATGTGAGAGATTGGAATATATGTTTCCAATCTCTATTGCAACAAAAGGTCTTGGACAACTTGAGGAACTTATCATAAAAAATGCTGATCAATTAAAGCAAGTCTTTTTTATGGATGATGGAAATCAAGAAAGTGTAGCAGAAAAGGCTGGAAATGACATCATGCTCCCTCAAGTAAGAGAATTAAGACTTTGTTCACTAGCAAGCTTCACCAGTTTCATGCCAGAGAACTATCATCCAATTTGGCCAGCTTTCAATCTGATCCAAATATCCAATTGTTCGGGTTTGAAGTCTTTCATTCATGACGTCAACATTCAAGAAAAATCCAAGGTTAGATATTTTCACCTTAAATATAATTACATTACAAATATGGCATGAAAATAATCGAAATTTAAAGATTATTTTAAAGCATTTGTTAGGCTTTCTTTGAATTAATGGTGTTTTTCTTTTCAAAAACATGCACACACAAATATGGGGAATTCATTTCTTAAAGTTTTTAAATTTTTAATTAACAAAATAAACATGTGTTTATAATTATAAGAAGATATTATAATAAATATATGAAAAATTAAATAATTAACTTCAATATATATAGTGGGACAAACTCTGACCCATACAGCCAAAAGTGATCTCTTTATACCACGCTGTTAACCACCCTTTACTGTCACCATTAACTTTTTTCAACGAGCCAAAAAGTAACTCTTTTATACTGTGTAAATTATTAAATTTAACAAGCAATTATTAGTTTGAGGTCATTTTAGTTTGGGAAAAAAATTATGGAACCCTGCGGTAAGCTCATATTCTAGGGATGACTGATAGGTTTTTTTAATAGGCACAAAGCCCTCTACTGTCAATTGAAGTTGGTTCTTTTATTCTCTACCTCTTTTCTTTCTTTTCTTCTTATTCCCTTCTATTTCCTTCTATTCTCTTCTCTTCTCTCTATCTCTCTTTCTTTCTGTCTCTTCTCTTTCCTTTTCTTGGTAGCTTAAAATTCTTCCCAGTCCATTCAAAGCTTCAAACCATTGGTTTTGTTAAATTTTTATTAGATTTTGTTAGATAAAAGTGGACACATGGAAGGACTAATGATGCATTAGAAGGGATGTTTAGCTGGTTGCAATAGATTGTAGTGTTTCCAAATTAAAGATAAGGTGCTGCTTTAAAAATCAAAGGTTAAAGAAGATGATGGATATTGTCCGGTTGTTTTAACGGTATTACACTTATTTTAAAATGTATTTTGGCAACTAATTCTTATATTATATTACGAAGGATAAAATTGTCATTTCATTGATTACAGTTAACTTTTTAACAAACAGCCACTGCAGTCGAGGGTTTTACGATTATTAATAAAACCTGTCAAGGTTCCTTTGATAAACCTTAAACTTTTCCCTTTTTAGTTTTGTTTTATTTTATTAGGTTTTTTTTAGGAACTAAAACCCTTGTAAAATTGAATTGGCAAATAATTAAGATGATTTTCAAAGGACAATCCAAAACAAATCCTCGACTGTTTCTGGAAACTAATCTCAAATCTAAGCTACTTAATTGTTTTATAAAATAATAATAAATCTTATTTCATAACCCACGGCAACCTGAACAAGTACTAAATATGTTTGATCTTTATTGAATTTTAAAATAGATACTAAGGGGAAATTTCAGTGATATATTTTTCTTTTCCTTCTGTCTTTTAGTTTATACAAAAGTTGAATATCCTTTTTTATCAATTAAATTACTGTATCTTTAAAATAAAATTTTGGTTTTTTTTAATACTGCTTGGAAGTTATTGTCGTGCAGTAATTAATATGTGAGAACGAGAGAAAATGAAATGTAATTACTAATTAGTTAATCCTTTTGAAGTCCATATGGTCCTTTTACTTTCATTTTGTAGAAAACGTGTATCACTAGAAATTGAGTCATCAGAACCCTGGAAATATGTTATTAGATCTTAAGTAGAATTTTAATTTATTTAGAGGTTGTTTTCAATATATAATATAAATTACGAACTACTTTAATATGTCCATTTCAAAGTTGAATTGGATTATAACTAATATATAAAATGAAAAAATTTCATGTTTGAAGCACAAAATATTAAATTAAATTGACATAAAATCTGTTCCTTATTGTTAAAGCTATTGTAATATGTTGTTTTGTTTGTTATTTTTATTTCGCTTTTCCTCTCATTTTTAACTCAAAATCTTGGAGAATTTTTAAATAAGTTTTTTTTCGTTTTATGTAATACATATTGCATTGGTTTAATTTATAAGTTATGGTCACCATAGTTTAAAATATCCTGCCTAAACCTAAAATTATAAAATTTCGTTAAATTTTTAGGATATTTAATTATTTACTTATTCATTTTATTAATGCTAGGATAATGGCTCCCGATATACATGTGGCTTCAGAGGCAAGGGAAAGGAAATTTCATCATCCAATAGACAGCTTCAACAATTAAATGACTTTCAAATGATAGGTGATCGACGCGGTATGTCCTTGATGAAAATTTTACAAAGTTAAAATTGGAAGACTTACCACAATTGAGTTGTATATGGAAAGGAATCCGTGATGTGAATCTTCAAAGTCTTACATCTCTTTGTATACATTCATGTGAGAGATTGGAATATATATATTTCCAATCTCTATCGCGAAACATCAGAAGGGCTGATCAGTTAAAGCAAGTGTTTTTTTATGGATTATGGAAGTGAAGAAGTAGTTGAAAGGGACGGAAAAGACATTGTGCTCCCTGAATTAAAAGAATTAATACTTGATAAACTAGTGAGCCTCACCAGCGTCTTGCCAGAAAGTTATCATTCAACTTGGCTAACTTTAGAACTGCTCAAAGTATCTGAGTGTCCCAATTTGACTACTTTATTAACTCTTGAAGTCTAACATGCAAGGTCAAGTAAGTTTTTTTTTTATCCTCTCCTATATTTAAATGCATTTGTATGTATATGCACTTTGCGTGTCTGAATTAGTGTTCTAATTTGACTACATTTTTCACTCTTGGTGGTGTCAATCCTTTTCGTTCCAACAATATTATTATTAGGCCTGGCAAATTCAACACGACCCGTTAACACGACACGAACCCATTCGATAAAAACGTGTTTTGGATTTAATATTATCGGATTGGGTCGTTAATGGGTTAACACGATAAAACCCGTTTAATATCGGACCGTGTTTGGGTTTATACTATAAAAAACCGTTTCACCCGTTTCACCCGTTAATATTAAGGATACTATAGTAAATTTATTTATGATACATAAAAAAATATAAAAAAATATAATAAATACTAATTTATAACTATATTTAACCTAATTAAAATTATTCTAAATACAATTACGTCATATTTTTCTTATGCATGTATGAGTATGACATTTTGATGAGAAATATAAATAAGAAACTTATAAAATATTCTATTTAATTTTCAAAAATCATTCAATAATTGGACATTATCAATTATTTATCTTAAATACACTTTAGATGGATATTTAAATGATGTTGGATAAAAAATTTTGTTTATATTTTCGTATTATATTAAATTTGGATATTTCGGTAGATTTTAAAATATTTGTTAGATTTTAAATTTATAAACTATTGGTTGTATTATTTGTTTAGAATTTATACAAATCATGTTACACATATTGTTGTCCAACTTGAAAATAAAAAAACGGATTAAATGGATTGGATTCGGATAACACGTTAAGTTAACGGTCGGGTTTGGGTTTATAGATTTAAACCCAATAAGTTAATGGGTCGGATTTGGATTAACATAATTTAACATGACACGAATACGAAACGATACGAAACCGCTCTAACACGACCCGTTGCCAGGTCTAATTATTATCTACATGCTTTGAAAGCTATAATCAGCAACTAGTCAAATTTATTTATAGATTGTTATCTTTAATAAGTTATTATTAGTTTATTTTAGTGTTTATGTTGTTTTGTTGGTTTTTTTAAAGAAATCTACCATTACATGATTAATTAATTTTGTCCCAATTACTTTAAAATTTATTCGATTATAAAATTAAGATTCTTTGAACAAAAAATAATTATTCTTCACCAATTAATTAACTAAATCATTTGTTAAAATTTTGAAATTTAAATTCTTTTTTATATATCTATCCCCACAATTTTAAAATTTTAACATTAATTAACCAGTAAAACTCAAGAAATTGATATTGATTTTTTTAAAATAAAAATAAAAATAAAATCTTTTTCAAAATTTGATTAGAAAATTCATTAATCAACGTATTTATATGAGTGTCTCACACCATTTGTGAAATTTTTTAATTTCTATAATTCTTTTATTCAATTAAGTTTCGTTCTATTGAATTGACATGGGGTTACATATGAATTTTTTTAGAATTATAAAAATAAATTGAATAAAATTTAATTTATAAAATTTTAACTATGTAGTCCATGTAAGAAAGTCATTTGAGAGCGAAAATCTAGATCCAAATTGCCTCGTTAGTAATAAAATAATAACTTTTAGATAAGGTTTAGCCAGCAGTTTTTGTATGGTGGCGATTAGTTTATTTTGTTTACTCAAATATGTTTTAATTTGATGCTTAAATAGATTATGAAATTTTACTGACATGCTGTTTTCTTTGCCTTTGGAAAGAGCTGAATGGCTAAAAGTTTGTTGTTTATTGAGTTGAATGAAAATATTCGAACGAAAAAATAAAATAAAATAAAATAATAAAAAAAATTCCTCAGCCGTTAATGTGTTACAATAGTTTTCTCTGTGAAAACAATCAAATTATAATTAATTAAACTAAATAGAAGTACTTAGAAGTAAAGATGGAGTTGATAATGTCATCAATGAACAAAAAAAATTACTTAAATTGATATTATATGCATTAAATGTTATCATAATCTATTTCCATATTTTAATAGAATTATAATTTATAATAAGTAATTTATTATCGTATTTAATTCCTCATGATAGATATTACCTATAATAATTGTTATTTATTTTTACAATAAGGAAAAGTTTATTATTTATTGTTATTGTCACATACCAAGGGTAATTGTGTGGCTAGTGGCTGTTTAAAATTTGTGCTGTTGTAAATTATGGGTGGTGGTGGTGGTGGCGGCAGCATTGTGTTATTGGTGGTGATGGGGTTGTCAACCAGGTCCTATCATTTCCAACTTTGTAAAAGCAAAAACAAGGTTGGTGGTGAGTGCTTCTGCTTGTCTCTTTGGTGGCGGCAAGTTGAGAGTGATTTGGTTTAGATGATTATATACGAAAGATATAGTTGAGTTACAAAAATTTTGTGATTTATTAATGTTTCAAGTCTTTTACAGGGAAGAAGAAGACGAACAGTGATAATAGAATATTATTCCGAATTTAAACATTTCATTTTTTTATTTTTTAGTAATGGTTTCCAAATTTAAACAAATGCAAAGTTTATCTCTTTTTTCTTTCTTTCTTTCTTTCTTTCTTTCTTTCTTTCTTTCCTTTTCTTAGGTTTTGCTTGAAAAATGTATAGGTCTGAAATTAACTGAAAATTAAAAATTACTATAATATATGTACATATATACTCATGATAGAATTTATTTAGAGGAATTTGTATATGAACATTTTTAAATAGTTAAATAAAAGCACTTGATAACTATGCAAAGTTTGTATACTTGGACAAGAAAATTTTTTTTAAATATATATTTTATTTAAACAAGATAAGAATAAATACAAAAAAAATTAGGAATATCTAATCTTAATTTCTCAAATGCTTTTTTGTTTTGAACACCCTAAGTTTGCTTTCATTCAATTAGAGATAGATAAATAAATGATGACCTTGTACCAGTTGCATGTAACTTAAAATTTTAAGAGTCAGACATGAACTGATTATTCCTATCTATTTTTTAATTTAAATAATAGAAATAAATTTAACAATTTTTCTTTTCTTTTTGGGTCTTAATTTAAGTTATGTTAACATGAGAGCAAAGAAGGTATACGGGTTACAAATTTAAAAGGTTAAACTATAAATTATTTGTTATGACCTGCACTTATCTATAAATGGTTTGCCCTTTATGATTTCCGAACAGTATAATTCTAATTTACCCCCTGAGGTTAGGTTTAAAAAAATTGAAGACCTCAGTTTTATGAAATCTAAGATTGCCCCCTGATGTTACTGTAGCACCGTTAGATTTAACGGAAAATGTATTAAACCGTTAAATCTAACAAAAAATGTATTAAATAATAACTTAATGTTAATATTAGATTTAACAAAAAATGTATTAAATAATAATTTAACGCTAATAAGCAGTAAAATAGACTATAATACACTTTTCCAAATGGTTTGTAAAGTGTTAAGTTACTATTTAATACATTTTTCGTTAAATCTAACGGTGCTACAGTAACATCAGGGGGCAAATTTAGATTTCAAAAAATTGAGGTCCTCAATTTTCTTTACACCTAACCTCAGAGGGTAAAATATAATTATCTCTTTCCGAATTGTACTCTACACACCATATTTCTTCAAGCACCTGTTACACGAATTTCAAATTTTAAGATATATTTAACACAAACCTTTTAGTAACATATATATATATATATATATATATATATATATATATATATATATATATATATAATAATATTTAATAAAATATAATAGTTATTTTGGATGTGTTCTTTTTGTGATTTTGTGTTTTGTTTTCAATAGGATTTAAAAATATATGGTTGATTTTGAATTATTTTAAATTTTAAAAAGTATATGTGGTTGATATTGAATGTAAAATGCATTAAAAATATACAACACAGAATACAGGATTTGAATTTAAAAAAGAACACACCCTTAATTTTATATACCCTTATAAAATTGAATAAAATACAATAATTATTTTATTAAAAAATGATGATTATGACTACAAAAAAGATCGAATTAAGTTTAACACTTACTATTAATCACGCATCAAACATACCTTTATGCTTAACACCGACATGATTTCTCTCCTTCAAGAATTTGATTATGTCCTAACTGTAACTGTCCACAGATTTGTCTGGATCTTCTACACTTCTGCTTCAAATTTCAAATTTCAATGTTTCTGATAGTTGATTTCTCATTTGAATGGATGTGTTTAAGAAATGTAATCATAATTAAACTAACTATAATCATGAGACTTTAATGGCAAATTATTGTTAAAATAGTCTAGTAATTAAATTTTTAATTAAAAAGTGGGGTCTATAGAGCACTTTTGCGGGCCCATATTTTTACTAATTTGTAAATTAATTTTTTTTTATCTCTCTTTTGACCTTTTGTTATACTACTAAAGCCTCTTAAATAAAAATATTTTCTTTCACTGTGCGTTAGGTATTTCTAAAAATATCGTCTTCCACAATTTCCCTTGTTTCGAGTACGACATAGTTTTTTTATTCTATTTTTAATTCAATTATTCATATAATTTCTCTCATCTTAACTTGCAGAATTTATAGACTTTGATTGATGGAGATAAATTTATTCATCTTCTATAATGTAGCTATTCTAGTTTAAACAAATACATACATATCAAGAAGTTTATCATTAAAAAATAATCCTTTTATATATCTCTATTTGTTTGTTAGCCTGCTTTATAAGTTTGTTGAACTAGGAAAGTGAGATAAAGAAAAATGCAATTAATCTAATATTAGATTATAGGATAAATAAGCTCTTGTTGTTAAAATATTTTTCAAGTTATATTTTTTCTACATAATTTAGATATGTAGTAATGTTTTACAGCAATTTACAACTAAAAAGAAATTCAAATTTAAGATTTATGTTATATATAATGGATGTGTACGAAATAGGCATAAAGAATAAAATTAAATAAGAAATTGAGATTTAAGTTTAGTTTACAATGACAGTGTATAATAAGGGTGTAGAGAGTAAAACTATATGTTCAATTATATTACTTGTCATTATCAATAAATTAAGTGTATATTACTTGTCATTATCAATAAATTAAGTGATAAATATATTAGTGATCAAATTATTTAAAAATAGTAGCTAGGTATTCAATTTATTTATTTCAATACAAATAATTTAAATTGAGTTTAAAATAAAGAGCCATAAGTGTTACCTCTAACAAAACTATTTATTAGTGGTTAGTTACAAAATAAAATTACCTCTATGCTGATAATTTAATAATTTTCATTAATATAATTTCATAAAATAAAGGGCTTATCAACTTTCTCTATAAATCAGTGCTAGTGGTAGTACATTGATTAGGGCTTTAATAAAGTAATTTTGTGGAAGTGTGTTGTTCAGGAAGTGTTAGGTTATGACATTGGGCTGTTGTGGCCCGGGGGTGGTGGTTGTATTGGGCTATGTAGCAGTGGTGACAGAGTTGGGTTGTTCAAATTTCAGTTGTAAAAACTTATGGGTTGTAGTGGGTTATGGTCTCAATAACTGGGCCCATATATCTAACTTCTTAAAATTTTAAAAGCCCTAACTTTATTAATTTTTTATTATAGAGTTAAAATTCTAGTTTAAACAATTATGTTACTATGGGGGCGTACAAAATAGTTATAGCTAGGGAGTAAATTTATAAGTCACATGTTAAATTAAGAGTAAGATTTAAGTTACAATGTGCGTGTATGAAATGGTTGTGCAGAGTAAAGTTACATGTTTAATCTTTTTATTTGTTGTTATTGATAAATTAATTCATAAATATGTTAGTGATAAAATTATTTTAAAAAAATAATAGGTGTTCTAAGTATTTTAATGAAAGAATGAATAGATCTAAAATTGAATAAAACTAAAAATAATTTGAATTTATAAATTTTCATGATATAATTTTTCTTTTAAAAATTTCTAAATGAATAGTTTTGATAACTATGTAATAACAAATGCTTTTTGCATTTTTAAATTTAGCAATAAGAATATGCTACCCTGCTTGTCTAGCAGAATTCACAGACTTGGTGGTGATGGGTTGTTCAAATTTTGGTTGTTATAAATTATACCAACACTATAACAATCTTAGATTAAATGATTTTTTTTCTCAGAAATTAGGGGTTTCAAGCCTGCGAAACTTTACTAAAGTAAATGTCAATAAGTGTCATAGAATAAGAAATCTCTTCTCATCGACCCTTGCTCAATATCTATTGCAACTGGAAAAGTTGACCATTAAAGAATGTGATGAGCTGAAGCAAATAATTTTTAAAGATGATGAAGATGGAGTTGACGGCAAAGAAATTTTACTACAGCCTAAACTCAAGTACTTGTCACTCAAAGCTTTGCCAAAGCTCACTAGCTTTTGTCCTGCAAGCTTCATATTGGTACGTTTTTAATTAATTTTTTCTTCCAAAGAAAGATTGCCAAAGTTTATCTTAATTTTTATTTTCAATTATTTTAGTTTATGCAATAAAAGAATTGCGGGCGTATACTGCGCCATCTGCGGCGATTTTTAAAAACCGCAGCAGAAGACCGAGATACAACGGGCTTTACGGCGGTTTCGAAACCGCCGTTTAACTGGGCCAAAAATCCCCAAAAGTATTTTGCCCTAAGAGCGGGAATTGCATCAAATTATTTCGATCTCCCTCTCATCTCTCTCGCGTTTTCGCCCTCTCATCAAATTCTTGAATTGCAACTCCCTCTCATCTCTCCCCAAAATTCTTGTATTCCCCGCTTTGACCCCATTTCTTCGGTCGTGCCAAGCTTCCCTGTTTCGGAGTTCCATTTTCTCCGCCAAGCCAATTCTAACTCCACCACTCCTCTGCTGAGTTTGCCAAACCCATAAGGGATCTTCGAGGCACATATCTTCAACCGCGTCGACGAAGATTGTGGCGAGGCAAATGTGCTGACGCAGGAGGAGACAAAGTTCTCTGTGGAGGATTGTGGGCTTGTGACTCGTGGTTGAGGAGAGTGAGAAAGAGTGTCAGAACTCTCGTGATCGACTTCTGCACTGGTACTATATCTTGTCTGCGTTTGCTATGGTGTTTCCATGATTTGTTTTGTCTACGTTCGCTATTGCGTTTCCATGACTTGTTGTTGCTGTTTGCGTTTCCATGATGATTTTTGTGTGATCGACTTCCATTAATTTTCTTTGGGAAATCATAGATTTGCAATAGAGAGAAGTTCTTGTGACTAAATTAGCATTTGATTGGTGGGTGTGTTTGTTTACGGGACTGGTTTAAGAAGTTTGTGCACTGTGAAGTTGATGATTCCCATACTATTCTTTTGACTTTGAAGTAATTTCTACATACTAATCAGTAAGAAGTTTGTGCACAGATAAACAAGACATTTCTAAATGCAGTGTGAGTTGGTAACTCTCTATTTCAATGCAACTTCAATCCAACATTACATACTGACAAGTGAAACGCAATTGTGCATTAATTCTCACAACCCTTTTACAGTTTTTTTTTTGGAACAGTATATGCATATATAGATGTATAGCAGATATACACAATGGTTTTGTGCAGCAGAAACACTCTGAGCTGCAAAGAATGTGAAAGAATATAATGAATAAAAGAACCTTTCTCTATACTGCTGTTGCTCTTTAAGAACCTAAATCAAGTTGACATTCAAACACACAATGCACCATCATTAGAAACAAGTACTTCTGCTTAAGTTCATGGACTGTCTGAAGACAGAGTAGTTATGTCCTGGAAAACCTGCAACCGGCCTCTTGTCTTGGTGTTATTGTTCTTCCTGTTCGATCCCTTGTTTTGCAGTGCAGGTGATAGCAAGTAATCTGTTGATTGTGGCTGCTGGTGCTGATCAAAACATAAAGCACGTTGGGCTGTTTGATTCTTTGACAAAATAGTAGCATTTTTTGATTTGATATATCCATCCTTCAAACCAAATGAGCCTTCAAGTTTTTGGCTCAAGTAATCTATCTGACTTTGTGGACAAGGACTTGCATAAATTATGTTAGAGTTCTGGTTTTCATCATTAAAATCTCCCGAATTTGTTTCAGACAATGTTTTGTGATTGTCCTCCTCATCTTCTTCAACCATATCAGCCCAACTCTTTATAACTTTAGCAGTATAGCATTCCTGGCTTGACTTTAGTTCTTCTGTAGTGAGGGAATGGAAACTCTCCACCTTCTTAGAGGTCTTTTCCTCTGATATCCAGCTCCCATCCACAATATCATGTCATCTTCTTCAACCATATCAGCCCAACTCTTTATAACTTTAGCAGTAGAGCATTCCTGGCTTGACTTTAGTTCTTCTACAGTGAGGGAATGGAAACTCTCCACCTTTTTAGAGGTCTTTTCCTCTAATATCCAGCTCCCATCCACAATATCATGTGCGCCAAGTTCTATCGTTGATCCATCTTTTGTCTGAGAAAACCCATCATTTCCCCCCCAATATATGCTGTTTTGGTCACCATTCAGAATTGGTTGTGAGCAAGGTTTTACCGCAGCTTCATTTTTCACCAGATTAATCTCTCTTCGAGACATCTTCCTTATCCTGTCTTCACCAGCAGGTGAAGGCAAAGCAATTTCAGAACTCTGTGGACCATTAGTTGAAACAAATGCCTCTCCATTCACATTCTGTGCATCTTCTTGGCCCTTTTCAGTAGTTATGGCTTGCTAAAATGATAATTTAGTCATTCTGTTTCTTCATCATGTCCATCTTGCTCAGTTGCTTCTGACACTGATGGTCACTCTAATTTAGTCAGCATCTGCAAGGCACGTTCAAAAGATTTAGCATAGGAATCATCCATTCGTTTATTTCCAGCTGAAGCTCTCACAGCCTGAAGAAGAAACTTTGCTTCTATCATCCTGTTCATGTGCATCAAGCAGATTGCCAGATTGCACTGCTTGTTCCTATCTGCCTCCAGGGACAAAGCTTTCCTGTAAATAGATGTTTCATATGCTAAGAATGTGCGTATTTTATTCAGGAACTAAATTTATCAGTTAGATTTATTATAAATTTCAGTCACAAAGAAACTTACCAGTAATATTGAGCCACTTTTTTGCGAACTGTCATTGATTCATTTCATATGCACTGCTTGTACATTTCATTTCATATGCACTGCTTGTTCATTTCATTTCATATAAATTTATTTACCAATTATTATAAATAGATGTTTCATATGCTAAGAATGTGCCTATTTTTGCGAACTGTCATTGATTCATTTCACATAAATTTTAGCTTTTCTTTAGCAAATTGTATATGTAGTAAGTGTACATGAAATGCTCTTTAAATGATCAATCAAGTGTATAAAGTAATAACTCTACAGTCCTTGTAAATAGGAAGTGTTGACGGAAAATAAGCAGAACTTGGGCTAGTATAGTTTCCTCTGTATTGAAAAACTGCTGTAACATTCATATGATCGAAATTTGTAACATTTGATCGAGAACTAGAGTATTTTCTAGCCGCCATGTAATAGTAGCTTGGAGACTGATTTGCAGTGACCAAGACGTCCATTGATTTTCCTGTAATTAACAAAATATAGTCTGAGACTAAGGGTTTAACGTAGGCTCCATCCACTCCAACAACAGTTAGTTTGTGATCAGCCATTGAAAAGAAGAGGTTTGCATTATTTGCTGCATTGATCATGCGGAGAAGATAGGTCTTGCTAGGATCAACCAGCATCCGGTATATTGATTTTATGTTTTTTCATATGGCTTTTGTTTTAGGGGCATTCTTCTTTTGTCTAATTATGTGACTTCCCCTCCACTTTGTGTAACCATTACTTTTTATGAATGAAATATATAATTTGTTCAATCAAACTTGTATGGATTCTAATATTTTATTATATGCACATATTACTTATAGTGGAACTTAAATAAATATATTAGCATTCTTTGACTGTGAATGTTTTTAGAATAGATAACTATACCGCCAAAGAGACCAAGGGACACCTCCATGGAGAGTATAATAGAACGAGAAGTAGAAGCTCGACGACAAGCGGCAACATCTTCTCAAACTCAAACGAATAATGAAAGTATATACATGTTTATTTAAATATTCTAAAATTTAAGATTGGTTAAATATTTGTTGTTCTTTTTTTTAGAGATACGGGTGGTACATCAGGTGTTGTGAGAGGACGTGGAGCAGCTCGTACTGTTCGCGAGTGGGGCACAGGCTAAAGGTTGCATATTCAGTTTAACTCTCAATGGCAACCAATAAACACAAACAAAGACAAATTAACCACCCAACTTGGAATCATAGCCAAAAATGGGAGCATGGCTCCATTGACTTGTCCTTGGTGGCAAAATATGCCATCACATCTTTTGGATGCTATCTGGAAAGAAGTGAAGGTTATTTATCTGAAACAAACCCATAAGATAACATGTATATTGAGTTTGTACCTGGATTAATCTATTACAATTTGTTTTTGCAGGATAATACAGATGTTCCAGATGAGTACAGACCTCATTGTTTACAGCATATTGGAAACCTTTGGAGGGATTAAAAATCTCGTGTAAAGAGGGAGTACTACAGAAAATATGATACCGATGAGGAGCGGTTACAATTCACTCCTCCCAGAGTTCAGCCGGATCAGTGGCCTATTCTTGTAGCTTACTGGGGAACAGAACAGGCTAAAGTATGTGCTTAACATAATAACAAAAGTGTAGATTTCATATTTTCTTTCATTTATAGTGGAAGTCATATAATATAATTGTTATAAATTTGGTTTGTATTATAGGAAGTTGCAGAGAAGAATAAGGTTAATCGAGCACAACAAGTAGCACTTCATCGAACAGGCCGCACGTCATTTGCTCAGAAACGAGAGGAGATAAGTTACATCTGTTTGTTTATACGCTCTTTATTTGTTGGTTATCAAGATTTACTTATATCTTTTTAGTAGTTGTATTATTGTAGTTATGTTATTTTACTGTTTAGATGATAAGGAATGGAGAGCAAACTGATCGCATTAGTGTCTTCGTCAAGACAAGAACAAAAAGTAATGGCGAAGTAGATGATGATGAAAGTGCAGAAATAATTGTAAGTTTTTTAATCTTTTGAATTATTTATTCATCCACTACCGGTAATTTAATTTTTGCATAATATAATATCTTTATTAAGTTGTTATTTCTTTCCACTATGTTGTAGAGTCAATTTAATGAAGGTTTGTCTCAATTTCCACAAGACCAACAAACCCAACAAGTGAGAGAACAAGTCTTTGGGAATGTGATGGGACCTGATCATCGCGGTTATACCCGGATATATGGTTTTGGTCCATCTCCGACTGACGTTTTCGGCAGCAGTTCATCGGATGTTCACTTGAGGGAAGAGTTGGGTAATTTGCAGCAGGAACACCACAACTTGAAGGAAGCACACAGGAACTTGAATGAAGCACACAAAAACTTGAAGCAAGATCACAACAACATGAAAATGATGTATGATGAAGTTGTTTCCTTCCTGCAGGAGAGGTTTCCAGAGTTTGCTGAGCGGCGTGCTACAAGACCGGTATTTGCTTATTTTTAAAGTTAAAAATGTGATTTCAGTTGACTCATATTTTTTACTTATGTTTCATTTTTTTTTACAAATAGGTCCCAGATGCTTCAAGTGGACATCATAGCCGTTTCCAATATGATAGTTATGGAACAAACAACCTCACAGATCGTGATTCAAATCACGACAATGAATAGGTATGTAAATAAAATTATACAATTTGTTTTAAATTTCATAATGTTACTTAATGATTATAATCTTGATTACAAAAATATTCTTGCAGGTTGTTTGTCAAGTTTTACGGCTTACTTATCAAATGATTGAGTTTTATGGATGCTGCCTCATTATGTAATTGACCAGATGTTTAAATATTTGATTAAATGATGTTGAACAGTTTGAATGATGATTGTTTGATGTTTGGTTTGTTTACGGTTAAACTATTTATATGATATATTTTGATAGTTGATTTTATTCTATTATATTTATTGAATGATTGGAGAAACATTATTGAATGATTGGAGAAACATATCAAAATATTTTTGTTGGACAGGTTATTTAAACTTTAAACAGTAAATTATATTAAGTAGGAACTGAATTTACTCCAAAAAAGCCATTTACGGCGGTTTCATGGTCGTCGTAAATGTCATTTTTGAAATAAATTAATTATTTATACGGCGGTTTGAAAACCGCCTCGTAAACGGCTTTTTACGGCGGTTTATAAACCGCCATAAAAGGGTGTGTTATATGTCAAGCCCATTTCGTCGTAGGTTTTTACGTCGAACATGTAAACCGCCGTTTAAAATCATATGCGGGGGTCAGAACCGCCGTAAAAGTTTTTATTGCGTCTGTTTTTACGGCGGTTTCGACCCGCCGCAAAATCCTTTCAATGTTGTAGTGATGCTTAAAGAATATATAAGTCTAAAATCAATTAAGAATTAAAAATGATTAGAATGTATATAAGTTCATGATGTAAGATAAAAAATTAGGAATATCTAATCTAAATTTGTCAAACGCTTTTTTTAACACTAAATTAGCTTGCATATGTTATACAATTAGAGATAAAAAAATTGTCAGCTGTATGTAACTTAAAATTTTGAGCGTGAAATATGAACTACTTATTATCCGTTTTCTAATTTAATAATTTAGGCTGTTAGAAAATACTTAAATTGAGTTTAACAAAAGCATTTTGTATTTTTAAATTTAGCAATAAGAATATACTATCCTGCTTGTCTAGCAAAATTCACAGACTTGGATTAGCAGATAGAGATAACTTTACTCATCTTTTATAGTATAGCTAAAAAATTAGTGTAACCAAATATATACATATCATCAATAAAAATTATGTATTTGCTCTTTGTATGTAAGCTTGCTTTATAAGTTTGTTGAACTAGCGAGAAGGAGAAAAAGAAAAATTCAATCAATCTAATATTAGACTAAGGAACAAATGAGTTTTTGTGTTAATTAGAATCTTTTGAAACTACAATCATATCTTTCCGCATAATTTAGATATATAGTAATATTTTACGGTAATTTCAACTAAACAAGAAATTGAAATTTAAGATTTATGTTTCCATGGGTATATATTAAATAGGTGTAAAAAATAAAATTAAACAATAAATTAAAATTTAAGATTTAGTTTGCATGAGAGTGTATGATATAAGTGTAGAGAGCAAAACTATATGTTCATTTTTATTATTTATCATATCAATAAATTAATCGATTGATATTTTAGTAATAAAATTATTTTAGAAATGGGATAATTCTAATTTGCCCCCTGAGGTTAGACCTAAAAAAATTGAGGACCTCAGTTTTCTGAAATCTAAGATTGCCCCCTAAGGTTACTGTAGCACCATTAGATTTAACGGAAAATACATTAAACCGTTAGATTTAACGGAAAATGTTACTGTTTATTAGCATTAAGTTACTATTTAATACATTTTTCGTTAAATCTAACGGTGCTACAGTAATCTCAGAGGGCAATCTTAGATTTCAGAAAACTGAGGTCCTTAATTTTCTTTAGGTCTAACCTCAGGGGGCAAATTGAAATATCCCTTTAGAAATTGTAGATGTTCAAAATATTTATTTAAATACAAATAATTTAAATTAAGTTGAAAATAAAGAACTTCAAGTGTTATCTGTTCAGTAATGAAGCTATTTTATAGGGGTTAGTTACAGAGAATATAATTAATTTTTTTTACCGATAATTTAAGAAGTTTAAATAACATAATTTCAAAAAAATTAGGACTTTCCAGATTTCTCTCCATAAACAACTGCTAGTGCTCTGTGCATTGATTACGGCTTTAATTAAGCATTTTTATGGAAATGGGTTGTTATGGAAGCATTAAGTTTGTGGCGTCGGCCTTTTGTGGGGGTGGATGTGTTGTGCTATTTGACTAGTGGTGACCAGGGCTGGGTTGTTCAACTTTCGGTTGTCGTAAATTATGGGTGGTGAGGGGATGGCAGTGGATTATGGTTTAATGGCTCTTTTCCATTCAAACTAGGCCATCATTTCTATACATCTTAAGAGTGATGCTATTTGAACCCCACCTCCAAACTAAATAGTCCCCGTCTCTTAATTTCACAAAGACAAAATTGTACTAATATACAGAACTTATTACAAGCACCATTATCTTCTTTTCATGCATTGACAAAGGAGTTACAGCACAATGTACACCCCATTTCTTCAACTTTTATGATAAGTTGATTTGACAATGCACTTCGAATAAAATAGTCCTTGAGACGTAATCTAATAAAAATAATTATAAATAAATTAGTTTTTATTTTAAATATTTAGTTAAAAAAATTGGTGTCTTTGTTTAGTTTCTTTTTAATATTCTTTTGCAAAAAATACACGTATTTTATTTACAATGAAAACATTGTTATAATAATCAATGAGAAAGTAGTCTCTGTATTATTCATAATTCACATGCTCTAGATGCATGTTTTTGTTTAGAAGATATGAGAGGAAGGAGTGATAATGAAGCTGCACAAAAATTGATAGATAGTTGCTATTTTTTATAAATTCAGACAACAATAATATAAAGAAAGTAAGACATGGGCAGAGAGGCCAACAGTAAGATTTAAATTTGGTTTCTAAGAATTTACTTCTAATAGTAATAAATTAAAAATCAGATTCACAATCGAGGGGTTGAAAAACAATTCATATATTAATTGCAGAAAAGTACTATTATTTGAACAAGGTTGGAGGTGGGGATGTATGAAATGAGGGCGTATGAGATATGCTTAGAGAGCAAATCATATGTTCAATCTTATTGTTTATTGTTATTGATAAATTAATTAAGAGATATATTAGTGAAAATATTTTTTTAAGAAAAAGTAGGTGTTATAAGTTTTTATGTGAATTAATGTAAATAATTAACATTAAATTCAAAATAAAGAGCAATATGCTTTATCTTTCAATTTAAAAAAGTATTTCTTTTATAAATTATTTTAAATTCTTTAATTGATAAGATATTATTTATTATTCACTATTTTTATATCAATAATATGTGGCATGAAGGCACATAAATAAAGAAGGCACCTATTTTTTTAAAGTTTTCCAGCGTTTCAAATTAAGAAAAATAAAATGTAACATTTTTTTTTAACTATCCTAATGGTGGATGTTGTATCATAATCACTGATAGATTTTGTTTGCTCTAGAAATTGGAGACTTTATGCATGGAAGGCTTCCAAGACCATCAAATGTTGGTTTGAATTATCACTTGCTTAAGAAATGTTAAAGATCTAAAATTACCAAAACAAAAAATAATTTGAATTTATAAATTTTTATGATATAATTTTTTTCATCCAAAAATTTCTAAATGAATCGTTTT
This sequence comes from Boswellia sacra, assembly GCA_013180625.2. Taxonomy (NCBI): domain Eukaryota; kingdom Viridiplantae; phylum Streptophyta; class Magnoliopsida; order Sapindales; family Burseraceae; genus Boswellia; species Boswellia sacra. The sequence continues at coordinate 508,467 of SNVD02012892.1, forward strand.
AAAAATTAAATAAAATTTTTTATGACTATGTACATTTTATTCTTGGACATACTTTTTTTTTGTTATACTTTTTTTATGATGGATGTTACATTTAAATCAAATAACAAGAAAAGAAAAAAAAATGGAAGTTTATCTTAGTTTGTCAATTATGTCTTTTTGTTAATATGTTATGTTACCTTGTATATGGTAAACAATGACTAATAGAAGATCATGACCTACTGCCAATTGTGCTAAACATGAGCTCTAACAAGGTATGTATAAAAAATTTAAAAGGTGAAGTTAGATATATAAATAATTCTTAATTTATAAAATTTTAAAACTCCTCAAATAAAAATATTTTGTTTTACGTACTTTAGATATTTTATGCACCCAGGTATAATAATACTTTTATTTTTTATAAATTAATTGTTATGCTGCATACAATTTCCTTCTTGCTATTTCAACAAAGTTTTTCTTTTTCTTTGTTTTTCTATTCAATTAAGTATCCATATAAGTTGTCTCATCCTTGTTTAATCAGGCATAAATAATAAGAATGCAAATCAAAGTTTGTTAACAAATTTCTTCATCTGTTATAGCATAATTAAAATTCTACTTTAAGAAAATATTTACAAATAAACACGGTTATTTTAAAAAATAATCATAAAATGTATTTACAATTTGTGACATAATCATTTAACATACTCATAATGGAGAATAATAAAAATCCAATTGATCTAATTTTAAAAACAAGAAATAAATATGTTCCATTGGTGAAATCTTTTGCAAGCAATATCTTTCTAGACATGATAGTTTAGATACATAATAATATTTTATATTTTAGTGAATTTTCATAAAATAATGGTGTCAAGTTTTTTTCCAAATTATAGAATGGATATGGTTGAAATTCTATAAAATTAGAAATGATTGGAATGTCTAAATTTTATGATATAATTGTACAATTGGTTAACTCAATAAAATTTGAAATTTAAAAATAAAGAATCTACATTTGTTAATATGCCTCTTAAAAAGATATATTCAAAAAATTGAAATAAGAAAGTATAAGTATTACCTTTCAATTATGAAAAGGCATTGTTTATAAATTATTATAATTTCTTTAAATAATAAGATCTTATTTTAGTAATTAGTACTCTTATAACTAACACGTCACTTAAGTTAAAAGGGAAATATGAACAAAACAGTTTTGGAAATAAAAATTTTATAATCTTTCTTTTATGTTCAAAGAGAGAAAAATAAAATATAAGATTGTTTTATTAATTGGTGGAAATCGCTCATAGATTTTGTTTTATTTGGTTAGAATTTGGAGACTTTAAGGATGGAAGACTTGGACAACGACCAGACGGTGGGTGAAATTCTCAATTGTTCAAGAGATGTGAAAGAATTCTATATTAAGGATTGTGGAGTAAAAGAATTAAAAGGTCCAACTAAGCTAACTTTACTAGACCTCTAGAACTGCTGTACGCTGAGACATATTGTTCTTCCAAATCTGTTGCAACTGCAAAAGCTGTATATAGGAGGCTGTGAAGAATTAGAGGAAATAAATATTGTTGAAGATAAAGATGAGGATGAAGAAAATGATATCCAACATCGGCTTATACATAAAGATAAAGATAAACCTGCTGATGTTGTCAGATCATATCACAAACAACTTGTGCTACCTCAACTCTGTGTATTGTAGTTGACAAATTTAGGAAGCCTGGTCAACTTCTGCCTTGTGAAGTATCACTTGATATTTCCATCTTCAAAACAATTAGTTGTTTCCAGATGTGGGAAGATAGAAATAAGATTTTGGTATAGCAACAGGGGTGAAAACAGAAAAGGAAGTGTTCTTGCGGAAGGAAAGGTCAAGCTACTTAATTAACTTAATTTAATTTAATTATAATGAAAGAATGATTTTGTTAACATAACAATTCCCTCATATTAATTCCTTTTCCTTGCTTTCCTTTCCTTTAATCCCTTCTGCAACCACCCAACGATGATGAACACCCACAACAAGGGGACATCTATTGCGTCAATTCTGAAGCCATGGAGAGACAATTACCGCTATACATGGAAAAAAAGGAGGACCAAAGGATCAGCCAGCAAAAGGAATGAGAAAGAACAAGGTGATGCAAATTATTGCTTGCTTTGTTTTACGCAATTTATTTGAACACTACCCGCTTGTCGAATTTTCTCAACTAATATAAGATATCATCATTTTCAGATATGGAATAAGAGCCTATGTAGATCTTGCTCAAATAATCAACTAATGCTTTTGCGTTTGACCTATTATTTATTTCTCGTCAAGCTTTGCTTCTTGCACATTTCCTTTGAATTGTTTGATATATACACACATAAAAATGAAATGAAAAGTAGTTTAAGCTTTTTTATTTATGGTGTTGTTATTGAGAAAATGGAGACATATTTGGAGTCATGTGTTATGGAGTTTGATTAGTGTCTCTGTTTGGAGTCATCTTTTTTTTTTTAAATAGTTTTAGAATTAATCCTATCTTTTGGTGTTCTACGTTTGTTTCTTTTACTCTCATACGCTTGAGTTTTTGCTTAATTGATATGCTTTTTGAGGTACTTTCTTTCTTTCTTTTCTTCTTTTGTTAAAAAAAGAAAATGATATAAATATTCTATAACTATATAACTACAGCTCTTAGGAGTATTATGTCTGCATAATACCAGAAAATCTTTCTAAGTGTATCTAATTCTCAACTTTTGATTACTTTTTGTCACTAGGTTGTTTGTGACTAAATATCCTACCAATTTGTGACTATTGTAAAACTTTCAAAGGGATATTGATATTTACCACAAATAGATTTGAATTAAAGATCAAATTTTCTTATAATGAGTTTTTTTTTTTTTTCCTTTCTCCATTTCAGTCTCTGAAATGGTTATAACTTTTGATATGCAAAAACTTCTCACTCATGTATACTTGCACAACGCAACAAAGTTTTAATATCATTTGTTGCCTAAGTTGATTGATTATGGTTGCAAAGTTGTTGATGCTATTAATAATAAAATGTGCTATTGTCTACACTCTAACCTTATGCCTTCAAGTCCGAATTGTCTTGAGATGCATAATGGGGTTTTAATATCATTTGTTGCCTAAGTTGATTGATTATGGTTGCAAAGTTGTTGATGCTATTAATAATAAAATGTGCTATTGTCTACACTCTAACCTTATGCCTTCAAGTCCGAATTGTCTTGAGATGCATAATGGGGAATAGATGGGGCAACATTAATAACGTTAGTTGTAAAAATTTGTCATGATTAGCTATAAGAGTGATCCGTAACTTTTAGAGTTTATCACTTTTACAACTAAGTTTATGGCTTTTATACAATATTACAAATGATCATTTCTCAGTACAGGCTGTTTACGCATTTATATGTCAGCTTACAACTATTTTTAGGCATTTATGACTTTTATATATCCATTTATGACTTGTATACAGTTTATGCCTTTTATACAAAATTGCAAGTGACCGTTTCTCAGCATAGGCCATTTACGTCATTTATAAGTCCACTTACAACTTTCTTTTAGACATTTATGATATTTATACATCTATTTATGATTTTAAAACATTTATTTGCAAAATTTATACGCCTATATACAACTTTGATAGTAAAATTATGATTATGCTTCTTTTAGGATGAAAACTAACCTTGTTTGTGACTTTTGTACAATCATTTACGATTTTTGCATAGTAATTTACGACTTTTACATACCTTTTTATTACTTTTATACAAAATTGTAAATAGTCATTTCTTAGCATAGGCCGTTTGCAATAATTTTTTTTTTTGGCGTTTATGACATCTATTTGGAACAGTGAAAATAGTTCTCTTTAAAATGGATAGAATGCTTGTTCATGACTTTTACACATCCATTTATTGACTTTTATGAACCTATTTACAACTATTATACACTTTTTAGGACTTGTATACGAAATTACAAATAATAATAACATTAATATTTTTTTATTTTTGCAAATTTTTATTTTATAACTTTTATGGTTTTAAATATAATTTTCCATATATATGTTTATCAATTAATAACAATAGCCTTTAAAGATTGATAAATAATTTCTTTTTCTTTAAATCTATATACAAAATTGGGCGGTTTCGATCATTAAAAATGTAGAATCTCAAATGTAAATTAATATATATATATATATATATATTATATATATATATATATATAATATATATATATATATATATATATATGCATTTATATATATTACAAATTTAAAAATTATGTTTAAAGTATTAGTGAGTTGGAAGTTGATGGACTTAGGCCCATTGAGTCAAGGCCTTATATTTAAGGAAGAGATGAGTTTTTCTAGAATTAAGGAGAAGGAAAAGAAGAAAAAAAAAAGAAGAGAATAGGAGAAGGGAGTTCACTGTTCCAGGAAGAAAAGAAGAGAAAAAGAAGAAGAGAAAGGAGAGAGAAGAAAAGAGAGGAAAAATTCAAGAAGTTTAGCTTGGAAAACAAGTAGGGGTTTCTAACACTATACTTATTTCATATTTTGTATTTGGTTGTTGAATTGATATTAGTTATTATGCATGTGACTTGTTTTAACTTAAATTCTTGGTTGCTTGGATGATGAATTATGAGTGAAGTTATTTATTGCAAGTTGTTTGTTGTGATTGAATGAAGAAGTATGTGTGAAATTAAGTGTTGAAGTGGAGTAGAAATTGTTTTGTGAGGAGTTGTAGTTTATGTGATTGTCTTGTGTTGTTTGGGTTGATGCATTTTTCTAGATTGAGAATTGCATGATCTTTCATTTGTGTAAGAAAATAGACAGATTAAGCTTTAAATAGCCGCTGATTTCGTTAAATTTGGAGTTAAAACAGATTTTTGGTGAATTTTTGAAATTGGGAGTTGAAATCTGAAAATGGGACATTTTGAACCAATTCTGGAATTCGATTCTGGTGTTTCGCTCGACAGTGAACAGTGCTATCGAGTGAACAGTATCGAGTGTCGAGTGAACAGTATTTTCAACGAACAGTGTCGAGTGTCAAGTGAACAGTGTATCGAGTGAACAGTGTTGAGTGAACAATGTTTTCAGTGAACAGTGCCAGGTGAAAAGAATTTTTAGTGAACAGTGTCGAGTGTCGAGCAAAATTTCAGAACCACCCCAAATTGACTGTACACTTTCCAAAAAGTCCTAGATTTTGCATAAAAATTATATTTTCTTGAGATTTATAATAGTAATGACATTGAAAGGTTGTTAATGTATACATTGGACCTTGGATGGACCATTCTGTATACGGATCCAAGGAGAATGCGGATAATATATTCTTAGTGTTGAACCTTGGATGGGCCGTTCTGTACACGGATCCAGGGGGAACACGAATATAATAATGTGATGTGTTGGACCTTGGATGGGTCGTTCTGTATACGGATCCAAGGGGAACACGAATATAATAATGTGATGTGTTGGACCTTGGATGGGCTGTTCTATATACGGATCCAAGGGGAATACGAATATAACGATATGAGGTGTTGGACCTTAGATGGACCGTTCTGTATACGGATCCAAGGGGAACACGAACATAAATTTGATGTGCAAACGAATATAATTGTTTGGTTTATTATTATTGGACTACTGATTCTGTGATTGAATATTTGTGGAATGCGTATGATTTAGTATAATGTTAGAATGTTCCTACTGGGCTTTATGCTCACCCCCTCCCTCCACAGGTACACAGAAGGATACTCATCATAGCGATGTTCTAGAGCTTTATTAGGGAGTCTGGAATCTGCATGCATATAATGATTTTGTTTAGGACTGTCTTGATTCTCTTAGTATGTAATGGAAGATTTCGTTAGGTGACTATTAACTGATGCATTGATTTTAGTCACCAGTGTATGTAAAAATTAATTTTGAACAAATAGTCATAAGTTGTAATAAATTCTTGTGATATATATATAATTTAAAAAAAACAACTTTTATGAGATCTGGATGATGTAGTTTTTATAAATTCTTATTCAATCACCCCTAAAATATCTAAATAAGAGATATTAGAGCGTGACAAAAAACTATTTTAATTTGTTTAATTTGTATTCTTGCATATTAGATGTTTTTATAAAAGTAACTTTATTAAAAAATGATGTCTACTTTTCATTTTGTAAACAGTGATTTCGTTTATTGCTTGTATTCGTACAGTTAATGACTTTTATTTGTCGTTTACGATTTTTATTTTATTGTTTTATTTCTTCATTTCTTTTGTTATTTATATTATTTTCTTTAACTACTTTTAACATATTTTTTTAGATATAATACATAATTTTAATTTATAACATTACAATTACATCTATATACTGAGTTACGTCAGGGTTGTTAAATTTTTTTTAAAAATATTATTATATATATACTTTTATATATTTCATATTATATTATCTTAATAAGAATAACGGATAGTCCAAAATCATAATAAAATATTTTACATATAATAATATACAATTAAAAATGATAATAAAGTATTGGGTTCAACTGTACTTTATTGATAATATTATTTTGCTTATTTATATTTTAATATAATCACAATTATATAATATCTATATATTATTTATAATTTAAGTAAATATTAATAAAATATGCTGCAAGAGAAGCATCTATGATAGGCGCGAAAGGAGTCAATTTGGTAACCAGTTGTGGGTACTTTATGTTTTTATCTCTTCTTCACTCATTGCACCAATTGTGAAGTTCTCATTCGCTACGTCTACAGTAGTTGATGTATAGTTGTAGTGTCTCCTTTCTTGTATATTAGATTACTTTTGCAAAATGAACTTTCATTATTTTCTTAATATTTATATTTTTCTTGTTTATTTAATTTTTTTCTTGCATATTAGATTACTTTGGTAGAATTAACTTTCAATATTTTCTTATTTATTTAATATTTTTCTTGCATTTTAGATTACTTTGGTGAAATTTACTTACAATATTTTTTTTATATTTATATTATCTTCATGTCAATTTATTTTTATTCCTCTATATATAATGCTTTGGTAAAATTTACTTAAAATAAAAAATAACGTCTACTTTCTTTATTTTATAACTCTTAATTTAATTTTCTTATTTATTTTTTAAGTAAAATACATATTTATACAATACAAGTCTTAATTTTATATATTGAACGATGACTATTAATGATCTGCAAGAAATTATAATTACTTCTTTATTTATTTGTACATTTAAATTACATATTGTTAATTTTATTTATTGAACTACGAATATTATTGGTCCACAAATAATTAAATCACTTATTTAATTTAGATTTTAAAATTTAATGTAATGAATTTGGCATGCTGGGGGTCGGACAACCGATACTTGAAATAGACAATAGGTTGTATTGGCTTTTCGCTATTTTTCTCAAATTTATGTCGAGCGTCAGAGATCCAGTAGCCCCAGCTACAACAGTAGCTATACCAGTCCAGTTGTTGAACTCTAGCAAATTCCACAAATTTTATATAGATATTTACAGTTTTGTAAGTTTTTTTGTGGCTTTTATTAAAAATTAGGGGCAAGATGATAATTTTATTAAAAATTACTTTTTTAGACAATTTTAACGTTTAATTCATTTTTCAATATAAGATTATAGCAAGCTTGTGTCTACATAATATATTGTACTACTTTTATTGATTATTATTAACATATATAGTACAATATTAACTTTTGTCCTTTTCTGTTCTTGTGATTGTAATTAATTTAATTGATATTATATTTTTTAATGTTTATGTTAAAAGAATTTGTAAATTTTTTAATCTCTTAAATGTTAATTAAGAGAATTAACTATTGATTAATATTTAATTCAAAGTTTGAATATTAAACTAATTCATTAAGTAAATATATTGTATATATCATAAATATTAATTGTCGAAATTATTTTTTCAATAATCCTTTAGGCAGGAAAGAATTCCTTTCCATGTAATAATATATTATATTAATCTGATTGCCAATTTATTAAATTATGTATACAAATTAACAATCAAATTAATTTTTTCCTAATGGTTTATTACATGTCAATTACATTAAATATAATAAAAATAAATTTAAGCACCAGGTAATTAATTATCATTACAACTGTAGAATAAATAATACTAATTAATCATTATATTATATCATATATAAATAAATATATGTGTATATATATTAATAAATTTATGAAAACAGATTATATGAATATTAAGATTTTGGGTAATTATCGATTGGCCAAAAATGATGTAATAAATGTTAATATAATTAATTATATTATTAAATAATTAAAAAATAAACTATGATAAGATAAGAAAATTATGCCAAAGAGAATTATTGCAAAGTGGGCTAGTGGCCAGGGAAGTTTTTCTATGTCAGCTACAAAATATCATTTACAAAAACTAAAATTATTACATCAAACATTTTCCTAGATTTCCACCTATATATATTAAAACATAATTATTTGTTATAATTAACTTATGTAATGTATACCAGTGATGTTGTTTTGATTCTATGAATGATAACATTCAATTAATAAATGCACATTGCTAAAAGCATACTTAATAATGTTTCTAGGTCCAAGAGTTCCAAAAACATAACTTATTAACCCTAAATGTTATCGTAGATTCTGGGGTTGTTTATGATATTTTTAGAAATTTGATTTATAAGATAATTTAACATGAATTTAAAATAATTACACATTAAATATTATAAAGGCTATAAATTTTTTTTTTAAGATATATTGAAACGACCTGCCCCTAGTTATACGGGCGAATCATGCCTAAAACTATGAGCTACTGACTGTTTCTTAATTCTTGTCTTTCTTATGGAACAAATTTGAAACAATTCTCATTACAACCACAAATAAATTTTTTTATAACTGTTACAATATAACTATTACAATCTTAACACATCTTTATATCATCACATGGCTGGGCCTTTAGACTTTCTAACTATATCACATTTTGCTTTCACCTAGGGGAGAGAAAACATTTTAAAAGGAAAGAAAATAAAACAAAAGAGTGAGTATAAAACTCAGTGAGTGACGATAAAAATGTATTTATAAATAAATCTAAAAAAAACATATTGTTATAAAATAAATATTTGCTTTATATTAAAAAATAGTCTTTATAATTTATAACTTTATATCATCTAAAATGTCATAAAACTTTAAAATAAATAACTATTGAATGACTAAATTCATGAAAATACTACTTATGGTTAAAACAATAAAATAATCATCTTCAATCTTATAATAAAGATGCTATTAATGACCATGCTAAAATCATCACTTTAGTTATTTACTATGCAAAACATAATTTCCTTAAAAATCTTCTTTCAAAAGGAACTTTTATAAATAATACTTCTTTCTCAAACTAATTTATATAAACATATTTAAAACTCTTTTCATTATATTAAACAAGTACCCCTGAAATTGTCTCATCCTACTTGGCGAGATCTAATATCGCATAGGCAGAACTATCTGAATTTCTTCATACCTGGTGAGATCTACATCACGCAGGTGGAGCTATCTACCCCTGGCGAGATTTAATATCGCGCAAGCCTGCTATTTGATCATACGCATGCATAGAGCTGCCCCCAAAGGGCTAAAGCGCCCAGATCACACGGTTCAAAGCCTCTATGTGTATCTGAACGGGCCCCAAATGCCTCTATCTGTATTACTGTCTAAGTGATCTGAATAACTATTTGAGTATCTGGGTGCTAGCTTAGTATAACATAATTGCACCTTCTTATTTTTATTAAAACTGATTTCATTTAAAAACTGCTTCATATGCTAAACTTTCTCTTTTCAAGCAAACTTATCAAAATCTGAAAATTTTATGCAAGGTAAAAATGAAAATATTTGTATTATTTGAATTAATCCATGACAAACATTTCAAAAGACATTTCTAAATACTTTAAGAAATCTTTGCGTCAAATGGCTATGAAAACTTTAAATATCAATGTTTTCACACTTTCTTTAAGTTTACGAATTATAACTTTCTAAAAAGTAAAATGCACTTGAAATATAAAATCTGATTTTTCTTTTCTAAATGTTATGTCTCTATTCAAAACTAATTTTGAAACTAAAATTCACGTCTACAACCAATTTGAAAACTGGTTTGAAATATCTTAATAATCAAAAGTAAGTATAACAAATGAGACTGTTTACTTTCAAGAAATATTATAGAAACTAGCTTGAATTCTTATAAATTTGCCAAAATCCTCGGTAATTCTATAAAATGTTAAATAAACATAACTAAGTAAATACTAAAACATATTTCTTAATTATCAAGAATAATAAATCTTCTACTCTCTCTAAAACTTTCTAAAATATCCATAAAAATAATATTTAGAGAAATTATTATAACCCATAAAATAAAATACTTTTCCACTCACTATAAACTATCTCAAAATCCCATACTTTCCATATAACATTCTATATAACATCCTTTCATATAATTATACTTCAAAATTTAACTAATTTCCCCAAAGATTTCAATTAAGAATTTCAAAGATTTCTAAATTATTAAATATCATACTTTAACTGAAATCTTTATGATTATCCTAAAATTTCTATAATCTGATTCAGGTCCCTGTAAATTCTGAAATAGTTTTCTAAATTTGCAATTTAGCCCCTACTGCTGGGAAGTTTTAGAATTTGGCATTTATCATCCCTACAAAATTAAATTCTAATTTCCAAAACTTTTTCTTTAACATGTGTATTTATTTAAAGAAGATAACTAAATACTTCAATTTTCTATACAAATTCATTTAATTATAAATGTCTATTTTCCAATCATAAAAAAAAAAACTTTCTACTTTCCATTAACACATAAAAGAACGCTTACTATATATTCAAAAACTAATCAATTAGCACCACCAATAACCATCTCTTCTATCCAAAATCTAATACTTTACACACACTTATTTTCAAAATACATAAATCATCATCATCTATTCTAAAAACTTTTAATATAACTCAATTAATTAAACTAATAAATTAAATCATATAAAAAACCATAAATTTAATACACTTTAATATAATATGAAATTTTCAAAACATAATCCACTCACTAATTTGGTTACACAACTCAGTTAGCTCGGATTTGATTCCAAAATTAACGTTCCACATAGTTGGCCACATCATTCAACAAAGAATCAATCTTTCATTATCCTAACATCATAAAAAAAAACTCATCACATCATATTCAATTCATAATCAACTTGAATGTTTAAAATTTCTAATATCCAACTTCATATCTTAATCCAATCAATCCTAATTAACTCTATTTTCAAACTTCTTAAACAGAATAGTTCGTGTTCTCTGATTTTTAATAAATAATTGACTTATCAAAATGGTCTAAGATTTTATACAGACCTTCTACACATACATATTTAATAGCATATAAAATTTGATAGAATTCTAAGTTCATTAAGTACCTCAAAATCTCTATTTTTCCAGATATAAAAATCCTATAAATTCATTTCCAGAACTGACCTCTCCCTATTCCAAAATACATGATAATTTGTAATAAATTTGTAAAATCACAAAACTCATCAGATTTAAACTAGACATATATACAAACTCGTATCCCAAATTTTATAATTTTTGAAGACCTCTAGATGCTTCAGATAACTTACCCGATTTTCTGTAGAAAAACTAAATTTCTAGTAGTAAACAGTAAACTTCGAAAATTCATATAAAATTGGATACTCAACATTTTTCAGTGAATCTAACTTTAAAAAATCTTTAGGATGTCTATTTTAACATATATAAATTTAAGAATTAGATTCAAAGCCAACAAATTGTAGAAAGTTTCGAAAATATTACTGTTCACAGAACCTTGGATTTAATTTCAACATCTTGAACCTTCAAATTCATCAAGACACGCTACAAGAGGAAGGAGCTTTTGCTACGTCAATTTACTGCAGCCCTAAAAAAATGCGGTAAAAATTAAAATTTTACGGCTGGCTATGAAGCCCGCAGTAGAAGATACATATTTTACTGCGGTTTTTTGGCCCGCAGTCAAAAGATGCAATATAATCTAATTTTGTTTGTTTTTGCCCATTCTCTCCCGCTTCTCTCTCTCTCTCTCTCTTGCTTCCCTCTCAAATCCCTAAATTTTTCCTTCCCTAATTTTTCCCTCTCAAATCCCGCTTCTCTTATGCAATATAATCTCTCTTACGCTTCCTGAAGAGCCGACGAAAATATCTGCAACTACGGTGGATCCCTGATTTCACAGCCTTTCAACCTCGTTAGTCCCACACTCGCCATTCCTCGCTGCACCGTTCCTCGCTGGTTTGGTGAAAGATCGGTCGTTATCTCCTACGAAACCGAAACAGGTGAACAAATCTCCTGTTTTTTAATTCCTTTTTTTTTACACCCATCTCCACGCTTCTCTCTCATCCTTCCATCTCGGCTGATGCAACACTTCTCTCTCATCCTTCCATCTCGGTTGATGCTGCTGTACAAACAGCTAGGCTTGCTAGTAAGGCTCCTTCCAAAGAAAAAAGGCAAGTAGCTGTTTACTAATCTACCAGATCGGGCTCAATTTTTGCTGATGTGAGCTTTTAGGTTTTGATATTTTGAGGATCTTTATGTTGTGGACAAAAATTAGCATTTTAATGTAATTATAAAGATAATTATGGAGTTAATTATTTTTGTTTAGCTTTCTTGTATTTTTTATATTTGTTTGACCAAGATTAACGAGGATTTTGTCTTTGAAATTTTAGAGTTGATATTTACAAATATTTTATCTTTATATGGTTGACTTGGATTAGGATAATTGACTCAAGATTTGTGTAATTTTCTGAATAAATTTTGTTGATGGATGGTTAATTATGGAGGATGAATTTCTTCTTCTTATTATTATTATTTATTGATCAGGAAACTTTTTGCTTTTACTGAAAATTATTTGATTAATTGATTTGATTCGATTTGACTTGAATTTTTTCACATGGCTAATTCGCTTGAGGAAAGGAAAAAGAGATATTTAGGACCTGAAGTTTTACATGTAATTTAGACATGAGTTGACTTTGTTATTACATGCTATAAATAATTTTGTTTCAGTATCTAGTCAGTACATATGAAATAACTATTATTACGGATGGTTGAAGTGATTCTCTTAAATTAAGTATGTTTTCTTTTTTATTTGTTTATTTTTTTTGAAAGAGGAACTTGTGCGTGTGAGTGTGATTTTTTTCGGGTTGTAAATATAGTTTTGTATATTTTTATTTGGATGGTTTAGGAGCAGAGCTATTCAGGACTGTGTATGAATAAGGAAGTGGCTTTTCTTCTGTGAATCCGGTTATTATCGTAAAGAAAGGAGAGGAAAATGTACAGCGTGGATACTAACTGCAGGGCTAGGTTTGTGGTATTCTTGCCCAATATTTTATTTTCTTGGTTGCCTTACATTTTGAGTACTCTGCAATCATTTACAGTAACTGATGTTTAAGGTTCACTAATGGAAGAACAATCATTGACATTATAGGCTAGTTCTGTTTCTTTTCGTTTTGCTTGATTCTACTTCACATTGCTACTGACTCGTAGTGAAACTATGTCAAAGTTCGTAAAATTTTTCTATTTGTTTTACCAGGTCAGGAATTGGGTATCCAGTGATTTATTCCACCTTGCTTGGCTCCTACAACAGAAGGATCCGTGATTCTGCAAGGAGTTAACTATGCTTCGGGTGCAGGTGGGATTCTTAAAGATACAGGATGCATCTTTGTAAGGATTCTTCCCCACTGGATGGTGTTATGATTTGCACAAGGCATCCTTGAAATTAGTAGGGTTTGTTCTCAAAGCATCTATAAGGGCAGTACTGAAGAAGCTAACATGTTTCATGTTTCAAAGTTTTGATTGCTGCCAAATCCAATTAATTTTTCTGCTGCAGGGAGGGATAATGAGGAAGCAAAAACTTCAGATTGCAGATAAAACAATGGATTGTCTCTATTTCTGCTTGGCATACAATAAATTAATTCACCAATATTAAAATCAGTTTTGATATTATTAACCTGCAATGTATGAAATGCATTTAATTTGCCTAAGAGATATGGTTGTTTTGTTCATTTTTTACTCACTTGCATCCTACCAATCAATTGCATATTGATTTGAGTAATAGAGTATTGATGCAACATGTAATTCACAGGTTGGCCGACTCAACTTCGATGCACAGTTAGATAATTTTGCAAATACCCGGCAAGACATAATCTCAGGCATTAGTGTTCCTGCAGCTCTAGAGCTCCTGCACGGGGCTATCTTCTCAGTTACAATTGGCGCGAACGACTTCATCAATAATTACTTGACACCCGTTGTCTCGTCTGCCGAGCAAAAGCTGATTTCTCCAGAATTGTTTGTGGACATCATGATTTCAAGATTTAGGCTACAACTTACCGTAAATTCCCTTACAACTCTACATACATTAGCAATCTTTTTTCAACTTAAATTTTATTAACAGATTGATGTTGTTATTCCCAGAGACTCTACAATTTGGATGCAAGAAAAATAGTTGTGGCATATTTATAAACTTTGCCATGATTTTATTAATGTTGTTTTCATAAACTTTGCATCATTTAGAAGGTACTGTATATTTATTAGTAATATCGTTCTGTAGCTACTTTGTTTTTATCCCACTGGTCTTACAGATTAATATATTTGCAGTGCGGCTGCCTCATCCATGTCTGCTCTTAAGCAACCAACCATTCGGGTGGTGGCTATAATTGCTGAAGGTGTGCCTGAGGCAGACACTAAGCAATTGATTGCATATGCATGATCAAAAAATAAGGTGAGGAAATGATGTAAAGTTAGTTTAATTACACATAACTAAAAATGGTTAAGCAATGAAGTTGTGTTTCGATAATTCAATTTCCACTTCAAATGGCACTACTGAAAGTATTGATCATTAATAATATTTTACTCATCTTATCTAACCTAATATTGATGGTTTACAGGTTGTTATCGGGCCTGCTACTGTTGAAGGAATTCAAGCTGGAGCGTTTAAGATAGGTGACACTGCTGGAACCATTGATAATATCATCCATTGCAAACTCTACAGGCCTGGATCTATTGGCTTTGTCTCCAAATCTGTATGTATTCATTGCACCCTTGACCCACACACAAGAACTTTCTATCAGTAATATTGAAAAATTTACTTGTGAACTGTTATATCAAATTAAAAAGAATCATATTTACTGTGATTTTATTATTATCTTCTTCTAATATATTCTGGTTAGTGCCATTAATTTGATACTGAGCCTTCTAACTTGGTATGCTGAGGAATGTAAGAATTATTCAAAATTGTCCAGCCAATTGACTTTGTTATGGCAGAGAAATACTATATTTAGTGATAAAGTGGCTGCCTAGAGAAATACTATATTTTAGTGATGAGGTGGAATTTGAAAAATGGAAATTTTAGAAAATTCCATCCATACTTTTGCAATACTTGCATTCTTTTTACATATTTGCTTGAAATATTTCTTTTATAAAAACTTCAAACACTTATATTACATGTCCTCTGAACAAAGCACCTTCTAGCCAATTGACTTGTGCAATCATTCTGTACTCAAACCTTAAAGTAGGCTTTTTACTTCAATTTCAAGTAGTGCAATGGCGAAGTTTTATCCATTGGGTAGACTCTAATGTTGATGCTACCCCATAAATATGCCCTTGCTACAGCCTGCAATCATCTTGTGCAGTAGAATAAGAAAAATGTCATCTGTTGTAAGTTCTAAGAAATAATGTTTTTCCCTATTAAATCTGCAGGGTGGCATGTCTAATGAACTATACAATACTATTGCTTGTGTAACTGATGGAATCTACGAAGGTACATCATATTCTGCTTTGCTTTTTATATAATTGCCACCATGTATTTTGATTAAGATCAAACATAATGTGGGTATTTTCTTCAAACTTCAGGTATAGCAATTGGAGGAGATGTGTTTCCAGGCTCAACCCTGTCTGATCATGTTTTGCGGTTTAACAACATTCCACAGGTATGTTTCTGTTTTTTTAGTTGTTCTCTTAGGTTTGTATTCTATATCTCATCATAGAACGTAAAATGCATCAAATGAAATGAATACACACTGCGTGGTACACAATATTAATGGTTTAGAATGGCATAAAACTTATTTTTTGCCATCCATCATTTAGGCCAGAACATTGATGTTTTTGATATTGTTTTCATACAACTTGAAGTGGTCAGTCTATTCATTTGATAATTTAGAGTGCATACTTAAAAAGCAAATTATATGATTGTCTGTTTTTCGGTGCTTATCATTTTCTTGTATTTTTGTAGCTAATTTTATTCTCTCAAATCTCTTTTTCTTTGATCAAACTTAGGTCAAGATGATAGTTGTACATGGGGAGCTTGGAGGGCGAGATGAGTATTCGCTACTTGAAGCTCTGAAGAGGGGAAAGTGACCAAACTGTTAACTGCGGGCCAATGGCCCGCGGTAAATAATTTTAACTGCAGCTCAGACGCCCGCGGTAAAAGAATCCCACCAGACCACAAATGTTTACGGCGGGCATTAAGCCCGCGGTAAAAAAATTTTTACCGCGGGCTAAAACCGCGGTAAAAAGTAAAATGAATTTTTACGGCGCTATTTTATACGGCGGGCTTAAACCGCCGTATGCCCGCCGTAGAAGGCCTTTTACCGTGGTTTCGGCCCGCGGTAAAAAGCCCATTTTCTTGTAGTGACAAACCATAAACATCAAGAAAATGATCAATTACCTTAAATAAGATTTCAATTCCATCTTGATCTTCCTTCTCTCTCTCCAGCTTCTCTCTCTAAAAATTCTAAAACATCCAAACATCTTCTTAAATTTCAATTTTCTTGCATGAAATACACAAAAATAACTTAATATTATCTTAGAATTACGAAAATCATCTTGTTTTTCTTCTTCAACAGCCCCTTCTCTCCTTTCTCTCTTCATCCTGTCAGCCTTTTCCATTTCTCTGGAATTACCTCTTTTTTTTTATGTCTTATAAATTATGAAATTTAAGAAGAAATGGACTGGATTGAAAAAAATTTAGGTTGGATTACTTATAAGAATAAAACATGGACTGGGCTTAATATAGGCCCATGAATGGGGTGTTTCATATATTATAATAAATATTTTTAATTTAAATATTAAAGTGTGTTATATACTGATGCATATTTATGTAAGAATTTGAAAATTAAATTAATTTCATCAAAGTAACTACATTGTATATATGGTAAAAGTAAATTAATTATCTAATTCTACATTAGATTGAAACCAATTACTTCCCATCTAATATTATATTATTTTAATTTGACTATTAACTAATTTAACTAGTTATAGAAATTTAGGATTAAATTGACTTTAATTAAGATAAATTTGTAAATAAATTGGTAACATTACTTTGATTCATAACTATTTAATCAATTAAACTAAAATAAAACAAATTTATTTGCATTAGATTTTAAATGAAGGGGGCCGGAGGGTGAAAAGGGAAAGGCGGGAGGGAGGAGGGAGGTGCAACCGGCTACTCCCCTTCTTTTTTTTTTTTTTTTGTCTTTTCTGTAGATGGCCGTCAGATGACAGCCATCCAATGCCTCTAGCTACAGTACATCTGTTGTATTATACAGCAGATGTACTGAAGCTAAAACCGTATATATTACGAGCTCGATGATAAGAACATGATGACACAAAATTTTACTAAACAAGATTGTAGTTAATAATGTTACAGTTTTATACAGAAAATAAAGCTTATTATTTAGAGAACGTGAGTTAACTGTTTTAGTTTTTCTTTAACATTAATAGTGATTTGGTAGTTAATCGTGATTCTATTTTTACATTTTCACGTTCTTAGAATGTTCATATAACATGTATATTCATTAGATAACTGCTAATAAACGTTATCAAAATTCCACGAACGAACGGTGTCATAGAGTCTGTAGCAAATAATTGAAATTTCTTTTCACAAATGATTTAACGATGCTTCTATTTCAATAATAAAAAAAATGAATAAATTCTTGCTGACATGTCTTTCGTTGAATTCATTTAATTCCTGGCTGCTCATGTGAGTGATTAATGTGTGAACCAGCCAATACATGTACGTACGGGAAAGAAATTAATTTCTTTGTCAGATTTTTGAAAGATTCAATTTACGAAATGAATTATCACGGGCCCACGATCACGGCATGTGATGCATTTCATGGAAAGCCTTCACTATAATCGAGGAGAAAGAAAGAGAAAGGAAACAGCGATACGGGTCACTTCAAACTCCACGAGTCTTCACTTGCTCTCGCTCAATAAAATTAAAAACAATCAGCAATTACTGTATTGATTGTGACGTGGAAACCAAAAAAAAGAAAACAAAAAATTATATTTTATTAAATTTAACAAAATATGATTGAATAACAAAACTAGCGTAAAACATTAATTTTTATAGACTAAAAATCATAATTCGCCTCCAGATAATTTAAAATAAGAAATTCTAATACCTATTAAAGAGCAATTAAAAACACTAAATGCAAATTCTTTTTTTATTTATAATATATTCCACTAAATAGGGATGTAATTGAATTTTTTTTTAATGATTCAATGGATTCGATCATGAGTTATTTTATGTATGATTGATGTTTTAAAGACATAATTACCAAAATGTTTTAGAATAAGTAGTTTATTTATTGTTTTAACATGTATTACATGTCAATTTTTATTATTATATTAATAGAATTAAAATCATTGAAAATTAATTTGCATATATTCAATATTTAAAAATAAAAATTATGATTTTTTAATGCGAGATTGAGAACAGTAAAATTGAGTTTAGACTATATTTAAGAGTGGGAACTTTCAAATTTGAACTCAATTTTATTACGCACTAAAACTATTTTGCGAAGCTACACATGCTTTGGTCTTTGGGTTAAGAAACAAAAATTTCTTATGAATTTTTTTCTTTAATTTTACACATACAATTTTAGTTTTTAGTAATATAAATTCAAGAGTAAAATAAGACTTTCATAATTAAAAAATAATGAGAAAGAAAATGTTATTACTTTTAGTGGATCACAAGTCTATCCAATTCTTATGTAATGCACTTTATTTGACATTAATTTTATTACTTCTGTGACTGAATAGACACTATTATTTAATTTTGCTCCCTTCTAAAATTAATAAGGTTTAATTTGAAATCTTTGTAGCTTAAAAACTAATTACTCCATAAAGAAAAGAAAAAGAAAATTGTCAAGTGATTGATATTTACATGCACAAACTTGCCCCTCTTTTATGCAACTAGTTGTCAAATCATTTATTGCGCAAATCGTTTTGTTCCGGTTGGAATGCTACAGATGAGTTTATTTTATGCCAGCCAGCTAGCACTGGGGCAACCTGAACCTGCAGGTTTAGCTACCGAAACTTTAATTATTAATACAAATTTGCCCTCCGTTGCATGCATTGGGTTGCCTTTGTCAAAACTTGGCAAACTATGATGCACGAAGAATGACCTAAAACATTGATAGTGAATTTCTTTTATAACATTCAACGAACTACTGATTGGTCTGGAGGGTCCAGGCCCCCTCAGTCCTTCACCAATATGCGACTAAATTATAATTTTGTTAATACATGGTGCATGGTTTATTTATTTCGTACGTTATTTGTTGCAAGCCTGCTTTAAGGGTTAATCCATCGTTACATTAGGTGATTATAAAAGGTGTGAAATAATTATAAAAATATAAAATAAGACCTTGTCTCTTGGACACACAGGATTCAATGTCATGAGAAAATTTAGTATTCTTTTCACCCAATCGTTTGTGTCATCTTATGTTATTTCTCCATCAATTTATTTATGTGTCATTAGTCCATCTTCATCTTCTACTTAAGTTTTTTCTATATGATTTAGTATTATTTATTGATTAGTGAACCCTATACAATTATCTCACCAATATTTTAATGATTTTGTAAAACATGCTACTATTAATTTAGCGGTCTCATGATCATTTGCTTTATAAGCTTTATATGCGGTTGATACTATACCCATTTCTTGTAAGGTATTGATTATTTCATATTCTGATTTTCCATCTATGTTCTATTCATAAATTGAATATCCTGCATACTTATTTGCAATAAAATGTTTTCTTTTTTCATACATTAAGTCTGGTGGAGTAGGTCTAGGATAATATGTTCTTGTGGGAGCTTATTTCTATTTATTCTTTTTAGTTATTTTATTTATTTCATCAATATCTTCGTTTGTTGTAATAGATTGAGTATCGCTTTATTGATTTTGATCTATAATATTAATATTATTATTAGAAGTACTTGGCAATATTTTGAGTTTTTGATTAATTTGATTAACTAAATCTATTTTGGAAATTCCTATTGGAGTATTATTTTGCTGGACTGGTTTAAATAATGGTGGAGATATATCTTGAGGAAATGTTACATGTTGTTTTAATTTAATATTATCTATTTGATCTTTTATTTTGGTAACTTGTTTAGAAACAGTATGTCATAATTGATTGTGAAAATTATTTTATTCATAAATTTTTTTAATATCTCTTAAAGTTGCAGTTTTATTATCTGGTTTATTTGAACCTTTTTTAAATGGGGTTGCTAAAATTTCTGCTTCATTTGTTTTAATTTTGATTTGTTCTAAAGGTGGGTGTATAGATTGAATTATTCCATATTGTGTAGTTTCCCATTTTTTAAATTCATTTGTTTACACATTAACATATTGACTTTTATAAGGCAATTGAATATTATGTTTTGATGCATACGTATTAAACTAAATAACGAAAGGAATATTAATTCTTAATTTTTTCATTTCATTATACCATTCTTCTCTAATTTCTTCAGTTTTTTGTTTAGTAAATGTACTAAAATACCATTTTCTTTTAAAATTGTTTTCTTCTTGTAAGAAATCATTTCTTAAATATTTTTTATTTATTTCAAAGTCTTCTTTTTTAATAGTATTTATAGTTTGAAAGTCTGATTGTGTAGGTGACATTGGTGGTGATTGGCTAACTGGTTCTGCTATTGATATTGTATAATTGACTGAATAAGTAGTATTATTATTTATTTCACTTGCTTGTGTACTTTTATAATTAAAACTCATAGATTTGTAATCTGGGAGTAACTCGTATTAGTTTTAACTAAATTTTGTTTTCTCATGAGGTTAATTGTTGGGTTTTAAAGGAGCATGTAAATTAAGGTTGTGTTTGTTTATATTTTGGAAAAACAATTTTATGAAAATGTATATTTTTTAAAATATTTAAATTAATATCAATCACATATCATTTTCAAAATTTAAAAAATTTAAAATGAATCACGTATTTTTTTAAATTTTAAAAATAAAAACTCAAAAAATATAAACAAACGCAACCTAAATTTTTAGTTTTTTCTTTTTCAGAAAAGGCTCATTGAGAAAAAGCTCTGAAGAGGTATTTTAGAGATTTAAATAGCCCATCCTACTTTTTAAGAAATATCTGAAACTTTTGAATCTTGATGACGCATCAAAAAAAAGTTTACTATACGTCATCACCTATACATCCGGTTCACGATGATATTTTGCACAACGCACTTAGCTAGAAGAAAAGAATTTAAAGCATAAAATATCTTTACATATATATATACATGTAGAGGAGGGAGATCTACCTAGCATGTAACCCTAATCTCCCACGCAACAAATTAGCAGACGGTAGAGATCATGGAAAGCATGCTTTATGAAGCAGCATTAGAAGGGAATACAACTACCTTATCCAACTTCTTTGAACAGGATCCACTGATTCTTGAGAGGATTATTTTTTTGAATCGCCTCGATAATAAGACCCCTTTGCATGTTGCAGTATCTCTTGGGCATGCGGATTTTGTCAAGGAGATCTTATGCCTAAAGCCTGAACTTGCTGGAGAGCTAGATTCGAGGCATTCTTCACCTCTTCACATAGCATCAATGAAAGGTTACGTTGACATAGTGAAGGAGTTGTTACGTGTTAATCCTGATATGTGTCTTGCTCGTGACGTGAATGGGAGAAACCCTCTCCATTTAGCAGCCACGAAAGGCCGGATTGATGTCTTGCAAGAGTTGGTCAGATCTAGACCGCTTGCAGCTTCTGCTCCTACACTTTGCGGAGAGACCGTCTTACACTTGTGCGTCAAACATCAACAATTGGAGGCACTGAAGTTGCTGCTGGAAAATTTGAACGAGCTTCATCACCTTATGAATTCTAAGGATGATTATGGCATGACCATCTTAGACCTCGCCGTCGCTGATAAACAAATTGAGGTATGCCTGCATGGTTCATTCGATCATAAGTTCATGAAGTAAAGAATTACAAATATTATATTTGCTGTGATAGATATATTATATATGTGAAAGAGATTCACTATGTGTCTTTCGAACTTTAATTTGGGTAAGGATTAGAGCGTACTCCAATCTATATATATAATATATGAAACTTTTGTTGGTTTTGTTTAACTAATATATAAAATCAAGTTCCCATTCCCATACCTCGGGCTCAGTCATCCAGATTTGAGCGCTAGTCTATACTAATTACGGGTTGAAAAACAAATGTGCAGACCATTCAGTTTTTGACAACAAGTACAAAAATAGAAGTAAATGCTCTCACTGCAAATGGCTTCACGTCATTGGATATTTTAGCACAAAGCAGAGGAGAGATCAATGATGGGGTAATTGATCGGTTGCGTCCGACAGATAAAGCTGTTCATGGTAACTTTCACATGCACAATGATCTTGAACAGAGTCAAAATGATCGGCTGGAGAAAGATCTTGAACAGAATCAAAATGATCGGCTGGAAAAAATGCGGAAAGATCTTGAACAGAATCAAAATGATTGGTTGGAAGAAAATCGAAGTGCCATACTAGTAGTAGCATCACTTATTGCTACAGTGGCTTTCCAAGCTGCGGTTAACCCCCCTCACAGTCCTTTAGAAAATAAGAAAGAAACGCCGGGCCCCGCGTCAGCAACGGATTTGTTTCATTATTATTATGATGATTATTATTTATACTCTTTAAAAAAATCTTTCCTACTCTCCAACACCATAGCTTTTCTGGCTTCTATTAGTACTATACTAATGCTCATAAGCGGCTTAAAACTTAACTATAAGGTGCCTATGTGGATTTTCTTGATCATCATGTGGGCTGCAAGCACTGCATTGACATTTACTTATATGACGGCCTTAAACTTCCTCTCCGACGACTTGTATTCATATGCTTCATCTTATATAGTTTTTACATGGATGTGCGTGGCGGGGCTTCTAATTCTCATCCATATCGTTCGCGGTACAATGAAGATTACAAAATACCTTAGGAAAGAACCCAAGGGAACGTCTTAGATCGCCTATATCGTACATGAAGAACTGTCTACATAAATTTTTTATGTAATCTTGTGTAGTGTTTTCCATGTTTGTGCTGGTAGGCGTTAATTATTGGTTGTAATATTTCGTGAAACGTGTAATTAACCTTTTCCTTGCTTTATCAATAATAATGTTACCTGGTACCAGGCCTACCGCCTATTTGCAATTTTCTTCTACCGCATAGCCCGCTTCCATATATAGCAACGTCAATCGTCAGCCATTTCTTTTTATTTTCTAAATATATATAACTGACTCAAAAAAAAATCATTCACCTTTAGAACAAATCAAAATTAAAACAAATGAAGCAGAAATTTTAGCAACCCATTTAAAAAGAGTTCAAATAAACCAGATAATGAAACTACAACTTTAGGAGATATTAAAAAAATTTATGAACAAAATAATCTTCATAATCAATTATTACATACTGTGTCTAAACAAGTTAACAGAATAGAAGATCCAATAGATAATATTAAATTAAAACAACATGTAACATTTCCTCAAGATATATCTCCACCATTATTTAAACTAGTCCAGCAAAATAAAACTCCAATAAGAATTCCCAAAATAGATTTAATTGATCAAATTAATCAAAAACTTAAAATATTGCCAAGTATTTCTAAGAATAATATTAATATTATAGATCAAAATCAATAAAGTGATACTTAATCTATTACAACAAATGAAGATATTGATGAAATAAATAAAATAACTAAAAATAATAAATAGAAACAAGCTCCCACAAGAATATATTATACTAGACCTACTCCACCAGACTTAATGTATGAAGAAAGAAAACATTTTATTGCAAATAAGTATGTAGGAGATTCAATTTGTGAATGGAACATAGATGGAAAATTAGAATATAAAATAATCAATACCTTACAAGAAATGGGTATGACATCAACCGCATATAAAGCTTATAAAGCAAATGATCATGAGACCGCTAAATTAATAGTAGCAGATTTTACAGGATCATTAAAATATTGGTGGGGTAATTGTATAGGATTCAAATCAACAAATAATACTAAATCATGTAGAAAAAAACTCAAGTAGAAGATGAAGATGGATTTGTAACTATTCAAGAAACTCAAAATACTGTAGAAGTATTAATATATACAATTTCAATGCATTTTATAGAAAATCCTAAAAAAGAATTAGCTAGTTCAAAAATAATTTTAATAAATCTTAGATGTCCAACTTTAGGAGATTTTAGATAGTATAAAGATGTATTTTTAACAAATATATTTAAAAGACAAGACTGCAATGCTTCTTTTTGGAAAGAAAGATTTAATGCATGGTTGCTAAGATTCTTTTCTGAAAAAATGATTAATAAATTAACAGAAAAAACATGAGAAAATTCAATTCCTTGGGATAATATAATATATGGTCAATTATTGGCTTTTATTAAAAAAGAAGGATTAGCAATATGTCAAGAAAAAAAAGAAAAAAGAAAGATAGAAAGTTTTAGTAAAACGATTGGTTCATTCTGTGAACAATATGATTATGATAATTGTAAACCACCATCATATTCAAAGAAATATAAGAAAAAATCAAAGAAATTTTACAAAAATCAATTTGATATCAATATTACAAGAAAAATAAGAGCAAAAATAAAACTAAGAAGAATTATTCAAAGAAACAATTAGTATGTTGGAATTGTAGACAACAAAGTTAATGAACTTTTAAATGATCAAGATGAATTGAAAGATAAAATTAATAAATCATTATTCAGTGAACAATCTAGTCAAGAACCTAGTGTTAGTGATAGTGAAGATGATATTCTAGACATTCAAGACACTAATACTAAAACAGAAAATAGCGAATTTTTAAGCTGTATAGAAGGAATATGCAATTGTAAGCAAATTAATGTAACTACTAAAAATATTAATAAATAATTTTTACCAGATATTATTGATAAAATTAAAGACCCAAATATAAAAAGAGAATATTTAATGAGATTAAAAGAAATATTGGAACAAGAAAGCAGTATTAAGACTCCAGAAATATTTAGTTTAAACAAAATATGGGATAAATACCCATCACAAACTTTATTTAAACAAGTTACTACAAGAGAATTATAACAAGAAATTAGAAATTTAAAAGAACAAATAAAAGAAATTCAAAATCAACAATTAGAACGACTTCAAACTCAAACAAGATTAACTATACTTGAATCTCAAAATAAAAATAATGAAGCTGCTAGTTCACGAATAGAAGAAGATTATGTACAAATTGTAGATAAAATTAATTATAAAAAATGGTATATAGGAATATTATTACATATAGATGACTTTTTACAAATAGAAGCAATTGTCTCAGCAGATTCAAGAGCTGACCAAAATTGTATTAGAGAAGGCCTTATTCCAACAAAATATTATGAAAAAAAATCTGAAAAATTAAGAGGTGCAAATAAAATGAATTTAGAAATTAATTATAAATTATCAAAGGTTAAAATATGCAATCAAGGATATTGTTTTAAATCAACGTTTATATTAGTAAAAAATCTCAGTTAAAACATTATTCTAGGTACTCTATTTTTAACACAAATATATCCATTTAAAGTTGATAATCAAGGAATTCATACTAAAATTATGGGAACAAAATTAAGTTTTAAATTTTTATCAGCAATTGATACTAGAGAAATTCATCAATTACAACAAAATACAATTACTAAACAAATTAATTTAATAATTAATAAACAAAATCATATTAATTATCTCCAAAAAGAAATTAAATGTAAAAGAATTGAAGAAACAATTAGAAGAATCTAATATTAAAGATGATATAGATGAAATAGAAAATAAATTTAAAAAAGAAGTATGTTCAGATTTACCTAATCAATTTTGGTATAGAAAAAAACATATAGTTACTTTACCATATATCAAAGAATTTAATGAAAAACAAATTCTAACAAAAGCTAGATCAATTCAAATGAATCAAGAATTATTACAATATTGCCAAGAAGAAATAGAAGATTTACTAAAAAAGAAATTAATAAGGGAATCTAAATCACGTTGGAGTTGTGCAGCATTTTATGTAAATAAGAAACCTGAATTAGAAAGAGGAGCTCCAAGATTAGTGACTAATTACAAATCTTTAGACAAAGTATTACAATGGATTAGATATCTTATTCCTAATAAAAGAGATTTAGTCAAAAGACTTTATTATGCAATATCATTTTCAAAATTTAATATGAAAAGTGGATTTTGGCAAGTTCAAATTGCAGAACAAGATAGATATAAAACAACTTTTATAGTTCCATTTGGACATTATGAATAGAATGTAATGCGATTTGGATTAAAAAATGCTCCATTTGAATTTCAACATATTATGAATGATATATTCAATCGTTATACAAAATTCATTATTGTTTATATAGATGATATATTAATATTTTCTAAAGCAATAGAACAACATTTTAAACATTTGAAAACATTTTTTTATGTAGCTAATGAGAGTTCTAGAAGTATGCAGTTATATAAAACAAAATAGTAAACTGTAAAGTAAATTGACACAGGAGGATTTTTACATGGTTCGGTTATAAAACCTATGTCCACGGACAGCTATAGAGCTGCAATTCACTAAGTTCTTGTTTGTACAATCTTTAGGATCTTTTACAGTGCTGACTCACCCTCACACAATGACCTAATCTTTGTAAAACAAAATCTTCGCAAAGATCATAAACTCTAGTGACACTGCCTACTCTCTGTTGCAAATAACTTAGCAACACACTATTAAGTTATACATAATACCCGATGTCTGATAATAAATTACATAAACACTTAACCTGTAAGTTATCCCAAGTGTCTACTAACTCACTCAGACTCAATCAATAACTCATGTATGATTTCTATCTCTCATACATGAATCAAAAACTCAAAGAATCAAATTAAAGAAAAACATTCCAATTTATGTTGAAGCTCTTTTATCAATTCATGGAATGTCAAAATCAAGACTTTCTCACACAAAATCAGCTAACCAGTTTAATCTCTCTTCACAGTCTCTTCTTCGCCTGGTTATTACATGAAATATATATAGTGAGAGGCTTGGACGAAATACCTAGAAATCCTGTAACATATCTAATCAACATCTCATTAGGACTAGGAGAAATAAAATAGGAAGTAATTAAATACCTAAAGAGATTAGGATAAATAAATAATCTCATATTCTAATTAAGATACAAGATATTATCCTAATCTTAGGAGATATTTATAAATCAAATACTTCCTAAAATATAATTCTAGAAACAGTAGAATAATCAAAATAATATTCTTACTTCATCATAAGTTGAACAAAATGTAACACATACATGACACATGCATGTTGTAACCACAAATCTCGTTGTCAATGCTCTCGGCATAAGTGCTTGACAACCATGCTCGACACTCAACACTTCTAACACAATTGTCTCGACACAAATCTTCTCTGCACATCTACTCAACACTTCGATAGTCAACACTCAACACTCGATACGCTCGACAATCTAGACAACTCGACTTCACTCGACAACGCGACTTCACTCGACAACTCAACTCCACTCGACAATCTCGACAATATGCTTGACACTTGACAAAACAACAACACGACACTGGAAATAAGCTCGACAACAACACTCGACACAGCTTGACACCAGCTTGACACACTAATACTAACAATCTCCCTTTTTTTGACAACTTGTGATGAAAGCACTAAACTGTTTCTAGTAAAAATAACAGGTGAGCTATTAAAAAAATATAACAGAATACTGTTATAATATGTATATCTTGCAAGATGATTAACAATGAAATCATAATCAGATTAAAGACAAAGTAATAAAACTCCACAGTGTGGATATGGGAAGCACTTTGTCAATGATGTATGTTTGAGAATAATTTTTAATTATTATTATTATTGATTGAACTTTTATTACGTTACTGGAGTTGATGAAATATCTCATGTTTATTAATGTGGAAGAATCATGGTGTTATTTTTGGTCATCGTAACTGCCAAGCTCTGAACCTCTGAACTATTTTCGTCGCACTTGCTTGTGCCTTCATAGGCCATATATTGAGAACCTCTGAACTATTTTTTTCAATTTGATTTGACTACTCCCGTCTTTCGCTTCTTTTTATGTTTTTTATTCCCGATGATTTTAGACCACATCAGAACTTATTTTATTATAAACTCTAAAGCTTTGGTTCTCGTTACATCCTTTTTCAAGTGTTATTTACTTCTTGTAAAGTTTCAGTTCTTGCAGAATTCCTATTTGATGTTGTTATATACTTTTAAGTACATGAACATGGTTCTGAATTCGTCCACGATCACCTATTCACATAGGTAGCTTTGTCTGCCATGGTTTCTTAAACATCTTTAGTCCTTTTCACTTATCTTATGATCACGGCCTTTTCGACTTAATATGAAGTCTTTTATACTGGTCATTGTACCTCAATCATCCTTAAATCAATTGCAACTTCTTTAGCATAGACAAATTTTATGTTTATTCGACTGCCAACTTTATTGTCGTCTGAAAAGTTGGGATGTCAATACTCTTCCTTTCAAAATTGACTATAATTGTAATCCAAGAAGGGAAACAAAATAGGAAGATAATTAAACAAGTTATAGGGTCTAAAATGAGTTTTAGCAATTAGCAAAACCTTTTGAATTAAACATCCTTCAAGACAAAAATACTCTTCCTTTCGACATGTTTTATGTCAGTACATTGTTAAATCCTTGTCAAATATGTCAAGGTGTCAAGTAATTCTATCACATGCTCAGCAATGCTTTGTGAGACTTATCCAGTATTTTAAAATATATTTTTTCAGTTCTTTGTTGAGTAAATCAAATATTTTATATGGTGTGTTTGACAATGGCTTCTCAAACATATTGAACATTTACAATATATACTTGTGAATCATATTGAAAAGAATTTTACTCAAATAATTGGTTAAATATTAAAGAATTTTTAAAATTTATTAAAACTTATTATCAACTCCAAATTTAGTAATTTTAACTTATTTCACAAAAATGTTCTTTAACTGAATTATGTACGGCTGGAAAGCAAAACATTCTTGGCATATGAAAACAAAATTGCCTGGCGAGTAAATTGTTCTTCAACTATAAAGGAGAAGATTTTAACTTCTACAAAAGCAGAACATTAATGCTTTAATAGAGATTTTGCAAATAAGAAACTTTGGAAATGATGCCATTGTCATCCTTCCACTAAGAATTTTGCTTTCTCTTTTCATCTTTAAAGTTTTTATAATTATTGAAAATTGCTTCGCCCAATTACTGTATTTCATACAGCAAATTTTAAATTTGTAAAAAAATCATAAATAAGTGTATAAAAATTATAAACGAGTAAATAAAAGTTAAAAAGTCGTAAAATGAGTAAATAAAAGTTGTTTAAAGTTATAACACAACTTTAATTCACTCATTTACTATTATTATACATTTACTTACTTACAATTTTTATAAGATTTTGATTTTTGCTGTATGAGTACCGTGATATACTATAGAATGGCTCATGGTTATTTGCTTTGCTTTTTGAAACATTTCTTCTCTATTGTAAGGAAAAAGGTCAAATACATTAATGATTGGTTCAAAATATTTTCCCCTAGTTGTTGTAAAAAATTTATATGCGGGTAGTTTTAGTGATTATCAGTTTTCTTAACATTTTTTTTTTTAAAATTAATTCTTATTCATTTTAAAACCATCTAAGACAATCATTTAGTAGGTGAGATGTAATCTTATGTCTTAGATATGATATGATATTATGATTGCAAAAGTTTAGACATCTTCTGTAAAATTCTATCATAATCCTATTAAAAAATTATAATTAAAAAATGTTTATCTGTTATGGGTTTATTAAATTATAGTTTTACCCTCAAATTCTTTTACACATGATCAATTTTAAATCGAACCTTTCATTTTAACCAAATTTCACTAATAAATTAAATTGAAATTAAAAGGTAATTTTTAAAATATATGAATTCTATATTTATTTAAAAAATTAACAACTCCAAATATTCTATTTCAGCTAAAGCCCCACGTAAATATCAGGAACAGTTTAAACGGTTGATTGGTTCTGCTCCCAAACGGATCCTAGCCAGTGGGTATCATGCACCACTGTAAACGCTGACGTACGATCTGAGCCCCCCACCTCTCCTCGAGATCTCTAAGCTTGTCCGCTTTTACCAACCCAAACTGTAAAGTACGAGACAAAGCAAACCAACCAAACTTAACTCCATCTCCTTCACTCTTACCGAACAAAGCACTTCTCAGAGCTCAGAACATCAAGCCAAGTAAGCTTCTTCTTCTCACCCTTAATTTCTTTTAATAATTTATTGTTTATTTGTTAGTGGTGAAATGGGTTTCTGGTAATTTGTGAAGAAATTGATGGAAATAATTTATGATAAATTAGACTTCGGTGAAGTTTTTTTGTGGGGGAATTTATAGTTTATTTTTGGGTTTGGAAGTTAAAAAGAGAATGCTTTGAGTTAGTGGAGAAATGGGTCTGTTTTAATTTGTGAAGAAATTGGAGGAAATAATGGATAACATTACCAGATATTACCGGCATGCTGGAATGTGTGATTTGTTTCATGGAAGGTTTAAGGTTCCGAATTCGTTGCTGGTAGAAGTGAGGTTGAGTTGTTTGTTTGCCTATAAAGTGAGAGAAAATTAGAGAATTCAGGAAAAGAGTTAGTAGCCAACTGTGAGAAAATTATTTTATGTTATTCCATCAAGTGTGCTTAGTTTTATCAATTCCAAACATATGTACCATTGCTATTTCAAACTCTGTTTTGGCAATTCATTTACTCTATGTTGGCTTCTACAAACTTGATACATATGGACTACACTAACTAATTATCATATTGGAGAAATTGAAATATGAGTTTTAACATAGAACACGAGTTTGTAATTGAGAAATTATATGTCCGTGATATGATATTGTACCATTAACTTTATCAAAGCAATATTTTGGTAACAATACTGAGCTTCCGAATTTTGACTTATAATTTGATTATCCAATTTTAGTGGTCTGATTATCATTCCTTGTTTTATTTTTCCTCCAAGTTTCAGCAAAAGAGCAAAAAAGAAAATTTTGGGTGTTTGTGTGCTCTCTGCTTTTTTTATTTCCTAGAAAATAAGAAAATTGGCTTTTATTACTCCAACAATTTGCATTTGGGCTCTCTTGATCAGTTGTTTACTTACTTGAAAATTTATAGATTTTGGATTCAAAATCATTCTTGAGATAGTTCTTGGCGACATAGCAGGGTAATCTTTTCTTTGTTGACATTCTAGGCAAAACTTCCATATAGTTTGTTTATGCTGGTACAATGTGGTCGATGCATTATGAAGATAACTTTTTATCAAATCTAACCTGAAAGACATGATAAACTCTCTCTGGTTAAGAGAGAAGGAACCGAAAGGGAAAATTTTTTGTACAATATGGTCAAAAAAATTTGAGGTATTATTACGAAAATTTAGAGTGTATATTTAGGAATTCTTCTCACGACAGATAGCTTTTTGTGAGTAGTATATTTCATTACTTGAATTACTTAGTTTTCTTCTTTTTCTCTTTCCTAGTTTTAATTATTTCTCTACTATTTGCATCCTGCTTGCACTTAGTTTCCACATCCTGGAATTCGTCGGAGAATGATAACTTGGATAGTGTTTTCTAAATTTTATTTATTTTGTTTGATCATAGTCTAAAACTTACGAGATTTCATGATCAAAATATTTGCTTCTATGCCTGCAAAATGTGTTGTTAGCTGAACTTGAAACACTCCTATTGCATTCCATATATTGTAGATATATAATGGCAGGCTCTGCCAGACATGATTATGTAGATGGTGATGGAGGTTCAGATACTGAAACTTTAGAAAACTTTGATGAACATGAAGGCACGGACGATGGGCTGTTACCTTGCTACAATTCGCACAATGTTGTATATGATGACTTGAATTTAATGATACCATCAGTGGAACGTTTAACTGCAGAAAACTCAGAAAGTTTTGAACCATATACAGGAATGACCTTTCCATCTTTAGATGATGCAAGGGACTTCTATTATGAATATGCCAAGCGTACAGGTTTCACCATTCGAACAAATCGAATACGACACTCGCTAAAGAATATGGCTATTATTGGCCGGGACTTTGTCTGTTCTAGGGAAGGTTTTCGTGCCGCAAAACATACACTTAGGAAGGACAGGGTCCTTCCTCCACGACCAATTACAAGAGAAGGTTGTAAAGCGATGATTAGGTTGGCAGCAAGAGATGGAGGTAAATGGGTTGTTACCAAATTTGTTCGAGAGCACAACCACAAACTCATGGTTCATTGTAAATTTCCTGGGGAGCTGCCAATTGTAAATATACTCAGTGAGGTATGTCTATTTTAGGTTTTTATGGTTTACTTTTTAATGCTGCTGGTGTCTGAGTCTGAATTTTAAATTGAATGCCAAGGTTACTTGTAGTGCTACACATAATTTTTCAGAAAATCCCTTGGAGCTCTGGTTTCTAAAATTTTGACGGTAACTGAATTCTTAAATTCTATGGTTGACGCTGCTCAATCTGTCATTGGATTTTGCTGCAACCATATAGAATTCCTTGTGTGTTGTTTTTGTCTATTTTTGTAGAAATTCTACATTTAATGATCTGATTTTTAGGAATCAGTGTTCTGATTTTTAGGAATCAATGTTATGATTTTTAGGAATTAAATGTTATGATTTTTAGGAATTAATTTTCTGATTTTCAGGAATTAATTAGCTGAAATAAACAGATTTGGTCAAGGACTAAATCTGGTTAATTAGCTATCTTTATTATATATCCCTTGATCAAAGGGATTATTATTTTCTTTCCTTATTTATGGGAGATTTTCTCCTATAAATTTCCTTGTTCCTTGTACTGGAAATTGATTCAGAAATAAAATTAATACATTTTTCTTTTCCCTAATTATCTATATGGTATCAGAGCGGGAAATCTGATTTCTTCTCCCAAAAATGGTGAAATCTGGGGCTGCCATGACAGGAGATAATCCTGAATCTCCAACTTCCGGCCAGTCCCATGAGACACCTCACTCTTTCTCCACCACTCTTTCCGGTGGTGATATTTCTTCTCTTCATATCACAGCCCACAAGTTGGATGGAAAAAACTATCTACAGTGGGCACAATTTGTCAAAATTGTTATCTGTGGTCGGGGCAAACTTGGTTACATCACAGGTGAGCTTACTGCTCCCTCCCCAAATAGTCCCATCTATAATACTTGGATGGCTGAAAATTCTATTGTTCTCGTATGGCTTATCAACTCCATGGAGCCCAAGATTAGTCGTCGCTATTTGTTCTTTAAAACGGCTAAAGAAGTCTGGGATGCAGCCCGCAGAATGTATTCAAATCTTGGCAATGCTTCCCAAATATTTGAACTCCGGTTAAAACTAAAAGCTTTAAAGCAAGGTACAAGTTCAGTTACTCAGTATTTTTCTGATCTCCAAGATTTATGGCAAGAACTTGACCTATTCAATGATGATGACTCATGTTGTGCTGAGTGTATTGTTAAACAACGGCGCAAGCTTGAAAATGAACGGGTGTTTGATTTTCTGGCCGGGCTAAATCGGAATCTTGATGAAGTTCGTGGTCGTGTGGTAGCTCGAGATCCTTTTCCTTCAACAGAGGAGGCATTTGCTGAAGTACGACGTGAAGAGGGACGTCGTAAGGTGATGTTATCTGATGATCCTTCTCCTCTCACCTCTAACTCAGAAGGATCTGCCCTGGTGTCCAAGAATTTTACTTCGAATGGGAAATCCAATCATGATCCACGCATGAACAAGCGAGGAGAACGACCTTGGTGTGATCACTGCAATCGACCTGGTCATACCCGTGAGAAGTGTTGGAAACTCCATGGCAAACCTCTAGATTGGAAGCCAAAGGGAGCAGCAGAAAGTCGTGGTTTTACCTCAGTCAGAGAAACGCCACAACAGACACCTGAGACAAATCTGTTTAGCAAAGAACAGTTAGAACTGCTTAAAAAAATGTTCAATTCCTCTTCAATAGCACCACAGTCCTCTCAACATGATCCTATTGCGAGCACAAGTTTGGTGGCGCAAAGAGGTAATCCTGTAGTAGCTTTTAAATCACATATGGAAACCTCAACTTATTGGATAATAGACTCTGGTGCGTCGGATCACATGACTGGTAATGCTTCACTTTTTCATACATACAAACCCTATTCAGGAGACTTTATGGTGAGAATAGCTGATGGGTCTCTATCCAAGGTGGAAGGAATGGGTTCAGTGGTCATTTCCGATAATCTAACCCTAAAATCTGTCTTGTTGGTTCCCAAATTATCTTGCAGCCTATTGTCTATTAGTAAACTTACAAGGGATATGAACTGTGTTACTAAATTTTTCTCTACTCATTGTGAATTTCAGGACTTGGAATCGGGGAGGACGATTGGCAATGCTAAGGAGTGTGGTGGATTCTATCTTCTCAAGACTCATAGTAATCCTGATGAACAAACTCTATCTGCTAGTAGTGTCATTTCCTGGTTTGTCCAATAACGAAAATGCTATTATGTTGTGGCATTATAGATTAGGACATCCTAATTTTATTTATCTGAAAAAGTTGTTTCCCAGTTTATTCAATGATAAAACCATCAAACACTTTCAATGTGAGGCATGTCAAATTTCAAAACATGTGAGAAACAATTATCCAATCCAAGGTTATAAAACATCTCATCCTTTTTCAATCATTCATAGTGATATTTGGGGACCTTCTCGGGTTAATAACATTTCTGGATTTAAGTGGTTTATCTCTTTCATTGATGATCATACAAGAGTGACATGGGTGTATTTAATGAGACAAAAATCAGATGCAGGTATCATCTTGAAAAGTTTCTTTAGTATGGTCCAAAATCAGTTTCAAGCTAAAATCAATATCTTTAGGACTGACAATGCCACAGATTATTTCAATTCAATCCTGAAAGATTATTTTTCAACCCACGGAATAATCCACCAGAGTTCTTGCGTGAATACACCCCAACAAAATGGGGTTGCAGAACGGAAGAACAGACACCTCTTGGAGGTGGCCCGATCCATTATGTACACCATGAATGTCCTAAGTTATTTTTGGGGGGAGGCCGTCCTCACAGCTACATATCTCATCAATAGAATGCCATCTAGAGTCATTCGTTTTCAAACACCATGGCAAACACTTTACCAATCCTATCCTCAGCTTCGAATATTCTCCATCCTTCCACTAAAAATATTCGGGTGCACTGCTTTTGTCCATAACCACCAACCTAACCCTAGCAAACTTGATCCTAGAGCCATAAAATGTTTGTTTCTAGGATATTCCTCCACTCAAAAAGGGTATAAATGTTACTCTCCTGTTACCAAGAAAACCTATATCACTATGGATGTAACTTTCTTTGAGAATCAACCCTATTATCATAAAACCCACATTCAGGGGGAGAACTCAAACACAAATGAATGTGGTTTTTGGCTGCCTAATGTCACAATACCCGAGCCTGCCTTTACTCCTGCCACTAATGTTCCAACGGTTAATCCGAGCCTACAAAATGAGTTGGAAACTGAGTCCCCTTCAAAAAAGGCATCCTACGGACCATATAGACCTTCATCTGAGCCTACCCTGCCTATTCTCACACCAGAAAATTTAGAAATGTTTCCCAATACACTCACTCCAGAAACCCACAATACTACCGACAAAGAGTTACGTGTTTATTCAAGGAGGAAAAAGGTCCTAGAAGAGGAGTCCCCAACATTTTCTGAGCAAACTCAAGAGTCCAATCTGACTAATCCAAGTTCAGAACTTTCAGGTAACACAACTCATAACTTTCACACTGATAATGACTTAGGCATCCCTATTGCATTAAGGAAAGGAGTAAGATCCTGCACCCAACATCCTATACATTGGTTTGTTTCATATAAGGGATTGTCCTCTCAATATCGTGCCTTTGTTACTAATATGTCTACTGCTGAAATACCTAGAAATGTTCAAGAAGCTCTAGGTAAGCTTGAGTGGAGGGCAGCTATTGAAGAAGAGATTAGAGCCCTTACGAAGAATGGCACATGGGAACTCTCTGAATTACCACAAGGAAAACGACCAGTGGGATGTAAATGGGTCTTCAACGTCAAATACAAACCAGATGGAAGTATAGATCGGTATAAAGCCAGATTGGTAGCAAAAGGATTTACTCAAACTTACGGTATTGACTACCAAGAAACCTTCTCCCCGGTTGCTAAGTTAAATACCGTTCGTGTTCTACTCTCACTAGCTGCTAATCTTGACTGGCCCCTGCATCAAATGGATGTCAAGAATGCATTTTTAAATGGAGACCTAGAGGAAGAAGTATATATGGAGATTCCACCTGGATTTGAGACCAAGAACAACGTCCACAAAGTGTGCAAACTTCAAAAATCACTTTATGGACTTAAACAATCACCAAGGGCTTGGTTTGACAGATTCATAAGAGCAGTCAAGCAACATGGGTACATACAGGCGCAAGCCGATCATACCATGTTTGTCAAACACTCGACAAATGGGAGGATTTCTATTCTTATTGTGTATGTGGATGATATAATTATCACCGGAGATTTTCATGAAGAAATTGAGAATCTAAAGAAGGGACTCGCTAAAGAATTTGAAATTAAAGACCTAGGATATCTCAAATATTTTCTAGGAATGGAGGTCGCTAGATCAAAAGCAGGGATTGTTGTTTCTCAACGAAAGTATGTCTTGGACCTACTCAAGGAGACAGGTATGTTAGGGTGTAAGCCAGCTGACACGCCTATGGAACCTGGTTACAAAGCATGCTTAGAAGAAGAGAGTTTACCCATTGACAAAGGAGGGTACCAACGCCTAGTGGGGAAACTCATTTACCTCTCCCATACTAGACCTGACATTGGATTCGCCGTTAGCTTTGTAAGTCAGTTTATGAATGATCCGAAAGAAGTTCACCAAGAGGCAGTAAATAGAATTCTTAGATATCTCAAAATGTCACCGGGAAAAGGGTTGTTTTTTAAGAGAAATACCACCAAAAAGATTGAGGTTTTCACTGATGCTGATTGGGCTGGAAGCATAACTGATAGAAGATCTACAACTGGCTATTGTACCTACGTTTGGGGAAATTTAGTCACATGGAGGAGTAAAAAACAGACAGTGGTAGCAAGAAGTAGTGCTGAAGCAGAATTTCGAGCCTTAGCACAAGGAATCTGCGAAGGAATGTGGCTGAAGAGAATACTTGAAGAATTGAGAGTTACAAACACTTCAATGAAGGTATTTTGTGATAACATGGCTGCAATAAGTATTGCTAAAAATCCAGTCCATCACGACAGAACTAAGCATGTGGAGCTGGATCGGCATTTTATCAAGGAGAAGATTGAGGGTGGCATACTTAGTCTCAGCCATACTCCAACCAATCTTCAAATAGCTGATGTTCTTACAAAAGGTCTTCCAAGAATTAAATTCGAACTACTGATATCCAAGCTGGGAATGATTGACATTTACTCCCCAGCTTGAGGGGGAGTGTAGAAATTCTACATTTAATGATCTGATTTTTAGGAATCAGTGTTCTGATTTTTAGGAATCAATGTTATGATTTTTAGGAATTAAATGTTCTGATTTTTAGGAATTAATTTTCTGATTTTCAGGAATTAATTAGCTGAAATAAACAGATTTAGTCAAGGACTAAATCTGGTTAATTAGCTATCTTTATTATATATCCCTTGATCAAAAGGATTATTATTTTCTTTCCTTATTTATGGGAGATTTTCTCCTATAAATTTCCTTGTTCCTTGTACTGTAAATTGATTCAGAAATAAAGTTAATACATTTTTCTTTTCCCTAATTATCTATAATTTTCAATCATGATTAAGCTTATCCATGCTTATGATTTTTATTATTATTATTATTATATCATTTAGTTTGAAATGTAGAACAGAGGGTGGAAAATGTTGAACTTCAAAATAAATTGGAGTATTTTTAACAAATATTCTTAGTAAATACTTCTGTCAATGGTTTCATATTGTTCCTTGCTTGCTTCTCTTGAGAGGCATAAGCGTTACTAACTATAAAGGCATCTCACAAGTTTTGAGTCATTATAACCCAACTCTCTTTATTGTTGGTATACTTCTTTAGTTTTCTTTTAGTCTCATTGGGAACTGTTGTTGGACCTGGAATGATAGGTTAGTTTATTCAGTTTTGTTTTGATAATAAGTGGATTTCTGTTCCATTACACTTTTATCAGAATATAACTTTTCATTAATATGCGTATATATATATACACGCATATTCATGAAAAGTTATATTATATATATATTGCATCTTTATAACCTATTGCCTAGGTAACATGTATGAAGCCAATTCGCTGATGTCTTCCAATCTTTGGTGGCAGAAGTTACCAATAACAGCTTTATGCAATCAATCAGTCACTAGTTTAGTCTTATAGTTATTGCTTCTAAAATGATTGTTATCATGAAACATGCAGGAAGAGAAAGATAAGAAAATCCTGGATCTGTACAACGAACTACAGCATGAAAGAGAACGGTCTGCAGCAGTCCAACAGCAGCTACACATGGTTCTGAAAGATCTCGAAGAACATGCTGAGTTTATGTCTATAAGAGTTGAAGACATCTTCAGCAACTTGAAAGAAATTGAACTTGATGATCTGTAGCTTCTCAGCCAAAGAACAGAAAAGCACAATATTTTATATCGGATAGGTAACTCAATAGTGATTTCTTGACTACCAAACGAGACCATCAACTTCACCTAGCCAATGTTTTCGAAAGCTGAATTCATCATTTGCCATTGGCGTGACAAATGCTACTTGGAAAACACCACTAAAGGAAGGAAAAAAGAAGCATTTTGGGGTTTTTTATGGACTTTCCTCAATCGGTAGAGTTTCTTCTTTTTCAAGCTGATGAAGATGATTATTACGGATTCTTTGACTGTTCAACTGAGGCAATCGATGGCCTGGTGGCCAGGCTTTGGAAGTTATCCACGCTCCAGTTGATTGGAAATGCCTTTTCTTTGTCACCTGTGCAATTGTTTTCATGAGCTAACTGCATCAAGGCAAGGGAGGCTTCTTATTGTTCGTGTTCCTTTATGTAGCTATTTGAGCCACTTTTTTTTTTTGTTTTTTATTTTTGTTCCAAAATATTGGTTCGAGGAGAAATTGCTCTGCCATGTTTGACAAGATTTTAGTCACCCATTGAGTGAAGGACTCCAGCCTAAGGGTGGTATTTTTCAGATGGTAAAAATCTTGGTTTACTAGAAAAATTATCTTTGACATTGGAGTGTTGAGAAATATAAGATACTAAACCTGTGATGATTTGATTTATGGGTCATATTAACATGTGTGTATATATGTCAACATAACAAATATATTAAGTTTTAATTGTCAATTTAGGTTGTAAAAAAAATGGCTGTAATTAAGTGGTAGGTGTAATATTTTTTTTAATTTATTTTTTCATCTCAGACGATTTTGCCAAGCAACGATTTTGCCAACCTTCTCCTCTACCGTATCCATCCTCCCATCACCTTTCTTCGCCATGCCCAAGTAAATGCTTTGATACCAATTTGTTATATCTGTGTTTCTCACACACACACTCTCATAGCAACAAGCACACAAGATAGGAAATTGAGTAGAAATTTATAGTAGAGTCAGTAGGTAGAAGAACTGCAGAAAAATTTATATAAATCCGAAAAGGTAGCAGACTGTTCAAGAGGTCTATCAGCCCTCCTTTAGAAAAACTGTAATAATTTTCACACAATGGCTGAATATCCTCCTCTCCCCTTACACACACACACTCTCTCTCTCTAATTCTCTAACTAACTATGCACTTTTCCCAAGGCTTGGATAACTAATTCTCTAACTAACTATGCACTTTTCCCTAGGTTTGGATAACTAAGTCTCCGCAGGCCATTCATCAACACAGCAAAACAGAAAATAAAATGGGTTCACATTTTTGCCCATTGATCCCGCAATTCACATTTTTGCCCTTCGTTGCTCATTACATTGGTGGCGTCTAGCGTTCGTGAATCTATTAGGAGGTATATCACATTCATTCAGTGTAAGCTCACTTATCCTTGGCACGATCCAAATGCTTGACTTCTCGAAACAAAAAAGTGGTTTATGCTTATCTTGGAAGATTAGTAGCTGAACCCGAAACAATTAAGGGTCTTAACATCTTATGCTCATGAAAGACTTTTAGCATTGCCTGAATGATTATTGATTTGCAAACTTTTGTCAGCTGTATAATTTCATTGTCATTTCAAATCCTGTTTTTAAAGAATAAAGCTGTCAATTTGTTAAATGTTACATTAACATTACATTTCCGTGTTAAAATGTTGGCATTTATATTTTCTTGGTCATACTGTTTTTATCTATCAAGTTGCCATCCTTGTGTTTGTGTCTTGAAAGGTAGGCATGTTAGTAACATGATTAATAACTCAAAAACTTTTAATACTCATTTGAATTCAAGAGGGAATCTAAAGTTATGAGACCTGTAATGAGTTTTAGCAGTTCTCAATTCCCAAATCATGCAATAAGAGGTTTTATTGTGAAAGATGGAAGAAATAGTGATAATTTTATTAATTATGGATGATTATAAATACATACTTAAGTGGCTATACAAAGAATTCTCTAAGATAAAGAATAGGGAAACTATTTATAGTAATCAATCAGATCCATAATTAAAGGAATCTTTTTATATTTATAATAATCAATCAGACCCATGATTAATGGAATCCAAATATCTTTCCTCATAAAACATTGATTCCTTCCTAATAATCAGAGATTATATTAGCTGTATACTTCCACACTTCTCTTCAAGCTGGAGAATAGATATCTTCCATTCTTAGCTCGGAAATAATCTCATGAAATGTAGGACTATTGAGTCCTTTAGTCAAAACATCTGCTAGTTGATTCCCCAAGGACACATATGGTGTGGCCACACTCTAATTTTTCCTTGATTAAAATGTCTATCAGTTTATCTCAATGTGTTTTGTCCTATCATGTCGGAGTAGATTATGAGCAATGTTTATTGCTGACTTCTTGTCACAATAAAGCTTCATTGGTCCTTCCTACTTAATCTTCAAATCATCTAGGATGATTTGTTACCATAGTAATTCGCATACATCTTGAGCCATTGCTCTGAACTCTGACTCCACATCAGATCTTACCACCCCATTTTGTTTCTTACTCCTCCATGTTACCAAATTCCCTCCAAGAAACAAGCAGTAGCCAAATGTGGATCTCCTATATGTGGATGATCCTCCAAAAATTTGCATCTGTGTAGGCTTCTAAAGTAAGTTGATTATTTCTTTTGAATAAGACTCCTTTACTTGGATTGTCTTTCAAGTAATAAAGCACCTGATAGGTAGCCTGCAAGTGTGTCTCCCTTGGATCATGCATAAACTGACTTATCATACTTACTAAGTATGCTATGTCTGGTCAAGTATGAGGAAGATAGATAAGCTTCCCTGCCAATCTTTGGTACATCTCTTAGTCTATAGTTGAATCTTCCTTTGCATCCTCACATTTATGATTAGGCTCAATAGAAGTAGCTACTGGTTTATAAGCAAGCTTTCCTGTTTTCTTCAAAAAGTCTGTTATATATTTGTTTTGTGAAATAAAGATGCCCTGTCTCAAATATGCAACCTCAATTTTAAGAACATACTTCAATCTTCGAAGCTCTTTTATCTCAAATTCCTTGACTAGACATTGTTTCAAAGGTTATTTCTCTTTCTCATCATTTCCCGTCACAATTATGTCATCCACATATACCAAAAGAGTTGTCACTTCCTCTAAGTCAGAATGCTTTATAAAAAGTGTGTGATGATCTTCTTGACTCTATCTAAAACTTGTGGTTTTCATTACTCTAGCAAATCTCCCAAACCAGGTTCTAGGCAATTACTTAAGTTCATATAGAGTTTTTCACAGTCTACACACCTTATTAGTTATTTCTTTTGTTCTAAAGCGGGGTGAAATGCTCATTTATATTTCTTCTTCTAGGTCTTCATGCAAGAAGGCATTCTTCACATCATGCTGTTGAAGTTGCCAATTAAAATGAGCCAATAATGATAGCAAAATTCTCACAGTATTCATTTTTTCCACAGGAGCAAATGTCTCCTGATAATCTACTCCATATGTTTGAGTATAGCCTTTGGTAACCAATCATGCCTTATATCTTTCTAGAGAACCATCAGCCTTGTATATCAAAGTGAAAACCCTTTTGTTATCTACCAAAATTTTCCCTTTTGGTTGATCAACAATCTCCCATGTTTTTTTTTCTTTTCAACACATCCATCTCTTTTCTCGTAGCATTCCTTCATTCTCTTTTTGATAATGCCTCATATAAAGTGTTAGGTACAGAAATAGTATTTATATTCATAATAAAGTTTCTATAAGATGGTGAAAAATGTTTAAGACACACATAATGAGATAGTTGATATAAGGGACTTCTTGTGCATTCTGTGGTACCTCTTTTTAAAGCATTAGGCAGATCAGAATCTTTTGTATGTGAAAAGTCAGAACCTATCATGTTTTCATTAGTAGAGCTTGGATTGGAGTCTTGGACTTGTATCGGACCAGTAACAATTATTTTCCTCGAGTGCACCTATGGAAATCTATAAGAGTCATAAATATGTATAAACACTTGAGTAGGAATGGATTTTGAGATAGACTCTGACTGTAATGTCCATTGGGCTGTGAAGAAGGCCCAGCCCAGCCCAAGAAAATAATTAATTAATTAATTAATTTAAAAAAACAAGAGAAGGGGGGAGACGGAATTAGGAGAGAGAAAGGAGGGGGAGGCCGATCACTGTTCACCGCCGGCTTTGACCGCCGATTTCAGCCAATTTTCGGCGAGTCTCCGACCCCACAATATGTCGTTTTGAAGCTTGTAATGTCCTCTTTCCATCCATATATATATTGTCCTTGGGTTATTCACCGTTTTTGCAGATCGAAGCATGGAAGCCGACGGCTTCCTATGTGTTTTTCGGCCAAAATCCGGTGAGTTACCGGTAAATTTTTACATTAAATTAAAGCTTGTTCTATGCTCTTTC
Source organism: Boswellia sacra (assembly GCA_013180625.2). Classification (NCBI taxonomy): domain Eukaryota; kingdom Viridiplantae; phylum Streptophyta; class Magnoliopsida; order Sapindales; family Burseraceae; genus Boswellia; species Boswellia sacra. The sequence goes on from SNVD02012892.1 coordinate 551,831, forward strand.
TAACCATACCATTTTTGTTACATGTTGATATACGAATTTTACAAATCAGAGAGAAATGAAATTCGGTCACTATTCACTCATCGGCGACGATATTCCGGCGACATTCCCAGTATGCTTTCCGGCCATCAAAAGAATTTTTATAATATTATTCATCCATAAAGGAGCTTAAATTCAATGAGTAGATTATATTTTGAGAATTTCATATTATATTAAAGTGTATTAAATTTAAGTTTTTTTTCATATGATTTAAGTTATTAGTTTGATTAATTGAGTTATATTAAATGTTTTTAGGATAGTTAATGATGATGTATGTATTTGGAAATAAATACGTGTAAATTATTAATTGTGGATAAGAGAGATAGTTACGGGTAGTGCTAATAGATTAGTTTTTGAATATATATATATATATATATAGTAAGTGTAGTCTTGAAAAGTTTGAGTACAATAGAAAAATAAATTTAAAGTGACAGATGTAGAATGAATGTATGTTAAATGATAATAGAAAGTAGAAATTTTTTTTTTTTTTATGATTGGAAAGGAGACATTTATAATTATATGAATTGGAATAGTAAATTGAAGTATTTAGTTATTTTCTTTAAATACATACACATGTTGAAGAAATAATGTTTTTTTTTATTTACAAAATGATGAGTGATTTTATATTTAGATTAATAGCAAATTAAAAAGAAAAAGTTTTAGAAAATTAGAATTTAATTCTGCAGGGGTGGCAATGCCAAATTCTAAAACTGCGTAGTAGTAGGGGTTGAATTACAAATTTAAAAAACTGTTCCAAAATTTGTAGGGACCTGAATGCAGAATCCTAAAAATTTTAGGATAGTAAAAAAGATTTCAGTTAATGCATGATATTTAAGAATTTAGAAATCTTTGAAATTTTGAATTGAAATACTTGGGAAATTAGTTAAATTTTGAAGTATAATTTTATGAAAGGATGTTATATAGTATGTTATATGGAAAGTATGAGATTTTGAAATAAAAATATAAACTATGGTTTATAGTGAGATGAAAAGTATTTTATTTTATGAATATTTTATAAAGTCTTAGAAAGAGTAGGAGATTTATTTTTTTGGATAATTAGAAATATGTTTTAGTGTTTACTTAGTGATGTTTATTTAGCATTTTATAGAATTTCTGAGAATTTTAGCGAATTTAAAAGAATTCAAGTTAGTTTCTTTTGTATTTTTTTGAAGGTAAATAGACCAATTTATTATACTTGTTTCAATTATTAAGATGTTTCAAAATTAGTTTTCAAAATAGTTACAGACATAAATTTTAGTTTCAAAATTAGTTTTGAACAAAGATATAACCGTTTCAAAGAAAGATTCATAATTTATATATATGAATTGTTTTCTATATTATTATAGATGCATATTCTACCATTTTATAGAAAGTGTAAGAGCATAATAATTACGATAATTTTTTTATAGTAATTTGATTTTGATGATTTCTTAAAATATTTGTAATTATTCTTTTAAATATTTATCATGGATTTTCAAGGATTCGGATAGTATCAGTTTCAGCCTACATAAGTTTTACAGATTTTGATAAATTTGCTTGAGAAGCAATGATTTAGCATATAAAGCATAATTCGAAAAGAAATCAATTTTAGCAGCAATAAGAAAGTTTAATTATATTATACTAAGCTAGTACCCAGCTCACTTAGACAGTGAGACAGCAGATTTCAGACAGAAAGTTATTCAGATAGAGGCATTTGGGGCCCGTTCAGACACACATAGAGGCTTTGGGCCATGTGATCTGGGCGCTTTAGCCCTTTGGGGGCAGTTCTACGTATGCTTATGATCAGATAGTAGGCCTGTGCGATGTTGGATCTCGTCAGGCAAGATCAGACAGTTTCAGGGGTAGTTGTTTAGTATAATGAAAAGAGTTTTTTTGAATATGTTTATATAAGTTAGTTGAGAAAAAAGCATGATTCACAAAAGTTTCTTTTGAAAGAAGATTTTTAAGGAAAGTATGTTTTTTATAGTAAATAATTAAAGCGATGATTTTAGCATATCATCACGAGTTTTATTTTACAAGATTGAGAAAATATGTATCCTTTTCACTGTTTTTAAAGAGTATAGAATCAAGCAATTTTATTTGAAAATTTTTAATCAAAAGTTATTTGTTTTGAAACTTCTATGAGAGATTTGATGATATTTTGACAAGTACGATAGATTTTTCTTAAGTATAAATATGATACGAGTTTTCTAGTTAGAAATGTATTATATGATTTTATTATGAGATAGTCATAGTCATGCAATTTATGATTAGAATAAATTTAGCAAGTGATTGAGTATATGATGAGAGGAATATTATTTAAAAGTTCTATGTTATTTTATTTCTTTTGGCATCTGTTTATACATTTTTTTTCAGAAAAAGAGATATAGTGATATATTTTGCAGTGTGTACGGGACTAAATAAGGGTGGTTTAAAGTAAAGGTACGTAACTCATTTGCTTATATAGTTTAAGAATATTAAGTTATTTAGGTAAGTAAGTTGAAGAATTATATAAAGTATTTTCTTTACAGAGGGTTAATAAATTTTTTATAGTTGTATTATAAGAATGAAGTTTATAAAGAAAGTTGAGAAGAAATAGTCGTTTGTACGTTATTTTGGAAAAAAGAGTATACTGGTTCCCTTTTAAAAGTAATTATACATTGTATTTTGTTTTAAGAAAAATGAGATTTTAGAGCACAAAGCTTTATTCAAGAAATGAGTTGTATGAAATAAAGAAAGTAATATTTTATGTAATAAAATTTGTCCACTCACTGAGCCTTTAGCTTACTCTTTTCCTATTCTTTTTCTCAACCAAGTGCTACAGGTTTGGTGCTAAGCTATCTCTGATGCTAGGGAAGGCCACACGATGTATAATAATTTTTCATGCATTGAAAGTATTTCTTTTTTTTTATGTATTGTATAAGCTTTTAAATATTAAGTATGTTGAATATGACTTATTTATCTTTTAGTATGTTGTGGTTGATAAGGACGAAAGTCCCAAAAGAAGTTGGGATGAGGAATAGTTTAAAAGTGTATAAATGTGTGTTTTTGCAGGGGGTTTTCTTCAAATTTAGGGGAAACTCTGCCGGTTTTTCATTAAAATTTTCGAAGGATTTTTTTTAGTATTTTACATAAAAGACCTGAACTAGAAATAATCTTTTTATGAATAGTTTTATCAAAGCGACAGAGCAAAAAGTGTGAAAAAAATAGTTAATTAAAGACTGTTCTCTTAGTGAACAGTTTTAGGCACGATTTACCCGTGTAGCTAGGGGTGGGTCGTGTCACTGACATTGGTTTAGTAGATACTGTTTTAATAGACACGGGTTCAGACTCTGACATAGGTTCAATGGACACTGGTTGAGTCGACTCAATGGAGATGTTTTGAGAATTGGAGGGAATTTATGGTAGGTTAAGTGAATGAAAATCAAAGTCTTTATCTTCCATTAGTGAAATCTCCCCTTGAAGACAACACTGTGTAAAGAAAGGTTTGTTTTAAACGAAAGTGACAACTATAGAGATATAAAAATTTTTTAAGGAAGGGTGATAACATTTGTATCCCTTTTGTCTAGAGGAATAGCCAATAAACACACACTTTATTGCTCGAGGTTCCAATTTTCCTATATTTGGGCTATGAGCATGGACAAATGAAATACACCCAAAGATTCTAGGTATGAGACCATTGGAAGTGCGAAAATGTGGATAAATTTTGGAAAGGATGTCCATGGGGGATTGGAAATCCAACACTCTAGATGATAGTCTATTAATTAAGTATGTGGCAGTAAGAACAGCCTCCCCCTAATGGTGTTTGGGAACATTCCCATGAAATAGCAGTGCTCTAATGGTGTTAAGCAAATGGGAATTTTTCCTTTTGGCAATCCCGTCTTGCCATGGTGTATGTATACAGGATGACTCATGAATAATCCCCTCTTTTTTCAAAGTAAGAAGATAAGACTTGGTTAAAAAAATCTCGTGCATTGTCAAACCTAAAGCTTTTAATTTTTATCCCAAACTAGTTTTGAACCATGGAATAAAAATTAGGAACAACACTACTCGTATCATATTTGTGTTTGGGCAAAAATGTCCAAGTGACACGAGTACAGTCATCAACTAGAGAAAGAAACCATTGTGAACCTAAAAATGTTTGGAACTGTAGCAAGTCCCCAAATATCACTATGAATTAGGTGAAAAGGATGAGAACTTCTTTTATTACTAATAGGAAAAGATACACAAGCATGTTTTACAAGCTCGCAAATATCACAATGAAAATCTATAATATCTAATTCTTCAAACAAGGTAGGAAACAAATATTTTAAAACTCTAAATGATGGATGACCAAAATGAAAATGATGAAGCCAAATGGCATCTTTATTTGAGAAAGTAAGTAGTGATAAGGACAATTTAGTCATGACTATTTTTGAAGTCCTTTTGGGACTTGAACTATGTTTGTTTCATTTCTGGTAACGAAAGCTGATCCTTTTGGGACTTGAGGTTCAAGCATAACACCCTTTCGGATTTCTTTTGCTCGAATTAAAGAAATAGTCTCCTCCAACGATGGTGTCTCCTCTTTTTTGAGAATCTGGACCCTCACCTGCTGAATTTCAGGATTAAGTCCAGCAAGAAAATCATAGATTCGATCCTTCTCAATGACATTTTTTAATGTTGTAGTATCTTCTGCGCACTTCATCTCAATGATCCGCTAATGATCAAGCTCCTGCCACACACTTTGCAACGCCCATATTCAGTTACAGATTTGCGTCCTTGTTTGGTTGCACCAACATTGACTTTGATCTTGTACACTTGAGGTGCATCTCGCGCTTTTGAATAAGTCCGTCAAATTGAGTCTCATATATCTCTTGGAGCAGTGAAAAACATGCAGGTATAATTAATCTCAGGGTTGATTGAGTCCCATAGCCATGACATGATCATCGAATCTGCCTCATCCCACGCATCAAATCTTAGATCACCCTTTCTTGGTCCAGTTCCTAAAAGATAGTTGAGCCACCCTTTTCCCTTCAAATAAGTTCGAACAAATTGGGACCATTTTAAATAATTTTTTTCATTCAGTCTATATGCAGCCAAAACATTCTAGAGATCTCCTGTAGCCTGATTTGAATCGACTTTTTCAGATTTGGTAGAGGCAGTTTTAATCTTAGAGGTAGACATGGTGTTTTAGGAAAATAAGAAAGGAATAAGACTATTGATCAAAGAAGGCTTAAAGGAATCTATTTTAGCAATGAAGGCTAAAAAAAAAATATAATTAAACGAAACCAAGAAAAAAGCCTAGAGCTCTGATCCCCTATTGTAAAAGATGGGACCAATAGTGAATATTTTATTAATTATGGATGATTACAAATACACAACTTAGTGGCTATATAAAGAATTCTCTAGAGACAAAGAATAGAGGAAAACTATTTACAGTAATCAATCAAGCCATAATTAAAAGAATCTTAATATATTTATAGTAATCAATCAGACCCATAATTAAAGGAATCTGAATATCTTTCCTAATAATCAGAGATTATATTAGTTGTATACTTCCATAGGTTCAATAAATCTTTCTCAACCAACAATTCTTTTGTATCTTTTAATTTTTTTTCAATTTCTAGTTCTTACCACTGCTCAATGCAGATGGCAAGAGTATACAGTAAATGGGAAGAATCTAATTGTCCTCAATTTGAATGTTTGGACGTGTCTTCTGTTACTTTTTCTGAAGATCTCTTTGGTTCTTATATCTCTTCCCAATTGCATGTGTCTTCACAAGCCATATGAGAACCTCAAAACTACAGTCTTCAATTTGATTCGGGTCTGTCTTTTGGTGCTTGTTATGCTTTCTATTCCTAATTATTTTTGGTCACATCAAGACCTCTTTTATGCTAAACTCTGAAGCTTTGCTTCTTGTGCATTTCCTATAGGATATTGCAGTGTTGATTTGTACATGCATGAGTGTATTAATCTATGAAAAGGTGACTTTTTTTATGAGGGGAAAAACAGAACTCATGCCCCTACCGACCTTTATCAAATAGTGTTTACATGATATCTCTTGTCAGCATAAGATCAGATATTGAGTTCATTACATATTTTCTTTGTGTTATTGTATGCTGCAAGTGTTACGTACATGGATAAATTCTGCTTCTTCTTTCCACGCCCAATTGCAATTTTGTTTTAATTAGGACATGAATTTTTGAATCGGTTTGCTGTGCATAAATAAATTAGTCCTATTATTTTCTTTTTTTTTTAGGATGAATTATTTTTTGCAAACAATGTTATCATATTTGAGTTAGGATCGTTGCCTGCTCCATTGTTTCCTGTAAACATTTTAAAATAAATGTATCAAATGGAGGAAAGATGAGAGTACTCTCTCAAGCCATTAGAAATAGAGGCTTAATGCCATAAACCAGTTCTGTTTTTCTGATTATGTGTAAGACTTTAAAGATGTTGTATAAATAAGGTTATCAAATTTAAGTTGATGAGATCCTGCATTTTCTGCTATTTCCATTAGTTGATGGGCAACCTTTTACAAGTAAGTATGACAATGCTAGTGAATGTCGGAAGTGAGGTTTAAGTAGAGAGTTTTGATTGTCACTCATAAGATTCTTGGATAAGAACTATAAGAGGGTGTGTGACTGAAAGTTTCTCCAATTTATATATATGAGCCCTATTTCACGGTAACTTTCGTCAAAATATCTGAGGTTTCAAAATAAGGGATTTTACTTCTCTGCTTTGCATCCCTTCTCGTGTTTTAGGTTCACTATTTCTTATATCTATTAATATATACTTTGTGAATCACAATTCTTACAAATCAAGTGCACCAAGAAATTCAATAACTTGCTAGGGATATTTAGGTTTGTCTTGAAACCTTATGCATAACAGTCTAAGATAAGCGTATTGTATGTAAAGTCACTAAGATAAGCTTTGTTCTATTTTTTCCAAATATGTATCTTAATTTTCATATACACATTTCGAGGAAGGAAATTCTTCAACGTGCCATTTGGATGCCTACAAACTTGTTTGAACTAACAGAATCATTCTATTTAATATTATGCATCTTTTTCTTGATTGAATGGGTATATTCCAGAACTAGCTTTGAAAGTTAATGCAGTGACTAACAATATGAAAGAACTTGAATGTGAAGAGCAAGAAACTTCGTACTCTGACTTTAACAAACACAACAGCTGTTTTGTACATTTAACGAACTCAACATTGGCTATAATGTTTAATCACTCGGGTATGCAACTGAACGATATTTAATGACAATATGGTCAAGACTTAAGGGGCATTGAAAGTTAATGAATAAAAATTTTACAGTACAATCATTTTAATATTGAAAAAAATTACGATAGCTTAAGATGATGTTTAATTTTATCAGTGACAAAAAGATACAAGCTCACATTGAAATGGTAATTTTAAATTTTTCTTGGAATAATTTTTGGAAATAATAGCAATACATGTCCTCTCACATGCAATGTCTCATGTGCTCTTTTGTTTGCATGTAAGATCGGGTCTTATAATATTTTTTTTTATTTTTATGTAGATCAATATAATTTCTTTTTTAACTTGTAGTGGGTGGATTTAAAACTTAGATGGTTAAGTCAAAAAACTATAATGTCATGTTAAGTTTGTCACTTTACCTAAAAACTTAAATTAGTACAAGTGAGTCTAAAATTATTTTGATATTTCAATAATTTCGGAGTTGGAACGAACTATTGGGATGCATAAAACTATATTTTCATTTTATATGTTACAATATATATGTCAAAATCATCTTTGTTTGGGGTGGAGGTGTCTCCCTTTCTCTGTTTCTAATTGTAGTATCCTGGTCCACATTTATATTCTTATGATTTTTCATTTCATATATATATATATATATATATATATATATATATATATAGACACACAAACGTCAAAATCAGCGTAATATAATCAATTATTAAAATTTTCTTGTATGTTTCATTTCACACATAATTCCAGAGTTAATGATATATTTAATGTTCAAAATTTCAAATCATATAAGAATGGCATTTTTGTCAATTAATTTTAATCTTAATCACATATTTCCGATTCATTGGTCCACATTTGTATTCCGTGTTTAACTAGAATTGTGTGAATGTATATCTTCTTCTTTGTAAACCATTTTTTTGACTTCTCGACTTCGCCTTCCTTTTCTTTTATTACCTTTAAAACCCAACGTTTAATCCCGGCTCTTCTAAAACAAGACACGTGACCGTGACTTGTTCATGGACTTGACCTTAAATTTATACTTGATGACTTCTAAATTTCAGGTCAAATGCTTTCAATCCTCTTTTTATTTATTAATTAATTTATTTTTGATTTCATTAGATGCCACTTTTTTTAATTAATATATAATGATAAATCTTAAACCACTTTTATACCACTTCTCACGACACTCAATATTAAATTTAGATTTTTTCATAATAACCTTAAATAAATTATTAATTATTCTAATGATGTTTGACTTTTTTTTGTCAATTTAACCTTTAATTAAATTATTATTTGATTTTAATGGAGTTTGAATTTTTTTTTTCTTCAGTTTTGTTAGATCGTTACAGCTCTTAGTTTAAACAATAACCTTAATAATCAAAATCTTTTCAATGATAAGTCATAGCAAATGGTCATTTTCATACCAAATGTGTTCACAGTATAAGACTATAAATCTTTAGTATTGACGCAATAAGATGATTATTATAATCTTTATTTTCAACAAGAAAAAAGAATTATATTATGAGCTTGATGATAAAACGTGAGAGACAAAAAAATTTTACTAAACAAGATTATAGTTAATAATTAAAATTTCTTTTCATAATACAATGATTTTAGCAATACTTCTATTTTTAAAGATAAAAAGAAAATTAAATAAATTATTGTCTAACATTTTTCTGGTTGAATTCATTTGATTCTTGGCTGCTTATCTGAATGATTAATGCGTGGATCAGCAAGACATGTGCGTGCGAGAAGGAAATTATAATTTCTTTGCCAGATTTTAGAAGATTCGATTTACGAAGTCAATTGCCACCGGCCCACCATCAAGGCGTGTGAAGCATGGTAGGGCTTCACTGTAATGGAGGAGAAGGAAAGAGCAAGGAAAGCAGCAATCAACATGGTATTAAATTGGGTCACTTTCCACTTCATAAGTCTTCACTTGCTCTCTCTCAGTAAAATTAAAAAGGATCGACAATTAGCGGATTGATTGTGATGCGAAAACCCAAAAAAAAAAAAAGTTTGAACAGAAAATTAGATTCTATTAAATTTAATAAAATACGATTGAATAATAAAACAAGCGTAAAGCATACTTTTTTATATACTAAAAAATGATAACTCGACTCAAATTAACTCAAAATAAGAAATTCTAATATAAATTAGAAAGCAATTAAAATACTAAATGCAAATTCCAAAATGAAAATACATACATACATATATATATATATATATATATATATATTCCATTAAATAGGGATGTAATTGAAAACATTTTTTTTTTCAATGGTTCAAAGGGATATGCTCAGAAGATGAGTTGTTTTGTATATAATTGATGTTTTAAAGACATAATTAACAATAATAGTTTAAAATAAGTGGTTTATTTATTGTTTTAACATGTATTACATGTCAATTTTATTATTATATTAAAATCATTGAAATTACAGTTGCATATATTCAATATTTAAAAATAATTAATTTCTATTAATTTTGGGACTGAAATATAGAAACTATTATTTAATTTTGGGGCATTATAAGAATTATTTTGTTATGTTGTTTCTAGTTAAAGAGAGAGCCTTAACCGTACTTTCTTGTGCGCTCTCTACTTTTATATTGACACAACAAACGTGTCACAAAACTTTAATTATCATGAATAATGATTGAGTTCATTAGAAAATTAATAAAAGGTGTCCAATTGAATAGAATATCAGTAGACTGGGGCGTGGGCAGGGATGGAGTCAAGATTTCAATTTGAGGGGCCAGTTTAAAAGTTAATCTTTAATGATGTAAAATTGATGAATATTTAAGTCAAATTATTACAAAACAATCAATAGCATTGGTTTGGTATTGTAGTATATAAACAAAAGATTTGATACTGCTATTACAAAATATTTTATACAAACTAACAAATATATAAACTAATATAACATGATATATGATATGAGTAAAGGGATAAATATCTAAAATTAATTAAATTAATTAAGATTGATAATATGTCACTCATTTAACCATGCCACATTAACTTGTGCGAATTAGTTTGTGTAATTTTTTTTAATAAGAATTGGTTAATCATTTAATCACTTCTCCATTGTAAGGGAAAAATTCAAATACATCAATAATTGGTTCAAAATATTTTCCTCCTAATTGTTCTAAAAAGTTATATGACAGCAGCTTCAGTAACTAACAATTTCTTTTAAACATTTTCAGACATTTATTGTTTTGAAAAATTAATTCTTATAAGTTTAAAAACCATCTAATCCAATCATTGCTTAGATGATTATTGATACCTAATAATGAAATAGCAGTAATTCAAGCATAAATTTTATTATCAATCAATCAAACTGAATCCATGAAACCCAACCCAAGAAAGCGTGTGGCTATGAATCCACTTGACAATCAAAGAAGGGTAAGTAACAGATGGCGAACTGAATCCATGTAATGTAACCCAAGAAAGCGTGTAGCTATGAATGTTATCTTCGACCACAACAGTTAAATATTATCAATCAATCACTTAAATCATTCCAGTTATTTTTTATTTTTAATTCAAATTACCGCGTTAGAACAATTTAATTAAGAACAAAGACAATGTCTAATGATTTCATTTTCATAGTGAAATTAATATTTGTTTCCTTACAATTATTAAGAGTTTCAACATGACTGTGATGTAACAAAAAGCAAAAGAATCTGGATTTACAAGTTTGAGGTTAAGTTTATATTGTGTTTTTAAAACATAGTACAAAAAATTGCAAAACAATTGAGGTGCTGACTTAAGAAACAATTAAAATAACTTCGAACTCGCCTTTTTATTGATGCATTAACAACTGACCAATCATGCTTTTAATCACCAACTAAGAGTGATCAAACTGCAAATATTAATTTATTTATCTTTTGTGTTTGAAAGCGGAATTCATTAGTCTTTAAAAACTACATCATCGGCCAATTCTCTGTTATATTGTATATATTGATAGTGAGTGGCCTGGGATACTTTATTAAAATGGTAACAGATCAACTTGCAAACAAACAACCCTCTTCAAGAAATAAGTGGATGAATTATTATTTAATTTTATTATTTATCATATCAATAAATTAATCGATTTATATATTAATAATAAAGTTATTTTAGAAATTTTGGACATCCAGAATATTTATTTAAATACAAATAATTTAAATTAAGTTCAAAATGAAGAACTTTAAGTGTTATCTGTTAAGTACGGAGCTACTTAATAGCGGTCAGTTACAGAATATAATTAATTTTTTACTGATAATTTAAGAATTTTAAATAACATAATTTCATAAAATTAGGACTTTCCAGCTTTCCCTCCATAAATAAGTGCTGGTGATCAGTGCATTGATTAGGGCTGTAATAAAGCATTTTTATGGAAATGGGTTGTTATGGCAGCATTGGATTTGTGGCATCGGCCTTTTGTGCGTGGTGGATGTGTTGGGCTATTTGACTAGTGGTGACCGGGGCTGGGTTGTTCAACTTTTGGCTGTTGTAAATTATGGGTGGTGATAGGTTGCAGTGGATTATGGATTAATGGCTTTTTTTTTAATCCAAACTGGGCCATCATTTCTATCTTTCTTAAGAGTGACTCTATTTGAATCCAACCTCCAAACTAAATAGCCCCCATCTCTTAATTTCACAATGACAAAAATATACAAAACTTATTATGAACATCATATTTTTCTTTTCATGCATTGCTAAAAAAGTTATAGCACAATGGACACCTCATTCCTTCGACTTTTGTTATTTGTTAATTTGACAACACCCTTGGAATAAAATAATCCTGCAGACATAATCTAATAAAAATTAATTATAAATAAATTAGTTTTTATTTTAAATATTTGAAAATTAATTTATTTTAAATATTTAGTAAAAAAATCTGTTATCTTTGTTTTCCTGAAAATTTGTTTAGTTTCCTTTTAATATTCTTTTGAGAAAAACACACGTATTTGCTTTACAATGAAAACATTATAATAATTAATGAGAAAGTGATATTTGTTTTATTCATGAATTCACATGCTCTAGACGCATGTACAACCCATTAATTATTCTAATACATAACTCCCTCCCTCAATTATTTTTTATACACTAATATCCTTAAGGTTATATAATTGGAACCTCCTTTCTTGATAGTGTTAGGAGATTGAACACTCCTACCGCAGCTCAAATAAAAGACAAGAAACAAATTGTTATGTTAGAAATAACAATTTGGGTGGCACTGCCCTCCACAATAAATAAAATAGACAACTTGGGTGGCTCAGCCTTACCACAGTAAATAAATTAAAGACAATTAAAAAAAATAAAGACACAAATATTTAACGTGATAAAACCTTCAATTTGAGGGAAACCTCCACGGGACAAGACCGAAAATATTTCACTATGAAGAAAAATATTACAATCTCTCTCACAATTAGAATGGAGGAGATTACAAGGGAGGAAGAAGAGATAATACATAAGCTTGGTACACTTGTAAGAGGGGGAGGAGGCTTTATTATATAGCCAAGCCTCCCCACCTCTATTTTGTTTCCCACCGATGTGGGATTGGGTGAAAGGCAAAAATGCCTTCACCCACTTCACATTCTCCCACTTGAAGGCATTTTTCCTTTCAGTCTTGTCTCTATACATGCTGCTCACGTCTCTAACAGGCCACAAGGCATTGATTGGTTTGGTTAATGCATCTGCTATGTTGTCCTTCGTGTGGATTTTCTGCATATCCACTATTCCATCTTCCACTACTTCTCGTACATAATGATATTGAACTCCTATGTGCTTCGTTCTTGAATGAAAGGCTGGATTCCTTGCAATATGCAAGGCACTTTGACTGTCACAAAATAAAGAAATCTTCTCTTGTTTGTGCCCGAGTTCCTCCAATAACCTTTTGATCCAAATAGCTTCCTTGCAAGCTTGTGTAGCTGCCATATACTCTGCTTCTGTTGTAGATAGAGCCACAACAGTTTGAAGTTTAGATACCCAGCTCACAGCACCTCCTGCAAGTGTAAACACATAACCTGTAGTGGACTTCCTTTTGTCAATATCTCCAACAAAATCTGAATCAACATAGCCCCTGACAATGAACTCTGATCCTCCATAGCATAGTGCAGCATCAGAGGTTCCTTTGATGTATCTAAAAATCCTCTTAACAGAATTCCAATGCTCTATTCCCGGATTAGCCATGAATCTACTGACCGCTCCCACTGCTTGTGCAATGTCTGGTCTTGTACAAATCATAGCATACATTAGGCTCCCTACTGCTGATGCATACGGTACTCGAGACATTTCCATCCTCTCCGCTTCATTGCTAGGACTCATACTTGAGGATAATTTATGATTAATAGGAAATGGGGTAGAAATTGGCTTACAATCTTGCATGTTGAAGCGACGCAAGATTTTCTTCAAGTAGTTCTTTTGAGATAGCCAAATCTTCCTGTTTTTTCTGTCTCGGTGAATTTGCATCCCTAGAATCTTGTTTGCCGGACCTAAATCCTTCATTTCAAATCCCCTAGCCAATTGTGCCTTTAATTCTTGGACCTGATCTTTGTTAGTGCCTGTTACCAACATATCGTCCACGTACAACAGCAAAATGATAAAGTCTTCCTCAAACCTCTTGTAATAAGTACAATGATCTGAACTGAGTCTGTTGTACCCAAGGCTGATGATGAATGAATCAAATCTCTTGTACCAACACCTTGGCGCCTGTTTTAAGCTGTACAGAGATTTGGTCAACCTGCAAACCAAGTTTTCTTTTCATTCTTTAACAAAACATTCCGGTTGGAGCATATAAATTTCTTCTTCAAGTTCTCCATGAAGAAACGCAGTTTTTACATCTAACTGCTCTAAGTGTAAGTCAAAAGTAGCACACATAGCCAAGACTGCTCGAATTGTTATAAGTCTTACCACATGAGAGAATATCTCATTGAAATCAACTCCTTCTTTCTTAGCATATCCTTTGACCACCAGTCTAACACGATACCGCTCCACTTGATCATTCCCATCACGTTTGATCTTGTAGACCCATTTGTTTCCGATGGCTTTTCTTCCATGTGGTAGTAGCACAAGATCCCATGTCTTATTTTTGTCTAAAGCTTCCATCTCTTCATGCATTGCTGTCATCCATAGAGATGCATCAGAACTTTTTATAGCCTCCTGAAAGGTTGAAGGCTCCCCATCTTCTGTTAGGAGACAGTATGCAACATTGCTCGCCATCACATATTCTGAGTGCCAAGAAGGTTCCCTTCTTTCTCGAGTTGATCAACGGACTTCAGGTGCTTCAGACTCAACTGGTTCTTGATCATCGTGTTCTGGTATTGCTTCAAAAGAAACTGTTTCTTCCTGTATTGATACAGTCTCAACATTTTTCTTCGTGCTATCACTTTCTTCACATTTAAACATGTCTTCTATAAAGACAACATCTCTGCTGATGACAATCTTATGGGCAGTAGGATCCCATAAGCGATACCCCTTTACTCCATCAGCATATCCCAAGAAGATACATTTCCTGAATTTTGGATCCAGCTTCGTTCTTTCTTGGTCATGATACATCACATAAGCAGGACATCCGAAAATATGAAGGGAGGAATAATCAGTTGGCTTACCGGTCCACATCTCCGTAGGTGTCTTCATCTCAATTGCTGTTGATGGAGACCTATTTATCAAGTAACAGGCTGTAGTGGCTGCTTCTGCCCAAAATGTCTTGGGTAGACCCGCAGTCCTTAGTAATGCTCTCATTTTTTCTGCGAGAGTTCTATTCGTCCGCTTTGCCACTCCATTTTGTTGTGGTGTGTAAGCAACTGTCTTCTGCCGTTTCACATCTTCTTTACTACAAAATGTGTCAAACTCCTTGTTGCAGAATTCTCTCCCATTATCTGTCCTCAAACACTTGATCCTTTTTTCGGATTCAAGTTCCACCTGTGCTTTGAAGGCTTTGAATACAGGAAATACATCTGACTTTTTCTTGATGACATATACCCAACATCTCCTAGAATAATCATCCACAAACAATACAAAGTAGTTTGCTCCTCCTAGGGACGTAACCGGTGATTCCCAAACATCAGAATGAATCAAGTCTAGAATGTTTTTACTCCTAGCAATAGATCTGCTAAAACTCAGTCTACTCTGCTTGCTAATAACACAATGCTCACAGAATGGTAAACTTACAGTTTTGATTCCAGGAAGTAGTTTTCGATCAGAGAGAATCTTCAAACCCTTTTCGGATATATGGCCAAGTCTTTGATGCCATATCATAGACAATTCTTCTCCAGAACTAGCAACCGCTGTTTCTGCCTCCTCAACCGTTTCTCCATGGAGCATGTATAGGTTAGCAGCAATCTTTTCTGCCTTTATCACCACAAGTGCACCTCTGACAACCTTCATGATCCCATTTTTCGTATGGAACTCACATGCGAGGTCATCCAACTGTCCCATCGATAGCAAATTTTTCTTCAAGCCAGTCACATGTCGTACATCTTGGATAGTGTGAATCGTACCATCAAACATTTTTACTTTGATGGTTCCAATACCAGTGATTTTTAAGGCATGATCATCACCCATGTACACAGACCCTTCTGAGATAGGTTTATATTGATAGAACCAATCTCTTCTAGAAGTCATATGCCATGTTGCTGCTGAATCAATTAACCATATATCAGCAAACCTTTTTCTGCCTTCCACAACTGTTGTTGCCTCGCTGCACAAGATTTCGCCATTCCCTGAAGTACTTGCTACACAACCCTGAGATCCTGACGACTCAGATTCTTTTCCTTTGCTGTTTCCCTCTCCATTCTTCTTAAGATGCCAACACTCGTTTTTCACGTGCCCTTGCTTTCCACAATGGTAGCATTTAATAAACTTCCTTCCTTTAGACTTTCCCCTGTTCTGATTGTGACTCCCACTGGAACCACGTTCCCTTGATCTCCCTCTGTTGGCGGATAAAGCCTCTGCATGTTGAGAAGTCATTATTCTGTCTTCCTTGTTTTTACGTCTGCTTTCTTCTTCTAAGATAGCAGCCGTAACATCATTAAAGATTAGAGATGACTTCATTGAACCATTTGCCAAGTTGAGGATGAGATTATCATATGAATCAGGTAGACTCTGAAGTAGAAGCTCAGCACGTTCCTTCTCTTCTATGTTATGCTCCATGGTTGAGAGTTGAGAGAATAACGTCTTCAAAGTGTTGATATGTTCAGTCACCGGAGTGGTTTCTGACATACGAAGAGTGTACAGCTTCCTTTTCAAGAAAATTTTGTTGTGTAGAGATTTGGCTTCATACAAGCTTGTCAAAGTATCCCAAATCTCCTTTGCAGAGTTTAATTCTTGAATACTTGACAGCACTTCATCTGCAACTGCTAGATGTAGACTTGCCATCGCATCACCATCTATCTTCTCCCATTTATTTTCATCTTGCATATTTTTCGGTCTTCCATCAATTGCTTCAAGGCAATTTTCTTTTCACAAGATAGCCTTTATTTTAATTTTCCATAGCCCAAAGTTGTTTCCATCGAACTTCTCTATCTTGAATTTGGCTGCCATTTGTCTTGTAGTGACCAGTGTCGTATATGTGAACAGTACCCTTGAATAGTATCGTATACGTGAACAGTAACAGTATCCGTATACGTACACCACTGCTAAACAGTAATCAAGAATAGTAGTAAGTGCCGGTACGATTTAATATACACCAAGAAAGCTTCCAGGAAACACTGGAGGGGTCACAAGCGGTCCCACTTAAAATCCAGTCTCCTTAGACTCTTATCGTCTTTTTGACAAAGCTTTCCTAGACATGTATATAACCATACAAGTAACCACTCACTGTCCTAACCCTTGGCTCTGCCTTCGCAACCTTGCTCTAATACCACTGTTAGGAGATTGAACACTCCTACCGCAGCTCAAATAAAAGACAAGAAACAAATTGTTATGTTAGAAATAACAATTTGGGTGGCACTGCCCTCCACAATAAATAAAATAGACAACTTGGGCGGCTCAGCCTTACCACAGTAAATAAATTAAAGGCAATTAAAAAAATAAAAATACAAATATTTAACGTGATAAAACCCTCAATTTGAGGGAAACCTCCACGGGATAAGACCGAAAATATTTCACTATGAAGAAAAATATTACAATCTCTCTCACAATTAGAATGGAGGAGATTACAAGGGGAGAAAGAAGAGAAAAGCTTAATACATAAGCTTGGTACAGTTGTAAGAGGGGGAGGAGGCTTTATTATATAGCCAAGCCTTCCCACCTCTATTTTGTTTCCCACCGATGTGGGATGCCTTCACCCACTTCACAGATAGTTTCAAAGGCCATAACCTCGTAGCTCTAACAAGACCATAATGCTTCTGGTTGTCTCTTCGTTGACCGCAAGTTTTGAGTAATTTGTTTCAGATGATCATTTGATCTTAAGTACAATTTATTGCTAGAGGTTAATTTCAACTATTGATCTATTTCAATGTTATGATTAGCAATGGTGAGATAACGATTGTTACATAAACTTCTTATGCTAATTACTCCGTAAACTTCTTATGCTGCGACAATAAGAGCCTATAAAAAATTGCTCAAATAATCAATAACATATCAACTAATGATTCTGTTTTATTTATTTCCTCTCAAGCTTTGGTTCTTACAAATTTCCTACTTGATGTTTTAGTGTTGATTTATACACACATAAAAACAAAATGAAAGACAGTTTATTCATTATTATCCATGGTGTTGTTATTGAGAAAATGGGGAAATATTTGGAGTCATTTGTTAAGGGGTTCGATTTTTTGTTTATGTTTGGAGTCATTCTCATTTGTTGTCTAGTTTTAGAGTTAATCCAATCTTTTGGTCTTCTGGGTTTGTTTATTTCACTCTAATATACTTGAGTTTTCGTTTAATTGATATGCTTTTTAAGGTTCTTCCTTTCTTTCTTTTCTTATTTTGTTAAAAAAAAATGATATAATTATACCATGACTATAAAACTACAGCTCTTAGGAAAGTAATACAGGCATAATCCGGAAAATCTTTCTGAGTGCAGCTAGTTTTCAACTTTTGATAGCTATTTGCTGCTAGGTTGTTTGTGACTAAATATTGTACCAATTTGTGACTATCATAAAACCTTCAAGGGGAAATTACTGATATGCACTACAACTAGATTTGAATTAAGGATCAAATCTTATTATAATGAGCTTTTTTTTATTATTTCATTTCAGTATTTGAATTAGTTTAACTTTTATATGCACAAACTTGTCTCTTATTTATGCATGCATGATGCAACCAGGTTTTGAAATCATTAAATGCAATCAAGTTGTTTGATTGTGGTTGGAAAGATGTTAATGCTATTAATAGTAAAATGTGTCATGGTTTTCACTCTAGCCTTATGCCTGCATTTCCTAATTGCATTGATGATGCATGGTGACGAATGGATGGTGCAATATTAATAAAGTCACTTGTACAAATTTGTCAAGATTAGATATATATGAGAATGGCCAGTAACTTTTGCAGTAGGAGCATGAAGGAAAACCGATATGTTCTTGGTTTTCATTCAGATGAGATTACCTTGATATTCAAGTCGAAACATTTGAAGAAGATGATTTCCTAAAGAATTTGGCTTTATTTTTAATTGAAGATAATAAGATAGTGAGATCAGTCTGACAAACATCCCTCCATAAACACTGCAAAACTAGAACGGCAAATGGGCATGGAGTACAACTCGAGATGAAGCTAGAAAATTTTATTCTACATTGCAAGCACATTGGTTCCACTTTACATATACACCATAATTGTCAATCAATAGTAAACAATAAGGTTATTGGTCAAGATTTCGTTTGTTGAAAAGAGGTGTTTTTGCCCACCATCTATCACTCTAGATGGCTATCAAGCAATGGTAAGGCTAGCTTTAAGGAATCATGTAAATTGGGTAATGAAGAGTACAGTTATAAGTTAATGAGTCCTACTAGACTTCCATGGTGTGGATCTGGGAAGCACTTAGTCGATGATCTATGTTTGAGAATGATGTTTAATGATTGTTAAATTATTCAACTATTATTACATTACTGGAGTCGATGAGGTAACCCATATTGTTAGTTACATTGTTCCTTTATCTAATTATATAATAGCTTAAACACATACTAAATACAATGGCGAAGGAAGATCAAGGATGACAGAAAACTTCAAAGGGTTTTGAACTTGGTTTGCGTGAGACTTACAGTATATTGTTTTGAAATTTTGACATATTTAGACATTATATTATTCTATTGGTATCGCAATATCAGAATGTAGAGACAAATGGTCCCAGTGACTGCAAACATGGACATAAAAAAGTTTGATGAACCTAGTCGTATAGGTCAACGCTTCCTCATTTGAGTCCAAAGACGGTAAAGGTTTTGAAATGCTCACAAAATTAGTTAAGCTTTTTGGTCAATACAAGAATCGTTGTTTCCAGAGAAGATGGACAGGTTTGAGCAACTGAATCTGATAGAAGAACAAAGGATGAAGGCACTCTGCCATACCCAGGCTTATCAAATTAAGGAGGATTGCCAAAGCTTTCTATAAGAAGGTAAAGATCAGACATGTGCAACAAGGGGACTCTATGAACCACTCCTACAAGGTAAGTATTGGAAATGACAGTCAATTCTTTTTATATGTTTTAATATTTCTTACTTGTTTTCTGTCTTAATATAATATTTTTTTCCCTTTATATTTTACGTAGTGTTGGGATCAAGCATGCGAGAATTTGTGTATACGGGTTATGTTCATTGATAATAAGAGCAGATTGGAAGTATAAGTTTAATGATCCTAGTTAACGGTTTGAAAAGAGCAGTAGAAAGTCAAATTTTAAATAATGATGTTGCTTTCAAGTTCTGTATTTTGACAGGAAAAACTAGGCAGCATAGACTGCAATCCGAGCACTCTGTTTCTATCTTTACTGTTTTACTCTGTTTCAACTGGACGAATATTTCCTTCATCTGATGATGTGATCTTGAATGGTTAAAGGTCCTCCTCAATTTTATTTTCTAGATGCTGATATTGCTCACATGCCTACCATATTCCAGGGCAATTTAATTTCCTAAATTGCGGTGTGTGTATTTTGCATTCGTGAATGGTCTTATAGTTGTTATATGAAATTATTGATTGCTTTAGCAGTGAAATTAGGGGGATTGATTTGGAATTTTTTATTCATCGGCCATGAGGTGTACAGGCACTTGTAATATTTTCTCGTAAGTTGCAGCAATTAAGTTGTTATTTGAAATAAGGAAATTACATTAAACCCCTTTGTTCAGCCAAATTTCAACTTTTGCCTTTCCAAAGTCTGAAAAACTTCGTAGCAGGGTGATCCTAACCATCCGTGATTTTAAGGTAGTTGATAAAATTGGTCAATCTATTTTTTGTATTCATATCGATCCACTAACTGATTAGGAGAGTTGGAATTTGTTCTTGAAAAAGGTCAGAAGTGATATTGATGGTAAACCAGAGTTAATATGATATCATATCATTAGATAGATAAGAAATCAAAATATATAAAAAAGAGGTCAGTGGCTGAGCTTAAAAAAAAAAAGTCTTTCATGAAATAAATTTTTAAGAAAATTGGTAAAAGTGGACTAAAGAAAGTTTGGTTACTACAAAAAAAAAAAATCATTAATATGTCTATTTATTAGACAACATAAATTAATATTATAACAATTTTTATTTAAATTTAACTTTTATCATCCTTTCTATTAAATATAAAATTTATCATAATATTTAAAATATTATAAAATAACCAATGGTAACTCATTTTTATTATAAAAAAAGTTAATTTATCGTATATTATATTTGCTATAGCCCGATCAAACCCTTTTGTTACGTCTCCAAAAGGGGTTATAATAAATAGTGTAATGATTATCTATACATGACAATATTATGTGACACAAATTATTTGAGTAAAATTATATGAATTAATATGAAGGTTAAGATTTTTCTACATAAAATTTTTAATATAAAAATAGACACAAATTACTCAACATTCATTTTATCTAAATTGAATAATGATAATTTTCTCATATTATATCTTAAATGATACTTATATAATATAGATTCGCCAAATAGATGGTATAATGATATAATAGTGATGTAGTATGATATATTGTATTGAATCATATTAAATACTGAATTATGATGATAATAAATTTTAACTACTATACTCACTTATATTATATATTCTTTTCATCAAAATAAATCTTTAACGCTTATATGTATAATTTGGTTGTAAAACTCTAATCCCCCTTGAATTAAATTCTACCGTAACTCTGCTTCTAAAAATTAAAAAAAAAATATTACAAATATTCTATTGGCCCTAAAGCACTGCGTAAATGTCAAAACTGTCTAAACGAGACAATTGGTTCCGCTCCCAAACGGAGCCTAACCAGTGACTATCATGCGCCACCGCGAACGCCAACAGAACGATCTGACCCTCCCCACCTCACCTCGAGATCTGTAATGTTCATCCCTTCTACCGACCCAAACAGAAAAGTAGAAGACAAAGCAAA
This sequence comes from Boswellia sacra, assembly GCA_013180625.2. Lineage (NCBI taxonomy): Eukaryota > Viridiplantae > Streptophyta > Magnoliopsida > Sapindales > Burseraceae > Boswellia > Boswellia sacra. The sequence goes on from SNVD02012892.1 coordinate 573,560, forward strand.
CCAACCACACTGAACTCCATCTCCTTCACTCTTACCGAACAAAGCACTTCTCAATCCTCAGAACATCAAACCAAGTAAGCTTCTTCTTCCGCTCGCTTAATTTATTTTTTTTAATAATTTATAGTTTATTTGTTAGTAAATTGGCTTGTGATAATTTGTGAAGGGATTGATGGAAATAATTTATGATAAATTAGGCTTCAGTAAATTTTTTTGGGGGAAATTTATGGTTGATTTTTGGGTTTGGAAATTTAAAAGAGAATGCTTGAGTTAGTGGAGAAATGGGTTTGTGTTAATTTGTGAAGAAATTGGAGGAAATAATGGATAACATTACCAGATATTACCGGAATGCTGGAATGTGTGATTTGCATCATGGAAGGTTTAAGGTTTCGAATTCATTGCTGGTGGAACTGAGGTTAAGTTGTTTTTTTGCCTAGAAAGTGAGAGAAAAGTAGAGCATTCAGGAAATAAGTTAGTAGCCAACTGTGGGAAAATTATTTTATGTTATTCCGTCAATTGTGCTTAGTTGTATTAATTCAGTGCATTTAGAATTGAATTTTGCTAGGAAAGCTTCATATTTACTTTTGCTATTTCAAACTGTGTTGGCAATTCATTTACTCTATGTTACCCGGCTTCTTCAAACGTGATGCTAATGGACTACACAATGAAATTATCATGTTGGAATTGAATTGAAATATGAGTTTTAAAATAGCAAATGATTTTGTGTTGAGAGGTTATATGTCCATGATATGATATTGTACCAATAACATTATCAAAGCAATATTTTGGTAAAATAGAGCAATTTTTTATCAATGTAAAATACACTTTCTAAACATTTGACTTCTAATCATGTTATTGGACAGTACTGTTGCAATTCCATAGTTATGCTTTTACAAGTCTCCTCTTCCAGATTTCGAGACTTGCATTCTTCGTAATGGTACTGAGCTTCCAAATTTTGCCTTATAATTTGACATTCCAACTTTAGTGGTCTGATTATCATCCTTGTTTTGTTTGTTACTGAAAGTTTCAGCAAAAGAGCAGAAAAGAAAATTTTGGGTGTTTGTGCACTCTCTATTCTTATTTCCTTGCAAATGAGAAAATTGGTTTTTACTAGTCAAACAATTTGCATTTGGGCTCTCTTGATCAGTTGTTTTCGTACTTGAAAATTTATGGATTTTGGATTCAAAATCATTCTTGAGAGAGTTCTTGACAACATAGCAGTGTAATATTTTCTTTGTTGACATTTGAGGGAAAACGTTCATATAGTTTGTGTATGTTGGTACAATGTGGTTGATACATTATGAAGATAACTTTTTATCAAATCTAACCTGGAAGACATGATAAACTCTCTCCAGTTAAGAGAGAAGGAACCAAAAGGGAAAAGTTTTGGTACAATATGGTCAACAAATTAGAAGTATTATAATGAAAATTTAGAGTGAACATTAGGAAATCTTCTCATGACACATAGCTTTGTGTGAATATTATATTTCATTACTTGAATTATTTAGTTTTCCTCTCTTTCTCTTTTCTAGTTTTTATTATTTCTCTACTATTTGCATCCTGCTTGCACTTAGTTTCCACATCATGGAAGTCATTAGACGATAATAACTTGGAGAGTGTTTTCTAAATTTTACCTTTTTTGTTTGATCATTCTCTAAAACTAATGAATTTCATTATCAAAGCTTTTGCTTCTATGGCTGCAAAATGTGTTCCTAGCTGAACTTGAAATACTGTTATTGCATTCCAATATTGTAGATATATAATGGCAGGCTCCACTGGACATGAGCATGTAGAAAGTGATGGAGTTTCAGGTACTGAAATTTTAGAAGACTTAGATGAAGATGAGGGCACAGACGATGGGCTATTAGCTTGCTATGATTCGCACAATGTTGTAAATGATGACTTGCATTTAATGATCCCATCAGTTGAAGGTTTAATTGCAGAAAACTCAGAAAGTTTTGAAACACATACAGGAATGACCTCTCCATCATTAGATGATGCAAGGGACTTCTATTATGAATATGCCAAGCGTACAGGTTTCACCATTCGAACAAATCAAATCCGATAGTTGCTAAAGAATATGGTTATTATTGACCGGGACTTTTTCTGTTCTAGGGAAGGTTTTCATGCTGCAACCCATGCACCTAGGAAGGACAGGATCTTACAAGAGAAGGGTGTAAGCGATGATTAGGTTGGCAGCAAGAAATGGAGGTAAATGGGTTGTTACCAAATTCGTTGAGAGCACAACCACAAACTCTTGATTCATTGTAAATTTCATGGGGAACTGCCAACTGTAAATATACTAAGTGAGGCTTGTCTATTTTAGGTTTTTATGGTTTATTTTTGGATGTTACTAGTGTCTTGAGTCTGAATTTTAAATTGAATGCCAAAGTTATTTGTAGTGGTTTGAAAATCCCTTGGAGCTATGGTTTCTAAAATTATGCCTGTAACTGAATTCTTAAATTCCACGGTTGACACTGCTCAATCTGTGATTGGATTTTGCTGCAACCACATAGAATTCTTCAGTTGTTTTTGTCTATTTTTAATCATGATGATGATGATGATGATTGTTGTTGTCGTCGTTGGAAAACATTGAACTTCAAAATAAATCAGAGTATATATTATTAAAAATCCATACACATGACAGAGAATAATGAAAATCCCTTTGATGTAATATTAAAAATAAATAATATATTTGTTCTCTTGGTAAAATCTTTTGCAAGTAATATCTTTCTAAAATATCATAGTTTTGTTTTTATGGTTTTTTTTTTATGTCACAATTTATAGTTTATTTATTAGTGGGGAAATAGATTTCTGGTTATTTGTTGAGAAATTGATGGAAATATTTTTATGATAAATTAGGCTAAATTAGACTTCAAGTCCTGTTTCTTAGCAACAATATTGAGCTTACCAATTTTGTCTTATAATCTGATTTCCAACTATAGTGGCCTGATTATTACGCCTGTTTGTTCCTTAAAAATTCAGCAAAAGAGCAAAATAGAAAATTTTGGATGTTTCTGTGCTCTTGGCTATTTTAATTTCCTAGAAAATGAGGAAATTGGGTTTTGTTAATCAAATTTTAGAAAAAGAAACTTTGTTCCTTCTTTTTCTCTTTCCTACTTTTAATTATTTCTCAACTATTTTCATCCTGCCTTACACTTAGTTTCACATGGTGGAAGTCATTGCAGAATGACAACATAGTCTGGATTTTGTGTTCTGAATTTATTTGTTTTGTTTTGATCGTTGCTATTTTAAAACTTATGAGGATTGCGTGATCAACGTGTTTGCTTCTATGACTGCAAAATGTAGTGTTATCATAATAGGAAATATTGGTTTGATTGCATTCCATATATTGTAGATGTATAATGGCAGGCTCCACTAGACATGACTATATATTGGTGGAGGTTAAGGTACCGAAACTTTGGAAAACTTTGATGAGCATGAAGCGACTGGGGATGGGCTGATGCCTTCCTACATCAAACAATCTTGTAAATGATGACTTGAGTTTAATGATGCCATCAGTGGAAGGTTTAACTGCAGAAAACTCGAGAGTTTGAACAATCTGCAGGAATGATATTTTCATCATTAGATGATGCAAGGGATTTCTATTATGAATATGCCTAGTGTGCAGGTTTTAACATTCAATCAAATTGAATCCAACAGTCTCTAAAGAACATGGCTATAAGTGGCCGGGACTTTGTCTGTTCTAGGGAAGGTTTTTTTTGCTGCCAAACATACACTTTAGGAAGGACAAGGATCTTCCCCCATGACCAATTACGAGAGAAGGGTGTAGAGTGATGATTAGGTTGGCAGCAACAGATGGGTGTAAATGCGTTATTACCAAATATGTCCAAGACCACAACCACAAACTTACGGCTCGTAGTTAATTTCCTGGAGAACTGCCATTTTTAAATATACTAAGTGGCGTATATTTTTAGAGGTTTTTTTTAATTTTTTGTCTTTATTTTAGTTTTTTAAGTTTGGCATCTCAGTCTGAATTTTAAATTGAATACCAAATTAACTTGTAGAGCCACTCAATTACTCATGAATCTTAAGACCCTTGGAGATCTGGATTCTAAAGTATGCCCTTAATTGATTACTTAAATTCCATGGTTGAGACTCTTAATCTGTCATTGGATTATACTGTAACCATGTAGAACTCTTTGTGCTTTTTTTTTTTCCTATTTGATTTCACAACTAAATTTACCGGTGCTTATGATTGTTCATTATATTATTTAGTGTGAAATGTATAGCAGAGGGGAAGAAAACATTGAACTTCAAAATAAATCAGAGTTTATTAAAGAAATGTTGTGAATAAACAATTCTTTGTCAGTGGTTTCATGTTAGGTGTTGCTTGCTTTTCTTGAGTGGCAAAAATATTACTCAAGTATATAAGCATCGCACACTTAAGAGTCATTTTAACCCATACGTCTACGGTTGCACAAGGAATGATAGCTTTTGGTATTATGTTTCGTTTTGGTAAACAGTGGATTTCCATTCCAATACACTTTAATTGGAGTATCACTATTCATTATGTGATGCATGGATAGTAGCCTTAAAAGTTAAATTTTTTAGAGGATGAGAAGGATAAGAGGAGAACTCTTTACTTGGTTTGCACAATGAAAGACAAAAATGACAACATGCTGCATACGGAGAACAATCAAACACTATGTTAAAAGATTTGGAGAAGTGCACAGAACACATATTAAAAAAAATGCAGAATATCAGAGAAATTGAGGATGAGGAACGGTCAGAAGACTCAGACAGTTGATCAAGTTAGCACACACATCAAATATCTTCCATCTCTCACATACCTTGTTTTTAGTACATTAATTCAGTGTAAGCTCACTTATCTTTGGCATGATCCAGATGCTTAACTTCTCGAAATAAAAATGTGTTTTATGCTTATCTTGGAAGATCAGTAGATGAACCTGAAACAATTAAGGTTCTTAACATCTTATGCTCATGACAGATTTTAGTATTGCCTGAATGATTATTGATTTCCAAACTTTTGTCACCCGTATAATTTCATAGTCCTGTCAAATCCATGTTTTTAAAGAATAAAGCTGTCAATTTGTTCAATGTTATATTAACATTATGTTTCCGTGTTAAAATGCTGGTATTTATATTTTCTTGGTTGTGGTGTTTTAATTTATCAAGTTGCCATCCTCGAGTTTGTATCTTGAAAGGTAGGGATGTTCATAATTCGGTTAATAACTTGAAACTTTAAATACTCATTCTAATCGAAGAGGGGAAATTTAAAGTTATAAGGCGTGTAATGAGTTTTAGCTCAAATCATGTAATAGGAGGTTCTATAAATCTTTCTCAACCAACAATTCTTTTGTTTTTTTCTTTTAATTTCTTTTCAATTTCCAGTTCTCACCACTACTCAATACGGATGTGAAGAGTATACAGCACATGGGAAGAATCTGATTGTCTTCAATTTGAATGTTTGGATGTGTCTTCTGTTACTCTTTCTGAAGATCTCTTTGGTTCTTTATCTCTTCTCAATTGCATTTGTCTTCACAGGCCACATGAGAACCTCAGAACTACAGTTTCCAATTTGATTCGTCTGTCTTTTGGTGCTTGTTATGTTTTCTATTCCTTATTATTTTTGGCCGCATCAGAACCTCTTTTATGCTAAACTCTGAAGCTTTGCTTGTTATACATTTCCTTTAGGATATTGCAGTCTTGATTTATACATGCATGAGTGTATTCATCTATGAAAGGTGACCTTTTTTATGAGGCGAAAAACAGAACTCATGCCCCTACTCACCTTTATCAAATAATGTTTACATGATATCTTTTGGCAGCATAAGATGAGAAATTGAGTTCATTACTTATTTTCTTTGTGTTATTGTATGCTACAAGTGTTCTGCTTCTTCTTTCCACTCCCAATTGCAACTTTGTTTTAACTAGGACATGAATTTTTGAATCAGTCTGCTATGCATAAATAAATTAGCATCATTTTTTTTTTTTTTTTTTGAGGATGAGTAATTTTTTAGAAATAAAGTTATCATATTTGGGTTAGGATTCTTGCCTGCTCTGTTGTTTCTCGTAAACATTTTAAGAATAAATGTATCAGATGAAGGAAAGATGAGAGTACTGTCTCAAGCCATTAGAAAATAGAGGCTTAATGTCATAAACTAGTTCTGTTTTTCTGATTCTTTATAAGACTTTAAAGATGTTGTACAAGTAAGGTTATCAAATTTGAGTTGATGAGATCCTGCATTTTCTAGTATTTCCATTAGCTGATGGGCAATCTTTTACCAGTGGGTTTGACAATGCTAGTGAATGTTGGAAATGAGGTTTAAATAGAGAGTTTTGATTGTCACTCATAAGATTCTTGGATAAGAACTATAATGTGGTGTGTGTGACTGAAAGTTTCTCCAATTTATACATGTGAGTCATCTTTCAAGGTAACTTTTGTCAAAATATCTGAGGTTTCAAAAAAAGGGAATCAACTTCTCAGTTTTGCATCCCTCCTGTCATTTCAGATTCATTATTTCTTATATCTATTAATATATCCTTTGTGAAGCGCAATTCGTGCAAATAAAGTGCACAAAGAAATTCAATAGCTGGCTAAGGGGTATTTAGGTGTATCTTGAAAATATCCTTACGTAACAGCCTGAGAAAAGCGCATTGCACGGGAGGTCACTGAGATGAGCTTTGTTCTGTTTTGTTCTACATATGTATCTTAATTTTCATATACGCATTTCGAGGAAGGAAATTCTTCAATGTGCACCTTGGATGCCCCCAAAATTGTTTGAATTACCAGAATCATTCTATTTGTTATTAACTGTATTATGCACCTTTTCTTGATTGAATGGTTATATTCCAAAACTAGCTTTGAAAGTTAATGTAGTGACTAACAATAAAAAAGAACATGAATCTGAATAGCAGGAAACTTCGTACTCCGACTTTAACAAACAGTTAACAAACTCAACATTGGCTTCAATGTTTAATCACTCGGGCATGCAACTGAACGATATTTAATGACAATATGGTCAAGACTTAAGGGGCTGGAATATGGTTGCATAAAAATTTTACAGTTCAATCATTTTAATATTGAAAGAAATATAATAACTTAAGATGATGTTTTTATCAGTTACAAAAAGATACAAGTTCACATTGAAATGGTAATTTTAAAATTTTTCTTGCACGGAATAATTTTTTGAAAAAATAGAAATAGTACGGGTTGTCTTATGTGCAAGGTCTCATATGCACTTTTTTGGCACATGGAAGGGGTTTTACAACATTTTTGGATTTTTTATGGGTCACTATAATTTTTTTTTAATTTATAGTGGATGGGTTTAAACTTAGACCGTTAGGTCAAAAAATATTGATACCATGTTGAGTATATCATTTTACTTAAAAGCTTAAATTAGTAAAATTGAGCCTTACATTAGTTTTATACTTCAATAATTTTCAAGTTGGATAGAACTTTTGGGATGCATAAAGCTATATTTTTATTTTTTATGCTACCATATACATGTCAAAATCATCTTTGTTTGGGGTGCAGGTGTCTCTCTTTCTCAGTTTCTAATTGTGGTCTCCTAGTCCACATTTGTATTCTTACGATTTCTCATTAACACAAATTTTGTTTCTTATACACGCACACACATATGCGCATGTCATCAGCGCAATATAATCAATTATTAAATTTTTCTTGTAGACTTCATTTCATACATAAATCCAGAGTTAATGGTCTAATTAATGATCAAATTATATAAGAATGGCTTTTTGTCAATTAATTTTTATCTTAATCACATATTTCCGATTCATGGGTCTTATTAAATACAATTATATATAGTATACCTTAAAATCGCAACTGTATTATATTCGATCGGTGTATTTAACTTAAAAGGCTTTAATATAGGTATTCTATGTTTAACTTGGAGAGTGTGTATGGGTGCACATATATAGAGTAATACTATATTTACAATATTCATATAACATGACGTAGTCGCCTACATTACCAAATTTATTAGAGGAGGAAAAAAAATAGATGAGAAAAATTATATATCCAATAAAATTTTATCGCTTAAACTGTCACGTTATGTTATAAAATTTATATTGTATAGATGTTATAAGTATAATATTATTGATATATATAAACTATTATTCTGACGTCTCAGACTTCGTCTTTCTTCTTCTTATGTCACCTTTAAAACCCACCATTTAATCCTTGGCTCTTCTAAATCACGACATGTGATTTGTTCATCGAATTGGCCTTTAATTTACACTTGATGACTTCTAAATTTCAGGTCAAATACTTTCAAGCTTCTTTTTATTTGTTCATTTATTTATTTTTAATTTCTTTGGATGCCACTTGTAATTTAACTAAAATATAATGATAAATCTTAAACTACTTAATATTAAATTTAGATATTTTCATAATAACCTTAAATAAATTATTATTTATTTTAATGACATTTGACTTTTTATTTTTCAATTTAACCTTTACATAAAATTACTGTTAGATTTTAATGGAGTTTTAATTTTTTTCTTCAATTATGTTATATTGTTACAGCTCTTAGTTTAATCAATAATATTAATGATCAAAATCTTTTCAATGATTTATTTTGAATGGCATTTTCTATGTTTTGCTTAATTAAGGTTGCAATGTGTTTAAAACAAATTAGGATTCAAAAAATATAAAGAGAAGATGATGTAATCATTCCTTATGTAATTAGTTTAGATAGATAGATAGATAGATATATGTAACTTTTTTGACTGTGTATATATGTAATATGTTATTTTCCAAAATTAAATGTATAATCATGGAATCCTGAGCAACATAAAATTTCTAGTTCAGGAAAATTTAAAAAGATGCACAACTAAGATTCGGTAAATTTGAAGGCAATATGCTGAACAATAATTATCAGGGATCGATACCAAATAATTTGTTGAAGAACACAATCATAAACTAATGAGCCTTAGTTAACTTCCATAGCGTGGGTAGGGTAATGTTTTTGTAAATATTATTTCATATCCACCAACCTTTTGAGTTGAATTTACGCTGGAAGTTTAATGGAGGAAATTATGAAGCAATTGACGATCGAAAGAGGCAAATTACAGGCTAGACATAGAGAAGCCTCGTTATGCCCAATATATCATTGAAATTCGGTATGATAAGTCACGAAAAAGGGTTAATTTTACACTATATGTGTTCAAACTTTAAGTCTATAAACCTTTATTATTCTTTATTGTCAACAAAAATTTTATATTTTGAGCCTGATGATAAAAACATGAGAGACAAAAAACTTTACTAAACAATATTATAGTTAATAATTAAAATTTCTTTTCATAATATCATGATTTTAGCAAAACTCCCATTTTTAAAGAAAATAATAATAATAAATTATTGTCTAACATTTTTTTTTTTTTGTGGAATTCATTTAATTCGTGGCTGCTTACGTGAATGATTTTGTGTGGACCTGCAATACATGTACGTACGAGAAAGAAATTATAATATCTTTATTAGATTTTAAAAGATTCAATTTTCTTAATCAATTACCATTGGCCCACCATCACAGTGTGTAATGCATGGTAAGACTTCACTGTAATCGAGGACAGGGAAAGAGCAAGTAAAGCAGCAATTAACGTGGTATACTAAATTGGGTCACTTTCCACGCACTTCATAAGTCTTCACGTGCTCTCTCAAAATAAAATTAAAAACGAACAACAATTAGTGGATAGATGGTGTTGCGGAAACCCAAAAAAAAAAAATAATAATAAGAGTTTGAACAAACAAAATTGGATTTTATAAATTTAATAAGATATGATTGAATAATAAAATTAGTGTAAAACTTACTCTTTTATAGTCTACACTCTATAAAACCATAATTTGACTCAAAATATTTCAAAATAAGAAATTGTAATACCAATTGAATAGAAATTAAAACACTAAATACAAATTCGTTTTTTATATATTATATTCTATCATATAGGGATATGATTGAAAGATATTTTTTTTTTAGGGCTCAATTGATAGGTTGAGATAATGATTTGTTTTGTATATGATTGATGTTTCAAAGATATAATTAACAAAAACAGTTTAGTATAAGTGGTTTATTTATTGCTTTAACATGTATTACACGCCAATTTTCATTATTATATTAGTATAATTAAAATCATTGAAAATTGCATTTGCATCTATTCTATATTTAAAAATAAAATTTATGATTTTTTTAATGTGAGATTGAGAACAGTAAAATTGAGTTAAGACTATATTTAAGAATGGAACTTTTATATAGTGTAAACTCAATTTCATTAGACAATAAAAATATTTTTCAAAACTACACATTCTTCGGTCTTAGGTTTAAGAAACAAAATTATCTTATGATTTTTTAAAATTTTATACATTAATTTTAGGTCTTAGTAATATAAATCCAGGAGTAAAATAAGACTTTCATAATTTTAAAAATAATGGGAAAGAAAATGTAGTTACTTTTAATCGATCACAAGTCTATCCAAGTGTTATGTAATGCAATTTATTTAACATTAATTTCTTTTACTTTTGGGGCTGAGTAGAAACTATTATTTCAGTTTGCTCCCTTCGAAATTAATAAGGTTTAATTTGCAACCTTGGGATGTGACTTAGATATGAGAACCGCGTTGATATCCAGATTTTTTCTTCAATTTTGTTATATTGTTGCATATTTTAAGTTTAAACAATTAATAACGTAATCAAAATAATTTCGATGGTTCAATTTGAATGGCATTTTTTGTGTTCTGCTATTAAGTTTACAAAAGTGTTTATTGCAAGATATATGATTTATAAAGTATTTGTAGAATTTTTTTCTATGTTTATTAATTTTATTTATGAGACCGAATATAAACTACTATTTTCTATTAATATAACACCTAATTAGGGATCAATATAATTTTAAAAAATGCAATTTTACTTTCTTATATGAAAATTTGTAAGATATAAAATATTATATCAGGTGTTTGATAAATCATATGTAAAACATTTACAATAAGAGCGAAAACCAATTCATTCTTGGATTTGTTTTAAATGAGAGTGACTTGATACATATGCAAGTTGATTCATTTTAAGTAGATGATTTCCCAATATGTAAAAGAAGAAAGAAAATCCTAAGACAAGTCTTTTATTGAAAATTAACAAAATTAAGATGAAGTTAGAGATGTAAATTTTGATAATATTAGGATTTGTTTCATTTCATTTTCAAAATTTTAAAATAACTTTAATATAAATATATTAGATTAATTATCAACTAAAATTTACTACTACTAATGAAAAGAACTTTTTGTTAAGCTTTAATGACAAATTTATAAAAGATTTTTTTCTTAAAAAAATCTACTCAACTTTTTGATGATAAATTTTTATTACATTTTTAATTAAACTAAGCATCATTTCTTTTATTTGATCAGTTATATAAAATTGTTCTAAATATTTTAAGAAAAATCCAATAATTAAATTATTTAATAAGGTATAATTAGTATATTTAGAATAAAGTACGTGAAAATAAATTTTCTTGAATGCAAATAATGTCCTACTTCTAAATTACATTTTATTTATCTATAAAATTATATACTCAGAAAAGTTTAAAAACAATGAAATGTAGAAAACTTATGAACAAATATAATAAAATTTCATTTAAATACATTATTAAACAATAACAATAATTGTAAAAATAAAACCTTCTTCTTTCATACACTCGTAATAATGCATTGCATTGTCTGGATACTGTCAGTTTTCTTTAGCCTTTCCAGCTCATTGTTTCTTCTCGTCTCTTATCAAAATTACCTTTTAATGGGACCAATGAGAAGCTGACAGATGTGTGGCTGTGAAAATTCACCATAAAATTTTTACAACAGAAATATATAATTTGCTTACAGTTACTGAAGAAAGAAAGTAGGCCATTTTATTTATTTACTTATTTATTTTTACTTTCTACTTTTATTTAGATGTTATATCTTAATCTCAACACATGTCTTGATAATTTTGTTGAACACGTAAACTTCAACATCTATTTCCTTTTTTTTTCTCTGTAAATTCCATCATTATCTTTCTTTTTGTCGACTATTTTCTAATGTTTTGCCAATTAATAAAATTGTATCTCTTTCTTTATAACTACAATCATTCAAATCCAAAAATCCAATAGAGATAAATAATTTTTTTCTATATAAAAAATTGACTTTTACCCTTATAAAGTTATACACTTATGATTGAATGTTGAGTATTATCTATTATCTATTGTTAATCTCTTCCTTCTCCATTGGATAAGCGTCGGGTGAGCTGACCAAAAAATAACGTTATTGTTGTAAATATCAAAACCCAAATGTTTTTAATAAATATTACTATATATCCCAAATTTTAACTTTAATCCTAAGTTTATGCGTCTCAAATAATAGGACTTGATATATAAATATTAAATTAATATGATAAATGATTGTATTGAATGTGATGAATGATATAAGTTCTAAAATTATTGTTACATCACTTTGAGATTCTAATTTAACTTAGAATATAATTTAGGAAGTATGGATACAATATTGTTCATGTTTAATATGCTTAAGCGTCATTTAGATTGCCAAAAAGATATTAACACATTGACCTAATTTTTTATATTCAAAAATTTCTTAAAAATTACAAAATTAAACTTTAACTAATATTTCATATATCATACAGACGGCTTACGTTTAATGTTTTTGTATTAAAAATTGAAAGATTTTTTAATACAATACATATGAGAGAGAAAAAGGGCATGTTATTATACCTAATAAATTAATATATTTATCAAGTTATTACAAAATAAATGAATTTTCTAGCTTATTTTCAATTATCTAACATTAAATTAATCAGAATGTTATCATACTTAATTAAAATTTTAAATCTTTATATTGGATTAATTTTATTGGATAACCTTAATTTTTTCTTTATAGCAAAGAATTCATTTTTTCTCTCTCTATTAGTAAATGATTTGATGAAAGCTTTATTATAGACAATCTTCAATGACTTTAAAAAAGACAGGAAAAGAAACTGATATATATATGTGTGTGTGTGTGTGTGTGTTTCTAAACTCATATTTTATTAACAATAAACCAAAATACAAAGATGGTAAAATTAACCTTTTGACATAGACTTTTTAAAATATATTTCTTGTATGATAACTCTTGACTTGAATTAATTTTGTCAAATAAAGTATGTAAGTTTTTTAAACATTAAGAACAGGCACATCCTAATTATAAGTAACATAAAAAATTTAAAACATGTTATGAGTTAGGGATTATCATTAATTTTTATTAAAATAACTATTTGATTTAGCCTGATTGGAAAAAAAAAATTCAGGAATCAGGATACCCCCTTAGTAAACTGAAATACTTAATACAGTAATTACAAAAATTATAGATATTGTTTGGCTATTATTAGTTTCTTCAACTTTCTAGCTCACTGACTTTGTCATCTTTTATTGATTTTCTTTGTAACCAGATCAATGACGATCTGACAAAAGTGTGATTATTATGAAAACTGGCGACAAGATTTTTATAACAAAAAGGATCAATTTTATATTTTGCTATTTTTAATGAATATAATATCGAAATTTCAAATATCAAAAGCTAGTCATAAAATAATCATATTTTCATAGCCACGGTTTTTTGAAAAAAAAATCTCCAACAAATTTGTATATTATAATTTTAATTAGACATAATCACATTCCAAAATCGTTTTATCAAACACATTACAAAAGCTGGTTTAAATAATAATTAAAAAATAAATTATTATTTCTTAAATTTCAATCGCTTTCAAACTGAGGGTTAAAATTGATAGACAAAAAGCTATTGTATGAATCTCCTTCTACAAATCATTTAATAATACTGTTGTTAATCATTTCAATAATATCAGATGGGATGTTATGAGATTAGATAAATTCAATATAATGTATTTGATACTATATTAAACTGTGCAAAATTATATATCTTGATAATAAGTTAGTTAAATCTTAACCTGGATGATTTCAATAAACAAATAGATAATTAATATAACACATTTAATTAAAATTTTAGTATTTAATTATTAATAAAATCTTTAATAATTATTTAAATATATTAAATTTATTTAGTCATTTTCTCTCAATATACAACATACTATTATAATTAAAGAACAAATATTTTACTATATAATCAATTGCTCTTATTATTTTGAAATATTTCATTTAAAAATGTAAATAATTAAATTTTTTAGCTATATTTATAAAAAATAAATTATTTAATGATAATATTTGCTATAACAATTAAAATATGTGTTTTTTATTTTATTCATAAGTAATACAAATTATTTAATTTTATTACGTTTTTGTGATTTATTTAATTATTATTTATAAGTTTATTTTATTTAAGTAAAATATCTATCTATTTTGTAGAGAGTTAAGACAAATCTCAAATTTTCTCCTCATGTGCATCCCAATCCAAAGGGGGACGTGGCATAGTTTTGGAAAATAATACTTCTTCATTGTGCTTTCTAATGCACTCAAATTCAAATCAAACATGTTATAAACATTTTATACAGTTTTATATAATGCTAACCAGTCCATCGAACACGCTCTAAAAGTTATACAATTACTATAAAAATATTATAAATCAGCATATTTATTTATTAACTAAGAAAGTTACAATAATGATTTAAATATAGGGCTAATCACAGCCACCGTCGCCTAACCTTGATGTTATAAAAATTCATCACATCATTCTATCACTTTTATAGTTAGATGACATCACTATTTCATCCAAAACTATTATAATTATTAAAATGTCCTCTGAATAAATTTTAAAAAAGTTAGTTAGTGTGATTCAAACCCATTCCTCTAAAAAGTGGTATAGCTTTCTTACCACCGTACTAGCTACTTAAAATTATTTAACATATTATACTTTATTATTTATTGTAATACTCTTTTAAGGAATCAATTATTGTATTTAGTTGCTTAAAGAATATGTTAATTTTATTTAATTAAATTTTTTTGAATATATTTAAATATATAAAAAATAATTATTTTATTTTTCAGAATATTCATTTTTCATATTATCAAGGCATTTCTAATATATAATTAAATTTCAAATAATTGAAAAATACCCAATAAAATATCCACAAATATATTTAAAAATTCACAAAATACACAAAAAAATCTAAAAATTATAATTTTTGAATTTTTGATACAATAAAATTACAAAACCGTTAAAAAATGCCAACAAAAATGTACAAAAATTAAACTGATTATTTTTGTTTAATTTTTTAATCTAAATTTTTTAATTTATTTTCTTTTGATATTTATTTTAATATATTTTTATTTTAATTTACTAATTCTTATTAATAAATTTATTAATTTATTTTAATAAATTAATAAATTTATAATTAATTTTAATCAATTATAAATTAGATAAGAGGAGCTATAGATTTATTAATTTTTATTTTAATCTGTTTTAATTTATTAATTCTTATTAATAGATTTATTAATTTATTTTAATAAATTAATTAAAATTTATAATTAAATTTAATCAATTATAAATTAACTAAAAGGAACTATAGATTTATTAATTTATTTTATTAATTTTTATTTTAATCTATTTTAAATTATTAATTCTTATTAATAAATTAATTAAAATGTATAAATGTATAATTAATTTGAATCAATTATATCTTACTTGTTGTTAACTCTATAAATAAATATGTTGTAGCATGATGGTGAGCATGTCTTGTAGAAGAGAGGAGGTTTTCGGTTCGAGCGCGAACAAGTTAAAATTTAATATATTTTATAGCATAATCAATAGCTTAAACATATTTATTGTTGACTTTAAACAAAAATATCTTGTAGTAAATTGAACACTTTATAATATAGGAGGTCTTGAGTTCGAACTGAAATATTGTTAAAGTTATTTAAACTCATATATAATATTAAATGACTATAATGTCCCTTAATACTTAACATAATTATAAGTATTTAGCAGAAAAACTGACAAAAGGGATTTTTTCTATGATAAATTTTAAAAAAGTTAGAGACTTAGAGGTAGATAGTGATTAAAAGTAATAAATAGTAAATATTGATCAAATTAAATCAAAACGAAAAAGAGTGGATGTATTTGTTTATGAATTGATATTTTTATTTTTAATTAAATTTAATAATATATGATTGATTTTAAATTATTTTAAATATTAAAAAAATATTTAATTTAAATTAAATATAAATTATATTAAAAAATATACTACACCAAAAATAAGATTTAGACTCAGACTTTTCAATATGTGATGAGAAAGGATTCTCTTCTATTTATTGTTTCTTCCCTTACATCACATCATATTTGTCGTCTCTTAAGAGTTGTCATTTTCTATCAGGTAAAGTTGCCGAGTAGTGGCAGACAGAGAAAAATAGTTAGAAAAATTGAGAAAATAGACAAAATTAGGAACCCTTGTTGAAATTTAGACACGTTCTCAAAAATTTTTATGCCATAGACACTTTCTTGATAAAAAGACCCAATTACCCTTATTTTTCAATTTTTTTCCAAATGCTCATTTCCGAAACCCATCTCCCTCTCTTAGTTCCTTTCATGTCTGTCTGTCTTTACAGTCTCTACAGCAGCTAAACTAAGTGGAAAGCATGTCTGGTGCAAACTAATGTGATTTTTGTAGGTTAATGTGTGTGAAAGCCATTGAAACGAGTTATGAATCCAGTGTTATTTCTCTATCTTCAGATGACCGAAACCCATCTCCCTCTCTTCAGATTTGATTTAATTTTTAGGAAATTTGAATTTGAGATTTGAGCTTCCGAAGGATTTGTGAACTGATTTAAGGATAAATAGAGTCTTATAATGTAATTTTTATAGGTTAATGCGTGTGAAAACTGATGAAACGAGTTGTGAATCCAGCGTTACATCGCGAAGAAGAAGACACTCGACACTCGAAAACAACCTGTCGAGTCATGTCGAGTTATGTAATATCGAGTGTCGAGTGTTTTCGAGTGGTGAAATGTCGAGTGTCGAGTGTGTTCGAGTGGTGAAATGTCGAGTTTCGAGTGTTTTCGAGTGGTGAAATGTCGAGTTTCGAGTGTTTTCGAGGGGTGAAATGTTGAGTTTCGAGTTTGTCGAATGGTGAAATGTCGAGTTTCGAGTGTTTTCGAGTGGTGAAATGTCGAGTTTCGAGTGTTTTCGAGTGGTGAAATGTCGAGTTTCGAGTATTTTCGAGTGGCGAAATGTCGAGTTTCGAGTTTGTCGAATGGTGAAATGTCGAGTGTCGAGTTGTGTCGAGTGTCGTCTCCGCGTGATACTTTTAATTTCTTTTTAGTCCCCATAGTTTGTAATTTAACAATTTCATCCCCAAAAAGAGTGTCGGATGCAAGTAATCACATGCAAATAATTTCAAAGGGTATTTTAGTCTTTTTGTCAAGAAAGTGTCTATGACATGAAAATTTTTTAGAACGTGTCCATTTTTCAATGAAACCCCCTAATTTTATCTATTTTCTCAATTTTCTCAAAATAGTTTGTAATGTTTTTCCATTTGATAGCTTTTTTCATCGTAATTTAATAATGCAAAATCTCCACCTTGACCCAGCCAAGAAGGAACAGGGAGGCACGTGCTACCCCGGCCTCTCCATGCGCCTTTAGCTGAAATTATTTATTTACCCTTTTTTTGTCAAATATTACCTTAAATAGGGCACTAGCTTCATATTTTGAGATACAACAAAGAAATGATAATATCATTATTTTTAAATACCAAAAATGAAATAAAGACCATAAATTGTTAAGTATCATATTAATTTTCTACACTGTCTACTAAGATTCTACTATTTTAAGTGTCATGTTTACTAATAAGAGATAGACATTTTCAAGGATAACTCTAATCTATCATTTGAGACGGTATGTGTTCTTGATCGTGGCCTCTCAACTTTTATATTTATTTGATAAAATAAAGAAAGTTAATGAGAAAATAAATAATATCATTGAGATCGAGTATTTATTTATGGTTTGATGTGTTCTTCTTTTCTTACTTTTTATTGGCTGTACGCATGTTTATCCATTCAATGCAAAGTAGTTTCTCATTTTGCTCCAGATACATAGATATCTGTGAAGTCTGTGAAGAATCAAAGAAGTAAACTATCATATTAATTTGTTTGCTTGTGTTTGAAAATTATTTAGATATTAAAATTAGATATTATCAATTACTTGTATCAAATTATTATTAATTAAACATAATCACTTCCAAAATAATGTTATCAAAATTTGTTGGCAAAAAGTTGAGGTATATAAATCCATAAATACTTTAATAGTAAGTTATCTTGCATGATTTATTTGTTGTGTTCCATCGGCCAAATTGTGACGGGCAGACATGTAATTCTTTAGACTTTTAAGATAGCGAAGAAAAAAGAGTTTAAAGGTTCCCCAAACGTTACTCACCTTAGACATTAACTCTGACAACAAAATACTTATTTTACCATCTATTTCAATTAAAATTAATTTAATAAATTTAGAAAAAATTAAATAAAGGAAAAGAATGGATTACGATTTATCAAATTAAGTTGTCTTTTTTCATAAAACTTATCCCAGAATTAAAATGGAATCCTTGCAAACTGCAAACCGATTTTTTTTAGTGATGAAAATAATTGGTTGAAGTCTTAGAAGATTAAGAAGGTTTTTGAGGAGAGACATGGAGCTGGAGGGAGACTGCGACTACCAAGAAGAAATAATTTATTTATTAACATCAATTTTTTGTAAGTCTCCTCAAGGTCAATCCATCACACTTCGGGGCATTAACATTGGACCCCCCAAACTAATTACTATTAGTCAAAAAAGTAAATGGAAACTAACAAAGACCCTCCAAATGTTAGTGTCCGTTGAGCTATATGATTAACTCTGACCATTAAAACTCCAATTTCGTCTCCAATTTGAATAAAAATTAATTTGATAATATTCTCAAATATTGATAAATTAATTTTTTAATTTTTAATTTTTCTTAACTTATTCTATCTAATCTTATCCCAATAACATTTTTCGTTAACTCAAAAACCTTTTATATCCAAGCTTATATCTCCAACACACATCCAAAGACATCAAAAAACATTTTTGGTCAATCCATTTTTTAGGCGATTAAAAAAGTTGTGCAACAATTGTCAAAAGAATATAAAATAAGACCTTGACTCTTTGTATACTAGGATTCTATTTAATGGGAAAAGAAATCTGTATTATCGTTTCTCGAGTAATATTTGTATTCTTTTCACCTAATCCTTTTTGTCTTCTCTCATTATTTCTTCGTTCCAAGTTAGGTATACGTCAAGTAGTGGCAGTTGTTGCGCGGTGGTTTCATTTACTTTCCAAAAAATAAAGAAAAAAATAAGTTAAGGTTTTTTTTTTTTTTTCACATCATGAGTCATCAACCACCAACCGTGAGTAAAATCCAAACAACTTGATAAAGAGTATTTAGAAGAACGGTAAAAAAGTAAGATAAGTACATTATTCAAGATTCACGTATATAAGATCTTATCTAAAATAGTTAAAAGTTATAATAATTATGTCTAAAAGAATTATCATATTCCAGATGTATTATTTTAGTAAAAAAAGAAAATAGTGAACAATAATGAATTTGTAATGGTTTCAAATCCGAATCTCAGTGTTATATAAGCACTCTTGTATGTAAAAGAAAGACCTTCTTTCTTTTATATTTTTAACTCTTTCAATAAAATCAGTTTTATTCATATCTTGTGTTACTCTAATTTACATTTTCTTTAATCTTAATTCCAGCATCAATCTTTCTACTTCCATTAAACAAGTAAGTTATTTCTCTTTAACCGGGCGCACCACAGCACCGAGACAAAACCGTGAGGGTCGGTGGATCCAAAGCGGACAACACTGGACTGTGTCCATCCGAGGACAACCGTAAGGTCCTGATGCTGCGGTGCGCTCGGGTAGGGGACCGAATGTGCCTTTTTATGTCACAGTCTGCAGTCACTACAGTCGGTACACTCTAAGGCATTGTCCGCTTTGGCAGCCCACTGACCCCTCATAGTTTTGTCCTCTGGTACTACCCTGTCTTGGGGAACGAGGGCTCGAAGCACACCCTCTATTACCCTTAAGAGATTATTCCCAGAAGTGCCTCCCCCCACTCGAACCCAAGACCTCAAAGGTACTTGGGCGTTCGAAGTGAGTACGATTCGGGTAAAAGAAGGTATCCTATAAGGCCTTGTTCTCCGATGTGGACAAAACCGTGAGGGTCGGTGGGCCCAGAGTGGACAAT
Organism: Boswellia sacra; assembly: GCA_013180625.2. Taxonomy (NCBI): domain Eukaryota; kingdom Viridiplantae; phylum Streptophyta; class Magnoliopsida; order Sapindales; family Burseraceae; genus Boswellia; species Boswellia sacra. The sequence goes on from SNVD02012892.1 coordinate 593,802, forward strand.
ACTAGACTGTGTCCATCTGAGGACAACCGTAAGATCCCGGTGCTGCGGTGCGCCCGGGCAGGGGACCGGATGTGACATAAAAATATATGAGGGCACATTCACATTTCTATATCTCACACACATAAAAGTTACACTAACATGTCAATCACATACACATCAAAGTGTGTAAAATCATACATTTCATAAATCACTATAGACTCCAATCAAGTCATTTCCTATATCAAGGTCTATGTATTCATGGCCCTATACACATTCCATCCACATAACTCACATATATTAACAATCACAATCATTAAACACATTTTATTAATAGTTAACATCTGTTATATCTTCATAAGAGTCTACTCAAATAGTACCTACTTCGAACGCCAATGAACTTTGAGGAGATATCTTCATTTTTATTTTCTTTATATTACGGGTTTCTGTAGTGCAACATAAGATTGGGAGGATACTGGAATGCAGTAACAATTGAATTGAAAAGCTCTACTCTGGAACTGTAAATTCTTCAACAGCAGTCGTAGATTTATGCTCACCCTACTAATGTTGCGCGACATCCTAACATTAGTTTATTGTAAAGTGATTGATGTATCCGCGGTACAAAAGATTTTTTCTCCTTTAAAACGTTAGATAATTAGGAACGATGTGAAATAATGATAAAAATAATAGAAAATAAGACCTCGACTCTCTGTACACTCGGGATTCAATGTAAGTAGAAATTATATACTTTTCGCCTAATTGTTTTTACCGTCTTTTGTCATTTCTCCATTTGAAATTAGGCAGGTGTCAAGTTGTGGTGGCAATCTGGCAGACATTACGTGGTCGTTTCATTTACTTTCCAAAAGCAAAGAAAGAGAGGTTGTAACATGTTCATATCATTGCTTTTGAATTAAATTAAGTTTTTTATTTTTCACAGCATGGGTTATCAACTTCAAACCCTGAGTAAATTATGAGTAAAATGATGTTATAGACAAAATCTCAAACAAATCTATACCTAACCTACATGGGACCCAAAATTATAATGTTATTTTAAATATAAAAAATAAATATAATTGATAAGTATTACTGTAAATTCTAAATTCTAACTCTAATCCTAAGTTTAATTTGAGTCTCAAATCATATTATTTGTTATATAAATATTGGATCAATATAACAAATGTTCGAACGCATGAATATAATAAATAACACAATTTCTTAAATTATTATCTCATCACTTGAGATACTAACTAATCTTTGGATATAATTTAAAGAAATAGTATTATTGTATGTTTAATATGTTTGTATGAAATATACTATTAAAAAATTGATTTAATTATATTATATAACGAAGATTTTTTTTTTCGTAGGTATAGCTTTTCTCGCCATAATTCATGAACTCTGGGCCCTTTATTATTATTTCTTTTCAATAATGTTATCATGCTCAACACAAATCTGAAAAAAATCTACACCTTGGCCCGCTGCCAACCCAAGGAGGGAACCAGGGGTGTGCGTGCTCCCTCTGCGCTGGGGTCAGCCTTTCGCTGATAATATTAATTTACTTCGTTTGTTTTTTTTGGAACATTAACTTCAGATTTTGAGATTGAATAGAAATGTCTCAAGAGAGAAAGGAAACAAAATGCTTTTCACTGCCATCCGCCGCCGCCGCGGTCCAGTAGTAAATGCAGAGTAATTAACATCTACTTATATGAGATGAAAGCACCACAATCAGTTATTTCAAAGTCAAACTTGTTTGTTCGAAACAACGCTATAAAGTAATTGGAAAATAATCAATATTATTTTGATTATCTCTTGAATTCATAATCTGTAAACTCTCTCATTATCTTTCTCTTTGTCGACTATTTTTCAACTTTCTGCAAAGTAATAAAATTTTATCTCTTTCTTTATGACCTGCAATCAAATAAAATAATTCAAATCCAAAAATCCAACAGAGGCAAATAACATTTTTCTATATTAAAAAAGACCTTGACCCATGTAAAGTTGTACCCTTAAATGATTCAATGCCTATTGTCTATTGTTAGTCTCTTTTCACTTTTTTCCTTTTTTTCGTCTTCTGTTAGTTTAATCTTTTCATTGGATAGGCGTCAGGATATGGCCGACAAAGCATTTTCACCTTTGCAAAAGCAACGGAAAAAAGCTTTGGGTTTCAACGTGTTCATATACTAGCTTTTGACCCAAGGTGGACCCAAAAATAATGCTATTGTTTTAAATATCAAAACCCAAACATTTGTGTATCCCAAATTTTAACTTTAATGTAAGTTGCGTCCCAAATAATAGGACTTAAACAGAAATCTTGAATTAATATAATAAATGATTCTAATAAATGTTGATGAATGATATAAGTTCTAAATTTTTTGTTATATCACTTGAGATATTAATTAAATTTAAAATATAATTTAGAAATTATAGACACAATATAACTCATGTTTAATATGTTTAGATATCATATAGATTGTCAAAAAGATATCCATAGATAAATTTAATTTTTCTATACCAAAAATTAAAAAATTACAACAAATAAACTTCAATTAATATATCATATATCACACAGATAGCTTGATATGTTCAATATTTTTGCATTAAAAAAATTGAAACAGTATATATAAGAGAAAAGAGAATGTCATTGTCATTATACCTAATTTTTTTATCTAATAAATTAATATATTTATCAAATTATTATAAAGGAAATGAATTTTCTAGCTTTTTTTAATTATCTAAAATTAAATTAATTAGAATGTTATTATACCTAATTAAAATTTTCAATCTTTATATTGGATTAATTATTTAATTTCATTATATAACCTTAAATTTTTCTTTCATAAGGAAGTTCATTTCTGTCACTTTATCAGTAAATGATTCGATAAAAGTCTTATTATAAAGATATCTTCAATAACTTTAAAAAAAGTCAAGAAAAAAAATTGATGTATATGTTTTTTTAACTCAGTTAGGCCGAAGCATAAGGATATCAAGTAAAATTAACTTTTTAACATATTTATTATATGAACTACCTATTCTGCCCCTAAAGTGAAATTGCCTTTCGCTTCCATCATTCGCATTTTGCAAGTCACACGTTTTCACTTGCATAAGAATTGATATTATTCGTAGACATTTTGCAAAGGATCTAAACATATACATACAAGCCAATTTGCATTTTCCAGGACAACGTAACTTCGATCATCCCAAACGGTAATATTTTCTTAGTTGAGACCACTCAACTTCAAATTTTGCTTGTGCTACTCATTTTTCAATTCTCTATTCTTAGGAAAGTCAAGGAAGTTAGAAGATATAAAATCGAAAATCAATTGTTGAGATAATTCTTTGATATCGTTTCGATCTGATAACTTTTGTTATTTGCAATACTTACACTGCTTCACTGATCTGAAAAGTTTACACTGCTTCACTGATCTGAAAAGTTCGTTTCGTTTTGCTTCATTTATCTGCAGCTGGTAGTCAACTGAAAGTTCTCTCTCAAGTTATCGAAGAAATATTTGTAGTCACAAATCTAGTGTTATGCACAAGCGGAAGCGATAACCAACAGAATAACCCAAAATGCACAACACAACTATGCCAGATTTGAATATAATAGCAACAAAAGAGGCAACAAATCAACCACAATGCAGAAATAGAAAACACACCAGGATTTAACGAGGTTCGGTATAAGTACCTACGTCCTCGGGCGCCGCTGAAGAAACTTTCCACTATCTTCAAAGAGAATTACAAACTTTTGGGTTACAATACAAATACCACAACTATTGGGCCAAACTGTAATTACCCAAATAGTTGGGCCAAACGTAATTACCCAAACAATTGGGCAATACTACAAATACCCAAAATCAAAAGAGGGAAAAACAAATATTACAAACTTTAAGGTCCTTACGGAAAGGCCCTTAAACTATGAGGTCTTATATGTGAGACCTTACAACTTTAGGGGGTGGAGGATATTTCTCTTGGTACACTCATAACTCTCCTACTTGGCTTCTTTTATAAGCCCAAAGGAGTCCCAAGATTTCTATTTGAGCAATGTGGGATCCCTCACATTGCTTATAGCATTGGCTAAAGAGCCAATACTCCAACAATTCTCCACCTTGGCGATTTAGCCAATCCACCACAATACTCTTCTTTTTCCCATATTCTCTATCACAGCAGCAACGCCTCCAAATGCGCCCAATGGCGCAGTCAAACAGGCACAATGTTGATCAAGTCCAAACAATGACTGAACTTGATCGCTGTCACAACCTTAGTCAACATATCTGCGGGATTCTCGGCAGTCCCAATCTTCTGAAGTAAGATTCTCCCTTCATCAATGATCTCCCGCACAAAATGATACCGAACATCAATATGCTTCGTACGAACATGGAACACTGGATTCTTCGCTAAGTGGATAGCACTCTGACTGTCAGAATAAAGAGTGATCTTCTTCTGCCCAAGTCCCAATTCATCCAGCAATCCCTGTAACCAAATAGCTTCCTTCACAGCCTCTGTCATAGCCATATACTCTGCCTCTGTAGTAGACAAAGCCACTGTAGACTGTAAAGTAGACTTCCAACTCACTGGTGCTCTTGCAAGAGTAAACACATAACCGGTTGTCGACCGACGTTTATCCAAATCACCAGCATAATCTGAATCAACATAACCAATAGCATACTGACCACATGTATCATCTCTCTCAAAGACTAAGCCAACATCTACGGTTCTCAACAAATATCGTAGAATCCATTTCACTGCTTGCCAATGTCCTTTACCAGGATCATGCATATACCTGCTCACAACTCCAACTGCATGTGAAATATCGGGTCTCGTACATACCATGGCATACATCAGGCTACCAACTGCATTAGCATACGGAACTCGAGACATATACTCTCGTTCCTCATCTGTACTAGGAGATAAAGATGCACTGAGCTTCATATGAGGAGCAAGTGGGGTACTTACAGGTTTTGACTGCTCTGTAATGCCAAACTGCTGTAATACCTTCTTCAGATACTGCTTCTGAGTCAAACAAATCTTGCTTCTCCCTCTATCTCTGCTAATCTCCATGCCAAGAATCTTCTTAGCTTCACCCAAATCTTTCATCTCAAACTCTCGATTCAACTGAGTCTTCAACTTTGTAATTTCTTCGACATTCGTCGAAGCTATCAACATATCATCAACATACAAGAGTAGATAAATGAAAGAACCATCACGTAGCCTCCGAAAATACACACAATTATCAAATTTGCTTCTTGTGTACCTCTGACCCATCATAAACCGATCAAATCGCTTATACCACTGTCTGGGAGATTGCTTCAAACCATAAAGCGATCTTTTCAGTTTACAAACCAAGTTTTCCTTACCAGCAACTCTGAATCCCTCTGGCTGAGTCATATAGATTTCCTCTTCCAAGTCACCATGTAAAAATGCAGTTTTTACATCCAATTGAACTAGTTCCATATTCATCTGAGCTACCAAGGCCAATAAAATTCTAATGGAAGAATGTTTCACAACTGGAGAAAATACCTCATTGTAGTCAATTCCTTCCCTCTGAGCGTAGCCTTTAGCCACCAATCTTGCCTTGTAGCGGACGTCATTCTTGTCAGGAAATCCATCTTTCTTTGCATATACCCATTTGCACCCAATTGCCTTTTTACCCTTCGGTAGTTGAGCTAGCTCCCAAGTTTCATTCTTCTGAAGAGACTGCATCTCTTCCTCATAGCTGTCTTCCACTCATCAACTTCAGAACATCTGACTGCCTCTCTATAAGTGGAAGGAACATCAGCATCTACAATTGGAAGTGCATAGGCCACCATATCAGCAAATCGAGCAGGTCTGCGAATCTCACGTCTTGGCCTATTAACTGCAATAGATTCTTGTTGCTGTAGAGGTTCCTGAGTAGAACCCTCTCCATCATCTCCCAAATCTCCCTCTGTCACAGGAGTACCATCATCTGTCTCAACAGATCTAACTGGGTTCAATGTCGTCGTTTCAAACTCCACCTGCTGCTGAGTATGCTCCACCTGTTGTGGAGTACCATTCACCTTTGTCTGGTTTTCTGATTTCTTCAACATTGAAGACTCATCAAATGTCACATCTCGACTGGATACAATCTTTCTCGAACTAGGACACCATAGACGATATCCTTTTACTCCTGAAGCAAATCCCAAGAAAATAGCTTTCTTTGCTCTAGGATCCAGCTTAGATTCTTTCACATGATAATATGCAGTGGAACCAAAAACATGTAAAGAATCATAATCAGAAACAGGTTGTCCAGACCATACCTCCAATGGAGTTCTATCACCAATAGCAGCTGATGGTAGACGATTAATGAGATGACACGCATAAGTCACAGCCTCAGCCCAAAACTCTTTGCCCAACCCAGCATTGGACAACATACACCGAACTTTCTCCAGCAATGTCCGGTTCATGCGTTCTGCACCCCATTCTGCTGCTGTGTACCTCTAACAGTAAAATGACGTATAATACCTTCATCTTGACACAATTTCAAAAACTGATCACTGTAATACTCACCACCATTATCTGTTCTGAGATGCTTGATCTTCTTACCAGTCTGTGTCTCAATCATCTTTTTCCATTTAAGGAAAACACGAAGTACATCATCTTTTGATTTCAAACAATACACCCAAGTTCTTCTGGAAAAGTCATCAACAAAAGTAACAAAGTAGTGCCTACCTCCCATCGATGCTGTTTTGGTAGGTCCCCACACATCTGAGTGAACATAATCAAGAATACCCTTGGTATTATGAATAGCGGTGCCAAATTTCACTCTCTTCTGCTTTCCCAGAACACAATGCTCACAGAAATCCAGTTTGCAGGTCTTTGCACCTTTCAATAAGCCTCGTTTTACCAAACTGAATAAGGCTTTCTCACCTGCATGTCCCAAACGCATATGCCACAGTCTCGTAATCTCTGAATCTGCATCATTATCAGAAACCGTAGCCGCTGATCCAGTAACCGTACTACCATTATAGTAATACAAGTTGTTCCTCCTAGTGCCTTTCAATACCACAAGAGCGCCTGAAGTGACCCTCAGAATACCATCTCGAATAGATATACCACAGCCTTTAGATTCCAAGGCTCCCAAAGAGATGAGATTCTTCTTCAACTTCGGTACATACCGAACATCTGTCAGAACTCTAGTCAGTCAATCATGATTCCTCAAACGGATCGAACCTATCCCAGCAGTATGGCAAATATCATCATTGCCCATATACACAACTCCACAATCAAGCTGTTCAAACTGAAAGAAACAATCCCGATGTGGACACATATGATAAGTACAACCCGAATCCATAATCCACTCATCAGAACCGGAGGTGGATGGATGACCAACTAGACATATATCTGAATCACTATCATCCTCACGCTCAACAACACATGCATCAGAAACAGTTTTGCCCTTTTCTTTCTTTTTCAACTTAGGACAATCTTTCTTCCAATGCCCTTTCTCACGACAAAAGGCACATTCATCTTTTCCTAATCTACCCCTCGACAAAGATTTTCCCCTTTTTCCTGGTTTCCTACTATGACTACGCCCTCTCACTGTCAATGCATCTACTGACTCATCCCTATGTTCCCGTTGATCTTTCTTACGAATTTCATAATTCAACAAAGCAGAACAAACTTCTTCAAACGACAGTTTATCTTTCCCATGGATAAGAGTAATGCATAAATGATCTAATTCATCCGGAAGTGAGCCAATCAATAGCCTGTCTCTTATACACATCTAGATGTGTATAAGAGACAGCACATAAATCATTCAAGACTATGTAGAGCTCAACCCCATAACATAAAAAAAAAAAAATTCATTTCAAAAATTTTTTTTAAAAAAAAAAAAAATTTTGGGAGGGGAACTGATGCTCGTACCTGGTTTAACTGGAGACGGAATAATCTCTTCAATAGGTACAGCCGATTCTCATTGCTTTTCTTCATATATTTGTTCTCCAGCGCCTTCCACAATTTACTTGCAGATGTCTCCTTAGTGAACGGATACTTTTGTTCTCTACACAAGCAAGAGCGAATCAACCCACAAGCTTTTATATTAAGCCTGTCCCAATCTCTTGCACTGATATCTTTTGGTTTTGTTTCTTCCAGAACAATATCCAAATCCTGCTGATACAACCCGTCCAACACCTCACTCTGCCATAAGCCGAAATTATTTCGGCCATCAAATTTTTCAACATCGATTTTTGCATTTGTCACAGTCACTGTCTTCTCAGATACAGTAGACGATGAAGCCATTACTACCTCTCACAAACAAGCTCGATACACAAATCACCAATAACCAAGCTCCAAACAAACTATTATATTCAATAACTAGCAATCCAAAATCAACAGCCCAGAACAGTAGTAAGTGCTTCAATGAAATAGCCACTAACTACCCACAACCTTCGGCTCTGATACCAATTGTTATGCACAAGCGAAGCGATAACCACCAGAATAACCCAAAATGCACAACACAACTATGCCAGATTTGAATATAATAGCAACAAAAGAGGCAACAAATCAACCACAATGCAGAAATAGAATACACACCAGGATTTAACGAGGTTCGGTATAAGTACCTACGTCCTCGGGTGCCGCTGAAGAAACTTTCCACTATCTTCAAAGAGAATTACAAACTTTTGGGCTACAATACAAATTCCACAACTATTGGGCCAAACTGCAATTACCCAAATAGTTGGGCCAAACGTAATTACCCAAACAATTGGGCAATACTACAAATACCCAAAATCAAAAAAGGGAAAAACAAATATTACAAACTTTAAGGTCCTTACGGAAAGGCCCTTAAACTATGAGGTCTTATATGTAAGACCTTACAACTTTAGGGGGTGGAGGATATTTCTCTTGGTACACTCATAACTCTCCTACTTGGCTTCTTTTATAAGCCCAAAGGAGTCCCAAGTATTTCTATTTGAGCAATGTGGGATCCCTCACATTGCTTATAGCATTGGCTAAAGAGCCAATACTCCAACATCTAGAAGAAAGTAAGCTATTTATTTTTTTTATTTACTTATATTTGCTTTTTCTTAATATTTTATCCTAATATCATTAGACTTAAAAAGAATTTTCAATTAATCACTAGTATATGTGAAGAAAGAAAAAGAGCTTGAATTAAACAGGCAGTTGACTTGCAGCATACTGGCTCTGATGCTGCAACCGTCTATGGCGTTTAACTTACTTTCATATTTCTTCGAGGAATAGTGAAGTGAAAATCTCATCAACAGTACTCATTATTAGGTGATTGATATATAATTTTGCAGTAAAAGGCGAGGAAACTAGTTTTAAATTCTCGAATATGTTATTTTGTTGGATTTTTTTTTTAATTTCAATAAATTTTAATAACATAACTACAATAAGCATGGTAGTGCATGCTGTAGACATGCATGTGATACATATTTTTCAGATTATATTTATATATAGCTTTCTTCATTATACTTGTGCTGGGTTAGCATAATGTTTAATTTTTGCAATTGTATTTGAGATTATTAGAGTTGGATTTAGCCTTTGGTAATATTTTATTCATGCATTGTTTGTTTGCCATATATTACGGTCTCTAAAGTAGCGTGGTGTTTTACATCTTCATATTTAGAAGGGCTTGTCTAGAATTACTTGTGTTGACTTTAGGATTTATCTCCTTTATTGTTGAAGGTATTAGAAATCAGCTCTAATGCTTAATGGTATGTTGTTTCAATATTGGAAATTATCATCTTTGGACATTAATTAATCTTATTATTGCTTAATATTACAATTTTGAAGTGATACTACTCATCTTAAAATTTTATAACGAAGTGATCTAGCTTTAAATTAAGGTTACCACATCTTTAATTATTTCATCATGCCATCCACATGAAAATCATTTGTAACATTCAATCATTATTAGATTCTAATTTTGAGGTATATTTAGAAGAGTAGCATTATCCCGCAGTTTTGATATTTAGCCAAAACCTTGAGAATTAGCACTTTAGCATTTTGCATCACCGTATATGTGAATGGAGCTAAGGCTGCCACGAAGACTTCTAAAAATCACCATTGCTCTACATCATCACTATTTAATTATATAACCAGTTTTGCTATTAAGGTTTAAAATTTTATATAACAAATTAGTGTTTATAAAATATATTTAGAATTTTTTTGTATTTTTTAAAATTTTTTTAAAGATAAAATTGTTAAAAGATAAGATATTTTGGAATCTACTAAGTCAAATTACGGGTTGAATAGAAGTGTCCTTTGTTATGATTTTTATGGCCCAATTTGTGGTTGTAAAATAAAAAAATAAGCAGCTTTATTTTTTTATCAGAATAATTATTTAAGAATTAAGTTGTAAAGGTATTTGATAAATCATATTTAAAAATTATAATGTTTAAAAGCAACTAATTTTTAACCTAAATCTGAAATTAAGGGTTAATTTGGAAATTATCGTAGCTTTAGAGGTAGTGAATTTTAATTTTGTTGTAATTAGAATAGTCAATATAAAAACAAATTATAAGATATTTACTAAACTATATTTAAAAAAATTGTAATTTTTAGAAGGAACACAATTATGTGTTTCTTTCTATCTCATCGCAATATTTGTGGTCAGAGTTGTTATTTTCCATTGGGTAGTGACATACAGGGCATGGTGATTCTTGTAACGTCATTTCATTTGATAGCTTTTCTCATCATAATTCATGAACTTTGGGCCCTTTATTTATTTATTTTAATAATGTTATCGCGAAAAAGGAAAAAAAATAAGAGGTTTTAACGTGGATTCTTATGATTGCTTTTGAACTAAATTAAATTTTTACTTCTCATATCATGAGTCATCAACTTCCAACCCTGAGTAAAGTAACGTTATCATGCTCAAATAATATATCAAACAATTCTGTACTTGATCCACATCGGACCCGAAATTTATAATACTATTTTAGATATCAAAAAATAAATCTGTTTTATAAATAGAAAAAATTGAGAAAATAGATAAAATTAAGAGCCCTTAATAAAAAATAGACACATCCTAAAAAATTTTCATGCCATAGACACTTTCTTGACAAAAAGACCTAATTACCCTTATGTATTCAATTTTTTTCAAACCCTTATTTCTCTCTTTTCAGATGACCGAAGAAGACATTCGACACTCGAAAATAACCTGTCGAGTCTTGTCGAGTTATGTAATGTCGAGTGTCGAGTCAAGTGTCGAGTGGTGAATGTCAAGTGTCGAGTGGTTAATATTGAGTGTCGAGTGGTGAGTGTCGAATGTCGAGTGTTTGTCGAGTGACGAATGTCGAGTGTCGAGTGTTTGTCGAGTGATGAAATATCGAGCGTCGAGTGTTTGTCGAGTAGTAAAATGTCGTGTGTCGAGTGGTGAAATGTCGTGTATCGAGTGTCAAATATTTGTCGAGTGTCGAGTATCGAATGCGCAAGTCTTCGTGCGAAATTTCTTTATAATTTGACAATTTCATCCCCGAAAAGATTTGTGTCTGATAAAAGTAATTACTTTCAAAGGGTATTTGAGTCTTTTTATCAAGAAAGTGTCTATAGAATGAAAATTTTTCAAGATGTGTCTATTTTTTATAAGACCCCTTAATTTTCTCTATTTTCTCAATTTTCCCTTATAAATTTTACTTTAAATCCCAAATTGTAACTCTAATCCTAACTTTAATTTGGGTCTCCAATGATATTGTTTGATATATAAATATTAAATTAATGGAATAAATGATCGAAATAATGTGATAAACAATATAATTTCTTAAATTGTTTTTGCATTTACTTGAGATACTTGAACTTAAAATTTAATTTAAAAAATATAAGATAGTTCATGTTTAATATGTTTATATAAATGATCAAAGAGATGTTATTAACAAATTGAATTAATTAAATATTACCGAAAATCAAAGTCGCAAAGGGCGTTACCACCATTTTAGTCTTACAGCAGCGTCAGAATCCTCCTCCCACAATTGAGGACAAACCTTTACCTTGGGGAGGAGATTGTCTATTTTTCGAACTACCCGGATGTTTATTTTTTTCTTTTTCCTTTTGTTTTGTTTTTAAATTTCAAGTAGCAAATTGTTATCATCCCTTTTTCTTTTAATACAATACATGTTAGAAAAAAGAAAAAAATATATTTTAATAATAATAATATTATTAGACCAATATAATTTTGAAATTATTACAAAACAAAGGAATTTTCTAGATCATTTTTAGTATTTATCTAAAATTAAATAAACTAAAATATTATTATACCATAATTAAAATTTTAAGTCTTTTATACTGGGTTAATTTCTTTCAACACCCTTGTGTTTCACTTTATTGCAGGGCAAAAAATGATTTAAAAATAATAATCAATTTTTCCTTTACATTTTTAAGAGTCATCAAATATATCTGCATATAAATTACGTTAAGCCACTGCTAAGATAGAACGATAAGTTACAGAACAAATAGCTCGACATATCTATTAAAAATTTCATTTTTTTAGTCAATTTGTCCCTTAGTAAATAATTTGATAGAAGTCATTAATGAATGTAGTTTTACTGACTTTTGAAAACGTGAAGAAAAAAATTGATGGTTTTTTTTTTAAATTTTTTTCAATATCACTTTCTAGCGAACACTAAGTTAAAAGGTGAGATTATTAGTATCCAATTTTTTTTATGGGTACACCTTTAATTATATCTTTATTTAACTCACTTTAGAATTCCAAGAATATTATCATATAACCTACTCAAATTTATCTAGACAGAAACTTTTAATCGAACAAAAAAACTACTAACTTTTAATCGAACAAAAAAACTACTAAGAATCAATGAAAATTTCGTAAACAATGTGTGAAATTAATATAAATACATTTACTAGTTATTGATTTTCATAATTAAACGTTTGAAATTATGGAGATAGATTTGATGAAAAATTAAGTTTTAAAATTTTAATGAAAGGTGTAGTTACAGCAATGGAATTGCTGAGCAATTTCTTTTAGTAGCCACAATCCTTAGCCATGAGCCAAAATGTAAAGACCGTACAAGCAAAATTATGCGAACTGCCTATTTTGCCCCTAGAGTGAACTTCCCCTCTTTTTCATTTGTATTTTGCAAGTTCACACATCTTTATGAATTCTTATTCATAGAGATTTTGCAAGGATCTAAACATACATACAAGCCAAATAATTTGCATTTCCAGAAAAACTTCGATCATTCAAAAAGGGTAATTATTTGCTTAGTTTTGATCTCTTAACTCAACTTCATTAATTATTTGCTTTTGTTAGTCATTTTTCAATCTTCTTTTCTCTAGGAAAGTAAAGAAAATTAGAAGATAATCAACAATTGATTATTGAGATGATTCTTTGATTATGCTATTTTGGGGACAACTTATTTATGATTACTTGTGCATGATATAAATATTGATTAACTTTATTATTAAATTGCTTCTTTTAATATTTATCCTCTGTTTTTTTGGCGCGATCATATGTTAATTTCCTTCAAGCATCTTTTCTAATTAAGAGAGAGAGAGAGAGAGAGAGAGAGAGAGAGAGAGAGTATCATCAACATTGGGTGAAGATAAATATTTCACTTGGGTGATGTTACTAGCTCTCATGCTGTAACCTTCTATGGCGCTTAACTTAATTTCATATTTTTGCAAGAAAAAGTGAAATTCTAATCTATGTTACTGTAAAGGTGTAACATAACATATTCTCCGTAACATATTCTTCAATAATGTTCATTCTGTTGGATATTTTACCTTGTATGTAAAAATCAAAGTCAATTTTAAATATAAAAGAAAATAATATTTAGACATGCTGACAGATGTGTGGTTGTGAAAATTCGTCATAAGATTTTTACAATTAAATAAAGTAGTAATTTATATTCGATGCTGGTTTTTCTCCGTAGATCTGGACTTGTAGTCAACTCAAGTTCCCTCCAGCTATTCCAAGTAATATTGACGTTTGCTCACAGTTGCCGAAGAAAGTAAGCTATTTTAGATACTTACTTATTTTATATTTAACTTTTGTTGACGTTAAAAGATTTAAAATATTAATGTTAAATATGCTTATTTAAATTTAAGCTTTATAGAAAAGTGATATTGAATTTATATCGTAATCTCAACATTTGTATCAAAAGGCCAATATGTGAGAATAAGTGAAGTTATGAAGTTTCAAAAGGAGCTTTTTAAAGGATTAGCTTTTAATTTATTAATTTGATTAACTTCATTATTAATTATTTATCTTGCTTATGTTAATATTTATCTTCCGATTTTACTAGCTCTCACATTGTACTCTTCTACAGCGTTTCAATTTATTTCATAAATCTGAGAGGGATAGTAAAGTGAAGTTCGTTAGGAGTTTATACAAGTTATGACATTAATTTTATGATGTAGACGTAATATAATTTAAAAAATATCCAGTTCTTTAAATAGATTCTGTTTGATATATTTTACTTTGAACAAAATTAAAATCAAAAATCAGTTATAGATATAAAAGAAAATAAGTCTTTTCTAGGACTTGTTTATGTAATAGTAATTAGTCGACCAAGATGCTTTGAGATTGTTTTAATTTGTTATTTCACATTATTTTACGTAGGTTGTTTCAAATTATTCGAGTGGCCATTGCTTCCCACTAAAAAGGGGAAAAAAAAATTCTAGTTTTTGTTAGGTACCGTTCATGTGCTGTAGTTAAAGTTGCCTCTGATGTAAAGGCTATTTTACTTTTTCTGTCTCCATTTTCTTCTATGCACTTGCATCTCATCTCCCTTGCTTTTTTCAATTTCTCCTCCACGGCCCCACATCCGCCACTTCTACACCAGCTGCAACTTTAGGCAATTAAATCGCCACTTCCCACGTATACTCATTGCCCAACAATAGCTTTCGTAACTCCCATGCCTTTCACGTCGAGTATCACTCGGTCTAACAATCTTTATAATTGGTTGAAACAAAAACAAAATGTCAAACGAAATTATCTATTAAATGAAATCTGTATCACTCACATACATTATTTGATTATTTGGGATGATGCTACCCATTTTATTTTGCCTTAAAAAGTGTGAATATTGATTGTAAATGAAACAGTAGTGCACTTTTTTATTTTAATGAATTTATATAATCTTAACTCTTAA
Source organism: Boswellia sacra (assembly GCA_013180625.2). Lineage (NCBI taxonomy): Eukaryota > Viridiplantae > Streptophyta > Magnoliopsida > Sapindales > Burseraceae > Boswellia > Boswellia sacra. The sequence continues at coordinate 608,867 of SNVD02012892.1, forward strand.
CAATTTACGACTGAGATAGGTGAAAAATATCTAACCCACTTATACTAATTTATACAACAGAATTCTTATTGTCTAAAACTGCTGTCTTGTTTTTGTAGCATTACTGACAGCTTAAAATCAAAATCAGTCTTCTAGTTTAATCTATCGGCTCAAAATTAAGTTGGTTAATTGATTTAAAATAATTAAAAGATCGTATAGCTATTGTTATTGGAAACTAGGAATGTCAAATTTACCCAATGGAAACGGGTACTCGGCTCCTCGGCCAGGAAATACCCGGAGAATTGCCCGGAATTTCGGGGATTTAAGCCGGGGACAGGGATGAGTTTTTCGGAGATTGCCCGGGGCCAGAAAACATGATCCCAAATTAAAACAAAGGAACTAGCCCAACCCAATAAATATAAGCTAAACCAAATCCGGAATTAATTAAATAAGTGCCCAGCCCGACAAATATAAACTAAGCCCAACCTAGTTAAATTACTATTTACTAAAAAAACTAGATAACACAGATGAGGAGACTTGAACCCAAGTCCTCAAAGGAGGCAAGATACAAACATACCATCAGGCTACACATGAATATTAAATAAAACTTAGAAATTAGACATAAAATATTCTAATTACTTATAGAAAAAAAAAACAAACCAGGTACATATCACCAAAGGCTTCCCAAGGAATTTTTCGGTGATGGGGATCAAAATACCTTCTCGGGGCCAGGGCCGGGTATTGAGATATATCCAAAGTCGCCATAGAGTGCTTCTTGACAATCTAGCCCTCCAATGTATATGAAGCTGCATGCAAAGAACCATACTACTTTAGAGACTGTAATGTATAACAAATCATAAACAATAGTAAAATATTACCAAAGGCTAATCGTCTAATCTCCGTCTCAAATGTAATTGCAATAGTCAAAATACTAGATTACGCTAACCCAACATGAGATTAATCAAGAAAACTACATCTATACATAATCTAAATAAAAAAAATCCCAAAGGTTGGTTTTAGTGGTCATAGTCCTTGGATTGTATTGTTAATAATAGATCTATATTTTTGGGACGAAGCTTTCTTCATTTATCTTTTTTTTTTTAAATTTTAAATGTATATAAATATCTTGGATACAAAACCCTGGATTATATAAATGTTGAAAGTAAGAAAACTCAACTGAACTTAGTTGAAGAATTGGTTAAAAAGTATTTATTAGGCTATATTATTTGTAAAATTAAAATTAGTTTTCATAAGTTTAATTTAAGATTATAAAAGTCCCTGATGAACTGTTGATGAGAAATGCACTTTATAATTCCTCTAGAAAAATCAAATGAAGTGAAAATGACACTCACCATCGGATGGTAGATGTAAAGTTGCAAGTAAGAGTAAGAAATTATGAAAGAATAAGAAAATCAAAACATAACCCCAAGATCTGAGTTGACTGTATAAGTTATCTTCTATTAATGTTCTTATTTTCTTGTAAACAGCAAATTGAAAAATGAGACATAGCAAACTTAAATGTATAAGTTGACAGGACACAACCATGAACATGTACCGTTTGGAAATGCAAATTGGCATGAACCTGAGATTCTTACGAACATGTTTTGTCGATTGTGAATAGAGTAACAATTGAAACAAAGAATTAAAGGGCCAGGAAAAGACATTAGGTAGATGTCAAACAAAAGTAAAGTTAAAGTAATACACTAGCACTTGTTTCAAATTAATAAACTAATTGAGTGGAGCTAATATATCAGTGTTATGTGTGTTTTTTGTCTTGTTAGAATATTAGGCAATAAATGGTTTGTTTCTAGATTAGAATTAAAACAAATTGGGATGTATATCAAACTAGAAAGTTGAGTTTGATTGTAATTTGTTTTGATTAGGATAATCTAGGTTACTCATAGTCGGACAAAAAGACCGAAATAGGAAGAGTTTTGTTTGTATTTCTAGTTTAGGAATCATGATTAGACTAAGAAAGAAACTCTTGTCCCTATATAAAGCCTTGTATTATGAGTAGAAAAAAGAGAGAGACACACACACACAAAAAACACAATATACAACAGGTTGTGTGGGAGAGAGGATTGGTTAAATGTTTTAAGAGCCTTGGGAGACGGCAAAAACGTCAACGTTTTGGGTGATCTAGAAGCTATAACTGGAGCTATTAATCATGAGCAAGATCGTGATCTTAGAATCTACGGTAAGGGATTGTAAACCGTGAGGATAGATCGAGTAACTGTGAAAATTATTCTCTGTAAATCTTTCCTTGGAGGTGTATATCGAAGATTGGTGGTTTTCTTGTCGATATGTATAGAAAGAATGTAAGGTTAAATCCTTGTTATTGCTATTGATATTCTTGTATTTTTCCTTTATTGTTGATTAGAATAAAGATGTTGCTATCATCTCCAAATTGGACATAGCATTGATTGGCTAACGTACTACAAATCTGGTGTTCCTGTCTTCTTTATTTTCTTGTTGTTTTCTTGCTCGTAGTTTCATCATAATTTTGTCAATATCTCGGATTGAACGCTTTTGCAAAAAGCCCAAAACTCACAACAAATTGGTATCAAAGCTTTTTAGAATCCGAGATGGTTACAACAAAATTTGACATAGAACGGTTTTATGGCAAGGGTGACTTCAGCATTTGTCATAGAAGGATGGGTGACTTCTTTATTTTCTTGTTTGTTTTCTTGCTCACAATATTATTATAATATACATAATAATATTATCTTAAATAGAAATATTAAGTAACTTTTGATTATGCGATATGGTACAAATGATAAATTCTTAATTACTTTTTATTATCAAAATTCATATATGTGTAATAAAGTAAGGTATCATATAGATCGTCAAAAATCTAATTTTGACATGTTAAACTCATTATAAAGAACAAAATGTACACACAAACACACACGTGCACACACACATACATATATGTATATAATTCCTTAAAACTAGCTTTAATTTACAACAAACTAGGGAAGTGGTAAGTGAAATGAACCTTTTTATTATATCATTATGTATACAATATTATTTTATTCTAACCTTTGCTTGATCTACCTAATGTGTTTTGCTAGACCTTTAATCTTTGAATTCATCTTATTCAGAAATGATGGACATTTTGCAAGGAGTGTAAACATAAAGATTGCTGATTTGCATTTCCAGGATAATTTTGATATTCCCAAATAGTAAGTTTGCTTTGTTGTGATCTCTCATCAAGTTTGCTTTGTTGTGATCTCTCATCTTTAATGTTTGCTTTTGCCATATACTTCTCAATTTTCAATTTTCTTGTATCTAAGAAAATTAGAAGATAACCAACTCATGAGCTAGATTCTTTGGTTATTCTTTGATTTATTTTTTTAAAAGTTTGTAATTGCATTTTACTTGCAGTACGTACTCTCTTTACTTCTCTCATCTCACGAGAGTGAATTGTCGTTTTCACTTTCTTTATACTTTGGTGAGGAAACAATGAAGTTAAGTTCTGATCAATAGTCCGTTAAGGTGTTCATAATCTTGCTTTCAAGGTATGGAAACTAATTTTGTGCCCCAAGTGTAATATTAACCTAAGTATAACCGATTCTTCAACTATATTACATTGATTTGCTTTCTATTGAAGTCTCTAATGTCTTTTGGTCCTTTGTATGCTGCTTCATTATATTTGAAAGTGGTTGTCAAGAATTACACTGGTGAATTCAAGATTTGTCCCCTTAATTATAGAATGTACGTGAAATTAACTCTGAAGTAATGCTCAAAATGATATGTTTGTTTCATTATAGAAAATAATAGCATCAATAATATTACAGAAATTAACTTTAATGCAGATTTCATCCACGGAAATTACTATGAAATTATGTTAGTTAATCTGATCTTGATATAATTATTCCTTCAATTCTAACATCCTCTCTCTTATGTGTGACGCTTATAACATTTGAGTTGATTAGGATTTTGTTAATCACAATTTTAGTGTCATATATTTTTTACCTCTTCAATTCTATTAGATTAAAATATAATTGTTTCCATAATGGCATTTGGTGATTGAGATACTTTGGTATAGTGCTAATGGGTTTCATAATTTCTTTTGTAGGTTGAGTGGTGTTTGTTTCCCATTGAAAAAAAAAAAGAAGAAGAAGATTTGGTGTTTTGACAAGTAAAGTTTTGTGTGTTGTGTCAAAAGGTATCTCCTTACCGCAAGGCATCTGAAAATATTAATTATTACACACAGACATACACAAAATGAAATGCCAATAAATATTAATAATTTCAAGATATAAAGAAACAAAAGCTAAAAAGTTAAAATCCGGAAGACTATTTATGATCTTTGAAATTCATTATTATATGCTTTAAGGTTTAGATCCATAAAAAGAAAAAAAAATTGCACCTATTTTTTCAAGTAGAATTCTTCTTTAAGCATGATTGTATATTGTTAAATTTGCGAGAATATATGATTTTTCTGCTCAATTTCTTAAAATTTTTTCGTCTTTCTAATGTATTTTCTATGTAATCAAGCATTACTATATACAGATCATCTTCTATCAAAACTATGAAAATATATGGAGTAAAAATGTATATTTTAGAATGTTATGCAAAAACTCCTCGCCATTTCTTTAAGGATACTTATACAAAAATAATAGAGTACTTTCCAATTTCCTTATTACTTAGTTAAGTATGCATATAATTAAAATTTCTTGGCATCTTTTAAACTTGCTATTTCATATATAATTCACGATGCAGGTTGTGTCAGATTACTTGAGCAGTGATTGCTTCCTAAAAAAAAAAATCTTGGTGTTTATAAAGCAAAGTTCTATCTTGTGATTGAAGTTATCTCCTTGAGTAGAAGGTACATGAATCAAGTTATATTCTCCATATATATTAATTAGGCTATCATAAATTTATTTTTTTTAATTCAAATTTTTACACATTCATATCTATTGATCTATTATACAATCAAATGGCTAGAAAGTTGCTAAGACCTTTTGTTCTAATATTTTGTTCCTTTATGTGAATTTAATCTTTGCATTTTTTAAAATAGAGGGAGAAAATTAATGATTTTGTGAACTTTACTTTTTGCTCTGTATGATATTAAGACAAAAAATCGAGAGGACTCAATGAAACAAACCTAGCTAGTTTACTCCTGCAGTAAACTTGTAGGTCCTCAACTGCCTTAATCCCTTACAAACTGATATATTAGGTCCACTCAGTTAATTAATTAATGGAAAACAATTATTATAGTATTGTTTAATTTACCTTTTGTTTGATATCTACCTAGCTAATGTGTTTCTTGGCCCTTTCAAATCTTCATTTTCGTTTGGTATTTTTCCTCACACATCATTCTGAATTAATTTTTATTTATTCATGGTAGACATTTTGCGAAAGGATCTAAACATAAAAGTCTGATTTGCATTTTGAGGATAAAATTGATCACATCCCAAACAATACATATTGTTGGCTGTGATTCTAACCTTAATATTTACTTTTGCCACTCCTTGTTTTTCAATTTGCTTTTTCTCCAAGAAAATAAAGAAAATTAGAAGATAAACAATGATCCCTTAGATTCTTTTGTTTTGTTTTAATCTTTCTTAACTAATTTGTTACTTTTTATTGGCAGTGCTTACAATAAACTTCCTCTCACCTCAAAAGTGAAGTGTTGTTTTCACTTTATTTCATATTTTCCAGAGAAAGAGTGAACTGAAGTTCTCTAGAGGGTTTGTAATCATTGAAGGGCTGGAAACTAATTTATGCTTTAAATGTAATATTAACCTAGTACAACTGATTCTTCAACTATATTACGCCGATTTGCTTTATATTGGAGTCTCTAATGTATTTTTGTCCTTTGTATGCAGCTTCATATTATTTGAAAGTGGTTGTCCAGAAGGACACTGGTGAGTTCATGATTTGTCCCCTTAATTATAAAAGGTACGTGTTTAGTATCATTTATTTTTTTATAACCCCTTCAATTCTATTAGATTATTACATAATTGTTTCCATAATGCAAATTGGTGATTGAGATAGTTTGGTATTGTGGTATATGGGTTTAGTTTTTTTGGAGGTTGTTTCAAATTATCTATCTGGTGTTTTCTTCCCATTAAAAAAAAAAATTGCTGATTTTGTCGAGTAAAGTTCCGTGTGTTGTAGTGAAAGGTATCTCCTCATCTTGAGGTATCTGAAAATATTAATTGTTACAAACACAAACGTGCGCATGCGCATATATTGACAAGTAGACACACATGACATGCTAATAAATAATAATAATTTCAAGATATAAAGACAAAAAAGTCAAAAGGTCAAAATCATTCTACATAATCTCATCAATTCCTTAAAATTTTTTCCTCTTTCTCATGTATTTTTTTATCTAATCAAGCATTACTACATACAGATCATCTTCTATCAAAATTATGAAGATATAGGGAGTAAAAATGTATATTTTAGATCATTTTCTATCAAAATTATGAAGCTAGGAGTAAAAATGTGTGTTTTAGAATTAGAATTTTATACTGGCCATTTCATAATCATGCAGGTTGTTTCAAATTGCTTGAGTGACGATTGTTCCCCCACACCACACCGCCAAAACCCCACCCCCACCCCCACACACCACCACCCAGACACCAACACCACCCCCCTCCACCCCCCAACCACCCCCCCTCCCGCCGTTTTGTCTCGTGATTGAAGATATCTCCTTGAATATAAGTACGTATTAATTAGGCTATTGTAACTTTATTTTTCTTAATTCAAATTTTTACACATCCATAACCATTGATCTATTATACAATCAAATAACCAGAAAGTTGCTGAGACCTTTCGTTCTAATATTTTGTTCCTTTATGTGAATTTAATCCTTGCATTTTTGAAAATAAGGGGAGAAAATTAATGATTTTGTGAACTTTATTTTCTGCTATATTAAGACAAAATACACGGAGTACTCAATGAAACAAGTCTAGCTAGTTTACTCCTATAGTAAACTTGTAGGTCCTCGATGGCCTTAATCCCCAACAAAATGACATATTAGGTCCACTCAGTTAATTAATCAATGGAAAACAATTATTATAGTGTTGTTTTAATTTACCTTTTGTTTGATATCCAACTAGCCAATGTGTTTCTTGGCTCTTTCAAATCTCCGTTTTCGTTTGGTTTTTTTCCTCGCACATCATTCTGAATTAATTTTCATTGATGGGTGATAGACATTTTGCGAAAGGATCTAAATATAAGTCTGACTTGCATTTCCAGGACTTTGATCACATCAATCCCAAACGATGCATATTCTTGGTTGTGATCACTCAACTTTGATATTTACTTCTGCTGCCCCTCATTTTTCAATTTGCTTTTGTCCAAGAAAATTGTTGGATTTTTAGAAAACAAAGACCAAAAATAAGAGAAAGCTAGTTTGGAGTCTGCTGAGAATATGTTTTATTGAGCAACAAACCATCTATTTATATAGCATAATGAAAGTCAAAATTATTTATATAGCAAACCATCTATTTCAATTCAACATATGGATCTCCTAATTGACCAATAAATAAATAAACGTGTAGAAACTATTATAAACTAACGGTAAATATGTAACAAAATTAATAAAAAGAGAAAAATACTTAAAATTTAAAAATATAGTAAAATAATAAGTAATATTTAGAGGATAAAATGAGATTAAAATCGAAATTATTTTCTAGCTAGATAGCCGAATAAATGCCTAAAAAATAGCTTGAAGAAATGGTTATGATCCCAAAGAATAGCAACAAATAAGATTGGTTTAGCTTCATGAGTCATGCTAGTCAACACTCCTCCTTGACTCTAGAGCTGCATACACCAAGCTTCTGCCTCAAGAATTCATATCTAATCTTTAGAAGTGCCTTTGTTAGGATGTCAGCACTTTGATTTTCCGTTTTGCAGTAGATTAGTTGCACTTCTCCTTTTGTACTTCTCTGAGAAGATAAAACTTTATCTTTGTTTTGCCATGGAATACTGGTTTATTAGCAATTGAAATTGTAGCTTGGTTGCCCACAAATATTTGTGTGCCTTCTTGTTGTTCCATATGCAAATCTGTCATGAGTTTCCTGATCCAAAGGACTTGATTCATAGCAGCAGCAACAGCTACATATTCTGCTTCTGCTGTGGATTGACCTATGACTTCTTGCTTGTTAGAACACTATGAAAAAATTCTAGAAAAAAAGCTAAAACAGTAACTTGAGGTACTTCTCATATCATCAATACATCCAGCCCAATCACTATCCGAATAACCATGGAGACTGAAGTTTTCAACTTGACTGAACCGTATTCTATAATCAATTGTGCCTTTAACATATCTAATAATTCTTTTTGCTGCTTGAAAATGAATTTAACTAGCACAATGCATATACGTTGATAGCAAACTCACTGCATTCATAATATCTGGCCTGGTTGTAGTTAAATACATTGGGCAACCTATTAGGCTCCTATACAAGTTTTCATACACTTTTTCAGCTCCATTTTCTCTACAAAACTTCTCCTTTTGATTCATTAGAGTAGCATTTGGCTTGCACTCTTCCATGTTGAATTTCTTTAGGACTTCCTTTGCATATTTATGTTGGCATAGAAATATTTTGTTTTGCTTTTGATGTACCTGCATACCAAGGAAGAATTTCATCCTCCCAAGGTCAGTCATTTCAAAGGCATCTTTCATTTCTTCTTTAAACTTATCAATTAACTCCTTGCTACAACCTGTAACAAGTAGATCATCAATATATAGAGATGCCACTAGTGTTTCATCATCGGCTTTCTCGATATATAAAGTAGATTCACTCAAACTTTTTTCAAAGCCCAAATTCACTAAGTTTGCATCAATTCTGCTATACCAAGACCTTGGTGCTTGTTTTAAACCATACAAGGCCTTTTTTAGTTGATATACATACTCCCCTTGTCCTTCGAAAACAAAACCTTCAGGTTGCTCCACAAAAATTTCTTCCACCAAGTATCCATTCAAAAAAGCTGACTTGACATCCATTTGGTGTATAACCCAGCCCTTTTGTGCAGCAAGAGTCAGCAACATTCTTATGGTATCCAACTTGGCAACTGGAGCAAAAGTTTCAGAAAAATCTACTCCAAACATTTGGGCATAACCCTTGACGACAAGTCTTGCCTTGTACTTGTTTACAGAACCATAAGGATTGAGCTTGGTCCTGTAAACCCACTTGACTCCTATAGCTTTCTTGTGTTTAGGTCTGTCTACCAACTCCCATGTCTGATTTTTTTCAATCATTTTTAGCTCTTCCTTTATTGCGGCTATCCACTTCTTATCAGTTGTAGCTTCTTCATACCCTGTAGGCTCCATTACTACAATATTACACCTTTGATAAATGTCAGAGAGTGATCTGGTTCCTCTAACAGGTTCATCATCTATATCGCAATTCTCCTTCTGAACCTAAAGCTTCTTGTTATTCTCCTAACTCTAGTTATCTAACTTAAAGAAGTGAACATCCTTGCTGACAATTACTTTGTTGTTTTGCAGTAAGTAGATCCTATAGGCTTTTGAAATTGAGCTATAGCCTATAAAAATCCTAGATTCTGCTTTTTTGTCTAATTTATCTCTCTTAACTTGAGGAATGTAAGAGAAACATAAGCAACCAAATGTTTTAGATTAAGCAACTTTGGTTTGTAGCCATACCATGCTTCAAATGGAGTCATTTTCTGTAAGGCTTTTGTTGGCAATCTGTTTAGCAAAATAATTGCTGTGATTACAGCCTCAACCCAAAATTTCTTTGGCAACCCTTTGTCATGAACCAAGCACCTAGTCATCTCCTTAATTGTGCAGTTTTTCCTCTCCACAACACCATTTTGTTGGGGAGTATAAAGTGCTATCAACTGATGTTCAGTGCCTGCATTTTCACAAAACTTGTTAAATTTTTCAGAGGTATATTCAGTTCCATTATCAGACCTGATCACCTATATTATGCATCCGCTTTGAGTTTCAACCCAAGCTTTAAACTTCCCGAAGATGTCAACAACCTTAGATTTAAGCTTCATAAAATAAATCCAACATGTTCTTGAATAATCATCAATGAAAGCAATATAATACTTACTGCCATTCAATGATGATGTTTTCATTGGACCTCTCACATCTGTGTGTATTAATTGCAGCCTCTGTGTAGCCCTTCAGGCCTAGTTTTGTTGAAAAGGAAGCCTAGTTTGTTTCCCATATTGATAGGAAGCACATTTAGGAGGCTCCTCCTCTAATTCAGGCAAGCCTTTCACCAAATTGTTCTTTTTCATGAAAAGTAAAGTTGCATGATGGAAATGTCCTAATCGCTTGTGCCAAAGCACTATATTGTTGTCTTCTTTGTGTACAACAGCATGCTCCTCTTTCATCAAATCTAAGGCAAACCTTTTGCCTTTCATTTGAAATTTGAACACCTCTATCCTTTTTTATCTTTAATCACATAATTTTTGTCTTCAAACAACACTTTATAGCCTTTTTCAAACAATTGAGTAACACTCAAAAGATTTTGATTTATTTCAGGAACATATAAACATCAGAAATTAATTTCACACCTGTGTGGCCTTCAATTGCTACTGTTCCTTTGCCTTTTACTGCAACGTGTGCTCCATTTCCATTTCTAACTTTAGAAATAACGGTCTTGTCAAGCTCTCTGAATAGCTCTTGATCATAAGTCATGTGGTTTGTACAACCACTATCTATAAGCCAGCTTTCTGTGGAGCTATTGGTGGCAAAGCATGACACCACAAACAACTGCTACTCTATAGGTTGATCATCTGCAGCCTTAGCTTCTCTTTGTTGCTGTTGAGTCTTGCATCTTCTTTCTATGTGTCCTAACTGACCACGCTTGTGACATCTTGCATCTAGTCTCCACCAACACTTATTTTGTGGATGATTGTTTTTTTTTTTTTTTCAGTAGGAGTAAGGTGGAAAGACTTGAGTGTTGTTGCTTTGGCTATTTTTGTTGTTGCTTGCAGAACCTCCAAGCTTGTTGTTTTTGATTTGCCTTTTTTTTTTGTGTTTTTGCCACCATTTTTGTTCTGTGATTTGGCTTGAAAAGCTCCCTCCACAGATCATTCTTGTCTCATAAGCCTCCTTTGTTCTTGTGCCTGCAACGCATTCAACAATTCTACCAAGGTAATGCTTGACAGATCTTTTGAGTTTTCCAAAGATGGAATCTTAGCCTCAAATTTCTTAGGAATAATGATTATGATTTTTTGAAGAATTCTAGAATTAGAAAAATCAGTACCAAGGAGTCTTACTTTGTTGACTATACCAAGAAGTCTGTTAGAATATTCCTTGATTGTTTTTTATTCTTTCATTTTTTGCATCTCAAATTCTCGGATCAAATTCAACACTTGCATCCCTTTGATCCTTTCATTTCCTTCGTATTCTTGCTTCAAAAAATCCCAAATTTCCTTGGCTGCTTTTAGTGTCATTATTATGATAAAAATGGTGGATGAGACTGCTGCAAACAAGGTTGCTCTTGCTTTTGATTTTCTTTGCTTCCTCTCCTTTTGATTTTTGATTGTGCAAGAGTTGGATTGTCTGGTAGAGGTGGAACTTCGTATTCTTGTTCAACAGCTTCCCATGGATCATTGGCATTAAGATAGGCTTCCATTCTAATAGCCCACACCTGATAATTTGTTCCATCAAACACTGGAGGTGCAATTGTAGTGAACGAATTTTCTGAATTCATTCTGAAAAGGGTTTTTGTTTTTTTTGAGAGATAGGTGATAAGTGTTTATGAGTTGTGTTTGATCTCTCTCAATCTTACAGGTCCCTCAAGATTATGGTCTGATACCAGTCTGTTGGATTTTTAGAAAACCAAAGACCAAAGATAAGAGAAAGCTACTTTAGAGTCTGCTAAGAATATGTTTTATTGAGTAGCAAACCATCTATTTATACAACATAATAAAAACTAATTGCAGAAAAATCTACTCAACAATGAAAACCAATTGCAGAAAAATCTGCTACATGTTGAGCGTAACAGCTAAATGCCTAAAAAATAGCATGAAGAAATGGTCATGATCCTAAAGAATAGCAACAAATAAGATTGGTTCAACTCCATGAGTCATGCTTGTCAACAAAAATAAAGCAAATAGAAGATAGCCAAAGATCCCTTAGATTCTTTTCTTTTTTTATCTTTTTTTTTAATAATTTGTTACTTTTTTTTGCAGTGCGTCCTACTTTCTCTCACCTCAAAAGTGAAGTGTTGTTTTCACACTTTATTTCATATTTCCTGGAGGAGTGAAGTGAAGTTTGTAGAGGGTTTATAATCATTGTCAGGTATATGGAAACTAATTTTGTGGTCTATACATAATATAGCCTGTTAAATAACTAACTTTTCAACTATGCTGTTGAATATTTTTACTTTTAATGCAAGAAAAGGACAAATATTAATATTTATAAAGAAGAGAATCTTTTTATCTTTGAGTTTGTATCTTAATAAAATCAATCTATTTTCATAAGTCCAATCTAGCTTAATATATATTTTTAAAAAAATAAAGAAATCATTCAACAATTTTTTTCTAAAAGATATAGATTTGTAATTAATGATTGGGTTAAAAGCTTCTTATAACCATTTAACCCAACTGTTTGGGTTTTTTTTTTAATTTTTAGATTATGTTTTAATGTTAAGATCAATCTATTTTCATAAGTCCAATCTAGCTTACATGTATCTTTGTATATTAGATTTTTAAAAAAATAAAGAAATCATTAAACAATTTTTTTTCTAAAAGATATAGATTTGTAATTAATGATTGGGTTAAAAGCTTCTTATAACCATTTAACCCAACTGTTTGGGTTTTTTTTTTAATTTTTAGATTATGTTTTAATGTAATTGTTCTGAATTAGCCTTGTGTTGGGTAGCATTTGATGTAGTATTTTAATTATCGAAATTATACTAGAGATCACATTAGAGTTGGGACGTAGACGTCGGAGATATTACTGTTTATGATTGCTATATTTTATAATTAATCTGTGGAGTAATGAGGTGCTTCCGATGCAGCTTTGGTTATAGCTGGAAGGATTTGTGAAGTAGTATTTTGTGGACCTGTGGTGACTTGAGAATATATCTTCTTAGTTAGAGGTATGAGAACTTAACTTCAATGATTTTATTTATTGAAAATACTCATGAAATTAAGTTAGTTAATCTCCCCTTTTAATTATTCCCTCAAAGCTAACATCTATTATTTTTTTAACGCTCATAGTATTTCCACTGATCAGGATTTTAATGTCAACATTTCTTATCTCTTTGATTTTCACAAAAAATCTTGACATAAGATTAAAATCTTTTGGTTGAAAACTTAAAAATAATGTGCAGAAGATAGAATGAGACTAAGAAATTAAATGAATTTAATAAATTTGATTGATTAGGTAATTAAAAAAAATTCTGCTATACGTGCTTTCTTAGTTTGCATAACAAACACAAACATGTCTATCACATAAATCATGTATGTTTAACTTTATAGATTTTTCTTTCATAATTAATGCCATCATAGGTTATTAAATTTATAAGATACTAAATGGTGTAAGAATTTTTTTTAAAGAAATGAGACGTGTGGGTCTCCAAGTTGATAGCTTACTGGTTAGGCCTCTTCTAGTGGAAGCAAGAGATCTCGCGATCTAATCCTCCTCACACCAATCTTGGAGAGGCATTTACTTTGAGCGGTTGAGCCTTCATGGGCGGTGTCAGTGTGGGTTGGGCTGAGGAGATTCACCCGGTTAGAGGAGGGTTGGGCTCAAGGCTTGGGCTGGCCCATCATCATGTTAAAGGAGAGATAGTATACCAAATATTACCTTTTCAATTTCCATCTTAAGTTTTATGCAAAATGGTATGAATGGTTGAAAATTTTTAAGCCTAGTATATTACAGTTGAAATTGTTGTAATTTAAATTTTCAGCTTAAAATAAAAATTAGATTTAAAATCATTCATATACTTTAATTTGATAGTTCAAAATTAAACTATTAGCTGATTTTAAAAATTTTAAAAATCGAAGTAGTATTTATCATCTAGACCATTAAAATTAAAAAAAAAATTAATGCTTTGGATTTTGCATGACAATTTAACGAAAAAATTTATTTAAGTAAATATTAAAAATGAGAAAGGATTGATCATGGCTAGCCAAGTCGGTACTTATCAATAATAATCTTTCACTCTTGCACTGCTCTTATTTTGTTTTTTTTTTATGGGATAATTCTAATTTACCCCCTGAGGTTAGGTGTAAAGCAAAATGAGGACTTCAGTTTTCTGAAACCTAAATTTACCCCCGAGGTTACTGTAGCACCGTTAGATTTAACGGAAAATGTATTAAATAGTAACTTAACGCTTTACAAACCATTTAGAAAAGTGTATTATAATCTATTTTACTGTTTATTAACGTTAAATTATTATTTAATATATTTTTTATTAAATCTAATATTAGCATTAAGTTATTATTTAATACATTTTCCGTTAAATATAACGGTACTACAGTAACCTTAGGGGGCAATCTTAGATTTCAGAAAACTGAGGTCCTCAATTTTTTTTAAGCCTAATCTCAGGGTAAATTAGAATTATCCCTTTTTTTATTTACCTATATTTTTCTCTTAATTTTTGACAGATCTAATACTTTCTCGATATAGGGAGAAAGGATGCCCGAAAATATTGCAGGAGGTATTGTATCAAAGATTGGAGAGTACGTGGTGGACTTAACTGTAAAACAAGGCCATTATTTGTGTTGTCTCAAAAGCATTGTCAAAGATCTCGAGAAAGAAGAGACTAATTTGAAATCGGTACAACAACGCATGGAGAACAAAGTTGAATGTGCGAAAAATAATAACGAAACAATTTATGAAGATGCAGAAAAGTGGCTAAAGGATACGAGCAATATCCTGGAGGAGGTTCGGAAATTGAAAGGAGAAATAGAAGTGAAAAAGTCTTGTCTTAATGGATGGTGTCCTAATTTGGGTTGCAGATATTGGCTGGGTAGGAAAGCGGCAAAGAAGACAAGCATTTTGTTGAAGAAAATAGATGAATATGGTAAAATTGAGATTGTAGGCCATCCTGCCCCATTGCCAGGTATAGAATTCTCAGCTGCTAAAGATTTTGAGCCTTTTCAGTCTTCAAAAGTTGCTTTTGATCAAATTATTGAGGCACTAAGAAATGATGAAACGAGTCTAGTTGGATTGTACGGGATGGGCGGGTCAGGAAAGACGACCTTGGCTAAAGAGGTGGGCATCGAAGTCAAAAAAAAGGGGATTTTTAATGAGGTGGTGATGGCGGTGGTGTCACAAGCTCCAAACTTCAAAGATATTCAAAGAAAACTAGCAGACTCGTTAGGCGTTGAACTAAAAGAGGAGGATGATATAGAAAAAAGAGCAAAGCAATTGTACTTGAGATTGACAAAGACCAATATGGAGACAAAGAAGAAGAGCCTTGTAATTTTGGATGATATTTGGAAGAAGTTTGACTTGAAATCTACAATAGGATTTCCATTTGACGAAGAAAACAAGCATTGCAAAATTCTTCTAACTACCCGAAGACAACAATTATGCACTGATATAGGTTGTCAGTTGAAAATTCCACTAAATCTACTAAATGAAGCTGAGGGATTGACTTTACTCAAAAGAAATGCAAGTATAAATGATAATTCCTGCACTTCAGAACTCAAGGCTTTGGCAATTGAAATTGCTAGGGAATGCAGGGGTCTGCCATTAGCCATTGCAACTGTTGGAAGTGTTTTGAAAGAAAAAAGTATTGATGAATGGAATGTAGTACTTCAAAAGCTAAAAGCATCTAAACTAGATGACGCATTTAAGCTCATTGATGCTGATGTGGGTGAAGATAAGGACATTTATGCTTGCCTTAAATTGAGTTACGATTATTTAAGGGATGAGAAAACCAAGTCTTGTTTCTTGCTGTGTTCATTATTTCCCGAAGATTGGGAAATTTCTTTCGACATTTTGATTTCATGTGGAATAGGGCTAGGCTTATTTTCAGATACTAATTCAATTGAGGAAGCAAAGATCCGATTAAGTGTGATGTTGAATAGCCTCAAGGCTTCTTCTTTGTTGTTAGATGGGGATGAAGGAAGTGTGAAATTGCATGACATGGTTCGCGATGTGGCTTTATGGATAGCATCCAGGGGAAAAATTTTATTTATGAGTAAGTCTGACCAAGGACAAATGAAGCGGTCAAACAAGGAAGGTTGGGAACAATATACAGGAGTCTTTTTGCTTACTAACAAAACAGAAGAATGTCCTATCAATGTGGTATGTCCAAAGCTTGAAATCTTGATCTTGGGTGGGGATAATGATAAATTAGAAATTTCTGATGAATGTTTTTTAGACATGAAAGCTTTGAAGGTTCTGATTCTGTTAGATGTGGACTTATCAGTAAAATCGCTTCAATTCTTGACGAATCTCAAGACTCTGTTTTCTATTGATTGCAATATAAGAGACATATCTTGCATCGGGAAGTTGAACAAACTTGAGATTCTCCGGCTTCAAGATTCTCCTTTGGAGGAATTTCCGAGAGAACTAAGTGAACTTCGTGAATTAAGGTGGTTAGAATTTGATAACGAGTGGATGAGAATTCCTTCCAATTTGATACCAAGATGGTCTCAACTTGAAGAATTATACATTTCTGGAGAGTTTAAGCAATGGGACGTTGAAGAGGAAAGTGTAGAAATAAACAATGCTAGCCTCTTCGAGTTGAATTATCTATCCCGCTTGGCAAGTCTGCGTTTGCAAATAGATGCTACATGCCTTCCAAAAGACTTTGCGTTCCCCGGGTTGCAACGTCATATGATTTGTGTGAACGCTCGTTCGTTTGAATCATCCTATAAAAGAACTTTGAAAATCTCAGATATAGAAGCAACCTCGGTACTCACTGCATTTAAAGAATTGTATGGGAATCTAGAATATCTTCATTTGGAAGAAACAATTGGTTGTCAAAATATCCTTCCAAGCATAGATGAAGGTGGGTTAAACGAGTTGAAATTTCTTGAGCTTGGAAACTGTGGTGATTTGCAATGTATCCTAGATACATCACAACAACATATGCCAGCTGATGCATTCCAAAATTTGGTGAAATTACGTCTTGCTGATTTGGTTGTTCTCAAAGAGATATGTAATGGCGGAAGGCTTCCAAAGGGGTTTCTACAAAATCTGGAAACTGTATATGTAAATCGGTGCCCTGATGTATGTTGCTTATTTCCAACAGAATTGCTTTCAAGACTCCGCAAGTTGAAGGAAGTGAGAATTTCATCATGTGAGAAGCTACAGGAATTATTTCAGTTTCAAACCAATGGGAAAGAGAATGATCTTATGCTGCTCCCAAGTTTGACTGAGTTAGAATTGAAAGATTTACCACGACTAAAGTATCTATGGAAGGGACCCACGCATCAAGTAAATCTCCAATGTCTTACATCTCTCTTTATATATTCATGTGAGCGGTTGGAATACGTCTTTCCAATCTCTATTGCAAGAGGTCTTATACAACTTGAACAACTTACCATAAGGCAAGTTGATGGGCTAAAGCAAGTCTTTTTTGCGGACAATGGAAGTGAAGAAATTGTAGCTGAAAGGGACGGAAAAGACATCAGGCTCCCGAAATTAAAAGAAATAACACTTGATACACTAGAGAGCCTCACCAATTTCTTGCCTAACGATTGTCGTTCAACTTGGCCAGCTTTGGAAGTGCTCGAATTATCTAACTGTTCCAATTTGGCTACATCTTTCATTTCTCAGGTCAATATACAAGATCAGGTAAGTTTTTTGTTCCTTTCCTAGAGAAAATTTCAAGTTTAGATTGAGTTTACATTTACTTTTCTATCAAAGATTTGGAAACTTGTTCTTTTCTTTTTGCATATAATGGCCAAACGAGCATGTTTTTATTTGCAAAATGTGTATAAAATATATGCGCTATTTGAATAAATATATTAAAAATTTTGGGAGAATATTGCTTACCACCATTGAGTTTTGCCTAAGTATATAACACTTAAAAACAGAGTTCACTATTTTAATTAAAAAAAACACCCGTAAGTTCACCATTCTTCATCACATAACATCAAACCAAAAGTAGAAATGAGTGGGATTAATCTGTATTAATTAATCTTCCTATGATTCAGATTACCCCATGCCAGACGTTTAAGGATTAGAAAGTATACAAAGAGTTTTAAGAAAAGTAAAAGGAAACTATCATTTGGAGAGTAGATCAGGCTCTATATATATCAGTAACAGTGAAGCTTATGAGGGGAGATATTAATAAATTGTTTCTGAAATTGATTGCAGTAATTGTATGGTTGTCGTCCGGTGCAATCATGTTGGTAAAATTGAATCGTGGTGCTAGCTAGGTTAATTGGTGCTGTTGAATAATGGTGGTGACGGCCGCCACTGGGCTCTTTGTTTTTATTTTTTATTTTTTATTTTAATTTTTTTTGTAAAATTAGTTATTTTATATGAAATCTCTGATTTGCCCATGTCTGTTAGGGTTTAAACTGATGGAGCCAGTTAGTCAATTATTTTTATATAACTTTAGGGTTTTTTTTTAATCAAAATAATAAAGTTTGTTTCTGAGCATAAAAATGTCAAACCCCGATGGTGGTTAGTGGCATTGTCCCAAAAAAAATTTCAATATTAATAAATTTTTAATTAATGAAATTAGTAATTAATAAAAAATTAAAAAAATAAAGAAAAAGACAATTTGTTGGCCAAAACACTTCTTGTCTCACACAGCTATATGTCGTCAGTAGTTCCAACGGAGTTATTGTCAAGGTCCTATGATGACTATTACAAAAATTAAACCTTTCTTTTTTAATAAATTGCTGACTTTAATAAATAAATATTGGCATGAGTCTATTTTAGTTTTATCAGTTTTGTTTTCTTGGAATTCTATCCTACAGGATTAGATTATAAGATGAGGTGATTTTAATGAGATCATACTCTTGTCCTTGTTACTTTTGAATTTAATCCAAAATCTAATTATAAATTAATCAAATTAAAAGTGGGCTATTGGCACCGTGTGTGTGTATATATATATATATAGTATTCTCCTATTATTTATTTAAGTAAAGTGTTTGCTAAAATCTTAAAAATTAATTTTATTTTATATACCTCCATAATTTTAAAATGATATCAATTAAACAATAAATTCAATATATCAGTCTTTAATTTAATGAAAAATATAATAAAAATCAATATTTTGGTTCAAAAGGCCTGATTAAAAAATTCATTAGCAAAGACATTTATATGAATGTCGTAGATGATTTTTGAATTTGGTATTTTTCGTTGTCTTTTTATCAAATAATTTCTGGTTTGGATATAGGCAATTTGTTTAACATGTTTTGCATACTCGATATGTTTGACTTTGATTAAAGCTTAAAGTAGATTAAATGAGAAATTTTAATATATGTTTTTTTTCCTTTAATTTTCAAAAATTTGAATATTCAAAAAGTCTTTTTTTCTTTTACTCAAACATTAAAGTCCTACAACAATTGTTTTGTGAAAAAAATATAATTAACTAATTCTTTATCTAATAAAATTAATTTAATATTTGGCACATCAAGTGCACCATTAGGAATTGAGTGAAAAATAAAAGGCTAATAGCACATACTACTAGAATAATTTTTTGTTTTAAATTAAATTGACATAAGCTCTTCATCAATTTATTATTTGGCACATCAAGAGCACCACTAGGAATTGAATGAAAAATAAAGGGCTAATAGCACATACTACTTCTAAAATAAATTTTTGTTTTAAATTAAATTGACATAAGCTCTTCATGAAGCTAGATCAATCTATTCTTTTTATTAATAATAATAATAATAATTATTAATAATAATTAATAATAATAATTAATATTATTATTATTATTATTAGTGTTATTTTTAGTTTAATTTACATTAAACTAGTGTTCAACTCAAAATCGTGATATGCCTTATACCTTATACCTTTGGAGAATTCTTAACCAATTTTTGTTCGTTTTATGTAATGTAGATTTCATGCTTAATACGGTTTCAACAAGTGCAATTAGCATATAATAAAATTAAAAGTCTCCTAAATTACGATGGCTATAGCCTAAGCTAAACATAATTAATAAATTCAATTGAAATTGCAATTGGATGTTATATATGAGATCTCTTTTTGAAATATAGATCTTGATGAGGTGAATTATTTGTTTTCTCAGAGATTACGGATTTTAAAGATCGAAGATTGCCACCACCAGCTATGTGACGACTTAATTCTTGCCTATTTAAGGGATGGCTTCAAAAATTTGGAAAAGTTAACAATTAAAAACTGTGCAGTAAAAGTGGTATTTCAGCTGGAAAGCCTTGCACTTGTCACTGATAGACAGCCACATGAGTTATTACTCTCAAATTTGAAGGAGTTGAAATTGGAATCTCTGACAGAATTAAAAGGTTTATGTAAGGGTCCCATTCGTATTTTAACCCTACACAACCTTACCAAAGCCTATGTTAGGAAGTGTCATAAACTGAGCAATCTCTTCTCGTCTACACTTGCTAAAAGTTTATTGCAATTGAGAGAGCTGACCATTGTAGAATGTAAGGAGCTGGAGCAAATCATTTTTAAAGATGATGAAGATGGAGTTGACGAAATGAATGGCAAAGAAATCGTACTGTTGCCCGTACTTAAGGAGTTGTCACTCACAGCATTGCCCAAACTAACCAACTTTTGTCCGATGGGTTTTATATTGGTACGTTTTTACTTATTCTTTTCTTGCAAAAAAAAAAAAAAATACCAACGTTAATCTTTTCTTTTCTTCAAGTTATTTTATTTTATGATTAAAGAATGCATAGTTCTATAATTGACTAGACATTTAAAATGACTAGGAAGGTACATATTTTTATGATATAATCTTTAATTTTTCTGGGAATTTGTATATGAACATTTTTTAAAATTAAAATTAAATAACATATTTGATAAATATTCATAATTTTTATGGTTGGACATAAATATTTGACTATAGCTATTATATCGGAATAAGATAACGATAAAATAAAAAATTAGGAAAACCTAATCTTAATTTGTTAAAAACTTTTGTTAAAGCTAAAGTAGCTTGCATAAATTATACAATTCGAGATAAATAAATCATCAGCTCTTTGTAACTTAAAAGCTTGAGAGTGGGATATAAACTACTTATTAACTATCCGCTTTCTAGTTCAATAATTTAGGCTGTTAGAAAAGATTAAAATTAAGTTTAACTAAAAATTTTTGTATTTTTAAATTTAGTAATAAGAATACTACCCTGCTTGTCTAGTAGAATTCATAGAATTGAATTGATTGATAGAGATGACTTTACTCATCTTTTATAGTATAGTTAAAAATTTAGTTTAGCCAAATATATACTAATCATCAATAAAATTTATCATACGTGAAAACATAATCATATTATATATTTGCTCTTTGTATGTGAGCTTGCTTTATAAGTTTGTTGAACTAGCGACAAGGAGAAAAAGAAAAATTAAATGAATCTAACATTAGACTAAGGAATAAATAAGTTTTTGTTAATTAGAATCTTTTGTAACTGTGGTCATATCTTTCTACATAATCTAGATATATAGTAGTATTTTTTTCAGCATCTAAATAAAAATTTAAATTTAAGATTTATGTTGCCATGGGTGTACATTAAATAGGTGTAAATAATAAATTTTGAACTATAAATTTAAATTCAAAATTTAGTTTTTATGGGGTTGCATGATATAGTTGTAGAGAGTAAAATTATGTATACAAATTTTATTGTTTATCGTTATCAATAAATTAATTGATGGACATTTTAGTAATAAAATTATTTTAAAAAATTGTAGACGATCAGTATATTTATTTGAAAAAATCATTTAGATTAAGTTCAAAATAAAGAGGCTTAAGTGTTATATGTCAAGTAATAGAGCTATTTAATAAAGATTAGTTAGAGACTATAATTTAAATAACAAAATTTCATAAATCAAATTTTAAATAATATAATTTCATAAATCAGCAATAAAGCAATTTTAAGACAAGGGGGTGGTTGTGGACGCATTAGGATTGTGGCGTTGGGCTGTCATGGGTGGTGGTGATGGGCTGTTAAAATTTTGGCTTTTGTAAATGATGGGTGGTCATCGGTTGCGGTGGATGGCCTGTGAATTTTTTTTTTTTTCATCCAAACGAGGCCGACAATCATTCTTAACTTTCCAAGAGTGATGCTATTTGAACCCAACTCCAAACTAATTAGCCTCCATCTCTCAATTTGACAAGGACAAAATTGTACTGTTATGCAAAACCTATGAGCAATTTGACAAGGACAAAATTGTACTGTTATGCAAAACCTATTGCTCATGTCACCTTTCTCTCGTCATGCACTACTAAAAGAGTTATAGCACAAGGGACACCCTATTCCTTCAACTTTTATAATAAGTTAATTTGACAATGCTCTTAAAATAAAATAATCCTACAGATATAATCTAATAAAAATAATTATAAATAAATTATTTTTATTTTAAATATTTAATAAAAAATCTGATATTTTTATTTTTCTCAAAATCTGTTATCTTTGTTTTTGATGTTATTTTGAGATAAACACATTTATTTTCTTTACAATGAAAACGTTATAATAATTAATGAGAAAGTAGTCTTTGGATAGACAACAATAATATAAAGAGAGTAAGTTGACAGGCAGAAGGCAACAGTAAGTTTTAAGTTTGGTTTATGAGAATTTACTTCTAATCGTAGTAAATCTAATATCAGATTCAAAATTGAGGGGTCGAGAAATTAACAATTAAAATTTAACAGCAGGAAGAGTCTCGCCCTACTGTGCACCCATTAAATATTCTAATATATAACTCCCTCCATCAATTATTTTTGTTAGAATTCTATGAGATCAGGGTCTATTGAGAAATAGGTAGCGGTTAATAGAACCACTCCTTTCTTAACAGTTTCAAAAACCAAAACCTCATAACTGCATTAAAAGAATAAAAAAGAAGAAATACCATAATGCTTAATTGCTTATAGTTGTCTCTTTGTTGACCGTGAGTTTTGAGTAATTTGGTTTACATGATCATTTGACCTTAGGTGAAATTTATTGTTAGAGATAAATTTCAGCTACTACTGATCTATTTGAATTCTATGATTAGCAATGGTACTAATTCTTTATGAATTAATTTAAATTTTATGATCTAAATTTGTCAAACGCTTTTTTTAACACGAAATAGTTTGCATATGTTATACAATTAGAAATAAATAAATGATCAGTTGTATGTAATTTAAAAGTTTGAGCGTGCTTATTATCTATTTTCTAATTTAATAATATTTTAGGCTGTTATAAAATATTCAAATTGAGATTAACAAAAGCTTTTTGTATTTTTAAATTTAGCAATAAGAATATACTACCCTGCTTGTCTAGCAAATTCACATACTTAAATTGATAGATAGAGATAACTTTATTCATCTTTTATAATATAGCTAAAAAATTAGTTTAACCAAACATATACATATCATCAATAAAATTTATATAATTACTCTTTGTATGTAAGCTTGCTTTATAATTTGTTGAATTCGCCAGAGGGAGAAAAAGAAAAATTGAATCAATCTAATATTAGACCAAGGAACAAATGAGCTTTTGTTAATTAGAATCTTTTGAAACTACACTCATATCTTTCTACATAACGTAGATATATAGTAATATTTTACGGTAATTTTCAACTAAACAATAAATTGAAATTTAAGACTTATGTTGCCAGTACATGTGTATATTAAATAGGTGTCAATAATAAAATTAAACAATAAATTAAAATTTAAGATTTAGTTTATATAAGGGTGTATGGTATAATTGTAGCGAGCAAAAATATATGTTCAATTTTATTATTTATAATATCAATAAATCAATCAATTGATATTTTAGTAATAAAGTTATTTAAAAAATGTAGACTTTCAGTATATCTATTTAAATACAAATAATTTAAATTAGGTTCAAAATATAGAACTTTTAAGTGTTATCTGTTAGGTAATGTATCTATTTAATAGCGATTAGTTATTAGAATATAATTACTTTTTTGCTAATAATTTAAGAATTTTAAATAACATAATTTCATAAAATTAGGACTTTTCAGATTTCTCTCCATAAATGAGTGCTAGTGGCCAATGCATTGATTGGGTTTGTGGCGTCGTTCTTTTGTGGGTGATGAATGTGTTGGGCTGTTTGGCTAGTGGTTGCTGGAGCTGGGTTGTCAGACTTCTGTTTGTTGTAAATTAAGGGTGGTGATGGGTTGCAGTGGATTATGATTTACTGACTCTTTTTCATCCAAACTAAGCCGTATTTCTATCTTTATTAAGAGTGATTTTATCTGAACCCCACCTCCAAACTAAATAGTCCCCGTCTCTTAATTTCACAAGCACAAAATTATACTATTGTACAAAACTTATTACAAGCATCATTTTCTTCCTTTCATGCATTGCCAAAAGAGTTATAGCACAATGTACACCCTATTCCTTCAACTTTTATGATATGTTAATTGGACAATGCCCTCGGGATAAAAAAAATCCAACAGGCATAATCTAATAAAAATAATTATAAATAAATTAGTTTTTATTTTAAATATTTAGTAAAAAAAAAATCTAGTATCTCAGTTTTTCTGAAAATTTAAACATTTCATTTATTTATTTATTTTAGTAATGGTTTCTATCATTAAGGGTGATTTGAGATTTTTTTTTTTTGAGGTGAATTTCAAGTTCTGGGCATTAAATCATGAATAAACCTAGTAAATATATAAGTTGATCTTAAGTATAATTTATTGTTAGAGGATAATTCAGCTATTGATCTATTTCAATTTTATGATTAGCAATGGGACTTATTATTTATGAATTAGTTTAAGCTTTACTCTTGAAGGATGAGATAACAATTATTGTTAAAACATAAATTTGCATATTGTTTTAAAAAAATTAAATTAAATTGACGTAAGCTCTTAACCAAGCTAGAGCAATATGTTCTTTTATTATTATTAGTGTTAATTATTTTTTTTATTTTACTCTAAACTCATGTTCAACTTAAAATCATGGGATGCGTCTTACCTTAGGAAAATTGTAAACCAATTTTTTTTCATCTTATGAATTAAGTGAAAAAAAAAAACTTTCCTAAGTTAATGTTGTGATCTCTATAAATTATAAATAAGTTGCCTAAGCTAAAAATAATAAACTTCAATTGAATATAGAACTAGATGTTATAAGGTCCCTTTGTGAATGGTTGTAATTTTTTTTTATTAATGCTATTAAATAATGTTCTAATTACAAGACTACATAACAATCTTATATAGATTTTGATGAGTTAAAATGATTTCTTTTCTCAGAAATTAGGGGTTTTAAACCTTCAAAACCTTACTGAAGTATACATCAGCAAGTGCCACAAAATGAGAAATCTCTTCTCATCTACCCTTGCACAATATCTATTGCAACTAAAAAGGTTGACCATTGAAGAGTGTGAGGAATTGGAGCGAATCATTTTTAAAGATGATGATGAAGGAGGTGATAAAATCAATGGCAAAGAAATTATATTGTTGCCTCAACTTGAGCAGTTGTCACTCAAAGCATTGTCAAAACTCACTAGTTTTTGTCCAGCAAGTTTCATACTGGTATGTTTTTAATTAATTTTTTCCCGCAAAAGAAATACCTTTATCTTTTTTCTTTCTTTCCTTATTTTAGGTTATGCTTGAAGAATGTATAGGTCTGAAACTAACCGAAAATTAAAATTACTCGAATGTATATATGTTCATAATATAATCTTTTCTTTTCTAGAAATTTGTATATGAACAGTTTTAGAATGCTAAATAAAAGCATTTCATAACTATGCAAAGTTTTTATATTTGGACATAAAAATGCTTTACGATAGATATTTCATCTAAACAAGATAACAATAAATAAAAAAAAAATAAAGGAATAGCTAATCTTAATTGCTCAATTTTTTTAACGCACTAAGTTAGCTTTCATTCAATTAGAAATAAATAAATAATGACCTTGCACCAATTTTATGCAACTGAAAATTTCGAGAGCACTATCTATTTTCTAATTTAAGTTAAGTTTAACAATTCCTTTTTTATATTTAAATTAGAAATAAATCTAACAAATTTTCTTTTCCTTTTTTTATCTTAATTTAAGTTATGTTGGAATGAGAACTAACAAGGTATATGTTTGACAAATTTAAAAGGTGCAGAAACTATTAAGACTTTGTTATGATCTACACACCTACTTATAAATGGATGGGGCTATATGAACCTATATTATGATCCTCACACGCCCTCTCTCTAAACACCTCTTACTTAAATTTCAAATTTTAAAAATTATTTAGCAAAACCCTTTTAGTATCATATATACACTTAAACCAATTTTTTTCATCTTATATAATGTAGATTGCTTGCTTAATTCACTTGCATCAAGTGAAAAAAAATAAAACTTTCCAAAGTTAATGTTGTGATATCTATAAATTATAAATAAGTTGCCTAAGCTAAAAATAATAAAATTCAATTGAATATGCAACAGGATGTTACAAGTTCCCTTTGTGAATGGTTATAATTTTTTTTTGTCAATGCTATTAAATAATGTTCTAATTACAAGACTATATAACAATATTATATATATTTTGTTGAGTTAAAATGATTTATTTTCTCAGAAATTAGGGGTTTCAAGCCTTCAAAACCTTACTGAAGTATACGTCACCAACTGTCATAAAATGAGAAATCTCTTCTCATCTACCCTAGCACAATATCTATTGCAACTAAAAAGGTTGACCATTAAAGAGTGTGAGGAATTGGAGCGAATCATTTTTAAAGATGATGAGGAAGGAGGTGATGAAATTAATGGCAAAGAAATTATATTGTTGCCTCAACTTGAGGAGTTGTCACTCGAAGCATTGCCAAAACTCACTAGTTTTTATCCAGCGGGTTTCATACAGGTATGTTTTTAATTAATTTTTTCCTGCAAAAGAAACACCTTTATCTTTTCTGTTTCTTTCCTTATTTTAGGTTATGCTTGAAGAATGTATAGGTTATGTTTTTTTCTAGAAATTTGTATATGAATAGTTTTAGAATGCTAAATAAAGCATTTCATAACTATGCAAAGTTTTTATTTCTGGAAATAAAAATGTTATACGATAGATATTTCATCTAAACAAGATAACAATAAATAAAATATATATATATATAGGAATAGCCAATCTCAATTGCTCAATTTTTTTAACGCACTAAGTTAGCTTTCATTCAATTAGAAATAAATAAATAATGACCTTGCACCAATTTTATGCAACTGAAAATCTCGAGAGGTCTATCTATTTTCTAATTTAAGTTAAGTTTAACAATTCCTTTTTTATATTTAAATTAGAAACAAATCTAACAATTTTTCTTTTCCTTTTTTTATCTTAATTTAAGTTATGTTGGAATGAAAAGTAAGAAGGTATATGTTTGACAAATTTAAAAAGGTGCAGAAACTATTAAGACTTTGTTATGATCTACACACCTACTTATAAATGGATGGGGCGATATGAACCTATATTATGACCTTCACACCCCCTCTCTCTAAACACCTCTTACTTAAATTTCAGATTTTAAAAATTATTTAGCAGAACCCTTTTAGTATCATATATACGCTTAAACCATTTTTTTTTCATCTTATGTAATGTAGATTGCTTGCTCAATTCACTTGCATCAAGTGCATTAAGTGAAAAAAGATAAAACTTTCCTAAGTTAATGTTGTGATATCTATAAATTATAAATAAGTTGCCTAAGCTAAAAATAATAAAATTCAATTGAATATGCAACTGGATGTCATGAGGTCCCCTCGTGAATGGTTGTAAATTTTTTTTATTAATGCTATTAAATGATGTTCTAGTAACAAGACTATCTAACAATCTTATATATATTTTGATGAGTTAAAATGATTTATTTTCTCAGAAATTAGGGGTTTCAAGCCTTCAAAACCTTGCTGATGTACACGTCAGCAAGTGCCATAAAATGAGAAATCTCTTCTCATCTACCCTTGCACGATATCTATTGCAACTAAAAAGGTTGACCATTGAAAAGTGTGAGGAATTGGAGCGAATCATTTTTAAAGATGATGAGGAAGGAGGTGATGAAATCAATGGACAAGAAATTATATTGTTGCCTCAACTTGAGGAGTTGTCACTTGAAGCATTGCCAAAACTCACTAGTTTTTGTCCAGCAGGTTTCGTACTGGTATGTTTTTAATTACTTTTTCCTGTAAAAGTAATGCCTTTATCTTTTTTCTTTCTTTCCTTATTTTTGGTTATGCTTGAAGAATGTCTAGGTATGAAACTAACCGAAAATTAAAATTACTTGAATGTATATATGTTCATAATATCATCTATTTTTTCTAGAAATTTGTATATGAATAGTTTTAGAATCTTAAATAAAGGGATAATTCTAATTTGCCCCCTGAGGTTAGGCTAAAAAAAAATTGAGAACCTCAGTTTTCTGAAATCTAAGATTGCCCTCTGAGGTTACTGTAGCACCGTTAGATTTAACAAAAAATGTATTAAACCGTTAGATTTAACGGAAAATGTATTAAATAATAACTTAATGCTAATATTAGATTTAATAAAAAATGTATTAAATAATAATTTAACGCTAATAAGCAGTAAAATAGACTATAATACACTTTTCTAAATGGTTTGTAAAGTGTTAAGTTACTATTTAATACATTTTTTGTTAAATCTAACGGTACTACAGTAACCTCAGGGGGCAAATTTAGGTTTCAGAAAACTGAGGTCCTCAATTTTCTTTTCACCTAACCTCAGGGGGCAAATTGGAATTATCCCTTAAATAAAAGCATTTCATAACTATGCAAAGTTTTTATATCTGGACATAAAAATATTTTACGATAGATATTTTATCTAAACAAGATAACAATAAATAAAAAAATATAGAAATAGCTAATCTTAATTGCTTAATTTTTTTAACGCACTAAGTTAGCTTTCATTAAATTAGAAATAAATAAATAATGACCTTGCACCAATTTTATGCAATCGAAAATTTCGAGAGGTCTATCTATTTTCTAATTTAAGTTAAGTTTAACAATTCCTTTTTTTATATTTAAATTAGAAATAAATCTAACAATTTTTCTTTTCCTTTTTTTATCTTAATTTTAAGTTATGTTGGAATGAGAACTAACAAGGTATATGTTTGACAAATTTAAAAGGTGCAGAAACTATTGAGTCCTTGTTATGATCTATACACCTACTTATAAATAGATGGGCTATATGAACCTATATTATGATCCTCACACCCCCTTTCTCTAAACATCTCTTACTCAAATTTCAGATTTAAAAAATTATTTAGCAGAACCCTTTTCGCATCATAATGTTGTGATATCTATAAATTATAAATAAGTTGCCTAAGCTAAAAATAATAAAATTCAATTGAATATGCAACTAGATGTTATGAGGTCCCTTGGTGAATGGTTGTAAATTTTTTTTATTAATGCTATTAAATGATGTTCTAATAACAAGACTATCTAACAATCTTATATAGATTTTGATGAGTTAAAATGATTTATTTTCTCAGAAATTAGGGGTTTCAAGCCTTCAAAACCTTGCTGATGTACACGTCAGCAAGTGCCGTAAAATGAGAAATCTCTTCTCATCTACCCTTGCACGATATATATTGCAACTAAAAAGGTTGACCATTGAAATGTGTGAGGAATTTGAGCGAATCATTTTTAAAGATGATGAGGAAGGAGGTGATGAAATCAATGGACAAGAAATTATACTGTTGCCTCAACTTGAGGAGTTGTCACTCGAAGCATTGTCAAAACTCACTAGTATTTGTCCAGCAGGTTTCGTACTGGTATGTTTTTAATTATTTTTTCCTGCAAAAGAAATGCCTTTATCTTTTTTCTTTCTTTCCTTATTTTTGGTTATGCTTGAAGAATGTCTAGGTATGAAACTAACCGAAAATTAAAATTACTTGAATGTATATATGTTCATAATATAATCTATTTTTTTCTAGAAATTTGTATATGAATAGTTTTAGAATGTTAAATAAAAGCATTTCATAACTATGCAAAGTTTTTATATCTGGACATAAAAATATTTTACGATAGATATTTTATCTAAACAAGATAACAATAAATAAAATAAAAATATAGAAATAGCAAATCTTATTTGTTTAATTTTTTTAACGCACTAAGTTAGCTTTCATTAAATTAGAAATAAATAAATAATGACCTTGCACCAATTTTATGCAACCGAAAATTTCGAGAGGTCTATCTATTTTCTAATTTAAGTTAAGTTTAACAATTCCTTTTTTATATTTAAATTAGAAATAAATCTAACAATTTTTCTTTTCCTTTTTTTTATCTTAATTTGAGTTATGTTGGAATGAGAACTAACAAGGTATATGTTTGACAAATTTAAAAGGTGCAGAAACTATTAAGACTTTGTTATGATCTACACACCTACTTATAAATAGATGGGCTATATGAACCTATATTATGATCTTCACACCCCCTTTCTCTAAACATCTCTTACTTAAATTTTAGATTTTAAAAATTATTTAGCAGAACCCTTTTAGTATCATATATACGCTTAAACCATTTTTTTTCATCTTATGTAATGTAGATTGCTCGCTCAATTCACTTGCATCAAGTGCATTAAGTGAAAAAAGATAAAACTTTCCTAAGTAATTAAGTTGCCTAAGCTAAAAATAATAAAATTCAATTGAATATGCAACTAGATGTTATGAGGTCCCCTCGTGAATGGTTGTAAATTTTTTTTATTAATGCTATTAAATGATGTTCTAATAACAAGACTATCTAACAATCTTATATAGATTTTGATGAGTTAAAATGATTTATTTTCTCAGAAATTAGGGGTTTCAAGCCTTCAAAACCTTGCTGATGTACACGTCAGCAAGTGCCATAAAATGAGAAATATCTTCTCATCTACCCGTGCACGATATCTATTGCAACTAAAAAGGTTGACCATTGAAAAGTGTGAGGAATTGGAGCGAATCATTTTTAAAGATGATGAGGAAGGAGGTGATGAAATCAATGGACAAGAAATTATACTGTTGCCTCAACTTGAGGAGTTGTCACTTGAAGCTTTGCCAAAACTCACTAGTTTTTGTCCAGCAGGTTTCGTACTGGTATGTTTTTAATTATTTTTTCCTGCAAAAGAAATGCCTTTATCTTTTTTCTTTCTTTCCTTATTTTTGGTTATGCTTGAAGAATATCTAGATATGAAACTAACTGAAAATTAAAATTACTTGAATGTATATTTGTTCATAATATAATCTATTTTTTTTCTAGAAATTTGTATATGAATAGTTTTAGAATGTTAAATAAAAGCATTTCATAACTATGCAAAGTTTTTATATCTGGACATAAAAATATTTTACGATAGATATTTTATCTAAACAAGATAACAATAAATAAAAAAATATAGAAATAGCTAATCTTAATTGCTTAATTTTTTTAACGCACTAAGTTAGCTTTCATTCAATTAGAAATAAATAAATAATGACCTTGCACCAATTTTATGCAACCGAAAATTTCAAGAGGTCTATCTATTTTCTAATTTAAGTTAAGTTTAACAATTCCTTTTTTATATTTAAATTAGAAATAAATCTAACAATTTTTCTTTTCCTTTTTTTATCTTAATTTAAGTTATGTTGGAATGAGAACTAACAAGGTATATGTTTGACAAATTTAAAAGGTGCAGAAACTATTAAGACCTTGTTATTATCTACACACCTACTTATAAATAGATGGGCTATATGAACCTATATTATGATCTTCACACCCCCTTTCTCTAAACATCTCTTACTTAAATTTCAGATTTTAAAAATTATTTAGTAGAACCCTTTTAGTATCATATATACACTTAAACCAAATTTTTTTTCATCTTATGTAATGTAGATTGCTCGCTCAATTCACTTGCATCAAGTGCATTAAGTGAAAAAAAGATAAAACTTTCCTAAGTTAATGTTGTGATATCTATAAATTATAAATAAGTTGCCTAAGCTAAAAATAATAAAATTCAATTGAATATGCAACTGGATGTTATGAGGTCCCCCCGTGAATGGTTGTAAATTTTTTTTGTTAATGCTATTAAATGATGTTCTAATAACAAGACTATCTAACAATCTTATATAGATTTTGATGAGTTAAAATGATTTATTTTCTCAGAAATTAGGGGTTTCAAGCCTTCAAAACCTTGCTGATGTACACGTCAGCAAGTGCCATAAAATGAGAAATCTCTTCTCATCTACCCTTGCACGATATCTATTGCAACTGAAAAGGTTGACCATTGAAAAGTGTGAGGAATTGGAGCGAATCATTTTTAAAGATGATGAGGAAGGAGGTGATGAAATCAATGGACAAGAAATTATACTGATGCCTCAACTTGAGGAGTTATCACTCAAAGCATTGCCAAAACTCACTAGTTTTTGTCCAGCAGGTTTCGTACTGGTATGTTTTTAATTATTTTTTCCTGCAAAAGAAATGCCTTTATCTTTTTTCTTTCTTTCCTTATTTTTGGTTATGCTTGAAGAATGTCTAGGTATGAAATTAACCGAAAATTAAAATTACTTGAATTATATATGTTCATAATATAATCTATTTTTTTCTAGAAATTTGTATATGAATAGTTTTAGAATGTTAAATAAAAGCATTTCATAACTATGCAAAGTTTTTATATCTGGACATAAAAATATTTTACGATAGATATTTTATCTAAACAAGATAACAATAAATAAAAAAATATAGAAATAGCTAATCTTAATTGCTTAATTTTTTTAACGCACTAAGTTAGCTTTCATTCAATTAGAAATAAATAAATAATGACCTTGCACCAATTTTATGCAACCGAAAATTTGGAGAGTACTATCTATTTTCTAATTTAAGTTAAGTTTAACAATACCTTTTTCATATTTAAATTAGAAATAAATCTAACATTTTTTCTTTTCCTTTTTTTTTCTTAATTTAAGTTATGTTGGAATGAGAAGTAAGAAGGTATGTGTTTGATAAATTTAAAAGGTGCAGAAACTATTAAGACTTTGTTATGATCTACACACCTGCTTATAAATGGATGGACTATATGAACTTATATTATAATCTTCACACCTCCTTTCTCTAAACACCTCTTACTTAAATTTTAAATTTTAAAAATATATTTAACAAAACCCTTTTAGTATCATTTATGCACTTTTAAAATTTAATAAAATACAATAATTATTTAATTTATTTTAATAAAATGATTATGATTATCAAAAAGAAGTAAATATATTTAACTCTTATGATTGGTCACACATCAAACATACCTTTATGTTTTACTACAACATAATCTCTCTTCTTCAAGAATTTGATTGCCTCCTAACTTTTAACTCTCCACAGATTTGTCTGAATCTTCTACACTTCTGTTTCTAAATTTCTAAGCTTTTTGAGTTGACAACAGCGGCATATACAACATACATTTGCATTTAACACAAACGCAATTCAAAAGAAAAAAATGTCCATGAAAACAGTCCTTAGCCTTATCCTCTCCTCCTCTCTCCCACGCTGCTACCACCAAAAAATTTTCCAGCAACATTTTAAACACTAATGGAAGAGCAGATTTTTAACAAGAACAAACAATCTTCGACGGATCCATAGTCAAGTTTGAAAAAGTCGCTTCAATTTCAAGGAAATAGCAATCTTTAATGCTCAAATGTTAATCTCTTGTTTTCAGATTGTCGATTTCTTATTTGAACGGCTGTGTTAAGAAATGGAATTATAATTAAAACTGATTGCAATAATGAGACTTTAATAGTAAATTATTTTTAGGATAGTATAGTAATTTTATTACAAAGTGGGGTGTATAGACCTCATCCATACAGCCCCACCCTTTATAAATTTGTAAAATATTTTTTTATTTGCCGTTCAACCTTTTATAATACTATTAAAACCTCTTAAATAAAAATATTTTCCTTCATTGTCAGTTAGTTTAGTATTCCTATAGATTTCTTCCGTAGTTTCCTTGTTGCTAGTCCAACAATGTTTTTTTTATTCTATTTGAATTCAATTATTCACGTAATTTCTCTCATCCTAACTTGTAAAATTCATAGACTTTGATTGATAGAGATAACTTTATTCATCTTCTATAATGTAGGTGAAATTCTAGTTTAAACTAAGATATACGTATCAAGAAGTTTATTGTTAAAACATAATATATATTATGTTTTTTCTCTGTTAGCTCGTTTTATAAGTTTGTTGAACTTAGGAGAATGAGAAAAAGAAAAATGCAATTAAGCTCATATTATATATGGAATAAATAAGTTTTTATTCTTAGAATCTTTTACAAGTCATACTTTTTTCTGCATAATTTAGATATGTAGTAATGTTTTATGGTAATTTACAAGTAAACAAGAAATTGAAATTTACAATTTATGCTATACATGATGGATGTTTATGAAATAGTTGTAAAGAATAAAATTAAATAAGAAATAAAGATTTTATATTTAGTCTACAATGAGGGTATAATATGGGTGTAGAGAGTAAAAATATATGTTCAATCATATTATTAGTCATTATCAATAAATTAAGTGATGGATATATTAGTGATCAAATTATTTAAAAATAGTAAATATTAAAAATATTTATTTGAATACAAATAATTTAAATTTTGTTCCAAATAAAGAGCCATAAGTGTTACCTCCAACAAACAGAACTATTTATTAGTGGTTAGTTACAAAATACAATTGGCTTTACACCGATAATTTAATAATATTGATTAATATAATTTCCTAAAATAAAAGGCTTTCCAAGTTTCTCCATAAATAAGTGCTAGTGCTTAGTGCATTGATTAGGGCTTTAATACAGTAATTTTGTGGAAGTGTGTTGTTGAGGAGGTGTTAGGTTGTGGTGTTGGGCTGTCATGGCCCATAGGTGGTGGTTGTGTTGGGCTATGTGGCCAGTGGTGACAGAGTTGGGTTGTTCAAATTCCAGTTGTAAAAAATTATGGGTTGTAGTGATTTATAGTTTTAATGATTACGCATATCATACCTAGCTTCTTAAAATTTTAAAAGCCCTAACTTTGTTAATATTTTATTATATAGCTAAAATTCTAGTTTAAACAAATATTTTACCATGGGGGCATACAAAATAGTTATAGGGAGTAAATTTATAAGTCATATGTTAAATTAAGAGTAAGATTTAAGTTACAATGTGGGTGTATGAACTGATTGTGCAGAGTAAAGTCACATGTTCAATCTTATTATTTGTTGTTATTGATAAATTAATTCACAGATATATTAGTGATAAAATTATTTTAAAAAATAATAGGTGTTGTAAGTAATTAATGATAAAAGAACAAATAGATCTAAAATTGAATAAAACTAAAAATAATTTGAATTTATAAATTTTCATGATATAATATTTCTTCTAAGAATTTCTAAATGAATAGCTTTGATACCTATGTATTGTTTTATTCTTGGACATACTTGTTTTATTGGATATTACTTTTAAATCAGATAACAAAGAAAAAAAAATGGTAGTGAATCTTAATTTGTCAATTATATATTTTTCTTAATATGTTAAGTTAGCTTGTACTTGATAAACAATGACTAGTAGAAGATCATGAAATCGTGCCAATTGTGTACAAAATGAGCTCTAACAAGTTATGTATAAACAATTTAAAGGGTATATATATGTATAATACTTAATTATAAGTTTGTATTTTAAATCCCTTTATAATCTTTACAACCAAAAAGAAATTGAAATTTAAAAGATTTATGTTATGAGTAATATTGTATCTATAACTCATTTACAACCATTTTTTATACAACCTGAATTGACAAGATATCACTGGATGGATAAAAAATAAAAATAAATAAATGAGGTTAAATAGAATGATAAGGTAATTACTCATCTAGTGATTTCATGCCAACTCAGATTGTACAAAATATCGATTATAAATGAGTTATAGGTATAAAATTATTTTTATATTACGTTTATTGGTGTGCATGAAATAGGTGTAAAAAACAAAATTTAACAATAAATAAAGATTTAATGTTTAGTTTATAATGAGGCTGTGCAATATGGGTGGGGAGAGTAAAATTATATGTTCAATTTTATTATTTATCATTATGGATAAGTTAATTAATGGATATATTAGTAATAAAATTATTTAAAAATAGGTGTCGAAAATATTTATTTGAATACAAATAATTTAAATTAAGTTCAAAATAAAGAGCCACAAGGGTTACCTCTATACCATTTACAACTAGCTAGTTGCAGAATACAATAAACCGTATACCGATAATTTAATAATTTTGAGTAAATATAATTTCATAAAATAAAGGGCATTATTTCTCAATAATCAATGACAGTCTTTGTTCATGAATTAGGGCTTTAATAAAGTAATTTTGTGGAAGTGAGTTGTTCTGGTTTTAGGTTATGACGTTGGGCTGTCATGGGCAGTGGATGTGTTGAGCTATTTGGCTGGTGGTGACGAAGCTGGATTGTTCGAATTTCAGTTTTTGTAATTTATGGGTGGTGATGGATTGCAGTGGTTATGGTTTCAATAGCTTTCGATTTTTTTTTTCACCCAAACTAGGCCTACCATGTCAAACATCTTATAGTTTTAAAAGTTATTCTCTCATACTTCTCCAAAAGCATAAACAAGAAAAAAAATACTATTATTTGAACAAGATTGGTGGTGAGGATGTATGAAAGGGGCGTATGAAATATTTCTATAAAGTAAATCATATGTTCAATCTTATTATTTGTTGTTATTAGTAAATTAATTAAGAGATATATTAGTGATAATTAAAAAAAAAAGTAGGTGTTATAAGTTTTTATGTGAATGTAAATAATTAACATGAAATTCAAAATAAAGAGTAATATGATTTATCTTTCAATTTAAAAAAGTATTTCTTTTATGAATTATATTAAATTCTTTAATTGATAAGATGATATTTATTATTAACTATTTTTATATCAATAATATGTGGTATGAAGGCACATACATAAAAAGGCTTCTTTTTTTTTTTTTTTGAGTTTTCTGGAGTTTCAAACAAAGAAAAACAAAATATAACATTCTTTGATTGTCCTAATGGTGGATGTTGCAGCATAATCACTGATAGATTTTATTTCCTCTACAAATTGGAGACTTTTTATGTGTGGAAGGCTTCCAAGACCATCAAATGTTGGTTCCGATTCCCACTTGTTTAAGAGTTGTCAAAAATCTAAAATTACTAGACAAAAAATAATTTGAATTTATAAATTTTTATTATATAACTTTTCTTCTAAAAATTTCTAAATGAATCGTTTTAAAAATTAAATAAAATTTTTGATAACTATTTATATTTTTGTTCTTCGACATACTTGTTTTATGATTTTTTTTTGTACTTTTTTATGGATATTACATTTAAATCAAATAATAAGAAAGGAAGAAAAATTGGAAGTTTATCTTAATTCGTCAATTATGTCTTTTTGTTAATATGTTAAGTTATCTTGTATTTGGTAAACAATGACTAAAAGAAGATCATGACCTAGTGCCAATTGTGTTTAACATGAGCTCTAACAAGGTATGTATAAAAAATTTAAAAGGTGAAATTATATATATAAATAATTCTTAATTCATAAAATTTTAAAACTCCCAAATAAAAATCTTTTGTTTTATACATGCTTTTGATGCTTTATGCACCCAGGAACAAATAATACTTTTATTCCAATAAATTAATTGTTATACTACATACGATATCCCTCTTGTTATTTCAATGAAGTTCTCTTTTTTTCTTTTTTTTTTTTTTACTTCAGTTCAATTAAGTATCCATATAAGTTGTCTCATCTTTGTTTAATCAAGCTTATATAATGAAATGCAAATAAGTTTGTTATGACCTAAACAAACTTCTTCATCTGTTATAGCATATTTAAAATTCTACTTTAAGAAAATATTTTCAAATAAAAATGGTTATTATTAAAAATAATCATAAAATGTTACAATTTGTGACATAATCATCTATCGTACTCATGATAGAGAAATAAATATGTTCTATTGGTGAAATCTTTTGTATGTAATATCTTTTTAGATATCATGATTTGGATACATAATAATATTTTATATTTTAGTGAATTTTCATAAAATAATAGTGTCAAGTTTTTTTTTTTTTTCCAAATTACAAAATGGATATGGTTGAAATTTTATAAAACTGGAAATGATTGGAATGTATAAATTTTTATGATATAATTGTACAATTGGTAAACTCAAAAAAATTTGAAATTTAAAAATAAAGAATCTACTTTTGTTAATATGCCTTTCTAAAAAGATATATTCGAAAAATTGAACAAGAAGCTATGAGTATTACATTTCGATTATGAGAAAGCATTGTTTATAAATTATTATAATTTCTTTAAATATTAAGATCTTATTTTAGTAATTAGTGCTTTTATATAACTAACACGTCAGTTAAGTTAAAAGGAAAATATAAAGAAAACACTTTTAGAGATAGAAATTTTATAATCTTTCTTTTATGTCTTGGTTATTTTTTTTTGGTACTCATAGATTTTGTTTTATTTGGTTAGAATTTGAAGACTTTAAGAGTGGAAGGCTTCAAAGATGAGCAGATGTGGGTTCAAATTGTGAGTTGTTTAAGCGATGTGAAAATTTTGAATATTAGGGATTGTGGAGTAAAAGAATTAAAAGGTCTAAGTAAGAGCACCACACATATTTTAACTCTACAAAACCTTACCTCACTAAGCCTCTGGAACTGCCGTAAGCTGAGACATATTGTTGTTTCAAATCTGTCGCAACTACAATACCTGCGTATTGGAGATTGTGTGCAATTGGAGGAAATAAATATTGTTGAAGATAAAGAGAATGATGTCCAACCTGGGCTTATACATAAAGACAAAGATAGACCTGCTGATGATGTCAGATCATATCACAAACAACTTGAGCTACCTCAACTCCAATACTTATATTTGGATTCTCTACCAAGCCTGACCAAGTTCTGCCCTGTGAATTATCACTTGATATTTCCATCTTTAGAAGAATTATATGTTTTGAGAAGTGGGAAGATAAAAACAAAATTTTGGTATTGCAACAGGGGTGAAAACGGAAAAGGAAGTGTTCTTGCAGAAGGAAAGGTAAAGCTACTTAATTAATTTAATTTAATTTAATTATAATATATAAAAGAATGATTTTGTTAACATAACAATTCCCTCATATTAATTCCTTTTCCTTGCTTTCCTTTCCTTTAATTGCTTCTACAGCCACCCGAAGACGATGAAGATCCACAACAAGGGGACATCAAGTGCTGGAATTCCAAAGCCATGATGAGAGACTTACCGCTATTTGAACACAACCAGCAGAAGGAATAAGAAGAGAAGAAGGTGATGCAAATTATTGCTTGTTTTGTCTTACGCAAACTATTTGAACACAACCTGCTTGTCAAATTTCCTCAACTAAGATAAGATATCATCATTTTCAGATATATATGGAATAAGATCTTGTGTAAATCTTGCTCAAATAATCAACTAATGCTTCTGTGTTTGAACTATTATTTATTTCCCCTCAAGCTTTGCTTTTTGCACATTTCCTTTGAATTGTTTGATATGTACACACATAAAAATGAAAGAAAAGCAGTTTATGCTTTTTTATTTATGGTCGTGTTATTGAGAAAATGGAGAAATATTTGGAGTTATAGAGTTTGATTAGTGTCTCTGTTTGGAGTCATCCTTTTTTTTTTTAACAGTTTTAGAATTAATCATATCTTTTGGTGTTCTGCGTTTGTTTCTTTTATTCTCATATGCTTGAGTTTT
Organism: Boswellia sacra; assembly: GCA_013180625.2. Classification (NCBI taxonomy): domain Eukaryota; kingdom Viridiplantae; phylum Streptophyta; class Magnoliopsida; order Sapindales; family Burseraceae; genus Boswellia; species Boswellia sacra. The sequence continues at coordinate 648,582 of SNVD02012892.1, forward strand.
CGCTTAATTGATATGCTTTTTGAGGTGCTTTCTTTCTTTCTTTCTTTTCATCTTTTGTTGAAAAAAGAAAATGGTATAAATATTCTATAACTATATAACTACAGCTCTTAGGAGAATTATGCAGGCATAGTACCAGAAAATCTTTCTAAGTGCATCTAATTTTCAACTTTTGATTGCTTTTTGTTACTAGGTTGTTTGTGACTAAATGTCCTACCAATTTGTGACTATTGTAAAACTTTCAAAGGGATATCGATATACACCACAAATAGATTTGAATTAAAGATCAAATTTTCTTATAATGAGCTTTTTTTTTAATTTTTTTTCCTTTTTCCATTTCAGTCTTTGAAACAGTTATAACCTTTGATATGCACAAACTTCTCACTCATGTATATCTGCACAACGCAACCAGGTTTTAAAATCATTTGTTGCCCAAGTTGTTTGATTATGGTTCGAAGGTTGTTGATGCTATTAATAATAAAATGTACGTGCTATTGTCTACACTTTAGCCTTATGCCTTCAAGTCCCAATTGCCTTGAGATGCATAATGGGAAATAGATGGTGCAACGTTAATAATGTCAGTTGTACAAATTTGTCATGATTAGCTATAAGTGTGATCCTTAACTTTTACAGTAGGAGCCTGATGGAAAACCAATCTATTATTGGATTTGGTTTAGATGAAGGCGTGTCCTTGAATATGGAAATTGAACCTTTGAAGAAACTATTTCCTAAAGAATTTGGCTATATGTTTAATTGAAGATAATAAGATAGTAGATCAATCTGACAAAAATCCCTACATAAACAGTGACAATTAGAACCATATATCGGCATGGAGTTCAACTAAAGAGATAATGCTAGAGAATTTAATTCTACCTTTGACAGGCACATTGTTTCAATGTACATAGATACCATAATCGTTGATCAATCAAGTTATAGTTCGTCAAGATTTTGTCTTTTTAAAAGGGGATATTCATGCAAAAATGTCTATAGAAAAGATAAAATTCTTTTGGACCACTTATCACCCAAAATGGTTGTCAAGCAATGGTAAGGCTAGCTCTAAGGGATGAAGTAAAGTGGGTTATCACCAAATTTTTTTAGAAGCACAATCATAAGCTAAGGAGTCCCAATAAACCTCCACGGTGTGGATATGGGAAGCACTTTGTCAGTGATGTATGTTTGAGAATGTTTTTAATTATTGTTATTATTGATTGAACTTTTATTACATTACTGGAGTTGATGAAATATCTCATGTTTATTAATGTGGAAGAATTGTGGTGTTATTTTTGGTCATTGTAACTGCCAAGCTCTAATATGAGCATCTAAACTAAATTTCTACCTCACTTGTTAGACACTTTGGTTCAAACACAATAATTATTATTTGAGATTTCTATTGCTTTTGGGAGTTGAAATCGTTTGGTTATATTCTTGGGGTGGATGGGGTACATTTATAATCACAAGAACAGACATGGTAGCTAGTTTCATTAACTTAATCAATAGAATAGGTATATTTGAACAAAGAACCTTAGCCAAGTTTGGTTGTTGGGGTGTATTGATCAGATTAGATATTCATTAGATCATTTGCCTTCAAGGTTTGTTAATAGAATTTCTACCTAATCTTTTCTTTCTAGCAATATTGTTATAAACTTTGTTTTTGGGTCAACAATCCTTCATATTCATTTGCTTTCCATTTATTTGTTCTGCAGCCATCTAAAGATAAGGCAACAAAAGAGATGAGCAAAGGATCATCTAGCAGAAAGGAATGAAATAAATAACAAAAGCTCGTGATCATATACTCGAAAGTAAGGGGGCTCTATTTTATGCAAATTATTTCACATTGGATGTGACATTATCTCTAAGAAATCATCGATGACCATCCACTTGTGAAATTTCCTCAACTAACATGTCATTGTTTTGAGTGAATATGCTGATTACTTTGTCAATTTTTTTATGATGCAACAATAGAATCTATATGAATCTTGCTCAAACAATCCATCGGGTATCAACTAATAATGACTCTTTTTTATTTTTTATTTTTAACTTCCTTTAGATCTCCAGGTCTTTTACCACTCAATATGGAGAAGCATATGGCTTGTTTCATGGCAAGAATAGACAGCACAAGGGAAGAATTTGACTTTTTGCAATTTGAATGTTTAGATGTGTCTGAAGATGTCATTGGTTCTTATCTCTCTTCGCACTAGCTTGTGTCTTCATAGGCCACATTTTGAGAGCCTCTGAACTATTTTCTTCAATTTGATTTGACTACTTCCGTCTTTTGCTACTTGTTATGTTTTTTATTCTTAATGATTTTAGACCACATGAGAACTTATTTTATTATAAACTCTGAAGCTTTGGTTCTTGTTGTATACTTTTTCAAGTGTTATTTACTCCCTGTAAAAGTTTCGGTTCTTCCAGAATTCCTATTTGATGTTGTTATATACTTTTAAGTACATGAACATGATTCTGAATTCGTCCACGATGACCTATTCACGTAATTTGCTTTGTCTACCATAGTTTCCTTTTCTTTTATCTTATGATCCCGGCCTCTTCAACTAAATATGACGTTTTTTTTACTGATCATTGTACCTCAAATCATCCTTAAATCAACAACTTCTTTAGAATAAACAAATTTTATGTTTATTATATTGCCAACCTTATTAACGTCGGAAAAGTTGGGATGTCAATACTCTTCCTTTCAAAATTGACCATAATTGTAATCCAATAAGGGAAACAAAATAGGAAGATAATTAAACAAGTTATAGGGCCTGAAATGAGTTTTAGCAATTAGTAAAACCTTTTGGATTAAACGTAGTTCAAGACAAAAATACTATTCTTTTCAGCAAATTTTATGTCACTACATTGTTAAATCCTTGTCAAATATGTCAAGGTGTGAAATAATTCTATTACATGCTCAACAATGCTTTGTGAGACTTTTCAAGTATTTTAAAATATATATTTTCAGTTCTTTGTCAAGCACGTCAAATATTTTATATGGTGTGTTTGACAATGACTTGTCAAACATATTGCACATTTACAGTATAAACTTATGAATCATATTGAAAAGTATTTTATTCAAATAATTGGTTAAATATTAAAAAATTTTGAAATTTATTAAAACTCATTATCAACTCCAAATTTAGTCATTTTAACTTATTTCAGAAAAATGTTCTTTAATTGAATTATGTACGGCTGGAAAGCAAAACATTCTTGGCATGTGCAAACAAAATTTCTGGCGAGTAAATAGTTCTTCACCTATGAAGGAGAAGATTTTAACTTCTACAAAAGCAAAACATTAATGCTTTAATAAAGACTTTGCAAATCAGAAACTCTAGGAATGATGTCAATGTCATCCTTCCGCTAAGAATTTTGCTTTCTCTTTTCATCTTTAAAGTTTTTATAATTATTGGAAATTGCTTGACCAGCTACTGTATTCATAAAACAAATTTTAAATTTATATAAAAATTATAAATAAGTGTATAAAAGTTAAACAGTCGTAAATTAGTAAATGAAAATTGTGTAAAAATTTTAACACAACTTTAATTTACTCGTTTACTATTATTATACACTTATTTATGATTTTTATAAGATTTTGATTTTTATTATATGAGTATAGTTGATGTACTATACAATGACTCATGATTATTCGCTTTGCTTTGCTTTTTAAAACATTTCTTCTCTCTTGTAAGGAGAAAAGGTCAAATACATTAATGATTGGTTCAAAATATTTTCTCCCGGTTGTTGTAAAAAATTTATATGGTGGTAGTTTTAGTGATTGCCAGTTTTTTTAAACATTTTTTAGTTTTTTTTTTGTGAAAAATTAATTCTTATACGTTTTAAAACCATCAGACACAATCATTTATTAGATGAGATGTAATCTTATGTCTTATAGATGATATGATAATATGATTGCAAATGTTTAGACATCTTCGGTTAAAACTCTATCATAACCCTATTAAAACAATTAGAATTATAAAATAATAATTAAAAAATGTTTATCTGTCTATGGGTTTATTAAATTATAGTTTTGCGCTCTAAATTCTTTTACACATGTTCAATTTTAAATCGAACCCTTCATTTTAATCAAATTTCACTAATAAAATCAATTGAAATTAAAGCATAATTTTTTAAATATATGAATTCTATATTTATTTAAAAATTAACAACTGCAAATATTCTATTTTAGCTAAAGCCCCACCAAAATATCAGGAACAGTTTAAACGGTTAATTGGTTCCGCTACCAAACGGATCCTAGCCAGTGAGTATCATGCACCACTGTAAACGCTACCCGTATGGTCTGAGCCCCCACCTCTCCTCGAGGTCTCTAATCTTGTGCGCTTTTACCAAACCAAACCGTAAAGTACGAGACAAAGCAAACCAACCAAACTGAACCGCAACTCCATCACTCTTACCGAACAAAACACTTCTCAAAATATTGCTTTTAGTGTTGAAATGGGTTTCTGGTAATTTGTGAAGAAATTGATGGAAATAATTTGTGATAGATTAGACTTGAGTGAAGTTTTTGTCTGGGGGGAATTTATAGTTTATTTTTGGGTTTAGAAGTTAAAAAGAGAATGCTTTGAGTTAGTGGAGAAATGGGTCTCTTTTAATTTGTGAAGAAATTGGAGGAAATAATGGATAACATTACCAGATATTACCGGAATGCTGGAATGTGTGATTTGTTTCATGGAAGGTTTAAGGTTCCGACTTCGTTGCTGGTAGAAGTGAGGTTGTTTGTTTGCCTAGAAAGTGAGAGAAAATTAGAGAATTCAGGAAAAGAGTTAGTAGCCAACTGTGAGAAAATTATTTTATGTTATTCCATCAAGTATGCTTAGTTGTATTAATTCATTGCATTTGGAATTGAAGTTTGTAAGGAAAGCTTCATATTTACCATTGCTATTTCAAACTCTGTTTTGGCAATTCATTTACTCTATGTTGGCTTCTACAAACGTGATATATATGGACTACACAAACTAATTATCATATTGGAATAACATAGAACACGAGTTTGTAATTGAGAAATTATATGTCTGCGTTATGATATTGTACCAAAAACATTGTTAAAGCAATATTTTGGTAACGATACTGAGCTTCCTAATTTTGACTTATAATTTGATTATCCAACTTTAGTAGTCTGATTATCATTCCTTGTTTTGTTGTTCCTCCATGTTTCAACAAAAGAGCAAAAAAGAAAATTTTGAGTGTTTGTGTGCTCTCTGCTATTTTTATTTCCTAGATAATGAGAAAATTCGCTTTTATTACTCCAACAATTTGCATTTGGGCTCTCTTGATCAGTTGTTTACTTACTTGAAAATTTATAGATTTTGGATTCAAAATCATTCTTGAGATAGTTCTTGACAACAAAGCAGGGTAATCTTTTCTTTGTTGACATTTCATATAGTTTGTTTATGCTGGTAAAATGTGGTCGATGCATTATGAAGATAAGTTTTTATCAAATCCAAACTGAAAGACATGATAAACTCTCTCCGGTTAAGAGAGAAGGAACTGAAAGGGAAAATTTTTTGTACAATATGGTCAAAAAAATTTGAGGTATTATTTTGAAGATTTAGAGTGTATATTTAGGAATTCTTCTCATGACAGATAGCTTTGTGTGAGTAGTTTATTTCATTACTTGAATTACTTAGTTTTCTTCTTTTTCTCTTTCCTAGTTTTAACTATTTTTCTACCATTTGCATCCTGCTTGCACTTAGTTTCCGCATCCTGGAAGTCATCGGAGAATGATAACCTGGATAGTGTTTTCTAAATTTTATTTATTTTGTTTGATCATGTTCTAAAACTTATGAGATTTCATGATCAAAATATTTGCTTCTATGACTGCAAAATGTGTTGTTAGCTGAACTTGAAACACTGATATTGCATTCCATATATTGTAGATATATAATGGCAGGCTCTGCTGGACATGACTATGTAGATAGTGATGGAGGTTCCGATACTGAAACTTTAGAAAACTTTGATGAACATGAAGGCACGGACGATGGGCTGTTACCTTGCTACAATTCACACAATGTTGTAACTGATGACTTGAATTTAATGATACCATCAGTGGAAGGTTTAACTGCAGAAAACTCGGAAAGTTTTGAACCATACACAGGAATGACCTTTCCATCGTTGGATGATGCAAGGGACTTCTATTATTAATATGCCAAGCGTACAGGTTTCACCATTCGAACAAATCGCATACGACACTCGCCAAAGAATATGGCTATTATTGGCCGGGACTTTGTCTGTTCTAGGGAAGGTTTTCGTGCTGCAAAACATACTCTTAGGAAGGACAGGGTCCTCTCTCCACGACCAATTACGAGAGAAGGGTGTAAAGCGATGATTAGGTTGGCACTTGGCAGCAAGAGATGGAGGTAAATGGGTTGTTACCAAATTTGTTCGAGAGCACAACCACAAACTCATGGTTCATTGTAAATTTCCTGGGGAGCTGCCAATTGTAAATATACTCAGTGAGTTATGTCTATTTTAGGTTTTTATGGTTTACTTTTTAATGTTGCTGGTGTCTGAGTCTGAATTTTAAATTGAATGCCAAGGTTACTTGTGGTGCTTCTTATGATTTTTCAGAAAATCCCTTGGAGCTCTGGTTTCTAAAATTTTGCTTGTAACCGAATTCTTAAATTCCATGGTTGACACTGCTCAATCTGTCATTGGATTTTGCTGCGACCATATAGAATTCCTTGTGTGTTGTTGTTGTCTATTTTCAATCATAATTAAGCTTATCCATGCTCATCATGATGATGATGATGATGATGGTGATGATGATGATGATGATGATGATGATTATTATTATTATTATTATTATTATTATTATTATTATTATTATTATATCATTTAGTTTGAAATGTAGAACAGAGGGTGGAAAACGTTGAACTTCAAAATAAATTGGAGTATTTTTAACAAATATTCTTAATAAATAATCCTGTCAATGGTTTCATATTGTTCCTTGCTTGCTTTTCTTGAGGGGCATAAGCGTTACTAACTATAAAGGCATCTCACAAGTGTAGAGTCATTATAACCCAACTCTCTTTATTGTTGGTATACTTCTTTAGTTTTCATTTAGTCTAATCAGGAACTGTTGTTGGACCTGGAATGATAGGTTAGTTTATTCAGTTTTGTTTTGATAATAAGGGGATTTCTGTTCCATTACACTTTTATCAGAATATGACTTCTCATTAATATGCATATGTATATAGTGCATCTTTATAACCTATTGCCTAGTTAACATGTATGAGCCAATTTGCTGATGTCTTCCAATCTTTGGTGGCAGAAGTTACTAAAAACAGCTTTATGCAGTCAATCAGTCACTAATTCAGTCTTATTGTTATTGCATCTAAAATGATTATTATCATGAAACATGCAGGAAGAGAAAGATAAGAAAATCCTGGATCTGTACAACGAACTTCAGTGTGAAAGAGAAAGGTCTGCAGCAGTCCAACAGCAGCTGCACATGGTTCTCAAAGATCTCGAAGAACATGCTGAGTTTATGTCTCTAAGAGTTGAAGACGTCATCGGCAACTTGAAAGAAATTGAACTTGATGATCTATAGCTTCTCAGCCAAAGAACAGAACAGCACAATATTTTCTATCGGATAGGTAACTCAATAGTAATTTCTTGACTACCAAACTAGACCATCAACTTCACCTAGCCAATGTTTTCGAAAGCTGAATTCATCATTTGCCAATGGCATGACCAATGCTACTTGGAAAACACCACTAAAGGAGAAAAAAAAGCATTTTGGGGTTTTTTATGGACTTTCCTCAATCGTAGAGTGTAACGACCGGACCCCTGGCACGTGGCACTTTGTGGCCCTTTCGCCTTCAAGAGGTGGCCCCCGTGTCAGGCTACAGTCGCACACAGTCCAGTATTGTCCGCTCTGGGCCCATCGGCCCTCACGGTTTTGTCCCCCGGTACTACCCTGTCTTGGGGAACGGGGCCTTATAGGACACCCTCTATTACCCTCAAGGGATTATTCCCAGGAGCGCCTCCCCCACTCGAACCCAAGACCTCAAAGGTACTTGGCGTTCAAAGTGAGTACCATTCGCAAGTTGCCCGAATGGTACTCACTTTGAACGCCAAGTACCTTTGAGGTCTTGGGTTCGAGTGGGGGAGGCGCTCCTGGGAATAATCCTTGAGGGTAATAGAGGGTGTCCTATAAGGCCCCGTTCCCCAAGACAGGGTAGTACCGGGGGACAAAACCGTGAGGGCCGGTGGACCCAGAGCGGACAATACTGGACTGTGTGCGACTGTAGCCTGACACGGGGGCCACCTCTTGAAGGCGAAAGGGCCACAAAGTGCCACGTGCCAGGGGTCCGGTCGTTACATAAAAAGGCGCCGTTCCCCAAGACAGGGTAGTACCGGGGGACAAAACCGTGAGGGTCGGTGGACCCAGAGCGGACAATACCGATTGACTGTGCGGCCGGACACAAAGTGCCACGTGGGGGCCACCTCTTGAAGGCGAAAGGGCCACAAAGTGCCACACGGGGGCCACCTCTTGAAGTCCGGGTCGTTACATAAAAAGGCGCCTTTTTATGTAACGACCGGACCCCTGGCACGTGGCACTTTGTGGCCCTTTCGCCTTCAAGAGGTGGCCCCCGTGTCAGGCTACAGTCGCACACAGTCCAGTATTGTCCGCTCTGGGCCCACCGGCCCTCACGGTTTTGTCCCCCGGTACTACCCTGTCTCGGGGAACGGGGCCTTATAGGACACCCTCTATTACCCTCAAGGGATTATTCCCAGGAGCGCCTCCCCCACTCGAACCCAAGACCTCAAAGGTACTTGGCGTTCAAAGTGAGTACCATTCAGGCAACTTGCTCGAATGGTACTCACTCTGAACGGTGACGACCTTTGAGGAGGTCTAAGGTTCGAGTGGGGGAGGCGTCCTGGGCCTGTGGGCTAACAGGAACAAAACCTTGAGGGGCCTGCGGGCTGCCAAAGAGGACAATACCGATTGACTGTGGGACCGGACACAAAGTGCCACATGGGGGCCACCTCTTGAAGGCGAAAGGGCCACAAAGTGCCACACGGGGGCCACCTCTTGAAGTCCGGGTCGTTACATAAAAAGGCGCCGTTTTTATGTAACGACCCGAACTTCAAGAGGTGGCCCCCGTGTGGCACTTTGTGGCCCTTTCGCCTTCAAGAGGTGGCCCCCACGTGGCACTTTGTGTCCGGTCGTACAGTCAATCGGTATTGTCCGCTCTGGGGCCTACCGGTCCCTCATGGTTTTGTTCCTGTTAAGCCCACAGGCCCCAGGACGCCTCCCCCACTCGAACCTTAGACCTCCTCAAAGGTCGTCACCGTTCAGAGTGAGTACCATTCGGGCAATTGCCACGTGGGGGCCACCTCTTGAAGGCGAAAGGGCCACAAAGTGCCACACGGGGGTCACCTCTTGAAGTCCGGGTCGTTACATAGAGTTTCTTCTTTTTCAAGCTGATGAAGATGATTATTACAAATTCTTTGACTGTTCAACTGAGGCACTCGATGGCCTGGTGGCCAGGCCTTGGAAGTTATCCACGCTCCAGTTGAGTGGAGATGCCTTTTCTTTGTCACCTGTGCAATCGTTTTCATGGGCTAACTGCATCAAGGCAAGGGAGGCTTCTTAACTCCAATTATTGTTCGTGTTCCTTTATGTAGATATTTGAGCCACTTTTTTTATTTTTTATTTTTGGTTCCAAAATATTGGTTCGAGCAGAAATTGCTCTACCATGTTTGACAAGATTTAAGTCACCCATTGAGTGAAAGACTCCAACTTAAGGGTGGTATTTTGCTTCTGCTTGAGCTCCAAATGGCACCTGCAGAAGGTTGGTTATTTTAGTATCTAACTCATCTTCTCTTCGTCCGTCTATCAAACCTGCATATCGCGTCCGTTGCTTTGTTATCTGTTTACTCACTGGGTTGATACCATTGGTCAATGAAGAAAATACAGGCATTGACCAGTAGTTTCAGGGTATTATTATTAAGTTACTGGATCAGCGAAACCGTTGGATTAACAGTTGTTATTGTGTTTTCCTTTTCAACTATCAGTCCAACAGTTGCACTCATCCAGTAAGTACTAGAGTATGTAGCCTGTATATTGGCAACACCTTACCTTGATGTGTACATGTAACTAAAAATAGTGACCATTTTTGCAGAACGTCACATTCATAACAATATTATAACTTAAAATAAGTGCAAGTTTGAGATTTTCTTTTTTTTTTGGTTGCAAATATGGCACTTGACATAAAATAATAATGATGTTGTCATTAGCTATGTGTCATGGCACAATTTATATGTTTTAAGTTAAGATGGACGGCATGTGCTTGACTTGTTTGGTAGCTTTTGGATTTACTAAAAGCACCAAAAGTGCTTCCAAAGATCTTATAACTCGGATGGTGAACTCAAGAAATGGAATATTGTCAGTGTTCTAGTAGCTTTGGCTGTTGGCTTTTCACTTCTCTGTCTTTAAGAATTCTATTGCTCATTGCCAATGGAGGGAAATTCTCTGAGAATTTTGGTAACGTTGAATGCTAGTGACCTTCAATACTAATTGATATCATTTTGAATACTGTTGAACGGTAGTAAAATGTTATCATGCATTACCAAAAAATTAGAAGCATGCATGACCCTATCAGTGGAGAAGGGGCAAAAAAAATGCTTCTGGAGGAACTGTTGAGAATCACTGTTTTATTTGATGCCTCAAAGATGGCAGCAGAAGCAGCTGCCCAAGCAAAACACCAAAAGCTTTTGAACTGTAAGCCAGCTACTTGGTTGAATTGCGAGAAATAAAAAAAGCATGATGGTGGTTCACATTTTATGGAAGGAAACTTTTGTCTTTATCCAGAGTTTCTTATTTTTACCCATGATCTTATGTTCTTCCCTATAAGAGCTTCTCGGTAGTAAAAATGTTGGCTTACCAGAAAAATTATCTTTGACATTGGAGTGTTGTGAAGTATAAGATACTAAACCTGTGATAATTTGATTTATGGGTCATATTAACATGTGTACATACGTCAACGTAACAAATATATAAAAGTTTAATTGTCAACTTAGATTGTAAAAAAAAAAACAAAAAAAGACTGTAATTGAGTTATAGGTGTAATATTATTTTAATCTTAATTTATATTTTCATCTCAGGCGATTTTGCCAAGCAACTCGATAAAAGATTTTGATTTACTGTTCCTAATAACATTTACAAAGTTATTGAGATGGTAAACAGGATTATACTTAAAATGAAAATAAACAAAACAAAACAAAACCAAGATGAGATAAAAGAACACATTCTAAGAATTTATTCATTTCAATTCATATCAGTAACCATACAACATTAAATAGTGAAATATGAAGGGATAACAGATGCAGAAAAAACTAAAACCATGAAACCAATCTTACAAAGTTGGAAAAAATTAAAAAAAAAAAAAAGAACCCACAAACAAATAATAGTCTCTCGATATGTTAATTTGTTTCTCTCTACATTCTCCTACCATCCATTTCCAAATGGCCAATTTCCTGTGGATTTCCTTTTTGTTGCGTATCCGAATTCACATGTTTGATGAAACAAATATGTCATATCATTGATAATTTTACACGATAAAATCAAAATACTGTCATAATATTTATTCTAAAAATTATAATATATTTGATAGCAGCCATCGTATATATACCATCAAACATTTGATATTAGTTAGAATAAACAAAAAAAAGGATTTTAAATAAAATATACGATATATGATACTAATGTACCGATATTTTAATTGTCTATAATCCGCGACTGTCTCGTATAAGACTTTTCTCGTAAACTTGATTCAATGCACATTGTTGTTGCAAACGTACATGTGGAATGCACATTGTTGTTGCAAACGTACATGTGGGTTGTATCAATGCAGCCAGCCCTTGATCTCAACCATTGTATCGTTAATCATCACACAGGAGTTTGCCAAACTATTTACAACAGTTAAAAAAATCACTCACGCCCTATAATGAAACTTAACTTAAAGTACCGAAACCATCATCTTTTATCATTTGCTTAAACTCCTTGTAATCAACCATACCATCACCATCCGCATTCACCTTCATGATCATCTTCTTGCAATCCTCTGCAGTCCTGCCTTGCTTGAGCCCAAGAGATCCCAGCACAGCCTTCAGCTCATCAAACGTGATGAACCTATCATCGCTCTGGTCAAACACATTGAAAGATGCCCTCATGTCCTCCTCCTCTTCTTCAAGTTCATCCATGAGGGTCTTGTACAAAGCTCCAAACTCGTAAATGTCGACGCAACCATCGCCATTGACGTCAATCCTTTCAATCATCTGCGTCAACTCCTTGTCAGCAATGAAGATTCCCAGGTTCTCTAACGACTCATTCAACTCGCTCTTGGAAATACGGCCATCCTCATTGTGGTCAAACATCTAAAACACCCTGTTAACCATGCTCTACTCTAAGACTTGTACCTTTGCCATCCCTTCTTTGGCAGCACTGATGTTAATCTACATCAAATGGACCTCCTCCTCTACCGTATCCATCCTCCCATCACCTTTCTTCGCCATGCCCAAGTAAATGCTTTGATACCAATTTGTTATATTTGTGTTTCTCACACACACAGTCCCATAGCAACAAGCACACAAGATAGAAAATTGAGCGGAAATCTAGAGTGATCAGTAGGTAGAAGAACTGCAGAAAAATTTATTTAAATCCGAAAAGGTAGCAGACTATTCAAGAAGTTTGTTAGCCCTCCTTTAGAGAAATTCTAATAATTTAAATCCCAGGCACAATCCAAATGCTTGACTTCTCGGAACAAAAAAGTGGTTTATGCTGCTCTTGCAAGATTAGTAGCTGAACCTGAAACAATTAAGGGTCTTAACATCTTATGCTCATGAAAGATTTTCGCATTGCCTGAATGATTATTGATTTGCAAACTTTTGTCGGCTGTATAATTTCATTGTCATTTTGATGTAGGACATATTAAAAATAAATTAGGGATTTTAATTTTGATTTTAGGAATTTTAATTAATTAGGGATTTTGACTTCCTCAATTAGGAGTAATCCTAATTTGAGTTATTTTCATAATTAATAGTTTACTATTTTATCTAGGATTTAAATTTTGATATTTTCTTGTTTAGTTAGAATTAGATTCTATTTCCTAATAGATTCTATTTCCTAATTAAGTTATGATTATCGACACTATAAATAAGTGTCTTTAGTTATTTTATTTCTTAGATTTGGTTGTTATTGGTTTTGTGATCTTTTAGTAAAAAGATTGTCTTCTCCCTCAATTTCACTCTACTTTTCCCTCAAATTTCATTTTTGTTTCTCCCATTTCTTCTATCTACATCCCCCTCCCTTTCTGTTAACTTGAGGAACCCCGTTTCCTCATCAATTGGTATCAGAACGTGGTTTTGATCCCCTCTTATACTATTCATTCCAGAGTACTGTTCATCATGGATACTGTTCATCCGAGTTATTTTTACCGTGACCACCGTCATACTCTTCTTGTCGATATCTACAATGTGTCCTTTATTACAAACGTCAATACTCTCAATGATACAAGCCTCATAAAATAGGACAAACATTAGGATAGATGCTTTAGAAAATAAAGTGGAAAATAGAATGAAAGAAATATTAGCAGCTTTAAAAGCCTTATAAGCCTACGTTCTCGCAAAACAAAATTCTAATTTGGAGTTATCTACCAAATATAGGAATCAAGGGATTTTGGGTGCAACTCCTAAGAACCATAATGATGAATGTGATGATTTTAGTGGAGATGATGAGGTAAGCGAGATTGATTTTGAAGATGGGTATGAATCTAGAGGTGATATTGAGATCGATGGCAAGATGAATTCTAATGATGGTGTGGAGCCTACATGTGAAGAATCTCATGAAATCATTCAAGAAATTGATTTCATAGGTTGTGATTTATATTTGGGTTCTTCTACTCTTATTATTGGGTCAACGTTGAAGTCTTCTATTAGGTCAACGGTAAAGTCTTTCATGGTTATTATTGTTTCTCTATCAATATCGAAGGCCGCTAAAGCATCAATAATTTTTCTATCATGCGTGCTTCCAATAGTGGATTGTCATGAAGCGAATATGTGGATTGATGACTTTCCAATGATCGTGCAAGGCAAGACGTGACGTTTCCTTGTGTATTGGCAATTTCCTCCTTGATAACTCGCCAGTGTTGGAATTTGGTTTATTCTGATACCACTTTATTGGAGAATAATTACTCAACCAATCAAGCAACACAAGAATATAATGAAGAAGAAGATATTGACTCTTGAACACTTATAAACTCTTTATTACTTCTTCTTAATAAAATTGATAAATTAGAAAGACTTATATGGTAGACTCAATCCTAATCCTACTCAAACCATAAATACTAATAATTCTTAAAATAACTAAATAATTAATCATTATCCATAATTTACTAGGATTATTAATCCTCCCATAATATGTCTTCTAATCTAATTAGGACTCTAATCTTATTTTAACTTAGACTTTAAATTCCAAATAAACTCTTAAGCTTTGTTTAAACTTCCAACACCCACCCCCCCCCCTAAACTAAGCTTAACCAAACAATAGCTTAGAACTTTTTCTTGAACATTGTTGATCTCTTGATGAACCGTTCTTATATTCACGAACATCTTCGTATACCTCTTGAATAACTTTATAATTATTATGCTCTCTAATTAACCAAGTAAACACAAGATCTTCAATAAGACTATATAGTAACTTTCCAATCAACCTTAATTTCATGTTTTCCCATACATACCTTATATGGTTTTCTTGCATAATTTATCAACCATGACCATAATTGTTTGTCTTCTTTCTTTTCTTCACATATATCTCCATGATCATACCCAAACTTTGTTTTATCTTTATGCACAACTTTGACTCCATAAGCCTTTATAGACAAAATCTTTAATATAATTTACTTTTGTTCTTGTGTTAACGCTGCTCGATTTGTCGGTACTTTAAAACCTTGATTTACAACCTCCCATATGCCTCTATACTCAAACTCGGCTTGCATTTGAGTTCTCCAATACTCAAAGTTGTGCTTGTTTCCATCAAATCTGATAAGTTCTTTTTCCATCTTGATTTGTTTCCTTGACTCTGCCTTCCTGGCAACTCTGACAGGATCTAACTGGCTCTGCCAACTCTGGTAAGTTCTTTCTAACTCTACCAACTTTGCTTTGATAGACTCTGAGACCTTCTTGGCTCGACTCTATCTAACTCTTTCTTTGCGCCTGCTTCTCTTACAGGTCTTCTTTAGATCTTTACGCTCTGAGATTGCTCCTCTCAAAACCTTCCAAACTAGCTCTGACAGGTCTTCCCTTGAGCTTACTACCTATTTTCAAATCAAATTTGATGACTCCTCCTAGATTCTTCCAACCTAGCTCTGATATTGCTCTTCCCACGACCTTTCTAACCTAGCTCTGATACCAATTTATTGGAATTTGGCTTACTCTGATACCACTTTGTTGGAGAATAATTACTCAACCAATCAAGCAACACAAGAATATAATGAAGAAGAAGATATTGACTCTTGAACACTTATCAACTCTTTATTACTTCTTCTTAATAAAATTGACAAATTACAAAGACTTATATAGTAGACTCAATCCTAATCCTACTCAAACCATAAATACTAATAATTCTTAAAATAACTAAATAATTAATCATTATCCATAATTTACTAGAATTATTAATCCTCCCATAATATGTCTTCTAATCTAATTAGGACTCTAATCCTATTTTAACTTAGACTTTAAATTCTAAATAAACTCTTAAGCTTTGTTTAAACTTCCAACAGCCAGGAGCCGAGTTCTTTCAAGCGGAGGAGAATTGATGTAGGACATATTAAGAATAAATTAGGGATTTTAATTTTGATTTTAGGGATTTTAATTAATTAGGGATTTTGACTTTCTCAATTATGAGTAATCCTAATTTGAGTTATTTTCCTAATTAATAGTTTACTATTTTCTCTAGGATTTAAATTTTGATATTTTCTTGTTTAGTTGGAATTAAATTCTATTTTCTAATAGATTCTATTTTGCTAGTTAAGTTATGATTGTCGGCACTATAAATAAGTGTCTTTAGTTATTTTATTTCTTAGATTTGGTTGTTATTGGTTTTATGATCTTTTAGTAAAAAGATTGTCTTCTCCCTCAATTTTATTCTACTTCTCCCTCAAATTTCTTCTATTGTTTCTCCCATTTCCTCTGTCTACATCTCCCTCCCTTTCTGTTAACTTGAGGAAACCCGTTCCTCATCACATTTCAAATCCTGTTTTTAAAGAATAAAGCTGTTAATATGTTAAATGTTATATCAACATTACATTTCCATGTTAAAATGTTGGTATTTATATTTTCATGGTTATACTATTTTAATCTATCAGGTTGCCATCCTTGTGTTTATGTCTTGAAAGGTAGGCATGTTATTAACTCGGTTAATAACTCAAAAACTTTTAATACTCATTTGAATCCAAAAGGGAATCTAAAGTTATCAGGTCTGTAATGAGTTTTAGCAGTTCTTAATTCCCAAATCATGCAATCAGAGGTTGTATCGTGAAAGATGGGAGGAATAGTGATAATTTTATTAATTATGGATGATTACAAATACATAGCTTAAGTGGCTATATAAAGAATTCTCTAAGATAAAGAATAGGAAAACTATTTACAGTGTTCAATCAGACCCATAATTAAAGGAATCTTAATATATTTACAATAATCAATCAAACCCATGATTAACGGAATCCAAATATCTTTCCTAATAAAACACTGATTCCTTCCTAATAATCAGGGATTATATTAGCTGTATACTTTTACACTCCCCCTCAAGCTAGAGAATAGATATCTTCCATTCCTAGCTTGGAAATAATCTCATGAAAAGTAGGACTGTTGAGTCCTTTAGTCAAAACATTTGCTAGTTGATTCCCAAAGGAGACATATGGTGTGTGGCCACACTCTAATTTTTCCTTGATAAAATGTCTTTCAGTCTATCTCAATGTGTTTTGTCCTGTCATGTGGGACTAGATTATGAGCAATGTTTATTGCTGACCTCGTGTCACAATAAAGCTTCATTGGTCCTTCATACTTAATCTCCAAATCATCTAAGATGATTTTTTACCATAGTAATTTGCACTCGCACAAGCCTTGAGCCATTGCTCTGAACTCTGACTCAGCACTAGACCTTACCACCCCATTTTGTTTCTTACTCCTCCACGTTACCCAATTCCCTCCAAGAAAAAAGCAATAGCCAGAAGTAGATCTCCTATCTGTGGATGGTCCTGCAAAAATTTGCATCTGTATAGGCTTTTAAAGTAAGTTTAGTATTTCTTTTCAATAAGACTCCTTTACTTGGACTATCTTTCAAGTACTGAAGCACTTGATAGGTAGCCTGCAAGTGTGCCTCCCTTGGATCATGCATAAACTGACTTATCACACTTACTAAGTATGCTATGTCTGGTCGGGTATGAGCAAGATAGATAAGCTTCCCTACCAATCTCTGGTACATCTTTTCATCTACAGTTGAATCTTCCTTTGCATCCCCAAGTTTATGATTAGGCTCAATAGGAGTAGCTACTGGTTTATAAGCAAGCTTTCTTGTTTTCTTCAAAAAGTCTGTTATGTATTTTTTTTTTGTAAAATAAAGATGCCCTGTCTCAAATGTGCAAACTCAATTCTAAGAAAATACCTCAATCTTCAAAGCTTTTTTTATCTCAAATTCCTTGACTAGACATTGTTTCAAAGCTTGTTTCTCTTTCTCATCATTTCCCATCACAATTATATCATCCACATATACCAAAAGAGTTGTCACTTCCCCTAAGTCAGAATGCTTTATAAAAAGTGTGTGATGATCTTTTTGACTTTGTCTAAAACCTGTGGTTTTCATTACTCTAGCAAATCTCCCAAACCAGGTTCTAGGCATTTGCTTAAGTCCATATAGAGTCTTTCGTAGTCTACACACCTTATTAGTTATTTCTTTTATTCCAAAGCGGGGTGAAATGCTCACATATATTTTTTCTTCTAGGTCTTCATGCAAGAAGGCATTCTTCACATCATGTTGTTGTAGTTGCCAATTAAAATGAGCCAATAATGACAGCAAAATCCTCGCAGTATTCATTTTTACCACAGGAGCAAATGTGTCATGATAATCTACTCCATATGTTTGAGTATAGCCTTGGCAACCAATCATGCCTTATATTGCTCTAAAGAACCATTAGCCTTGTATATCAAAGTGAAAATCCATTTGTAGTCTACCAAAATTTCCCTTTTGGTTGACCAACAATCTCCCATGTCTTTTTTTTTTCCCAACACATCCATCTCTTTTCTCATAGCATTCCTCCATTCTTTTTTTGATAATGCCTCAGATAAAGCGTTAGGTATAGAAATAGTATTTAGACTCATAATAAAGTTTCTATGGGATGGTGAAAAATGTTTAAAGAAACATAACGAGATAGTGGATATAAGGGTCTTCTTGTGCATTCTCTGGTACCTTTTCTTAAAGCATTAGACAGATGAGAATATTTTGTATGTGGAAAGTCAAAACCTATCATGTTTTCGTTAGCAGAGCTTGGATTGGAGTCTTGGACTTGTATCAGACCAATAACAATTGTTTTCCTTGAGTACACCTGTGGAAATCTATAAAAGTCATAAATAGGAATAAAAACTTGAGCAGGAATGGATTTTGAGATAGATTCTGACATTAGTTTAATCGATACTATTTGAATAGACACGGTTTTAGACTCTCACATAGGTTCAATAGACACTGGTTAAGTGGACTCAATAAAGATGTTTTGAGAATTGGAGGGAATTGATGGTAGGCTAAGTGAATGAAAATCAAAGTCTTTAATTTCCATTAGTGAAATCTCCCCTTGAAGGTAACACTGTGTAAAGAAAGGTTTGTTTTCAATGAAGGTGACATCTGCAGATATATAAAATTTTTTTAAAGATGGGTGATAACATTTGTATCCATTTTGTCTAGAGGAATAGCCAATAAACACACACTTGATTGCTTAAGGGTCCAATTTTCCTCTATTTGGGCTGTGAGCATGGACAAATGAAGTACACCCAAAGATTCTAGGTATAAGACCATTGGAAGTGCGAAAGTGTGGATAAAATTTGGAAAGGACGTCTATGGGAGATTGGAAATCCAACACTCTGGATAATAGTCTATTAATTAAGTGTGTGGCAGTAAGAACAGCCTCCCCTAGTAGTGTTTGGGAACATTCCCATGAAATAGCAGTGCTCTAGTGGTGTAAAGCAAATGGCAATTTTTCCTTTCAGCAATCCAGTTTTGCTATGGTGTATGTATGTAGGATGACTTATGAATAATCCCCTCCTTTTCAAAGTAAAAAGATAAGACTTGGCTAAAAAAAACTCGTGCATCGTCAAACCTAAAGCTTTTAATTTTTATCCTAAATTGGTTTTGAACCATGGAATGAAAATTTGGTACAACACTACTCATATCAGATTTGCGTTTGGGCAAAAATGTCCAAGTGACACAAGTACAATCATCAACTCGAGAAAGAAACCATTATGACCCTGAAAATGTTTAGAACTGTAGCAAGTCCCCAAATATCACTATGAATTAGGTGAAAAGGATGAGAACTTCTTTTATTACTAATATGGAAAGATAAAGAAGTATGTTTTACAAGCTCGCAAATATCACAATGAAAATCTGTAATATCTAATTCTTTAAACAAGGTAGGAAAGAAATATTTTAAAAGTCTAAATGATGGATGACCAAAACAAAAATGATGAAGCCAAATGGCATCTTTATTTAAGGAAGTAAGTAGTGATAAGGACAATTTATTTTATTGACTATTTTTGAAGTCCTTGGTGTTTCTAGATCATATAGTCCATTTTTCTCCTTAGCAAGTCCAATCCTCCTTCTCGAATCCTGGTCCTGAAAAACACAATAAGATGGATAGAAATTTGCATGACATCTAAGGTCTTTTGTAATTTTTTGAATTGAAACAAGATTAGCAGACAACTTTGGCAAATGAAGAACATCTTTTAGAATAATAGATGGTGTCACAACAATATCTCCTAAACCTGCAACTATGGCTAGAGAGCCATTTGCTACAATGATTTTCTTACTGCTTGGACATGGTTTATAGGCATTGAAATATTGTGAGGAATAAGTCATATGATTGGTGGCACCCGAGTCAATTATCCAAGAGTTGTCAAAACACTTTTCTAAAACTTTGAGACATGTAGACCAAAGGAGAATGGAGACTTACCTGAGAGTGTCAATGAACATGCGCCAGAGGGTTTCCCAAGGGATCCTATCAAGCCTCTCAGTTTTTCAATTTCCTCATTGTTCAATCCTTCATGTTCCTGTTTTTCACTTTGATTTGATTACATATGAGCCTGGCTTTGACGTCTTTGTTATCCTCCTCGGTAACCCCATTCATTACTTGAAGTTGATGTCTTATTGTTCAATTTCCAACAGCATTCCTTAGTATACCTTGGTTTCTTGCAATAGATACACTAAAGATTATCTCGATTTTCTCTTCTTGATAATTTGATAGGTCTACTTTTCCACTTTCTTTAGTCTATGTTTGTTCATTTCTAGTAACCAAAGCTGATCCTTTTGGGACTTGAGGTTCAAGCATAACACCCCTTCAGATTTCTTTTGCTCGAATTAAAGAAATAGTCTTCTCCAACGATGGTGTCTCCTCTTTTTTGAGAATCTGGACCCTCACCTTCTTAAATTCAGGATTAAGTCCAGCAAGAAAATCATAGATTCGATCATTCTCAATGACAATTTTTAAGGTTGTAGTATCTTTTGCACACTTCATCTCAATGACCTAATAACGATCAAGCTCCTGCCACACACTTCGCAACGAATTCGCATATTCAGTTATAGATTTGCACCCTTGTTTGGTTGCACCAACATTGACTTTGATCTCGTACACTTGAGCTGCATCTCGGGCTTTTGAATAAGTCCGTCAAATTGAGTCCCATATATCTCTTGGACTAGTGAAAAACATGCAGGTATAACTAATCTCAGGGTTGATTGAGTCCCATAGCACTACAAGAAAACTTAGCTTTTATGTCACAATTTTTTTGTCACTTCTTAGAAGAATGACATATAATTAAACTCCTACATTCAGTCAAACTCATATATGTCATTCTGTTAAAAAAGCGGGTTAAATTGTAATGACACAAATTTTAAGTCTGACACGTATTTACCAACTATAAAAGAAAAAATAAAGGAACCCTAACCTAATTTGTCTCTTACGATCGAAAGTTTCAAGCGCCTCTTGCAGTACTCTTTCTTTGCATCGTCTCTTGATCTCTCTTGATCATGTCGTCATTTTGAGAGCTTCTTCTCCTCCTTCTCTCTTTCTTCTTCTCGTTTTTGTTCTTTCTTTTTCTCGTTTTTGTTCCTTCTCTTTCTTCTTCTCGTTTTTGTTCTTTCTCTTACTGTTATTAAGACAAATATATGAGAGCACTACACGATTGGAGTCGGCCAGGGCATCAGCGCCTCCATTCATCGCGCCTTGTGCATTCCTTTCAACGATGTTGTTGCCATCAAGATTCTCGATTTCGAGCGCGACAACAGCGATATGGTATTTTCGATTTCTCATCTTGTTTTCTCTCTCTTTTTTTTTTTCCGTTAGCGTATGTTGTGGTGTGTTGTGATAGTGTTTTGTGGAATTTCAAAGAGCTTCTAGTGTAGCTGCACGGGAGTTTTGTGGAAGAAAAGGTCTTTTTTTTGCGTTTTAATTAATTTATTCAAATTTATTGCTTGAAAATGCTCTAATTTACGTAGCATGATAGCTTAAATACAAGCAAGTTTAATCTCAGAATTTTGGAAATTAGGTGAATAATTTAGCCAGTTTTTGTTGAAAAATAAGCGGATGTTATGAGAATGAGTCAACTATTTATTGAATTTTTTTGAAATCTGATTTGCTTATTAGATTTCGAATTCATCTTGTTAAATTAGTTATTGAGTAAGATTTTCTCTGGTTTTTGGTATCTGTGTTCTAAAATTTTACCTGGCATGCCTTTCATTGCCGGTATTTTTGTAATTATTGCAATTTGAGATTAGTATTTTATAGGACAAATGCTATTCGGTGACATGTATCTAAAATTTTGCAGAATATGAGGATGCTAAGAACTCATTATATCAAGGTTGGAATAGAATATTTTAAATACATGTTTGCTTGATTTGAATTTGTTACTTATTGTTACTAAGATTGAGTGACAGCTAGATTTATTCTGTAAGTAATGATATTCTCTACAACAGTTAGTTCTAATAAGGAATGGAAACCCAAGCCCGCAAACCTAATATAGCTCAAGGGCCTAGAACAGCTGCTACGTCTGAGGTTTCTACTATTTTAGTAGAAGCTAGTTCCCACTTACAGCCTTTGTCAAGCGTTCTCGATTCAGAAGATGCAACGTCAAAATTGCAGAAGAAGCTTGGGGAGTTGCATCTTCCATAATGTCAACATGTTATAATTCCAAATCATATCCATGTCCTTGAATCTGAAAGAACCAATTCTTCATATGTATTTTCAAGATTTATTAGTGCGGGGAGAATGTGATGAGCAATTGTTATTTCCTTCTTCATATTCAGAATTATGCTTTAGTATTGATATAAATTCATTCATTCCTTTAACTTAATGTTACAAAATATGAACAACAGAGAGCCTGCAGAGTCTCGGTGGAGACCTGGCTCACAGGGGCGGCCGGGCGAATTTCGCACCTCGTTACACGTAACACAGTAAACAATGACCAAAGCTGTTTATAATTATTATGGTTGGACTGGATTTTGCTCTTTTTAAGTTATGTTGTTGATTTCGCTGCATTTATTTCTTTCAGTAGATGCATGCAACTTATGTAGTAACAGGTAAAGAAGTATCAGTTTTATAGGTTCAGTCCAAACAAGTTTCTTTTTGTCTAAGGAGATACTAACTAGTTTTACTTTAAACATATTCTCTACCTTTGCCCTTGGATCGTCCCCAATTGATGGTTTTTTGCAGTCATCATTTTCTTGGCTACGATCTCAGTTAGGATGTCTGATTATTTAAGAACATTGGTTTGGTTACTGAACTAAAGTTTACAGTGACATAATTTAATGCATTGCTGGAAAAAATTGGATTTCAAATCTAATTTTCTCACGTGTTCTGCATATCAGATGCTGGTGGTGGTAAGAACTCTGGTTCCGGGAGAGACAATGGAACCAGTCAAGCTGCAGAAAAGGTTGTTGGTCTATCCTTGTCAACCTCTCAGGAAACAAACATTAAAGAAACAACTCCAGCAGCAAGGTGTTTACTGTCTACACTTCAACTTTCTTTTGCAATTCCAATTTCTTAAGTGTTATGCACCTACAAGAAAAAATTCTAATTTACATGACGTTACAACTTAGATTTCTAATTACTTGTGCAGCTGTGTAGCTACCGTGGCCAATGGTCCTAACGGGGCAGCTTCAGGAAATGCAAGTATTGTGCATGCCTCTGATTTACCAGTAGGAACGGGCATAAATCAACCTGAAGTGAGTCCGTCAACCGTTAGCACTAATAAGCTGGGGACCTCACACTCTTCTGTTGCTACAAAGAAGAATCCTACTATTGCGTTTGGGTCTGGGCCAACCCATGGACAGCCTGCTCCAAGCTCAAGTTCATTGTCTTCATCAACCCTCTGTTTCTCTTCTTCGGATCCTGTATGGGTGCCTTTTAATGATTCTCGGCTCCCTGGTTCAGTGGGTACAATCAAACATGAGGTGGGGAGTCATCGGACTTCTATTGAACTTAATATTCCTGCAGAGAACAAGTTAACTGCTGGTAAGGATCTCCAAATTTTTAATCAGTGTGACATTTTTTCTCTAGTGACACTATCAGTTTTAATGAGCTTTTATTCATGATTGATAGCAGCTTCTGAGATTGGTAGCTCATTTACGCAAGGAAAGATGCCCAGCAAATCCCAAGGTCTCACGAAAAATCCGCTAAATGAGTCTTCCCAACCTCATCTATACCAATCCAGAGTGCTTCTTCAGTTAGTCGACCTCCATCTAATTACAGTAACTGGTCACAAGAAATAATTGGCCCACAGAAAGGTATTATTTCGGACCATAGTGGACGTCTCAAATCTTGTTTCATACAATTTGGGTGTTGCTTTAAGTTTCTAAGTGTTCACATGAGTCTTTCTTATGAAAATATGGAAACATCGATGAAATTGATCATCATATATGCTCTATTATCAACTTTTATGTTATGGATTTAATATACATTACATATTAGATTTTGGTGGGTGGTAGATTTGTAAGTTAGAATGTAAAGTTGAGACTTTTTGTTTTGCTTGAGGAATAGAGTTAGTTTTGCAGAATATGAGGATGCTAAGAACTCATTATATCAAGGTTGGAATAGAATATTGTAAATACATGTTTGCTTGATATGAATTTGTTACTTATTGTTACTAAGATTGATTGACAGCTAGATTTATTCTGTAAGTAATGATATTCTTTGTAACAGTTAGTTCTAATAAGGAATGGAAACCAAAGACCGCAAACCCTAATACAGCTCAAGGGCCTGGAACAACTGCTACGTCTAAGGTTTCTACTATTTTAGTAGAAGCTAGTTCCCACTTACAGCCTGTGTCAAGTGTTCTCGATTCAGAAGATGCAACGTCAAAATTGCATAAGAAGCTTGGGGAGTTGCATCTTCCACAACGTCAACATGTTATAATTCCAAATCACATCCATGTCCTTGAATCTAAAAGAACCAAATTGAGTTTTGGAAGTTTTGATGCTAGTTTTGGAGTAACTTCAACTTATGTCAGTGGTCCAGATAGTGATAAGAGCTCTACGCCTGTGTCCGAAACTTCTCAGGTTGTTGAAGAAACTGTGAAGGAACAACAGGCTGGAAGGTTTGTAACATGAAGTCCTTGTTTAGGTCTCAATTTAAAAAGAAATCTTTTATTTTTCCTTCCTGCGTAAATCTAGGAATAGTAAATTATGCCCTTCTCATCCTTATAGTAACTGTGTCATCTGTGGTGGTCATGATAATAGTACAGTTATTGCAGTCCTTGAATCTCATCATTAATGTAATGGTAGTAATAATCATTTGTTTATAGGGGAACCTTATGTATCTACTTGTAGATCTTGAGGAAAGCCTTAGTTTTCCTTAATAATATTTTGGTTAATTGGTCGCCTTCATAGGCTGTGTAGATCACTGCAAAGCTTTAGTTTTCTTGTGTTATAGAAGATTGTCCTCACCTTTATATTAGTGAAGCATGTTTGTGTAACCACTGCAATGTTATTTTTTGTAAAGTTAAAATTGTTCATAAGGATGTGATGGTCCTAATGGTGTTAAATATTGTTTTTATATATTTTCTATTTTCTCTTTGACCCACTGTTGGAATAAGCCATTACAGTTTGCTATTTTACAACTGTGAGAAACAACCTTGAGAGACTTGGTCCTTTCTTTTCATTCCATTTGTGGTAAATATTTCAGCATATAAATCCAGCTACAATAGTCTTTGTACTATAGTATTCTTAGTACTTACATTTCACAATTTTTAAAATTGTTTTATTGTTTGTGTCCTTTTCTTTTGGGTGCCAGTCTTAAAATCTTTTCAACGTGTTTTTTTTTTCCAACTTAATTTTGGGAAGGAGTTTTTGGATTAATTTTGTGTGATTGGAATTAATGTTTGAGTCCATAGCTTTTCTTAGTTGGTTGTTCAGCCTGTACAATAGAGATCCCTTTGTGAGTCTTTAGTTTGTTCCTAATTTTTCTGGGCAAATTGTTAATTCTTTTCTAATTATTCTTTTCCTTTGATTTATAGCCTTTGTTTCTTGCAAAAAAAATAAAAGAAAATAACATTGCTCAATTCAATCCAGCAATCAAAACATGTTGGCAACAACTGAAGTATGAGATTATCATGATCATCCACAATCACCTACGAATGTTCCTGAAAATTTGTCGGGTGACGATGATGTTTCAACTAGTGTTGCCCCAGAGCATAATGAATCCAAGCAAGAGACTGCATTGCTTTCTGGAGGCCAACAATACTTAGTGGTTCATACTTCTCTGAACTACAGTTTTGGTTTTGTGCCTCCTATGATAGGAAGTCAGTTTGCACCATTTGAAAACTCCGAGTCCCAAGCACGTGATGTTTCTCAGCTTCCAAGCTTTGTAGTAAGCCTTCAAATTTCTGCTATTTGGTGGTTTGTGTTGATCTAGGTACATCTATTTGCACACCATTTTTATTGGCAGCAGTTTTATACCTCCCACCTAATTGTTTTAAATTTTGAATGAGGTATAAGATCTTTCTTGAAATAAATTTGAGTTGAATTTTGACCTAATAATATGATTTTCTTGGTGCTGATATTATTTAAAGCAACTTATGCATCATTGATTGTCAGTTAACTCTGTTTTTTGCTTTTAAAGTTGTTTCTCTTCATATAGGTCCAACAACCGTTTGATCCAACAAGTTATTATGCACAATTTTATCGGTCTACTGCTGATGCTGAGGGTCGCGTTTCGTCGTTCCCTTCAGCAGGAGTTACCACCAAATACAATGGGAATGTTGCATTATTGCCAACTCAGACTTCTCAGTCTCCTCAAGAGGTTTGTACCATCTAAGGATTTCAATGATTTTTTCAATAAAAGAAAAGTTCCCTATACTTTTGTTTTTTATTTCAGCATGAATATCATTTCTTGAAGAGGCTATTCAGATTTTTGTTTGTTAGTTGTATCTTTTGAAGATTTTAGGGCATAGTTTCAATCTGAACACACTTTTGATCATCAGCTGAAGTCAGATTTTTATATGTTTCTGTATATAGGGTGGCAACTCTTTAGTCCTGTCTACAGCGGGTCCAACTCCACTGGTGACTCAAGCTGCTGGGCTCATGCAAAGTTCTATAGCTGTGACTCAGCAACCGGTTCCTGTTTTTTGTCCTCCAACTGGAGTTCATATTTCACATTATCCTCCAAACTACATTCCATGTGGCCACTATTTCTCTCCATTCTATGTTCCTCCTCCTATTCACCAATTTTTAAGCAATGGTGCATTTCCTCAGCAACCACAAGCTGGAAGCGTGTATTCGACTCCACAGGCAGCAACTGCCCCAGGTGCCAAATTTTCACTTCCACGGTACAAACCTGGCACCAATACAGGAAACTCGACCCATATTGGGATGCCAAGTGGCTATGGGACGTATGGCTCCTCCCCTGCTGGTTATACTCCTAGTGCCAAGGCTAATAACAAGGCTATATCGCTTTATAATGGTATTGTTATGCACAAGCGGAAGCGATAACCAACAGAACAACCCAAATGCACAACATAAACTATGCTAGATAATTGAATACAATAGCAACTAAAGAGGCAACCAATCAACCAAAATACAGAAATAGAAAACACACTAGGATTTAACGAGGTTCGGTATTAGAACCTACGTCCTCGGGCGCTGCTGAAGAAACATTCCACTATCTTCAAAGAGAATTACAAACTTTTGGGCCACAACACAAATACCACAACTATTAGGCTAAACTGCAATTACCCAAATAGTTGGGTCAAACTGTAATTACCCAAACAATTGGGCAATACTAAAATACCCAAAACAAAGGGGAAAAAAACAAATATTATAAACTTTAAGGTCCTTACTGAAAGGCCCTTAAACTATGAGGTCTTATTAGTGAGACCTTATAAATATAGGAGGTGGAATGATATTTCAAATGAGACACTTATTCATTTCCCAAAAGGCTTCTTTTATAAGCCTACAAAAGTCCCAAGCTTTGCTATTTAAGCAATGTGGGATCTCTCATTTTGTGCATATGAGCCACAAAGCTCAACAAATCTCCACCTTGGCGAATATGCCAATCCACCACAAGACTTTTCTTTTTTCCATATTCTCTATCACAACTGCAACGCCTCCAAATGTGCCCAATGGCGCGATCAAACTCGCACAATGTTGATCAAGTCTAAACAATGACTGAACTTGATCGATGTCACAACCTTAGTCAACATATCTGCAGGATTTTCGGCAGTCTCAATCTTTTGAAGTAAGATTCTTCCTTCATCAATGATCTCCCGCACAAAATGATAACGAACATCAATATGCTTCGTACGAACATGGAACACTGGATTCTTCGCTAAGTGGATAGCACTCTGACTGTCAGAATAAAGAGTAATCTTCTTCTGCTCAATTCCCAATTCATCCAGCAAACCCTGTAACCAAATAGCTTCCTTCACAGCCTCTGTCAATGCTATATACTCTGCCTCTGTAGTAGACAAAGTCACTATAGACTGTAAAGTAGACTTCCAACTCACTGGTGCTCTTGCAAGAGTAAACACATAACCGGTTGTCGATCGACGTTTATCCAAATCACCAGCATAATCTGAATCAACATAACCAATAGCATACTGACCACATGTATCATCCTTCTCAAAGACTAAGCCAACATCTACGGTTTTCAACAAATACCGTAGAATCCATTTCACTGCTTGCCAATGTCCTTTACCAGGATCATGCATATACCTGCTCACAACTCCAACTGCATGTGAAATGTCCGGTCTCGTACACACCATAGCATACATCAAGCTACCAACTGCATTAGCATACGGAACTCGAGACATATACTCTCGTTTCTCATCTGTACTAGGAGATAAAGATGCACTGAGCTTCATATGAGGAGCAAGTGGGGTACTTACAGGTTTTGACTGCTGTGTAATGCCAAACCGCTGTAATACCTTCTTCAAATACTGCTTCTGAGTCAAACAAATCTTGCTTCTCCCTCTATCTCTGCTAATCTCCATACCTAGAATCTTCTTAGCTTCACCCAAATCTTTCATCTCAAACTCTCGATTCAACTGAGTCTTCAACTTTGTAATTTCTTCGACATTCGTCGAAGCTATCAACATATCATCAACATACAAGAGTAGATAAATGAAAGAACTATCATGTAGCCTCCGAAAATACACACAATTATCAAATTTGCTTCTTGTGTACCTCTGACCTATCATAAACCGATCAAATCGCTTATTCCACTGTCTGGGAGATTGCTTCAAACCATAAAGCGATCTTTTCAATTTGCAAACCAAATTTTTCTTACCAGCAACTCTAAATCCCTCTGGCTGAGTCATATAGATTTCCTCTTCCAAGTCATCATGTAAAAATGCAGTTTTTACATCCAATTGAACTAGTTCCATATTCATCTGAGCTACCAAGGCCAACAAAATTCTAATGGAAGAATGTTTCACAACTGGAGAAAATACCTCATTGTAGTCAATTCCTTCCCTCTGAGCGTAGCCTTTAGCCACCAACCTTGCCTTGTAACGGATGCCATTCTTGTCAGGAAATCCATCTTTCTTTGCATATACCCATTTACACCCAATTGCCTTTTTATCCTTCGGTAGTTGAGCTAGCTCCCAAGTTTCATTCTTCTGAAGAGACTGCATCTCTTCTCTCATAGCTGTCTTCCACTCATCAACTTCAAAACATCTTACTGCCTCTCTATAAGTGGAAGGAACATCAGCATCTACAATTGGAAGTGTATAGGCCACCATATCAGCAAATCGAGCAGGTCTGCGAATCTCACGTCTTGGCCTATTAACTATAATAGATTCTTGTTGCTGTTGAGGTTTCCGAGTAGAACCCTCACCATCATCTCCCAAATCTCCCGCTGTCATAGGAGTATCAACATCTGTCTCAACAAATCTAACTGGGTTCAATGTCGTCGTTTCAAACTCCACCTGCTGCTGAGTATGCTCCACCTGCTGTGGAGTACCATTCACCTTTGTCTGGTTTTCTGATTTCTTCAACATTGAAGACTCATCAAATGTCACATCTCTGCTGGATATAATCTTCCTCGAACTAGGACACCATAGACGATATCCTTTCACTCCTGAAGCAAATCCCAAGAAAATCGCTTTCTTGGCTCTAGGGTCCAGCTTAGATTCTTTCACATGATAATATGCAGTAGAACCAAAAACATGTAAAGAATCATAATCAGAAACAGGTTGTCCAGACCATACCTCCAATGAAGTTCTATCACCAATAGCAACTGAAGGTAGACAATTAATGAGATGACATGCATAAGTCACAACCTCAGCCCAAAATTCCTTGCCCAACCCAGCATTGGACAACATACACCGAACTTTCTCCAGCAATGTCCGGTTCATGCGTTCTGCTACCCCATTCTACTGCGGTGTACCTCTAACAGTAAAATAACGTACAATACCTTCATCTTGACACAATTTCAAAAACTGATCACTACAATACTCACCACCATTGTCTGTTCTGAGATGCTTGATTTTCTTGCCAGTTTGTGTCTCAATCATCTTTTTCCATTTAAGAAAAGCACGAAGTACATCATCTTTTGATTTCAAACAGTACACCCAAGTTCTTCTGGAAAAGTCATCAACAAAAGTAACAAAGTAATGCCTACCTCCCATCGATGCGGTTTTAGTAGGTCCCCACACATCTGAGTGAACATAATCAAGAATACCCTTGGTATTATGAATAGCGGTGCCAAATTTTACTCTCTTCTGCTTTCCCAGAACACAATGCTCACAGAAATCCAGCTTGCAGGTCTTTGCACCTTTCAATAAGCCTCGTTTCACTAAACTGAATAAGGCTTTCTCACCTGCATGTCCCAACCGCATATGCCACAGTCTCGTGATCTCTGAATCTACATCATTATCAGAAACCATAGCCGCTGATCCAATAACCGTATTACCATTATAGTAATACAAGTTGTTCCTCCTAGTGCCTTTTAATACCATAAGAGCGCCTGAAGTGACCCTCAGAATACCATCTCGAATAGATATACCACAGCCTTTAGATTCTAAGGCTCCCAAAGAGATGAGATTCTTCTTCAACTTCGGTACATACTGAACATCTGTCAAAACTCTAGTCAGTCCATCATGATTCCTCAATCGGATCGAACCTATCCCAGCAGTATGGCAAATATCATCATTGTCCATATACACAACTCCACAATAAAGCTGTTCAAACTGAAAGAACCAATCCCGATGTGGACACATATGATAAGTACAACCCGAATCCATAATCCACTCATCAGAAACAGAAGTGGATGGATGACCAACTAGACATATATCTGAATCACTATCATCCTCACACTCAACAACACATGCATCAGAAACAGTCTTGCCCTTTTCTTTCTTTTTCAACTTAGGACAATCTTTCTTCCAATGCCCTTTCTCACGACAAAAGGCACACTCATCTTTTCCTAATCTACCCCTCGACAAAGATTTTTCCCTTTTTCCTGGTTTCCTACTTTGACTACGCCCTCTCACAGTCAATGCATCTACTGACTCATCCCTATGTTCCCTTTGATCTTTCTTACGAATTTCATAATTCAACAAAGCAGAACAGACTTCTTCAAAAGACAGTTTATCTTTCCCATGGATAAGAGTAATGCACAAATGATCTAATTCATCCGGAAGTGAGCCAATCAATAGCATAGCCTTAATTTCATCTTTGAATGTTTCATCTAAGTTTAACAAATCAGCAATTAACTTATTAAACTCATCAATATGAGAACTGATGCTCGTACCTGATTTTAACTGGAGACGGAACAATCTCTTCAATAGGTACAACCGATTCTCATTGCTTTTCTTCATATATTTGTTCTCCAGCGCCTTCCACAATTTTCTTGCAGATATCTCCTTAGTGAACGGATACTTTTGTTCTCTACACAAGCAAGAGCGAATCAACCCACAAGCTTTTATATTAAGCCTATCCCAATCTCTTGCATTGATATCTTCTGGTTTTGTTTCTTCCAGAACAATATCCAAATCCTGCTGATACAACCCGTCCAACACCTCACTCTGCCATAAGCCGAAATTATTTCGACCATCAAATTTTTCAACATCTATTTTTGCATTTGTCACAGTCACTGTTTTCTCAGGTATAGTTGACGATGATGCCATAACTACCTCTCACAAATAAGCTCGATACACAAATCACCAATAACCAAGCTCCAAACAAATTATTATATTCAATAACTAGCAATCCAAAATCAATAGCCCAGAACAGTAGTAAGTGCTTCAATAAAATAGCCGCTAACTACCCAAAACCTTCGGCTATAATACCTATTGTTATGCACAAGCGGAAGCGATAACCAACAGAACAACCCAAATGCACAACACAAACTATGCTAGATAATTGAATACAATAGCAACTAAAGAGGCAACCAATCAATCAAAATGCAGAAATAGAAAACACACCAAGATTTAACGAGGTTCGGTATTAGTACCTACGTCCTCAGGCGCCGCTGAAGAAACTTTCCACTATCTTCAAAGAGAATTACAAACTTTTAGGTCACAATACAAATACCACAACTATTAGGTCAAACTGTAATTACCCAAATAGTTGGATCAAACTATAATTACCTAAATAATTGGATAATACTATAAATACCCAAAATAAAGAGGGAAAAAACAAATATTATAAACTTTAAGGTCCTTACTGAAAGATCATTAAATTATGAGATCTTATTAGTGAGATCTTATAAATATAGAAGGTAAAATGATATTTCAAATGAGACACTTATTTATTTTCTAAAAAACTTCTTTTATAAGTCTATAAAAATCACAAGCTTTGCTAAACGTTAACACCAGGTCTGCCTCTGCTTCGTTTTCGTTTTCTGTTTTCGTGGATCTTATTATCCTCGACTCAAAATATTTCGCGGTAACCCGAATTCTCAGCCTTTCTTTTTTATCCATTCTTCTTTATGTCTTCTCTCAGTTTTCTAGGTTTATATTCTTTTTCTTCCTTTTTTCTCTCTATTTGTCCTTCCCTTCCCCTTCAATTCAAAATATTATTAACGTACCAAAAAATGAAATAAATAAATAAACAAATAAATTAAATGATATTCCAATCTTATTTGAGATGATGCAGATTGAAAATTAAATTGTGAAAATTAAATGGATTCGGCAAGGAGTTGGTTGCAGAAGCTTCAACCCCGCGAGAAGATGAGGGGTTTGAGTAGGAAGAAGGAGTCGAGTGGTACTGGAAGTACCGAGGACTCCACCGATGAAGAATCTCTTTCTAATGTCACTAAACAGAAGGTTGCTGCCGCTAAGCAGTACATTGAGCACCATTACAAGGAACAAATGAAGAATCTCCAGGAGAGGAGGGAGAGGTTTTCTTCTTAACCTCTTCAGTGTCATCAATATGCTTTAAAAATGTATTTCATTATTTTTTATGGAGCTTACTTATCATATTTTTATCTGAATAGGCGAAATGTATTGGAGAGGAAGTTGGCCGATGCTGATGTCTCTGAGGAAGATCAAAACATCCTAATTAAGTTCTTGGAGAAGAAGGAAACTGAATACATGCGCCTTCAGAGGCATAAAATGGGTGCTGATGATTTTGAGTTGTTGACAATGATTGGCAAGGGGGCATTTGGAGAGGTATTTTCTTTCATAAGATATCATCTCTTTTCCAAGTTAGCTTATATCTTTTTGTTATTTCCTGTCATTCAAAGTGTGGGTGCTCCCATGGTATGTGGCTATGTCTAGCTGTCGGTATTTTCATAGTGCTCTCATTTGATAAAAATTTGTTTTATTTGTATCTAGCTTTTATATTGATCCTTTCAAAGTATAACAGCCTTCTCTTTGGTTCTTGACAACAAATGAATGATTTTGAATGAGTCTTTTTCGATGATTTCATTTTTAAAGAATATGATAACTTTCCTTGAGTCCTCAAGCCTTCAAGCGTTCAACTATGTCATGTATGGAAATTCACATCTTGTCCACTAGATGTATAGTAACTACTCATTGATAATCTCATGGAGTATTGATTTATGGTATCTTAAGTATCAATTCCTGTCCTATGTATTTCATGAGGCAACATACTGATATTCTGTTATCAGTTTATAATTGCTATTAACATTTTATGTTGTAGGTTAGAGTATGTAAGGAAAAGACAAGTGGTCATGTATATGCTATGAAAAAACTCAAGAAATCGGAGATGCTTCGACGAGGCCAGGTATGTAGTTATCTGGTCTTCAAAATGATGTCTCTGAGGTTTCACCCACTATATTTATACCAGTTGGCTTCTGAATTGTTTAGGTTAAGCATGTTAGAGTTGAAAGGAATCTGCTTGCAGAGGTTGATAGTAACTGCATTGTCAAACTCTATTGTTCTTTTCAAGATGATGAGTTTCTTTATCTTATTATGGAATATCTACCTGGCGGAGATATGATGACTTTACTTATGCGAAAGGATACCTTGACTGAAGATGAAGCTAGATTCTATGTTGCAGAGACAGTTTTGGCTATCGAGTCTATCCATAAACACAATTAAATC
This sequence comes from Boswellia sacra, assembly GCA_013180625.2. NCBI lineage: Eukaryota > Viridiplantae > Streptophyta > Magnoliopsida > Sapindales > Burseraceae > Boswellia > Boswellia sacra. The sequence goes on from SNVD02012892.1 coordinate 682,854, forward strand.
CATAGGTTAGTTGACAATTATGCCATTATGCATTAGTGTAATTTGATATCGTACCTAAAACTCAGTTTTGTTGCAATGGAAAAGACTCAACTTTTTTTGGATCTCAAATGAATGCAGAGATATCAAACCTGACAACTTGCTGCTTGATAGATATTAACACTTGAGACTGTCTGATTTTGGACTTTGCAAACCATTAAACTGTAGTACTCTTCAGGAGCAGGATTTTTCAATTGGGAACAACCTTAATGCAGCTGGTCAGAATATTGAACGCCCAGGAGCACCAAAACGTACACAACAAGAGCAACTACAACATTGGCAGAAGAATAGGAGAATGCTTGTAAGTTCTATGCCATTATGTATGTAATTTTTCTCTCTACTATTATCTCCCAGGTGCAGGTTTGCTGGACTAGATTACTTGGGGGTGGAATGATTTTTACCAAATCTAACCTACCACATCATGTTTGGTGGACCTTGTGGGATGTCCTTGGTTTATTTTATTTTGTTGTGTAGGACAGCTTATTTTATGTCTGAGAGTGGAATAAAAATGTAGTAAAGTCATAAAGATGAGGAAGAGATTGCAGAAAATATCATTTCACCCTTCTTTGAAAATTCAAGATAGCTGTTTAATATATAATCTTGTTTGTTGACAGAGAGAAGTGATTTTATTCCTTACTACTCTTTACCAAACAGAGTATATGTTTAAAAAAACAAATCATATCTACATTTTATCTTTCCTACCCAGCCTACCAAAGTTTCTTTATCTATTTAAATAAATGTACACTTTTCTATGTACAATGTTTATTTTTGGCAATTTGAGGAATTATTGTTTCAGAATATTTTAAGAGAGAAGCATTTTCTTTTGATCTAAAAGCATTATTGAGCTTTTGGCAAAATTTTGCCTTGACTATCAGAGGATTTGTTTTATTTTATCTGTAACTGCTGATGACTTGCAGGCTTATTCTACTGTTGGTTCACTTGATTATATTGCTCTAGAAGTTCTGTTGAAGAAAGGTTATGGCATGGAATGTAATTGGTGAGTGGTTATGCATGTTCATTGATGGGCATTTGGAATATCGATTATCTCATGGGTGTTGCATAATTTCAATATTTTCTGCTTGCAATTGAACTGACACATTTTTGCCATTGTTAGACGATTCTGTTAGTTTGACATGTTCGATCACTTTCAGGAGACTTGGTCACTTTGATTCCTATATTTTTAGTAATGTCTACGCCATTTTCAAAAAACATATTTACCCATGTTTGAGTTATAGGTTAATAACAAGGCTATATCACTTTATAATGGTATATTACTACACTTTTGTAGTTATGTTACTTCATTACCCTTTTCTAATCTAAATTATAATGGTTTTGTTACTACTAATTGCAAGAACACTGTGGCAGAATGACCAATGACTTTTTGCATTTAAAACTTCTAGTAGGTTTTTTTTTTGGGTGCAGATTCCAATATATTTGATTTTCTACCCTTAATCTACGCAAAAGCTAATAGACACTCCATTACTCCCTGCTTAAATAGACTCTCATGCTAGTAGGTGAATTTACTTGCATGTAAAAGCGTGAAAATCCTTTTTTTATTTCATAGATTTAATTGTCTATCTTTTTATTTATAGGTATTATCAACAAAACTTGGAAGAAAACTTGAGGATATCATCAAAATAGATGCAAATGAAAAACCCTATGGTTCACCTCCGGAGGCAAGTTATATGCTGTGTCATACTTCTTTTGTCATATAATCCAAATAGTCTGCGCATTTTCTAGAGTTTGGTTTCTGAATTCGGCTTGTAGTGATTGATAGAGCCATCTCTGACTACAAGTTTCAAAATGTTTGCAGGTTTGTGAAGCATTGGGGCAATTGAGTTTCCCATATATCTATCCCGATCCTGAAAGCCCGTCAACTACGTCATGCCCTTTTTGAAGATTCAGGGCTTGCATCAAATCATATTCTTCTTGGTTGTGGTGCAGATGAGCTCATAGATTTGATCAAGCGGTTATTTTCTAAAAACTTGTGGTTATATTATTATTCTAGCGACATTATCAATTAGTTCATATATCTATTTTACTTTAAGAACAGAAAATTTTTAATATATTCTTTTTTTCTTCAAATTTATTTTTACAGATGTGTTCTGGATCCTGTTGACAAGATTGTGGACTGCACTCCAACTTTTACAATGTATGAATTTGATGCTGCTGTTAATGCGGCAGTTGTTATCAAAGGTAAAGACAAGCTTTATCATAGTTTTTAATTCTGTTGGCATATACTTCAATTTTTCAATTGCATTTTGACACTTTATCAATGATATGGTTTATTTGAATTGTCACTCCTTCATACATGAAATTCTAATATCTATTCTGGAGGGGTAGGGTTTAAGATTTGATGTTAGAAAATAATGTTTTACGTTGTCTTTTGTTTGTTTCTTGAAATAGGTGAAGAGTCTATTGTATGTGGAAAGAATCCTCCTATTATTTGATCCCTTTTTTAGAGGTTTTTCTGTGAACACCTTGTTCTCTCTGTAGATTCACCTATCTAAATCAATTTGCTGTTTCTTTTAAGTAATATTATTAACTAAAATAAATGGCTTGATATGGATTTTTGGAGGAAAGAAAGGAAACCAAGAAAGCTATTAATAAATCGAAGTTGTTCAATTACTCATTGATTTGGCATCATACATGTTTGTATTTTATCAGTGGAAACTTCACATGGTGTAATGTTCTGTAGTTCCAAGGAAGCCATATTTTAGCTTGAATGTTGAGTGAGAGAAACCAAAATGCATATTTTTAACTTCTCCAAATAATCCTGATGGAAGGTATTTCTTTCTCTGCTCACAGGATTTGCTTGCAGCCATGACATGATCATCGAATCTACCTCATCCCACGCATCAAATCTTAGATCACCCTTTCTTGGTCCAGTTCCTAAAAGATGGTTGAGCCCCCTTTCCCTTCAAATAAGTTCAAACAAACTGGGACCATTTTAAATAATTTTTTCATTCAGCCTATATGTAGCCAGAACATTCTATAGATCTCCTGTAGCCTGATTTGAATCGACTTCTTCAGATTTGGTAGAGGCAGTTTTAATCTTAGAGGTGGACATGGTGTTTTAGGATAATAAGAAAGGAATAAGACTATTGATCAAAGAAGGCGTAAGGGAAATGAAGGCCAAAATAAAAATAAAAATAAACAAAACCCAGAAAAAAGCCTAGAGCTTTGATCCCCTATTGTGAAAGATGGAACCAATGGTGATAATTTTATTAATTATGGATGATTACAAATACACAACTTAGTGGCTCTATAAAGAATTCTCTAGAGACAAAGAATAGAGGAAAACTATTTACATTAATCAATCAAGCCCATAATTAAAGGAATCTTAATATATTTACAGTAATCAATCAGACCCATAATTAAAGGAATATTAATATCTTTCCTAATAAAACACTAATTACTTTCTAATAATCAGAGATTATATTAGTTGTATACTTCCACAGGTTCAATAAATCTTTCTCAACCAACAATTCTTTTGTATCTTTTAATTTCTTTTCAATTTCCAGTTCGTACCACTACTCAATGCGAATGTCAATAGTATACAGCACATGGGAAGAATCTGATTGTCTTCAATTTGAATGTTTGGATATGTCTTCTGTTACGTTTTCTAAAGATCTCTTTGGTTCTTATATCTCTTCTCAATTGCATGTGTCTTCACAGGCCATATGAGAACCTCAAAACTAGAGTCTTCAATTTGATTCGAGTCTGTCTTTTGGTGCTTGTTATGTTTTCTATTCCTAATTATTTTTGGTCACATCAGGACTTCTTTTATGCTAAACTCTGAAGCTTTGCTTCTTGTGCATTTGCTATAAGATATTGCGGTGTTGATTTGTACATGCGTAAGTGTATTAATCTATGAAAAGGTGACTTTTTTTATGAGGGGAAAAATAGAACTCATGCCCCTACCGACCTTTATCAAATAATGTTTACATGATATCTTTTGTCAGCATAAGATCAGATATTGAGTTCATGACATATTTTCTTTGTGTTATTGTATGCTGCAAGTGTTACAAAGATAAATTCTGCTTCTTTTTTCCACGCCCAATTGCAATTTTATTTTAATTAGGACATGAATTTTTTGATCGGTTTGTTGTACATAAATAAATTAGTCTCATTATTTTTTTTCTAAGGATGAATTATTTTTTACAAATAATGTTATCATATTTGAGTTTGGATTGTTGCCTGCTCCGTTGTTTCCTGTAAACATTTTAAAAATAAATGTATCAAATGGAGGAAAGATGAGAGCACTCTCTCAAGCCATTAGAAATAGAGGCTTAATGCCATAAACCAGTTCTGTTTTTCTGATTCTGCGTAAGACTTTAAAGATGTTGTATAAATAAGGTTATCAAATTTGAGTTGATGAGATCCTGCATTTTCTGCTATTTCCATTAGCTGATGGGCAACCTTTTACCACTAAGTGTGACAATGCTAGTGAATGTCGGAAGTGAGGTTTAAGTAGAGAGTTTTGATTGTCACTCACAAGATTCTTGGATAAGAACTATAATAGGTGTGTGACTGAAAGTTTCTCCAATTTATATATATAAGCCATCTTTCACGGTAACTTTTGTCAAAATATCCGAGGTTTCAAAAGAAGGGATTTTACTGCTCTGCTTTGCATCCCTTCTGGTGTTTCAGGTTCACTATTTCTTATATCTATTAATATATACTTTGTGAATCACAATTCTTACAAATCAAGTGCACCAAGAAGTTCAATAGCTTGCTATGGATATTTAGGTTTATCTTGAAACCTTATGCATAGCAGTCTAAGATAAGCGTATTGCATGTAAAGTCACTAAGATAAGCTTTGTTCTGTTTTGTTCCAAATATGTATCTTAATTTTCATACACACATTTCAAGAAAGGAAATTCTTCAACGTGCCATTTGGATGTCCACAAACTTGTTTGAATTAACAGAATCATTCTATTTAGTGTTATGCATCTTTTTCTTGATTGAATGAGTATATTCCAAAACTAGCTTTGAAAGTTAATGTAGTGACTAACAATATGAAAGAACTTGAATGTGAAGAGCAGGAAACTTCGTACTCTGACTTTAACAAGCACAACAGCTGTTTTGCACATTTAACGAACTCAACATTGGCTTTAATGTTTAATCACTTGGGTATGCAACTGAACGATATTTAATGACAATATGGTCAAGACTCAAGGGGCATTGAAAGTTAATGTATAAAAATTTTACTAGACAATCATTTTAGTATTGAAAGAAATATGATAGCTTAAGATGTTGTTTTTATCAGTGATAAAAAGATACAAGCTCACGTTGAAATGGTAATTTTAAAATTTTTCTTGGAAATTTTTTTGGAAATAATAGAAGCAATACATGTCCTCTCACATGCAAGGTCTCATATGCACTTTTGTTTGCGCGTAGATCAGGTCTTATAACTTATTTTTTTATGAAGGTCAATATAATTTCTTTTTTAATTTGTAGTGGGTGGATTCAAAACTTAGAGAGTTAGGTCAAAAAGCTATAATGTCATGTTAAGTTTGTAACTTTACCTAAAAACCTAAATTAGTAAGAGTGAGCCTAAAATTATTTTCATATTTCAATAATTTTGGAGTTGGATAGAACTTTTGCTATGCATAAAACTATATTTTCATTTTATATGTTACAATATATATGTCAAAATCATCTTTGTTTGGGGTGGAGGTGTCTCCCTTTCTCTGTTTCTAATTGTAGTCTCCTGATCCACATTTGTATTATTATGATTTTTTATTAACACAAATTTTGTTTCTTTTACACACACACACAGAGACACACACATGTCAAAATCAGCGTGATATAATCAATTATCAAAATTTTCTTGTATCTTCATTTCACACATAATTCCAGAGTTAATGGTCTATTTAATGTTCAAATCATATAAGAATGACATTTTTGTCAATTTATTATAATCTTAATCACATATTTCTGATTCATTGTTCCACATTTGTATTCCGTGTTTAACTTGAAGTGTGTGAACCATTTTTATCTATTAATTTTAATCTTAACACACATTTGTATCTTCTTCTTTGTAAACCATTTTTTTGACTTCTTGACTTCGCCTTCCTTTTTTATTACCTTTAAACCCCACCGTTTAATCCTTGGCTCTTCTAAATCAAGACACGCGACTTGACCTTAAATTTATACTTGATGACTTCTAAATTTTAGGTCAAATACTTTCAATCCTCTTTTGATTTATTAATTTATTTATTTTTGATTTCATTAGATGCCACTTGTAATTTAATTAAGATATAATGATAAATCTTAAACCACTTTTATTCCACTCCTCATGACACTCAATATTAAATTTAGATTTTGTCATAATAACCTTAAATAAATTATTATTTATTTTAATGATGTTTGACTTTTTTTGTTTTTCAATTTAACCTTTAATTAAATTACTATTTGATTTTAATGGAGTTTGAGTTTTTTTTTTCTTCAGTTTTGTTATATTCTTACAGCTCTTAGTTTAAACAATAACATTAATGATCAAAATCTTTTGATCAATACTTCTATTTTTTGATTTTTTGATGGTGGGCCATTAATGATTTTAGCAATACTTCTATTTTTGAAGATAAAAAGAAAATTAAATAAATTCTTGTCTAACATTTTTTTGGTTGAATTCATTTGATTCTTGGCTACTTATGTGAATGATTAATGCGTGGATCAGCCAAGACGAAGGAAATTATAATTTCTTTGCCAGATTTTAAAAGATTTGATTTACGAAGTCAATTACCACCGGCCCACCATCAAAGGCGTGTGATGCATGGTAAGGCTTCACTGTAATGGACGTGAAGGAAAGAGCAAGGAAAGCAGCAATTAACATGGTGCCAAGTTGGGTCACTTTCCACTTCATAAGTCTTCGCTCGCTCTCTCTCAGTAAAATGAAAAAGGATCGACAATTAGTGGATTGATTGTGATGCGAAAACCAAAAAGAAAAAAAAAAAAAGAGTTTGAACAGAAAATTAGATTCTATTAAATTTAATAAAATATGATTGAATAATAAAACTAGTGTAAAACATACATTTTTATATACTAAAAAATCATAATTCGACTCAAATTAATTCAAAATAAGAAATTCTAATACCAATTAGAAAGCAATTAAAATACTAAATGCAAATTCCAAAATGAAAATTCACACACACACACACACACACACACACACACACATATATATTATATATATTCCATTAAATAGGGATGTAATTGAAAACATTTTTTTTTTCAATGGTTCAAAGGGATATGCTCAGAAGATGAGTTGTTTTGTATATAATTGATGTTTTAAAGACATAATTAACAATAATAGTTTAAAATAAGTGGTTTATTTATTGTTTTAACATGTATTACATGTCAATTTTATTATTATATTAAAATCATTGAAATTACAGTTGCATATATTCAATATTTAAAAATAATTAATTTCTATTAATTTTGGGACTGAAATATAGAAACTATTATTTAATTTTGGGGCATTATAAGAATTATTTTGTTATGTTGTTTCTAGTTAAAGAGAGAGCCTTAACCGTACTTTCTTGTGCGCTCTCTACTTTTATATTGACACAACAAACGTGTCACAAAACTTTAATTATCATGAATAATGATTGAGTTCATTAGAAAATTAATAAAAGGTGTCCAATTGAATAGAATATCAGTAGACTGGGGCGTGGGCAGGGATGGAGTCAAGATTTCAATTTGAGGGGCCAGTTTAAAAGTTAATCTTTAATGATGTAAAATTGATGAATATTTAAGTCAAATTATTACAAAACAATCAATAGCATTGGTTTGGTATTGTAGTATATAAACAAAAGATTTGATACTGCTATTACAAAATATTTTATACAAACTAACAAATATATAAACTAATATAACATGATATATGATATGAGTAAAGGGATAAATATCTAAAATTAATTAAATTAATTAAGATTGATAATATGTCACTCATTTAACCATGCCACATTAACTTGTGCGAATTAGTTTGTGTAATTTTTTTTAATAAGAATTGGTTAATCATTTAATCACTTCTCCATTGTAAGGGAAAAATTCAAATACATCAATAATTGGTTCAAAATATTTTCCTCCTAATTGTTCTAAAAAGTTATATGACAGCAGCTTCAGTAACTAACAATTTCTTTTAAACATTTTCAGACATTTATTGTTTTGAAAAATTAATTCTTATAAGTTTAAAAACCATCTAATCCAATCATTGCTTAGATGATTATTGATACCTAATAATGAAATAGCAGTAATTCAAGCATAAATTTTATTATCAATCAATCAAACTGAATCCATGAAACCCAACCCAAGAAAGCGTGTGGCTATGAATCCACTTGACAATCAAAGAAGGGTAAGTAACAGATGGCGAACTGAATCCATGTAATGTAACCCAAGAAAGCGTGTAGCTATGAATGTTATCTTCGACCACAACAGTTAAATATTATCAATCAATCACTTAAATCATTCCAGTTATTTTTTATTTTTAATTCAAATTACCGCGTTAGAACAATTTAATTAAGAACAAAGACAATGTCTAATGATTTCATTTTCATAGTGAAATTAATATTTGTTTCCTTACAATTATTAAGAGTTTCAACATGACTGTGATGTAACAAAAAGCAAAAGAATCTGGATTTACAAGTTTGAGGTTAAGTTTATATTGTGTTTTTAAAACATAGTACAAAAAATTGCAAAACAATTGAGGTGCTGACTTAAGAAACAATTAAAATAACTTCGAACTCGCCTTTTTATTGATGCATTAACAACTGACCAATCATGCTTTTAATCACCAACTAAGAGTGATCAAACTGCAAATATTAATTTATTTATCTTTTGTGTTTGAAAGCGGAATTCATTAGTCTTTAAAAACTACATCATCGGCCAATTCTCTGTTATATTGTATATATTGATAGTGAGTGGCCTGGGATACTTTATTAAAATGGTAACAGATCAACTTGCAAACAAACAACCCTCTTCAAGAAATAAGTGGATGAATTATTATTTAATTTTATTATTTATCATATCAATAAATTAATCGATTTATATATTAATAATAAAGTTATTTTAGAAATTTTGGACATCCAGAATATTTATTTAAATACAAATAATTTAAATTAAGTTCAAAATGAAGAACTTTAAGTGTTATCTGTTAAGTACGGAGCTACTTAATAGCGGTCAGTTACAGAATATAATTAATTTTTTACTGATAATTTAAGAATTTTAAATAACATAATTTCATAAAATTAGGACTTTCCAGCTTTCCCTCCATAAATAAGTGCTGGTGATCAGTGCATTGATTAGGGCTGTAATAAAGCATTTTTATGGAAATGGGTTGTTATGGCAGCATTGGATTTGTGGCATCGGCCTTTTGTGCGTGGTGGATGTGTTGGGCTATTTGACTAGTGGTGACCGGGGCTGGGTTGTTCAACTTTTGGCTGTTGTAAATTATGGGTGGTGATAGGTTGCAGTGGATTATGGATTAATGGCTTTTTTTTTAATCCAAACTGGGCCATCATTTCTATCTTTCTTAAGAGTGACTCTATTTGAATCCAACCTCCAAACTAAATAGCCCCCATCTCTTAATTTCACAATGACAAAAATATACAAAACTTATTATGAACATCATATTTTTCTTTTCATGCATTGCTAAAAAAGTTATAGCACAATGGACACCTCATTCCTTCGACTTTTGTTATTTGTTAATTTGACAACACCCTTGGAATAAAATAATCCTGCAGACATAATCTAATAAAAATTAATTATAAATAAATTAGTTTTTATTTTAAATATTTGAAAATTAATTTATTTTAAATATTTAGTAAAAAAATCTGTTATCTTTGTTTTCCTGAAAATTTGTTTAGTTTCCTTTTAATATTCTTTTGAGAAAAACACACGTATTTGCTTTACAATGAAAACATTATAATAATTAATGAGAAAGTGATATTTGTTTTATTCATGAATTCACATGCTCTAGACGCATGTACAACCCATTAATTATTCTAATACATAACTCCCTCCCTCAATTATTTTTTATACACTAATATCCTTAAGGTTATATAATTGGAACCTCCTTTCTTGATAGTGTTAGGAGATTGAACACTCCTACCGCAGCTCAAATAAAAGACAAGAAACAAATTGTTATGTTAGAAATAACAATTTGGGTGGCACTGCCCTCCACAATAAATAAAATAGACAACTTGGGTGGCTCAGCCTTACCACAGTAAATAAATTAAAGACAATTAAAAAAAATAAAGACACAAATATTTAACGTGATAAAACCTTCAATTTGAGGGAAACCTCCACGGGACAAGACCGAAAATATTTCACTATGAAGAAAAATATTACAATCTCTCTCACAATTAGAATGGAGGAGATTACAAGGGAGGAAGAAGAGAAAAGCTTAATACATAAGCTTGGTACACTTGTAAGAGGGGGAGGAGGCTTTATTATATAGCCAAGCCTCCCCACCTCTATTTTGTTTCCCACCGATGTGGGATTGGGTGAAAGGCAAAAATGCCTTCACCCACTTCACATTCTCCCACTTGAAGGCATTTTTCCTTTCAGTCTTGTCTCTATACATGCTGCTCACGTCTCTAACAGGCCACAAGGCATTGATTGGTTTGGTTAATGCATCTGCTATGTTGTCCTTCGTGTGGATTTTCTGCATATCCACTATTCCATCTTCCACTACTTCTCGTACATAATGATATTGAACTCCTATGTGCTTCGTTCTTGAATGAAAGGCTGGATTCCTTGCAATATGCAAGGCACTTTGACTGTCACAAAATAAAGAAATCTTCTCTTGTTTGTGCCCGAGTTCCTCCAATAACCTTTTGATCCAAATAGCTTCCTTGCAAGCTTGTGTAGCTGCCATATACTCTGCTTCTGTTGTAGATAGAGCCACAACAGTTTGAAGTTTAGATACCCAGCTCACAGCACCTCCTGCAAGTGTAAACACATAACCTGTAGTGGACTTCCTTTTGTCAATATCTCCAACAAAATCTGAATCAACATAGCCCCTGACAATGAACTCTGATCCTCCATAGCATAGTGCAGCATCAGAGGTTCCTTTGATGTATCTAAAAATCCTCTTAACAGAATTCCAATGCTCTATTCCCGGATTAGCCATGAATCTACTGACCGCTCCCACTGCTTGTGCAATGTCTGGTCTTGTACAAATCATAGCATACATTAGGCTCCCTACTGCTGATGCATACGGTACTCGAGACATTTTCATCCTCTCCGCTTCATTGCTAGGACTCATACTTGAGGATAATTTATGATTAATAGGAAATGGGGTAGAAATTGGCTTACAATCTTGCATGTTGAAGCGACGCAAGATTTTCTTCAAGTAGTTCTTATGAGATAGCCAAATCTTCCTGTTTTTTCTGTCTCGGTGAATTTGCATCCCTAGAATCTTGTTTGCCGGTCCTAAATCCTTCATTTCAAATCCCCTAGCCAATTGTGCCTTTAATTCTTGGACCTGATCTTTGTTAGTGCCTGTTACCAACATATCGTCCACGTACAACAGCAAAATGATAAAGTCTTCCTCAAACCTCTTGTAATAAGTACAATGATCTGAACTGAGTCTATTGTACCCAAGGCTGATGATGAATGAATCAAATCTCTTGTACCAACACCTTGGCGCCTGTTTTAAGCTGTACAGAGATTTGGTCAACCTGCAAACCAAGTTTTCTTTTCATTCTTTAACAAAACATTCCGGTTGGAGCATATAAATTTCTTCTTCAAGTTCTCCATGAAGAAACGCAGTTTTTACATCTAACTGCTCTAAGTGTAAGTCAAAAGTAGCACACATAGCCAAGACTGCTCGAATTGTTATAAGTCTTACCACATGAGAGAATATCTCATTGAAATCAACTCCTTCTTTCTTAGCATATCCTTTGACCACCAGTCTAACACGATACCGCTCCACTTGATCATTCCCATCACGTTTGATCTTGTAGACCCATTTGTTTCCGATGGCTTTTCTTCCATGTGGTAGTAGCACAAGATCCCATGTCTTATTTTTGTCTAAAGCTTCCATCTCTTCATGCATTGCTGTCATCCATAGAGATGCATCAGAACTTTTTATAGCCTCCTGAAAGGTTGAAGGCTCCCCATCTTCTGTTAGGAGACAGTATGCAACATTGCTCGCCATCACATATTCTGAGTGCCAAGAAGGTTCCCTTCTTTCTCGAGTTGATCAACGGACTTCAGGTGCTTCAGACTCAACTGGTTCTTGATCATCGTGTTCTGGTATTGCTTCAAAAGAAACTGTTTCTTCCTGTATTGATACAGTCTCAACATTTTTCTTCGTGCTATCACTTTCTTCACATTTAAACATGTCTTCTATAAAGACAACATCCCTGCTGATGACAATCTTATGGGCAGTAGGATCCCATAAGCGATACCCCTTTACTCCATCAGCATATCCCAAGAAGATACATTTCCTGGATTTTGGATCCAGCTTCGTTCTTTCTTGGTCATGATACATCACATAAGCAGGACATCCGAAAATATGAAGGGAGGAATAATCAGTTGGCTTACCGGTCCACATCTCCGTAGGTGTCTTCATCTCAATTGCTGTTGATGGAGACCTATTTATCAAGTAACAGGCTGTAGTGGCTGCTTCTGCCCAAAATGTCTTGGGTAGACCCGCAGTCCTTAGTAATGCTCTCATTTTTTCTGCGAGAGTTCTATTCGTCCGCTTTGCCACTCCATTTTGTTGTGGTGTGTAAGCAACTGTCTTCTGCCGTTTCACATCTTCTTTACTACAAAATGTGTCAAACTCCTTGTTGCAGAATTCTCTCCCATTATCTGTCCTCAAACACTTGATCCTTTTTTCGGATTCAAGTTCCACCTGTGCTTTGAAGGCTTTGAATACAGGAAATACATCTGACTTTTTCTTGATGACATATACCCAACATCTCCTAGAATAATCATCCACAAACAATACAAAGTAGTTTGCTCCTCCTAGGGACGTAACCGGTGATTCCCAAACATCAGAATGAATCAAGTCTAGAATGTTTTTACTCCTAGCAATAGATCTGCTAAAACTCAGTCTACTCTGCTTGCTAATAACACAATGCTCACAGAATGGTAAACTTACAGTTTTGATTCCAGGAAGTAGTTTTCGATCAGAGAGAATCTTCAAACCCTTTTCGGATATATGGCCAAGTCTTTGATGCCATATCATAGACAATTCTTCTCCAGAACTAGCAACCGCTGTTTCTGCCTCCTCAACCGTTTCTCCATGGAGCATGTATAGGTTAGCAGCAATCTTTTCTGCCTTTATCACCACAAGTGCGCCTCTGACAACCTTCATGATCCCATTTTTCGTATGGAACTCACATGCGAGGTCATCCAACTATCCCATCGATAGCAAATTTTTCTTCAAGCCAGTCACATGTCGTACATCTTGGATAGTGTGAATCGTACCATCAAACATTTTTACTTTGATGGTTCCAATACCAGTGATTTTTAAGGCATGATCATCACCCATGTATACAGACCCTTCTGAGATAGGTTTATATTGATAGAACCAATCTCTTCTAGAAGTCATATGCCATGTTGCTGCTGAATCAATTAACCATATATCAGCAAACCTTTTTCTGCCTTCCACAACTGTTGTTGCCTCGCTGCACAAGATTTCGCCATTCCCTGAAGTACTTGCTACACAACCCTGAGATCCTGACGACTCAGATTCTTTTCCTTTGCTGTTTCCCTCTCCATTCTTCTTAAGATGCCAACACTCGTTTTTCACGTGCCCTTGCTTTCCACAATGGTAGCATTTTAATAAACTTCCTTCCTTTAGACTTTCCCCTGTTCTGATTGTGACTCCCACTGGAACCACGTTCCCTTGATCTCCCTCTGTTGGCGGATAAAGCCTCTGCATGTTGAGAAGTCATTATTCTGTCTTCCTTGTTTTTACGTCTGCTTTCTTCTTCTAAGATAGCAGCCGCAACATCATTAAAGATTAGAGATGACTTCATTGAACCATTTGCCAAGTTGAGGATGAGATTATCATATGAATCAGGTAGACTCTGAAGTAGAAGCTCAGCACGTTCCTTCTCTTCTATGTTATGCTCCATGGTTGAGAGTTGAGAGAATAACGTCTTCAAAGTGTTGATATGTTCAGTCACCGGAGTGGTTTCTGACATACGAAGAGTGTACAGCTTCCTTTTCAAGAAAATTTTGTTGTGTAGAGATTTGGCTTCATACAAGCTTGTCAAAGTATCCCAAATCTCCTTTGCAGAGTTTAATTCTTGAATACTTGACAGCACTTCATCTGCAACTGCTAGATGTAGACTTGCCATCGCATCACCATCTATCTTCTCCCATTTATTTTCATCTTGCATATTTTTCGGTCTTCCATCAATTGCTTCAAGGCAATTTTCTTTTCACAAGATAGCCTTTATTTTAATTTTCCATAGCCCAAAGTTGTTTCCATCGAACTTCTCTATCTTGAATTTGGCTGCCATTTGTCTTGTAGTGACCAGTGTCGTATATGTGAACAGTACCCTTGAATAGTATCGTATACGTGAACAGTAACAGTATCCGTATACGTACACCACTGCTAAACAGTAATCAAGAATAGTAGTAAGTGCCGGTACGATTTAATATACACCAAGAAAGCTTCCAGGAAACACTGGAGGGGTCACAAGCGGTCCCACTTAAAATCCAGTCTCCTTAGACTCTTATCGTCTTTTTGACAAAGCTTTCCTAGACATGTATATAACCATACAAGTAACCACTCACTGTCCTAACCCTTGGCTCTGCCTTCGCAACCTTACTCTAATACCACTGTTAGGAGATTGAACACTCCTACCGCAGCTCAAATAAAAGACAAGAAACAAATTGTTATGTTAGAAATAACAATTTGGGTGGCACTGCCCTCCACAATAAATAAAATAGACAACTTGGGCGGCTCAGCCTTACCACAGTAAATAAATTAAAGGCAATTAAAAAAATAAAAATACAAATATTTAACGTGATAAAACCCTCAATTTGAGGGAAACCTCCACGGGATAAGACCGAAAATATTTCACTATGAAGAAAAATATTACAATCTCTCTCACAATTAGAATGGAGGAGATTACAAGGGGAGAAAGAAGAGAAAAGCTTAATACATAAGCTTGGTACAGTTGTAAGAGGGGGAGGAGGCTTTATTATATAGCCAAGCCTTCCCACCTCTATTTTGTTTCCCACCGATGTGGGATGCCTTCACCCACTTCACAGATAGTTTCAAAGGCCATAACCTCGTAGCTCTAACAAGACCATAATGCTTCTGGTTGTCTCTTCGTTGACCGCAAGTTTTGAGTAATTTGTTTCAGATGATCATTTGATCTTAAGTACAATTTATTGCTAGAGGTTAATTTCAACTATTGATCTATTTCAATGTTATGATTAGCAATGGTGAGATAACGATTGTTACATAAACTTCTTATGCTAATTACTCCGTAAACTTCTTATGCTGCGACAATAAGAGCCTATAAAAAATTGCTCAAATAATCAATAACATATCAACTAATGATTCTGTTTTATTTATTTCCTCTCAAGCTTTGGTTCTTACAAATTTCCTACTTGATGTTTTAGTGTTGATTTATACACACATAAAAACAAAATGAAAGACAGTTTATTCATTATTATCCATGGTGTTGTTATTGAGAAAATGGGGAAATATTTGGAGTCATTTGTTAAGGGGTTCGATTTTTTGTTTATGTTTGGAGTCATTCTCATTTGTTGTCTAGTTTTAGAGTTAATCCAATCTTTTGGTCTTCTGGGTTTGTTTATTTCACTCTAATATACTTGAGTTTTCGTTTAATTGATATGCTTTTTAAGGTTCTTCCTTTCTTTCTTTTCTTATTTTGTTAAAAAAAAATGATATAATTATACCATGACTATAAAACTACAGCTCTTAGGAAAGTAATACAGGCATAATCCGGAAAATCTTTCTGAGTGCAGCTAGTTTTCAACTTTTGATAGCTATTTGCTGCTAGGTTGTTTGTGACTAAATATTGTACCAATTTGTGACTATCATAAAACCTTCAAGGGGAAATTACTGATATGCACTACAACTAGATTTGAATTAAGGATCAAATCTTATTATAATGAGCTTTTTTTTATTATTTCATTTCAGTATTTGAATTAGTTTAACTTTTATATGCACAAACTTGTCTCTTATTTATGCATGCATGATGCAACCAGGTTTTGAAATCATTAAATGCAATCAAGTTGTTTGATTGTGGTTGGAAAGATGTTAATGCTATTAATAGTAAAATGTGTCATGGTTTTCACTCTAGCCTTATGCCTGCATTTCCTAATTGCATTGATGATGCATGGTGACGAATGGATGGTGCAATATTAATAAAGTCACTTGTACAAATTTGTCAAGATTAGATATATATGAGAATGGCCAGTAACTTTTGCAGTAGGAGCATGAAGGAAAACCGATATGTTCTTGGTTTTCATTCAGATGAGATTACCTTGATATTCAAGTCGAAACATTTGAAGAAGATGATTTCCTAAAGAATTTGGCTTTATTTTTAATTGAAGATAATAAGATAGTGAGATCAGTCTGACAAACATCCCTCCATAAACACTGCAAAACTAGAACGGCAAATGGGCATGGAGTACAACTCGAGATGAAGCTAGAAAATTTTATTCTACATTGCAAGCACATTGGTTCCACTTTACATATACACCATAATTGTCAATCAATAGTAAACAATAAGGTTATTGGTCAAGATTTCGTTTGTTGAAAAGAGGTGTTTTTGCCCACCATCTATCACTCTAGATGGCTATCAAGCAATGGTAAGGCTAGCTTTAAGGAATCATGTAAATTGGGTAATGAAGAGTACAGTTATAAGTTAATGAGTCCTACTAGACTTCCATGGTGTGGATCTGGGAAGCACTTAGTCGATGATCTATGTTTGAGAATGATGTTTAATGATTGTTAAATTATTCAACTATTATTACATTACTGGAGTCGATGAGGTAACCCATATTGTTAGTTACATTGTTCCTTTATCTAATTATATAATAGCTTAAACACATACTAAATACAATGGCGAAGGAAGATCAAGGATGACAGAAAACTTCAAAGGGTTTTGAACTTGGTTTGCGTGAGACTTACAGTATATTGTTTTGAAATTTTGACATATTTAGACATTATATTATTCTATTGGTATCGCAATATCAGAATGTAGAGACAAATGGTCCCAGTGACTGCAAACATGGACATAAAAAAGTTTGATGAACCTAGTCGTATAGGTCAACGCTTCCTCATTTGAGTCCAAAGACGGTAAAGGTTTTGAAATGCTCACAAAATTAGTTAAGCTTTTTGGTCAATACAAGAATCGTTGTTTCCAGAGAAGATGGACAGGTTTGAGCAACTGAATCTGATAGAAGAACAAAGGATGAAGGCACTCTGCCATACCCAGGCTTATCAAATTAAGGAGGATTGCCAAAGCTTTCTATAAGAAGGTAAAGATCAGACATGTGCAACAAGGGGACTCTATGAACCACTCCTACAAGGTAAGTATTGGAAATGACAGTCAATTCTTTTTATATGTTTTAATATTTCTTACTTGTTTTCTGTCTTAATATAATATTTTTTTCCCTTTATATTTTACGTAGTGTTGGGATCAAGCATGCGAGAATTTGTGTATACGGGTTATGTTCATTGATAATAAGAGCAGATTGGAAGTATAAGTTTAATGATCCTAGTTAACGGTTTGAAAAGAGCAGTAGAAAGTCAAATTTTAAATAATGATGTTGCTTTCAAGTTCTGTATTTTGACAGGAAAAACTAGGCAGCATAGACTGCAATCCGAGCACTCTGTTTCTATCTTTACTGTTTTACTCTGTTTCAACTGGACGAATATTTCCTTCATCTGATGATGTGATCTTGAATGGTTAAAGGTCCTCCTCAATTTTATTTTCTAGATGCTGATATTGCTCACATGCCTACCATATTCCAGGGCAATTTAATTTCCTAAATTGCGGTGTGTGTATTTTGCATTCGTGAATGGTCTTATAGTTGTTATATGAAATTATTGATTGCTTTAGCAGTGAAATTAGGGGGATTGATTTGGAATTTTTTATTCATCGGCCATGAGGTGTACAGGCACTTGTAATATTTTCTCGTAAGTTGCAGCAATTAAGTTGTTATTTGAAATAAGGAAATTACATTAAACCCCTTTGTTCAGCCAAATTTCAACTTTTGCCTTTCCAAAGTCTGAAAAACTTCGTAGCAGGGTGATCCTAACCATCCGTGATTTTAAGGTAGTTGATAAAATTGGTCAATCTATTTTTTGTATTCATATCGATCCACTAACTGATTAGGAGAGTTGGAATTTGTTCTTGAAAAAGGTCAGAAGTGATATTGATGGTAAACCAGAGTTAATATGATATCATATCATTAGATAGATAAGAAATCAAAATATATAAAAAAGAGGTCAGTGGCTGAGCTTAAAAAAAAAAAGTCTTTCATGAAATAAATTTTTAAGAAAATTGGTAAAAGTGGACTAAAGAAAGTTTGGTTACTACAAAAAAAAAAAATCATTAATATGTCTATTTATTAGACAACATAAATTAATATTATAACAATTTTTATTTAAATTTAACTTTTATCATCCTTTCTATTAAATATAAAATTTATCATAATATTTAAAATATTATAAAATAACCAATGGTAACTCATTTTTATTATAAAAAAAGTTAATTTATCGTATATTATATTTGCTATAGCCCGATCAAACCCTTTTGTTACGTCTCCAAAAGGGGTTATAATAAATAGTGTAATGATTATCTATACATGACAATATTATGTGACACAAATTATTTGAGTAAAATTATATGAATTAATATGAAGGTTAAGATTTTTCTACATAAAATTTTTAATATAAAAATAGACACAAATTACTCAACATTCATTTTATCTAAATTGAATAATGATAATTTTCTCATATTATATCTTAAATGATACTTATATAATATAGATTCGCCAAATAGATGGTATAATGATATAATAGTGATGTAGTATGATATATTGTATTGAATCATATTAAATACTGAATTATGATGATAATAAATTTTAACTACTATACTCACTTATATTATATATTCTTTTCATCAAAATAAATCTTTAACGCTTATATGTATAATTTGGTTGTAAAACTCTAATCCCCCTTGAATTAAATTCTACCGTAACTCTGCTTCTAAAAATTAAAAAAAAAATATTACAAATATTCTATTGGCCCTAAAGCACTGCGTAAATGTCAAAACTGTCTAAACGAGACAATTGGTTCCGCTCCCAAACGGAGCCTAACCAGTGACTATCATGCGCCACCGCGAACGCCAACAGAACGATCTGACCCTCCCCACCTCACCTCGAGATCTGTAATGTTCATCCCTTCTACCGACCCAAACAGAAAAGTAGAAGACAAAGCAAACCAACCACACTGAACTCCATCTCCTTCACTCTTACCGAACAAAGCACTTCTCAATCCTCAGAACATCAAACCAAGTAAGCTTCTTCTTCCGCTCGCTTAATTTATTTTTTTTAATAATTTATAGTTTATTTGTTAGTAAATTGGCTTGTGATAATTTGTGAAGGGATTGATGGAAATAATTTATGATAAATTAGGCTTCAGTAAATTTTTTTGGGGGAAATTTATGGTTGATTTTTGGGTTTGGAAATTTAAAAGAGAATGCTTGAGTTAGTGGAGAAATGGGTTTGTGTTAATTTGTGAAGAAATTGGAGGAAATAATGGATAACATTACCAGATATTACCGGAATGCTGGAATGTGTGATTTGCATCATGGAAGGTTTAAGGTTTCGAATTCATTGCTGGTGGAACTGAGGTTAAGTTGTTTTTTTGCCTAGAAAGTGAGAGAAAAGTAGAGCATTCAGGAAATAAGTTAGTAGCCAACTGTGGGAAAATTATTTTATGTTATTCCGTCAATTGTGCTTAGTTGTATTAATTCAGTGCATTTAGAATTGAATTTTGCTAGGAAAGCTTCATATTTACTTTTGCTATTTCAAACTGTGTTGGCAATTCATTTACTCTATGTTACCCGGCTTCTTCAAACGTGATGCTAATGGACTACACAATGAAATTATCATGTTGGAATTGAATTGAAATATGAGTTTTAAAATAGCAAATGATTTTGTGTTGAGAGGTTATATGTCCATGATATGATATTGTACCAATAACATTATCAAAGCAATATTTTGGTAAAATAGAGCAATTTTTTATCAATGTAAAATACACTTTCTAAACATTTGACTTCTAATCATGTTATTGGACAGTACTGTTGCAATTCCATAGTTATGCTTTTACAAGTCTCCTCTTCCAGATTTCGAGACTTGCATTCTTCGTAATGGTACTGAGCTTCCAAATTTTGCCTTATAATTTGACATTCCAACTTTAGTGGTCTGATTATCATCCTTGTTTTGTTTGTTACTGAAAGTTTCAGCAAAAGAGCAGAAAAGAAAATTTTGGGTGTTTGTGCACTCTCTATTCTTATTTCCTTGCAAATGAGAAAATTGGTTTTTACTAGTCAAACAATTTGCATTTGGGCTCTCTTGATCAGTTGTTTTCGTACTTGAAAATTTATGGATTTTGGATTCAAAATCATTCTTGAGAGAGTTCTTGACAACATAGCAGTGTAATATTTTCTTTGTTGACATTTGAGGGAAAACGTTCATATAGTTTGTGTATGTTGGTACAATGTGGTTGATACATTATGAAGATAACTTTTTATCAAATCTAACCTGGAAGACATGATAAACTCTCTCCAGTTAAGAGAGAAGGAACCAAAAGGGAAAAGTTTTGGTACAATATGGTCAACAAATTAGAAGTATTATAATGAAAATTTAGAGTGAACATTAGGAAATCTTCTCATGACACATAGCTTTGTGTGAATATTATATTTCATTACTTGAATTATTTAGTTTTCCTCTCTTTCTCTTTTCTAGTTTTTATTATTTCTCTACTATTTGCATCCTGCTTGCACTTAGTTTCCACATCATGGAAGTCATTAGACGATAATAACTTGGAGAGTGTTTTCTAAATTTTACCTTTTTTGTTTGATCATTCTCTAAAACTAATGAATTTCATTATCAAAGCTTTTGCTTCTATGGCTGCAAAATGTGTTCCTAGCTGAACTTGAAATACTGTTATTGCATTCCAATATTGTAGATATATAATGGCAGGCTCCACTGGACATGAGCATGTAGAAAGTGATGGAGTTTCAGGTACTGAAATTTTAGAAGACTTAGATGAAGATGAGGGCACAGACGATGGGCTATTAGCTTGCTATGATTCGCACAATGTTGTAAATGATGACTTGCATTTAATGATCCCATCAGTTGAAGGTTTAATTGCAGAAAACTCAGAAAGTTTTGAAACACATACAGGAATGACCTCTCCATCATTAGATGATGCAAGGGACTTCTATTATGAATATGCCAAGCGTACAGGTTTCACCATTCGAACAAATCAAATCCGATAGTTGCTAAAGAATATGGTTATTATTGACCGGGACTTTTTCTGTTCTAGGGAAGGTTTTCATGCTGCAACCCATGCACCTAGGAAGGACAGGATCTTACAAGAGAAGGGTGTAAGCGATGATTAGGTTGGCAGCAAGAAATGGAGGTAAATGGGTTGTTACCAAATTCGTTGAGAGCACAACCACAAACTCTTGATTCATTGTAAATTTCATGGGGAACTGCCAACTGTAAATATACTAAGTGAGGCTTGTCTATTTTAGGTTTTTATGGTTTATTTTTGGATGTTACTAGTGTCTTGAGTCTGAATTTTAAATTGAATGCCAAAGTTATTTGTAGTGGTTTGAAAATCCCTTGGAGCTATGGTTTCTAAAATTATGCCTGTAACTGAATTCTTAAATTCCACGGTTGACACTGCTCAATCTGTGATTGGATTTTGCTGCAACCACATAGAATTCTTCAGTTGTTTTTGTCTATTTTTAATCATGATGATGATGATGATGATTGTTGTTGTCGTCGTTGGAAAACATTGAACTTCAAAATAAATCAGAGTATATATTATTAAAAATCCATACACATGACAGAGAATAATGAAAATCCCTTTGATGTAATATTAAAAATAAATAATATATTTGTTCTCTTGGTAAAATCTTTTGCAAGTAATATCTTTCTAAAATATCATAGTTTTGTTTTTATGGTTTTTTTTTTATGTCACAATTTATAGTTTATTTATTAGTGGGGAAATAGATTTCTGGTTATTTGTTGAGAAATTGATGGAAATATTTTTATGATAAATTAGGCTAAATTAGACTTCAAGTCCTGTTTCTTAGCAACAATATTGAGCTTACCAATTTTGTCTTATAATCTGATTTCCAACTATAGTGGCCTGATTATTACGCCTGTTTGTTCCTTAAAAATTCAGCAAAAGAGCAAAATAGAAAATTTTGGATGTTTCTGTGCTCTTGGCTATTTTAATTTCCTAGAAAATGAGGAAATTGGGTTTTGTTAATCAAATTTTAGAAAAAGAAACTTTGTTCCTTCTTTTTCTCTTTCCTACTTTTAATTATTTCTCAACTATTTTCATCCTGCCTTACACTTAGTTTCACATGGTGGAAGTCATTGCAGAATGACAACATAGTCTGGATTTTGTGTTCTGAATTTATTTGTTTTGTTTTGATCGTTGCTATTTTAAAACTTATGAGGATTGCGTGATCAACGTGTTTGCTTCTATGACTGCAAAATGTAGTGTTATCATAATAGGAAATATTGGTTTGATTGCATTCCATATATTGTAGATGTATAATGGCAGGCTCCACTAGACATGACTATATATTGGTGGAGGTTAAGGTACCGAAACTTTGGAAAACTTTGATGAGCATGAAGCGACTGGGTATGGGCTGATGCCTTCCTACATCAAACAATCTTGTAAATGATGACTTGAGTTTAATGATGCCATCAGTGGAAGGTTTAACTGCAGAAAACTCGAGAGTTTGAACAATCTGCAGGAATGATATTTTCATCATTAGATGATGCAAGGGATTTCTATTATGAATATGCCTAGTGTGCAGGTTTTAACATTCAATCAAATTGAATCCAACAGTCTCTAAAGAACATGGCTATAAGTGGCCGGGACTTTGTCTGTTCTAGGGAAGGTTTTTTTTGCTGCCAAACATACACTTTAGGAAGGACAAGGATCTTCCCCCATGACCAATTACGAGAGAAGGGTGTAGAGTGAGGATTAGGTT